>JAWQEG010000858.1:5000-660012 GCA_033782935.1 Petrolisthes cinctipes
AATTCATTAAACAATTCACCCAGAAGTCATTTACACGGCTGATATTCTTTCGTTGTGGAATTGATCAACTCTTTGTAGTTTCCAATCATGTGATTGGTGTTGGTGTAGTAATATTATTTTCAGTGAAGTAAATACAGACATGAGTGTGTGTGGTAATGGCATTATGGGTCATGGTACAGAGGTCTCACATGGGTACCATATTAACCTACCATGGAGATAACAGTAGGTCATGTGTTGTGTTTGTGTTGAGAGTGATAATGGCTTGGTTGATTGATTGATTGATTTTTGATGCAACTAAACATCTGGCGGCGCAACAACTAAGGTCATATACCTCCCAACATAAAATTGTCATCTACATAATTAATAAAACATGAACACCCGAAAGGGATAGGCACCATGATTAAAACACACACAAACTAAAAAGCACATTATTACTAAAAGAACCCGTCGACATAAAAAAAAAATAAACATCTAAAAACCATAAATATCATAAAATCATATTTTGTGGAGAAGGCCAGCCTCCTCCACGTAGGAGAGGGTGTTCCCTCCCACACTACAAGCCTCCTCCCCGAGGACCTGAGAGAGACTGTAAGAACCGTCACCCACCTGGTACTCAGAGAGGTGCTTACGACGAAGGTCACCAAGGCTGGGACCCTCGACAATAAGATGACGTACTGTCAAAGGGACCAGACAATCATCACAGTAGGGAGGGTGAGCCCTCTCCATTAAAAAGTCATGAGTCAATAATGTGTGGCCAATGCGGAGACATACAAGAGCCATCTCCCACCAGCGGGACAGGCCCCTGTAGCTCCACAAACCAAGGTGCTGGCGGATGTCACAGAGCTTGTTAGCCCCGACGGCGTCCCATCTGTCCTGCCAGCAGGAACGAACGGTAACATCTATGTAGGGTCGAAGGTCCACTGCAGGAACAGGATGACGCCTGGCAGGAGGCCGAGAACTGGAGACTGCAGCCTTAGCCAAGGCGTCAGCCCGCTCATTCCCATCGACACCCACATGGGCCGGGACCCAACAAAATGTAACTCTGCGGCCACGACAACCCAGGAGGACAAGCCACTCGAGAATGGCCAACACCAGGGGATGAGAAGAGTTAAAATTGCACAAGGCCTGCAAGGCACTACAGGAATCGCTAAAAATAGTAAAAGAAGGCTGAGGGAGAGTAAAAATCACTTGGAGGGCATACAAAATGGCCGATAGCTTGCCGGTAAAAATGGACATGACAGAAGGGAGCCTGCCTCCACGACAATAGTCAGGAAAGACAACTCCAAAGCCAACTCCAGCATCAGACTTTGACCCATCAGTGTACACAGGGAGGGACTCTCTGTAAGTGAAGGCATGTTCTAAAAAGAGGGAACGAGCCACTGGAGGAGGAAGAGATTCCTTCTTGTCTGTAAAGCAGGTGCAGGGGAAAACTTCTGGAAGAAGCCATGGAGCCACCCTGGGGACCCTCACAGGATAAATCTGGAAGTCATCTCCTCCATAGCCTTCCTGACCCGGAAGTCAAAGGGCCATGGTGTACGAGAATGTAAAAGGTAGTACTGAGACATGATATCAGATGACACCGCCAAGCAGGGAAGGGAGTCAGGAAGTCGATGTAATCGATGCCAACAACGAACCATCAAGGACTGGCGACGGAGATCAAGAGGTGGCCCATTAGCGTCCACCAGGAGACTGGGGATTGGGGACGACCTGAAGGCTCCGGTCTCCAGACGTACCCCAGCTTGATGAACAGGGTCTAAGACTCTGAGACGGGCATCCGTGGCAGAGGAGTACACCTCACACCCATAGTCGAGTTTTGACCTAATAAGAACATGGTATAGACGGAGGAGGGTGGCCCGATCAGCCCCCCAGGACGCATGATCCAGGACCCTCAACAGGTTAAGAGCCTTGAGGCAAGAGACCTTAAGTGTATGTAAGTGGGGAACCCAAGTCAAACGTTTGTTACAAAGGAAACCCAAAAAGCGAGTCTCCTCGACACAACGTATCCGATGACCATACATGAATAAGTCTGGATCGGGGTTGACGCCTCGGATTCGGCAGTAGTGCATAGCAACTGTCTTGGCAGGAGAGAAGTAATACCCATGAGAACCAGTCCAGCGTAACACCCTGTCAAGGGCAAGCTGCATGCGCCACTCCGCCACTGACATACGGGAAGCAGCAAACCAGACTGTTAGGTCATCATAATGGCTAGGGATAAGAATAGGTCATGTGTTGTCTGTGTGTGTTACTTACCTTTCCTTTGTGACCACCAGGCCACAGATGGACTTGTTCTGTGGGACTTCACCCGTTGTTTCAGATGACCAGCCAGACCCTGAGGACTGTATATAAACGTGTATATTAATATTAGAAACATGTACTGTGTCTTAGATGTCCCTGAGTACTGTACATATAAAGGTTAGGTTAGGACTGTACATATAAAGGTGTATATTAAAATTGGAAACATGTACTGTGTTTCAGATGTCCCTGAGTACTGTACATATGAAGATTAGGTTAGGTCAGGTTAGCACTATACATATAAAGGTGTATATTATAACATATATCAAGTATTAGTAACAAAAGTAATCAATAAAGAACCAGATACAAAATAGACCAAAATATCATTGTTAACTATTAATTAAGAATGAATGTTATCATGTAATGTTAGATTCACCAACAACCAATACAATAATTAATTATTATTTATATTGTGGTCACAGATCAGAACCAGGGATCAATGTTAATTATCCATATACAAATTATTCTACCACCTCCATCAGATCCCCACCCCCATACACTCACATGCGCACGCACGCATGCATGCATGACACACACGCATGCATGCATGCACGGACGCACACGGATGCACGCATGGACGCACATGAAAGCATGCACTTACCCACACGCGTGCACACGCACGCACGCACGCACAGGCATGCACAGACACAAGCACAGGGATGTACACACGCAGGCACACACACCCATGCCAGCACACACAGCTCTCTCTCTAATGAAACAACAACATAAACTTCCTGTTCACTAATCTATACAACTTAGTAAAAATGTTCACACCATGATAAGTAAAGGTTAAGTTATTACTACTGTTACCATTATGTGTGTGTGTGTGTGTGTGTGTGTGTGTGTGTGTGTGTGTGTGTTAATACATATGTGTGTGTGTATTGTTACGGACGGAGGGTAGAGATACAGTACAGTACTAGTCACTAGACTAGACTTACTCCAAAGTTAGCTATCAACAGAACAAAGTAGCACTGGGTGGCAGGTATCTGACTATAAGTTATGAAGAATAAGTAAAAGAACAAACCCAGCCTGTGTGAAAGAATGCTAACTCAACCCTAAAGAGACCGTCCATACATATACCCAGATTCGGTTATAAAGAATAAATGATGATAGAGAAACTACTCAGATTTTCTATAATATATAATGACAATATGAGCTAACACAAAGACATACAAGTAACACAGAAAGAATTATTAAATGAAATCAGGATTCCCAACTATGACAGAACGTGAGACAGAACACCCAAAATATATATAATACACTTGCAATAATCACACAACAACTTACTACCACTGTGCCATCACTTTAATACAAGGCTATAGGCACACACGTAAGCATAGAAGTAGTCTATCAATAACACTGGCATATATAGTAAACAAACATTAATGCATCACAATACACATGTAATATAATAATAATAAAATATCGATACCCCAAATATATATATAATAATAATAATAGTAATAATAATACGAGAGTGACCCCTAAGTTACTTGTGAGAAGAAAGTAGAAATAGAACAATTATACTTAACAAAAATACGTCAGCGAGTCTGCTCCCGAATCTCACCACACTCAATCACTTACAAAACACAAGTTCGTTGTCCTAGTCTCCCAAAATATCTGAAGTCAGAAGGCATAAGCCCCGCCCTTATATACTCTCGGCTAGTGTGCAGGTTACAACAGAGTTAAAGGAGCGTCTCCGAACTCTTTGTCAACACAGACTTAAACACACTATACTCATACGTTCCCTCCCAAGAAACTATGGGAAGTCTTAAGTAATGAAAACGGACGCTCATCACGCCACTCGAGAGAAGGCGAGAGAAAGCGTACGAATCTAGAGAACATGGCTGGTTATGACATACTCAACCTTACGACACCCACACTTAAAGAAAATGGAATAATAAGTGAATTAAAATCGCACACAATATATCCGGGTGTGGGGCCTCTGCTACCACACTCACTACCACATCCACAGTCACTGTCAAAAGTAGATAGCTACACTTATAAATCAATAATAATAATTCAGACACACGTAACACGCCCCCACCAAAGAAAGAGTTTTTCTCTGGAAAATTCGTTCTTGAGTTTACAAAAGTTATGTACAACATGCAAAAATAAAAAAAAAAACATTTAACTTCTAGATAGGCAATCGGCTATCACATTATCAACACCTCTTATATGACGTACGTCTAGGTGATACTGTTGGATGAACAAACTCCAACGGGTAAGCCTTTGGTTCTTGGTCCCCAAACTGTTCAAATACTTCAGAGGGTGGTGGTCAGTGTACACCCTAAGTATTGGTCCAAATGCAGGTACATACACACACTTCAGCTCCTTCCGCAACACTTTAATATGGCGTGGACTGACTCGGTAGGGCGGCAGCTTAACTGGCGTAGCCATGCCCACGTTCACGTCGTGTTGAGACCAGTCAGTCCTCCCAGGAACACTGGCGAACACCTTGCCATAGGTCGACATCAACTTCCACAGCTGCGTCACTTGCTCGGGAGGTAAATGCGACACCTTGTCCCATAGGGTAGTCTCTGCTTCCTCATTGTCCACCCAATTGCTCTCTTGAAATTCACAAGTTATCTCTACCACATCATCATCATCTTCTTCCACAGCCACAGCCACAACATGCTGTGTCGTCACTGGAGTCTTCAAAGGGCGGTAGTACGGCTTTAACATATTCACGTGGCACAACTGATGAGACCTCCGCCGGTCGGGCGTCTTCACAAAGTAGTCAGTCTCACCCAGCCTCTTCTCTACCACGTACGGACCTTGAAACTTGGCAGCCAGGGGTTGACCTTGAAGTGGCAGTAGCACCAACACTTCATCACCAACTTGGAACTCCCTCCATCTGGCCTTCCGATCATACCACTGTTTCATTTTCCCTTGGGCTTCCTCAAGGTTCTTCTTCGCCTCTTCCCTAGTGTCACTCAGACGGGTCTTGAACTCCAGGACGTATTGTAAAAGGTTCTTGCTGGTGTCGACGTCACTACTCCATGCCTCCTTGACAATGCTCAAAGGACCTCTGACATGGTGTGCGAAGACAAGCTCATTCGGAGAGAAACCCAGGCTTTCCTGTGGTACTTCCCTCATTGCAAACAGTAGGAAAGGAACACCCTTGTCCCAATCCTTGGTGTGTTCCAAGCAGTATTTCCGCATCATATTCTTCAGGGTCTGGTGGTATCTCTCCAAGGCACCCTGGGACTCTGGATGATAAGCACTGCTTCTAACATGTTTAACTCCCAACTCTTCCAAAGTCTGCTGGAACAGGTTAGACAAAAAATTAGAACCCCTATCAGACTGTATTTCATTAGGTAACCCAAACTTAGTACAAAATCCTAACAATGCTTTTACAACAGCCTTAGCATTCATAGTTCTGAGGGGAATCGCCTCAGGGTACCTAGTACAAGGGTCTAATATAGTAAGAAGGTACTGAAATCCGGTAGAAGTGGTAGGAAGTGGACCCACTATGTCTATAATTAACTTTGAGAAAGGTGGTCCAATAGCAGGGATGGGAATTAGAGGAGACTTAGAAGGTTTCTGGTTAGGCCATCCCACAACCTGGCATGTGTGACAACTCCTCACATGCTGGTACACATCAGCCCTCATGGCAGGCCAGTAAAATTCTGCCCTAAGCCATTCAAGGGTTTTCCTCACTCCTAAGTGGGTAGCAAAGGGAATATCATGAGCTAGCCTAATTAGTTCCTGCCGGCACACACTCGGCACAACTAACTGGTGTACATCCCTCAATCCCTCATCCACACTAGTATGAGGAGGTCTCCACCTCCTGTACAAAACTCCATCCTTCTCATATAAACATGAACCCTTTTCTTCCCCCATATTTTCAACTGCCAGGCTCCTTAACTCTTGGATACCTGGGTCACTACCTTGCAAGTTCTTAAATCTATCAACATCGACACACTCTAAAGCCAACTGCTCGCTAGAGGTATCTGAAAAAAGATTGGTTAAAGAAAGGTCGTCCGGTGATTCTCCATCACCGTCAACGTCCTCCACTGGTGGGTCGGAAGGAGTTACAACAGCCTCGGCTGCTTCCACACGCCGGCTCTCCTCCACCCTTGACATCGATCGGGTCACGGCACATACAGGGAAGTTCATCTGGTCCTCATCCTCCGCAACTTCGGCAGGTACAGGATCCTTGGTCATTACTGGGGCACTCACTTCCTCACCCCTAACCAAATCATTCCCAAGAATTAGATCCACATTAGACTGGGGCAATGACTCCACCACTCCAACCTGTGCCGTCCCGTTAAATAAATTACAACTCACCCTACACTCCACCAAAGGAACCGTTAGGGAGCCTCCGACTCCCCTGAGCAAAACGAAGTCCTTGGACCTCAACTCAACATGTTTCGGTCTTACCCACAGAGTAATTGTAGAACCAGTGTCTCGGAGTATCTTAACAGGATGCTGGGATTCCCCCAGCTTGACCAACCCATCAGAACGATACGGAGCATAACAATCCTCAGCCTCAGCATCCGTAGCTACCGACTGGACAACAGCTCCTGTAACGTCAGACATGGGAACAGCATCCACTGCACCCTTCCCTCCTTCTGAAAGAACTCTATCTTTAGAAGTGGGCAAAACAGAGTTATCCCTACTATCCTTTCGGGGCTCAGAAACTGTGACAATAGCCTTGTCACAAGAAACAAAATTGGTTGGCCTAACAACTCCTGCCTTTCTCCAACATCGGTCTACAGTATGCCCTGTTTTGTGGCAATAAGTACATGTGAAAGTTCGTGTCCAAGGTTTGTGTGGAGTGCGTGTAGGTGTTTGTGCATGTGAGATACCTGGGGGACTGGGACTAGTGACATGAGTGCTTTTAGAATTCGGGGAGACATCGCTATCATAGGTTTTATTATTGGTGATTGGAGGGGGTCTATTTTGGCCTTTGTCTTTGGCCTTAAATTGCTTCCTGACTAAAACATAATCATCAGCATAAACTGCAGCTTCCTCAGCTGTCTTGACTCTCTTATCACTTATAAACATCTGCAAATCTGGCTCCATCTGGCTCAGAAATTGCTCCAACTTAACCAACTCCTCCAACCTACAATAATTATTTTCTACCTTCTCACTTCTTATTGATGCTAAAAATAGGTCACTCTGATATTTCATAAATTCAGTCCATGTCTCATTAGGACGTTTCTTACTATTATGGTACTTCTGTCTGTAAGCTTCTGGTCTTAATTCATACGTCCTTAGTACTGCAGACTTTAACGTTTCATAATCCAAAGATTCCTGAAAACTGAGAGCATCAAATGCTCTTAAAGCTTTACCACAAAATACTGATTGTGCTAGCGTTGACCATCGTTCCTTCGGCCACCCACTACCCTCTGCTATTTTCTCAAACCTCTAGAAAAATTCAGCAACATGGTCCTCATCAAACTTAGGAACCAACCTGTGCTGTTCTGATGACACTCCTGACACAACCGGTCGTCGTGGCTCATGGTCCACTTTATGTTTCTCCAACTCCAATTCCAGTTTCCTTTTCTCAAACTCCAACTGAGCTCTCCTTTCCTCACTCTCAGACTCTAATCTCCTTTGCTCTAACTCTAATTGTAGCATACGGAACTCATGGTCACGCGCAGCGTGGTCATTCCCTAATTGTTTATTCGGAATCACAGTGGTTTCAAGCAAATCAGAATGTGCAGAGCAGTCACTTACGACAGAAACATTATCCTTTCTCTCAACAAAATCATACAAATTAGTGCCGCATAGATGGTGGCAAATCAGGTTAGCTAGTGGAAATGCGTTGGAACTTTCAAGGGCAAGTTCCAACTTCTGTGCAACAAGTAATAATTCCTCTCTCCTCAGAGCTCTTACTCTCTCGGGATTAGGACTTGATTTAATAAAATCTGCAGCATCCTGCTCAGAAGTGAGATGAAGTGGAGCCCACCTTTCACTACCCACACCCTGAGTCTCCATTGCTCACTAACTATTAGGCAAAGTACACAAAAAAATGGAAAAATGCAATGCAAGAAAAAATATATGCAACAGTAATGCAATGATAGTACACAAGTCTCAGTTCAGCAAAAATTGGAAATCCTGGCGAGGTCGCCAATTTATATGTTACGGACGGAGGGTAGAGATACAGTACAGTACTAGTCACTAGACTAGACTTACTCCAAAGTTAGCTATCAACAGAACAAAGTAGCACTGGGTGGCAGGTATCTGACTATAAGTTATGAAGAATAAGTAAAAGAACAAAACCAGCCTGTGTGAAAGAATGCTAACTCAACCCTAAAGAGACCGTCCATACATATACCCAGATTCGGTTATAAAGAATAAATGATGATAGAGAAACTACTCAGATTTTCTATAATATATAATGACAATATGAGCTAACACAAAGACATACAAGTAACACAGAAAGAATTATTAAATGAAATCAGGATTCCCAACTATGACAGAACGTGAGACAGAACACCCAAAATATATATAATACACTTGCAATAATCACACAACAACTTACTACCACTGTGCCATCACTTTAATACAAGGCTATAGGCACACACGTAAGCATAGAAGTAGTCTATCAATAACACTGGCATATATAGTAAACAAACATTAATGCATCACAATACACATGTAATATAATAATAATAAAATATCGATACCCCAAATATATATATAATAATAATAATAGTAATAATAATACGAGAGTGACCCCTAAGTTACTTGTGAGAAGAAAGTAGAAATAGAACAATTATACTTAACAAAAATACGTCAGCGAGTCTGCTCCCGAATCTCACCACACTCAATCACTTACAAAACACAAGTTCGTTGTCCTAGTCTCCCAAAATATCTGAAGTCAGAAGGCATAAGCCCCGCCCTTATATACTCTCGGCTAGTGTGCAGGTTACAACAGAGTTAAAGGAGCGTCTCCGAACTCTTCGTCAACACAGACTTAAACACACTATACTCATACTTCCCTCCCAAGAAACTATGGGAAGTCTTAAGTAATGAAAACGGACGCTCATCACGCCACTCGAGAGAAGGCGAGAGAAAGCGTACGAATCTAGAGAACATGGCTGGTTATGACATACTCAACCTTACGACACCCACACTTAAAGAAAATGGAATAATAAGTGAATTAAATTCGCACACAATACATCCTGGTGTGGGGCCTCTGCTACCACACTCACTACCACATCCACAGTCACTGTCAAAAGTAGATAGCTACACTTATAAATCAATAATAATAATTCAGACACACGTAACAGTATGTGTATGTGTGATAATACATATGTGTGTGTGTATGTGTATGTGTGATAATACATATGTGTGTATACTATTAGGGTATGTGTATGTATGTGTTAATACATACGTGTGAGTATGTGTGTGTGTTAATTCATACGTGTGTGTATGTATGTGTGTGTGTGTTAATACATATGTGTGTATATTCTATTAGGTATGTGTGTGTGTATGTGTGTGTGTTAATACACATATGTGTATAATATTTTGGTATAATAATAAAAATAACATTAATAATAAAAGGTTTATTTGGTACAGGCAACCAAAGAATATACATTATAAAATGGTGATGCGAATAGGTGTTACTTTATAGATACATATAAATGAACAGACATACACAAATCCATTCTTGCACATATGCACATAATATTCATTAACGCAAACCAACACACAGATGTACACAATTACAATCACGTATGTTCACTCACACATGGACATAGTACAAATATTTACATGTGATTTTGGTTTATTAGAGAGACTATTGTTGGGATGGGACTAATTTTGTATCTGTCTGTCTTAGCTCTGATGGGTTTGAGTAGGTTGTAGTGACGGACGTGGCGGGGTTTGGGAATGGTGGGTGGGAGGAGGTCTCTATGGCATGGGTAGATTAGCAACTGTTTACTGAAGTCCCAGAGGAGCTGCTGGTGTCTGGTGACAAGAGATGGTGTTCTGAGGGTATCCAGGGCTTGTTGGTAGGTGGTGTATGCCGTACCCAGAATGATACAACATGCCCTCTTTTGTACCCCCTCCAGCTGCTGCCTCTGTGTCTGGTTGATGGATGAAGACCAGGCGGGGGAGGCGTATGTCAGCTTGGGGATTATGAACGTGTTGTGGATTCCTACCAGCTCCTTTTGGGGTGTGCCTAGGGACTTGAGTCGTCTTAGTATATACAGGCGGTATGTGGCTGACTGGATGATGGTGCTGTTATGACTTTTCGAGTTCAGTTTGTCATCCAGCATGACACCTAATAGCTTGGTGGTGTCCACTACTTGTAGTTGGTGGTGTCCTAGTGTTATCACTGGTGGTGGTGGTGGTGGTGTGATAGCCGTATGAAATTGCATCACTACTGTCTTGCCGTGGTTGATGGAGACGTTGTTGTTGTTGGTCAACGTCTGGAGGTTGGTGAGGTGTTGTTGCAGGTGGTGGTAGTCAGGAGACAAGTTATTGATGACTGTCCCAAAGGTTGAGTCATCCACATATTTCCAGCGAAAATTTGTGTCAGTTA
Source organism: Petrolisthes cinctipes (assembly GCA_033782935.1). Taxonomy (NCBI): domain Eukaryota; kingdom Metazoa; phylum Arthropoda; class Malacostraca; order Decapoda; family Porcellanidae; genus Petrolisthes; species Petrolisthes cinctipes. Next base: position 15,796 of record JAWQEG010000858.1, read on the forward strand.
AGGCATCATTGATTAGGATGAGGAAGCACAGGGTCCCATCTTGGTTCCCTGGGGCACACCACACGAGAGATGTTGGTGTATAGATACTGCACCCTGGTGACACACTACCTGACGTCTGTCACACAGGAAGTTTTCCAGCCATGCCACTAGACTGGGCTCCACCCCAATGTCAAGAGCTTTCCTTTATACTACGTTATGGTCTACTAGATCAAAAGCCTTTCTGAAATCTATGAATGCAAGGGCAACTGAGGTCTTTTTTTCCCCAGGTTACTGTATATAAAGTCTAGCAGGCTTATGAGACAATGGGTGGTTGATGATGACTTCATATTTCCAAATTGTTGGGGGTCAATTACATTTGAGATGTTGGCTGAAAATCAGTCGAACACAAAGCTTTCACATAACAGGCTCGGGAGGGGGGTTATGGTAATGAGTCTTAATTGATCAAGTGACTGGGGTTTTGAAACTTTTGGTATTGGAGTGACATAAGCTGTCTTCCAATCTTGTGGGCATTTCCTCTGACTATGTGATGCATTAATTATTGAACAAAGAGGTTTTGCAAGCTCAACAGCAAACTCAGGGTACAATTTAACGGGAAGGTCAATGCAGGTATTGGAGCATTTGAGCTTAAAGCTTAAGAGCTTATAGTTGACCTCGTGCTTATTAACGCTTGGGGGAGGGATGGAGGGTAGGTAAGCTGGTAATTGGGCTGAGTCCAGTCTGAGCAGTGTTTGACAGATCCTGGCGAAATGGTCATTGATAAGATTAACTACTTCCTGGCTGGTATGTCCGTCAACACAGGGAATAGAAGGTGACTTTTTCACCATCCCACACAGGTCCTTTAATTTGTTGTACCACTGATTGATGTTGGTTTGTTTCAGGTGGTGAATTTTTGTTGGGTAGTACAACTTTTTGGCAGCTTTAATTTCTGTGATGACGTTGTTGCGCAGCGTGTGTTATACCTCCTCCTGTCATTATAGAACGCCTTGTTGCGCTGCTCCATCAGCCTCTTAATCCACGGTGTTATCCATGGTAGGTCAGCAGGGTGATTCCTAACCTCATTAGTAGGAAAGAAGTGGTAGTAGGCCTGAGTGATAGTAGTTTGGTAATTCTCCCACTTCCTGTCAACGTCACTAACAGTTAGTACCTCAGACCATGGGTACTGTACCAGCCACTGTCCAAAATGTCTGATAGCAGAGTCAGGTGTAGGTCTACATATCTTGGTATTTGTGTGTGTGTGTGTATGTGTGTGTGTTAATACATATGTGTGTATACTAGTAGTGTATGTGTGTGTGTTAATACATATGTGTGTATACTATTAGTGTATGTGTGTGTGTTAATACATACGTGTCAATACTATTAGTATATGTGTGTGTTCATACTATAATAAGTAAGTTGTCAGATTTTGCACAATGTTATATTTTACATTAGATTGTACACACCATAAAACCATTTAGAAAAGGGTCACTACTTCTAATCTGTTTACGATCAGAAACAGGCCACCTGGTCAGGGGACACACACACACACACACACACACAGGTGCGGCGTCAGGTCATACAAAGACAATTAACCCTTCCTACCTCCCCTTCGAAGGAGAGGTAGGAAAGAGAGAGAGAGAGAGAGAGAGAGAGAGAGAGAGAGAGAGAGAGAGAGAGAAAAGGGGTGGCCCACTTTCCCTTTCACACGAGAAGAGAGAAGTAGGTACAGAATCAAACTGACCATTCACAGGCAACACAGTCACACTCTAGCCATTCTGTAAACTATGGAGTTTGAAATGTATATAAGCAGAGGAGGTACACCAGGAGTTAGGATACCACACTGACTCCCTAAGGGCTATAAACTGTCTCCATAGAGAGAGACATAATACCACATAAGGCAAGGCACATCACGATAATACCCTGTATAGATAAGTACACATATTAATAAATTAAGCCTTAAGAAACTTGTGAAGTCAATCACCTAAGCAAACTTAAGAAAGCACCCCGTCTTCCACGTTACCTAAAACAACAACAACAACAACAACTACTACACTACAACTACAAGAATTACATACAAGTAAGTTACCAAGTTCTGCCCAGAGTTCAAGCCTTCAGAACTGGTACATTTGATGGCAGCGGTGTTTTTGCAATAAGGCAAATTGCAAGGTATAGACTTCACGGGAGTACAGTGACTAACATTGTTCAAGGACAAGTTGAAGGAATTTACTTGTAAATCCTCTCAAGTAATTTCTTCTGTGGGTATAATCTTACGACCTCTAACGAGGGAGATAAACCACAAATTCTTCACCTACAAGAGGCACCTGCTTCAATATAATTGCAACTGACCTACAAGGGGTCCTCATCTACTTCACAACAAACAATCATCACTTCATCACTACCATATCGGCGTCCCTGCGTAAATGCTCTCGTCAGGACAACGCCACGACCTCCATCACCTCCACGCTGACGCCTTGTTACGTAAATGCTCTCGTAAAGGCAAGTCAACGTTCATCATCTTCACTCCAATAACGACTGTTAGTGTGTTAGTGTGCGAGCTAACAAATAATCGCTTCGCCTCTCCACCGACGTCGCCTCTTCACCACATCGTCGTCATCGTCGTTGCAACTAGAGTCAACTAAAAGTAGGTACACATTACATGTTACATTACATTATTTTTCACTTGTCCACGAACATGTTAGAATAGATTAGGTTCCTCAATTACAGCCCAGAAAGAAAGAAAAGAAGTGCCAAATTACAACAAAGGTAAAGATATTCTCCCCCATTAATCCAAAGGTATCATAACTAACTTCGAATATCCCTGATAAGGATTCATTAGTCTCCAAGCTAGATTTCCCTGCCTCCCTAAGCCTCGTTTGTGGTGCCAACACATTCGAGTATATTTTCTGCTTCTACCTTACCCCCATTAGCAACTTAATCTGGTATACTATATTAACCTGTATTTTCTCCAACAATGGCTACTCCTCCACAATCTCCTACTGTCTCTGCTCTTCATACAACTTCTTCTAACCCCACTACCTCTTCTATGCATACAATGACAAGCTTACCCACCCACAAGTATTTAAAGTATTATACGGGAGATAATCCAAGATATGGGATTCATCTCTTCTTGCGTCATTTGGAGGATGTGTTTAACCAAACTAATATAGAGCAGGACTTACATAAGATAAGATTCGTGAGAGTGCATATTGCACCAGATAGTCCAGCCAGCTATATGATAACTACAAGTGCTTTTTCTGATCCAGAGAATTTAACGTCATATGCTATGTTTTTGGGGATGGTAAAATTCATAATTCATTATCATGGGTTCAGGGAATGTTTAAAACAATGGCAGACAACATAAATACAAGTGAACCAGCAAAAGCACTTGCATTATCAGGGTCTCTAACTTTAAATTCGAAGGAATCTCGTATCATACATCGTGAATTACAGATTACTCAATCCATGGGGACGAAGAATTTTAATTTTGATGCCACACCTACTCAAAGGGGATCACAGGGAAAACGTTGCAAACACTGTAACGGAAATAATAATATTACCAGTGATTGTTATTACTTACATAATACTAAAGGAAATGATCAAGGGAAAAGTAATAATAAATACAGTCAAATACATGAATCAAAGTCGCATTCCTTAGATGAATGCATGATCCTTAACAAAATGAAATGGGACTTGCACAATCGAAATATGATGTATGAAACGAGACCGCCACAATATTAAAACGTCCCGAAAATAAAACTGTAGGCCCTGTCGTCGCATTTACCGTTAATATACTATAATTCCCTGTCCTAGTATCACATAGTAACACCCACTTAATGATAGACACAGGCGCGGCAGTTTCTTTGTTATCGGATAATTCCTTTAACAAATTATGCAAATTAAGTCCCCAGCGGCATTTATAAACCAAGATTGAACAGGTGACATAGCATTGTCAACCATGACAGGCAATAAATTACAGGTACAAGGGAAACTAACCCTTCCTGTACGGGTAGACGAGGGAACTAACCATATACATATTGCATTTCATATAATACAAAATTATAAACTAGGTTTATCATACCTTATCAAACAAACCATAATAATAAACCCTAAACATAAAATAATACATTTTTGGAATTAATGTATTCCAATACAGGATTGTCCAGGCCAATATATAAGTTCATGTTAGGTTACCCCTATACGTATTGAAAATAAGGGAAATAACCCCATTATCATAAAGGCCATTGCTGAATATAATATTATATTAACTCCAAATTTCGTCCATAAATTGAAGTTAAGCTTCCATCTCGTGTACAGCCACATACTACCGTTCTATTCTCAATAGAACTAGTAAAATAATATATAATCAGGGATTAATTTACTTTACCCAATGTAAACAGTGAAAATATCACTGATATTAATAAATCATCTACCAATATGCATGTAAAGAAAGGAACATATCTATGTGATCTGTACAGATGGAAGTTAGACCAATACCACAAGGAAATATTGTATCGGTTCTTACCGAAAGATAAAGTGATAGTCACAGAAGGGAACAACTTAGAAATTTTTGTCAGTGGACGCGATTTTCCACTTTATCGTGATAATCTTTTCACCATACTAGCCACATATGGAATGCGATTGCCCTACTTGGTGAATCCTTAGGATGAACCAACATTATAAAGCATGCCATTACACTACCATCCCCTCAACCCATTCATTCAAGCATATAGACTACCGTACCTCGTAGTAGGCAGAAAGTTGTAAAGAAAATTATAAATGAAATGATGGATGAAGGCATTATTAAGAATTCTAACTCTCATTTTAACAGCCCAATGTTTTTGGTTTCAATAATAATGGTGAATTTACGCCAGTAATTGATTACGGACAAATAAATAATGCTACAATTAACGATAAATATCCCCTCCCTCCTTTAAGATGTTTTGTCTAACATTGGTAAATCAAAGCCTATGATATTCTCCACCTTAAACTTGGTCAGTGGAAACTGGCAAGTAGCATTAGATGATAAAAGTCAACCCATTACAACATTTAGTACTTCCCATGGTTATTATGAATACATTCGTAGACCATTTGGGTTATGTAATGTTTCATCCATATTTCAGCATATGGTCAATTTTCGTATTGGCGTTATTAATAACGTAGTCATCACTAATCTCAACGATTTGATTATTTTTCTATAGACGTACATTCATAATAAGTAACAATAAAGAAGCTTATCCAGAGATTACATTAGGTAGGCCTCAAACTTTAACTGCCTATGTGTCATTTTCTTAACCAGGAAATTATAATTTTAGGTTATACATTAACCGCCACTGTGCTCCATACACAATCTGGTAAAATACGAGCAATGAAAGTATTCACTATTCCTAATGAATGCTACTAACGTAAAATAATTCTTGGGTTTATGTTCTTATTATAGAATCTTTGTACAGCATTTTTCCCAAGTAGCTAAACCCCTAAATAATCAACTCGAGATTTTGTATGGAGGCCAGAAAAAACAGCTGAGCTTTGAATTATTAAAGGTTAAGTAATGTCAGCTCCAATTTTTGCGTTCCCATGTATTCATTAACTTTTATCAAGTGTACAGATGCTTCTTCAGTAGGCTTAGGCACTGTACTTATGTAAGAGATAGCTATGGGTCGATATCAGGTATGTGCTTATGCTTAGAAAATATTAAATGCGCAGGGAACTCGTTACTCTGTAACAAAACAGGAAATTTAAGCAATATTATGGGCACTTCGTACTTTTAGAGAAATCGTATTAGGCTATCCTTTACAAGTTTTCGCGAATTACCAAACGATCCTTGGCTTACTATAACCTCAACCCCTAACGGGAAAATTAGCCAGATAAAATCTAACAATTCAGGAATTTCTCCCACATATAGATATTAAATACCTTCCAGGACGATTACATAAAGTAGCAGATCCCTTAAACAGTTATCTTGTCCTTTTAGTTCCGAGGACACCCATGGACTTTGACATTAATACGGTTCCTAAACATTAGCAAACGGATTATATGATGAATGTAATAAGATATTCATTAAAAACCCTGAGGATGATAATAATGGACCATAATTACCCAGTCACTTAAATATCTTTTCCCTTCATGATGATATTATTTACAGAAAACTAAGGAAACGTGACGTACAAACCAATCACATAGTGATACAACAAATAATAATTCCCTCAGTATTAATTACCATTATATCATAATGCAGCAGGACATCATGATAGAGGCAGGTACTTAACCCACTCCATACAATATACTATTAGCATAAACTAAGGGTAGATGATAAAACACATATATCACTCAGTGCGAAACATACAATGCAGGTCAAGGCCATACATTTGGACCTCTGTTCCATGACGGGAATCCCTAATCCTGGACGAATAATGGGACATAGTAGGAATAGATCTACTTTCCTTACCAATTTAGAATCAGGACACAGATAAGTTTTTACCTATGGTTAACCATTTTCTAGATATTTAGTGGCAGCACCACTACAAAAAAAAAAACCGCAAAAGTAAGTGCACATATATTTAAAAACCAAATTCATATGACCATATACATGTCTCGATATTATAAAAGGTATCTAATTTCTACGACATTAAACAAACGTTTGTATTACCATATTTCCCAGCATCTAATGGGTTAACAAAACGGCAAAACCGTAACACTACTAGAAGTACTTCGTGGCACAGAAACAATGAAAATCCCTCCACATGGGAAGACTGCATCGATATGACGGTCAATAAACACTACAAAATACGGAAATAAAAGGAAAAACTCCACATGAAATACTATATGGCGTATGGATACGTCTTTCATATGATATAACAATTGCCACGAAGAAGCCATGCTAAAACATGGACAACTATGCTGAACGACAGTGAGTTGCATTTCAACAATTTCATCATGATGACCAAAGCAATTTATCGGCTTGCAAGAAAAATGCGTGATCGCCGCCATAACAAAGCAATTTATCGGCTTGCAGGGAAAATGCGTGATCGCCGACATAACAAAGCAATTTATCGGCTTGCAAGAAAAATGCGTGATCGCCGACATAACAAAGCAATTTATCGGCTTGCAAGAAAAATGCGTGATCGCCGACATAACAAAGCAATTTATCGGCTTGCAAGAAAAATGCATAATCGCCGACAGAACAAAACAAATTATAGGCTTGCTAGAGAAAAAAAAAAAAAAAAATGCGTAATCGCCGACATAATGGGTACCCGATCGAACTTCACACAGTCATGTCTTTAGTAGGCATAACCTTATAATAATGAATAATTTTACCAGGCTGTTGATGTTGTTTATGTAAACAGAATAAAGAAATTGGTAAAATGCGCGCAAAAACCTAACATCCAAAATAAAACCAATCAATATCTCTGCAACAGCAACAATGTCCTCTTCCTCGTAATATTATCCCTACTATTGATGATAATAAAATAAACACTTACAAACAAAAACTCCGATCGGTTTCCAATGAAAAATAATATTTCTTCTTACAAAGGTGGCCCAAATCAACCTATATAACGGTTTTCATGTCTATACTCGCGGCGGCTACAGGCTCCGACGAAGTGCATAACACAGATAAAGATGACGTCATAAAATCCGAGAGCTCTCGTTCACAATTTTATCAAACAGTTGAAAAGAAAAGGAAATAAAATATTGGTGATGAACGATATGATCACTATTTCTTACTCTTTACTGGATATATGAATTATTACCAAAATTTTCTGCCATTGAGCAGTAATTACAGATAAAGTACTTAATGATACACTAGTTTTGTTTGACAGGTATCACATAAATGAATTTACCTATTTAAATGCATTATCTTCTATAGTGTCCTTTCACTATTGGGCGCCCTAGGAATGGATTCAGCGACTCAGGTAATATGGCTCGCTTATTATACAAAAAAAAAAAAATATATATATAATGGCTTAGAGCCATCATCACAGCCCAGAGCGTGATTTAGATAATTTTTAAGTGAAATTTCATGAGCACTATTTGGTAATGCTTAGAGATATAGTGGTATACAAGCATTATCCCATACATAAAAGGTTGCAGGACAAGCCTTTGCAAATCAAGGTAAGATAGAGTAACAGGTATATACTGTATTAGAGTGTAAATCATTGCACAGAAATTAAATACGATTTATATAGTTTACATGAGCAACGAATGAAAAGAACTACATATATGAAATAATCACATCATATTTTTAGGCTTCTATTTATTTCTGTGAGTTTGCGGAAAAATGATAGCAGGTGAGGAACTTCAAAGGAATTACAACCACTTATTAAGAGAATATTTACTGCGGGTAAGATAAGATCAACTCACAATATTATTACCACTCCAATAGCTACGAGATGCAATGGTACAATCAATGATGAAATCTCAGCTTCCTTATTTCTTTCATGAAATATTATTATCCAGTCATGCGTAGTATTTTAATACAAGATCATATACTCATTATTATTCCCATAAAAGGTAAAATGTTATTCACAAGCTACGCATTTCTACAATTCCCTATGAAAATGGAAGTAATCATTTAATATTCCATTTTCATCCAATAAGTATTATACTTAGTGATGATGTCATCAGTGACACACAACACTTCAAGTGCCATGTTGCATATCTTCATATATGTTTGTCTTGCATATTTCTTTGCATTTAAGTTGCATTTAAGTCTCCAAAGGATGCAAAATCTCCACTTGCTTAGAATCATAAGTACTACTAATCAAGCACTATATGCATGTACATTCATATCTATTACTAATCAAACACTCTTTCATCATCAATTTTAATTTCCACTATCTATACTTACCTGCCAAAACACAATTAACATTAATTTGCCCTAATCACCCTACACATGGTATGGTTCAAGGCAACTATAAAGAAGCAGACTCATAGGCAATACGATCCAAGGGAATCGTACCTTGCCTAGTAAACATAATTTGCTAGAAAACATAGCACAATCTCTTCCACCTTTTCAACATATTTCATTTAAAGTTGAATTGTTTAACATCTCCTAATTCATTATCAGTTGTATCAGACAAAATGAAACTATTATGTTACTCAATGAGAATAGGATTCAATCATCCTTATTATATCATTTGATTCCTCCATATAGTGATCAAAATAAAACTTGGTACCAATGTTTATTATCCCATGTCTTATCTTTCTGGCATGTACTATAAAATTTATGTATTGTATAAGACAGTCTAAAATACTATTTTTGTATTGTATAAAAAAAGAACTATCGAAGTATACTGAATTATCTTGTGTTGAAAAGAACAAGACTGTTATTCCACAGCTACAACATAGCAACACGGGCTCCCCCTCATTAATGTGTGAATTTTTAGCATAGGTTAGATTATATACACACAATAACATGCACCTAGCTAAACACATTAATATTAAGATGAAATTTTATGTAACAATGTATTCATATTCATGTATTACCGGTAATGTTAATTTTAAGTATATGGTGTGCCAATGTCTTAATGTCTACTTTTATGTTACTATACATGTATTCATTGTTAATATCTTAGTTATCTAGCCCTACCAACATTGTGAACTGGCCTTCTATTAAATAAAGCATAAAGGAAATCGCTGGAGGCCAGTCGAGGGCAGCGGACTGAGCGGTGTACACACCATAAGACCATTTAGAAAAGGGTCACTACCTCACAATCTGTTTACAAATCAGAAACAGGCCACCTGGTCGGTTGGACACACACACACACACACACACAGGTGCGGTCAGGTCATACAAAGACATTATTAACCCTTCCTACCTCCCCTTCGAAGGAGAGGTAGGAAAGAGAGTAAAGGAAAGAGAGTAAAGAAGAGAGAGAGAGATAGGAAAGGCCTGGCCCACTTTCCCTTTCACACGAGAAGAGAGAAGTAGGTACAGAATCAAACTGACCATTCACAGGCAACACAGTCACACTCTAGCCATTCTGTAAACTATTGAGTTTGAAATGTATATAAGCAGAGGAGGTACACTAGGAGTTAGGATACCACACTGACTCCCCAAGGGCTATAGACTGTCTCCATAGAGAGAGACATAATACCATATAAGGCAAGGCACATCACGATAATACCCTGTTTAGATATAAGAACATAATAATAAATTAAGCCCTAAGAAACTTGTGAAGTCAATCACCTAAGCAAACCTAAGAAAGCACCCCGTCTTCCACGTTACCTAAAACAACAACAACCACAACTACTACAACTACAACTCCAAGAATTACACACAAGTAAGTTACCAGGTTCTGCCCAGAGTTCAAGCCTTCAGAACTGGTACACAAGCACTGTAATAACACCCTCACCCCCCCACCCCATCAATGACTGTTGATATTTACAGTATGAGCACTGTAATGACACCCACACACCCACCACCCAATGAATGATGGTTGATATTTACAGTCCAAGCACTGTAATGCCACCCACCATCCCATGAATGACTGTTGATATTTACAGTCCAAGCATTAATGACACACACATACCCACCACCCCATAAATGACTTGATATTTACAGTCCAAGCCATGTAATGACACCAACACACCCACCACCGAATTATTGACTGTTGATATTTACAGTCCAAGCACTGTAATAATACCCACAAACCCACCACCCCATGACTGACTGTTGATATTTACAGTCCAAGCACTGTAATAACACCCACACACCCATCACTCCATGAATAACTGTTGATATTTACAGTCCATGCACTGTAATACCACCCACCATCCCATGAATGACTGTTGATATTTACAGTCCAAGCACTAATGACACACACATACCCACCACCCCATAAATGACTTGATATTTACAGTCCAAGCCATGTAATGACACCCACACACCAACCACCCCATGAATGACTGTTGAGATTTACAGTCAAAACACTGTAATGACACCCCCACTCCCACCACCCCATGAATTATGGTTGATATTTACAGTCCAAGCATTTTAATGATAGCTACACTCCCACCACCCCATAAATGACTGTTGATATTTACAGTCCAAGCACTGTAATGACATCCACACACCAACCACCCTATGACTGACTGTTAATATTTACAGTCCAAACACTGTAATGACAGCCACACACCCACCACCCCATAAATGACTGTTGATATTTACAGTCCAAGTATTGTAATGACATCCACACACCAACCACCCTATGAATGACTGTTGATATTTACAGTCCAAGCACTGTAATGACACCCACAACCCCATAAATGACTGTTGATATTTACAGTCCAAGCACTAATGACACACTCACACCCACTAACCCATAAATGACTTGATATTTACAGTCCAAGCACTGTAATGACACCCACCAACCCACCACTTCATGAATGACTGTTGATATTTACAGTCCAAGCACTGTAATGACACCCACAAACCCACCACCTCATGAATGACTGTTGATATTTACAGTCAAAGCACTGTATTGACACCCCCACACCCACCACCCCATGAATTATGGTTGATTTTTACAGTCCAAGCATTCTAATGACAGCCACACACCCACCACCCCATAAATGACTGTTGATATTTACAGTCCAAGCACTGTAATGACATCAACACACCCACCACTCCATGACTGACTGTTGATATTTACAGTCCAAGCACTGTAATGCCACCCACAACCCCATAAATGACTGTTGATATTTACAGTCCAAGCACTAATGACACACTCACACCCACTAACCCATAAATGACTTGATATTTACAGTCCAAGCACTGTAATGACACCCACCAACCCACCACTTCATGAATGACTGTTGATATTTAGAGTCCAAGCACTGTAATGACACCCACAAACCCACCACCTCATGAATGACTGTTGATATTTACAGTCAAAGCACTGTATTGACACCCCCACACCCACCACCCCATGAATTATGGTTGATTTTTACAGTCCAAGCATTCTAATGACAGCCACACACCCACCACCCCATAAATGACTGTTGATATTTACAGTCCAAGCACTGTAATGACATCAACACACCCACCACTCCATGACTGACTGTTGATATTTACAGTCCAAGCACTGTAATGCCACCCACCATCCCATTAATGGCTGTTGATATTTACAGTCCAAGCACTAATGACACACACATACCCACCACCCCATAAATGACTTGATATTTACAGTCCAAGCCATGTAATGACACCCACACACCAACCACCCCATTAATGACTATTAATATTTACAGTCCAAGCACTATAATGACACCCAAACACCTACCACACCATGAATGACTGTTGATATTTACAGTTTAAGCACTGTAATGACACCCTCATACCCACCACCCCATGAATGACTGCTGATATTTACAGTCAAAGCACTGTAATGACACCCCTACACCCACCACCCCATGAATTATGGTTGATATTTACAGTCCAAGCATTCTAATGACAGCCACACACCCACCACCCCATAAATGACTGTTGATATTTACAGCCCAAGCACTGTAATGACATCCACACACCCATCACCCAATGAAAGACTATTGATATTTACAGTCCAAGCTCTGTTATAACACTCACACACCAACCACCCTATGAATGACTGTTGATATTTGCAGTCCAAGCGCTGTAATCACCTCCCCCCCCCGCTAAATAACGGTTGATATTTATAGTCCAAGCGCTGTTATGACACCCACACACCAACCACCCAATGAATGACTGTTGATATTTACAGTATAAGCACTGTAATGCCACCCACAACCCAATAAATGACTGTTGATATTTATAGTCAGAGCACTAATGATACACACACACCCACCAACCCATGAATGACTTGATATTTACAGTCCAAGCGCTGTAATGACACCCACCAACCCACAACCCCATGAATGACTGTTGATATTTACAGTCCAAGCACTGTAATGACACCCACAATCCCACCTCCCCATGAATGACTGTTGATATTTACAGTTCAAGCACTGTAATGACACCCACACACCCACCACCCAATAATTGACAGTTGATATTTACAGTCCAAGCACTGTAATGCCACTCACCACCCCATAAATAACTGTTGATATTTGCAGTCCAAGCACTAATGACACACACAAACCCACCAACCCCTGAATGAATTGATATTTACAGTCCAAGCACTGTAATGACACCCACACACCCACCACCCTATGAATGACTGTTGATATTTACAGTCCAAACAATGTAATGACACCAACACACCCACCACCTCATGATTGACTGTTAATATTTACAGTCCAAGCACTGCATAGACACCCAAACACCCACCACCTAATGAATAACTGTTGATATTTACAGTCCAAGCACTCTAATGACACCCACACACCCACCACCCTATGACTGTTGATATTTACAATCAAAACACTGTAATGACACCCACACACCCACCATCCAATGAATGACTGTTGATGTTTACACTCCAATCACTGTAATGAAACCAACACACCCACCACCTCATGATTGACTGTTAATATTTACAGTACAAGCACTGTAATGACATGCACACCCCAACCACACCATGAATGACTGTTGATATTTACAGTCGAAGCTCTGTAATGACACTCACACACCAACCACCCTATAAATGACTGTTGATATTTATAGTTCAAGCACTGTAATGACACCCACACACTCAGCACCCCATATATGATGGTTGATATTTATTGTCCAAGCACTGTAATGACACCCACACACCCACCACCCCATGAAAAACTGTTGATATTTACAGTCCAAGCACTGTAATGACATCCACAAACCCACCACCCCATAATTGATTGTTGATATTTACAGTCCAAGCACTGTAATGACAGCCACACACCCACCACCCCATAAATGACTGTTGATATTTACAGTCCAAGCACTGTAATGACATCCACACACCCATCACCCCATCAATGACACTTAATATTTACAGTCTGAGCACTGTAATGACACCCACACACCCACCACCCAATGAATGATAGTTGATATTTTCAGTCCAAGCACTGTAATGCCTCCCACCACCCTATGAATGACTTTTGATATTTACTGTCCAAGCACTAATGACACACACACACCGGCCACCCCATGATTGACTTGATATTTACAGTCCAAGCACTGTAATGGCACACACACACCCACCACCCCATTATTGACTGTTGATATTAACAGTCCAAACACTGTAATAACACCCACAAACCCACCACCCCATGACTGACTGTTGATATATACAGTCCAAACACTGTAATGACAGCCACACACCCACCACCCCATGAATGACTGTTGATATTTACAGTCCAAGCACTAATGACACACACATACCCACCACCTCATAAATGACTTGATATTTACAGTCCAAGCCATGTAATGACACCCACACACCAACCACCCCTTGAATGACTGTTGATATTTATAGTCCAAGCACTGTAATGCCACCCACCATCTCATGAATGACTGTTGATATTTACAGTCCAAGCACTAATGACACACACATACCCACCACCCCATAAATGACTTGATATTTACAGTCCAAGCCATGTAATGACACCCACACACCCACCACCGAATTATTATCTGTTGATATTTACAGTCCAATCACTGTAATAACACCCACAAACACACCACCCCATGACTGACTGTTGATATTTACTGTCCAAACACTGTAATGACAGCCACACACCCACCACCCCATAAATGACTGTTGATATTTACAGTTTAAGCACTGTAATGACACCCTCATACCCACCACCTTATGAATGACTGTTGATATTTACAGTCAAAGCACTGTAATGACACCCCCACTCCCACCACCCCATGAATTATGGTTGATATTTACAGTCCAAGGATTTTAATGATAGCCACACACCCACAACCCCATAAATGACTGTTGATATTTACAGTCCAAGCACTGTAATGACATCCACACTCCAACCACCCCATGACTGACTGTTGATATTTACAGTCCAAGTACTGTAATGACATCCACACACCAACCACCCTATGAATGACTGTTGATATTTACAGTCCAAGCACTGTAATGACACCCACCCCTAAATAACGGTTGATATTTATAGTCCAAGCACTGTAATGACACCCACACAACACTACCCAATGAATGACTGTTGATATTTACAGTCCAAGCACTGTAATGCCACCCACAACCCCATAAATGACTGTTGATATATACAGTCCAAGCACTAATGACACACACACACCCACTAACCCATGAATGACTTGATATTTACAGTTCAAACACTGTAATGACACCCACCAACCCACCATCCCATGAATGACTGTTGATATTTACAGTCCAAGCACTGTAATGACACCCACAAACCCACCACCCCATAAATGACTGTTGATATTTACAGTCAAGCACTGTAATGACATCCACACACCCACCACCCAATGAATGACTATTGATATTTACATTCCAAGCTCTGTAATGACACTCACACACCAACCACCTTATGAATGACTGTTGATATTTACAGTCCAAGCACTGTAATCACGCCTCCCCTTAAATATCGGTTGATATTTATAGTCCAATCACTAAATGACAACCACACACCCACCACCCTATGAATGACTGTTGATATTTACAGTCCAAGCACTGTAATGCCACCCACAACCCCATAAATGACTGTTGATATTTACAGTCCAAGCAATGAAATGACACCCACACACTCACCACCCAATAAATGACTGTTGATATTTACA
Organism: Petrolisthes cinctipes; assembly: GCA_033782935.1. Lineage (NCBI taxonomy): Eukaryota > Metazoa > Arthropoda > Malacostraca > Decapoda > Porcellanidae > Petrolisthes > Petrolisthes cinctipes. The sequence continues at coordinate 31,505 of JAWQEG010000858.1, forward strand.
TTAAAAACACTGTAATGACACCCACATCCCTACCACCCCATGAATGACTGTTGATATTTACAGTCCAAGCACTGTAATGACACCCACCCACCAACCACCTCATAAATGATGGTTGATATTTATAGTCCAAGCACTGTAATGATACCCACCCACCCACCACCCCATAAATGACGGTTGATATTTATAGTCCAAGCACTGTAATGAGACCCACACACCCACCACCCCATGAATGACTGTTGATATTTACAGTCCAAGCACTGTAATACCACTCACCACCCCATGAATAACTGTTGATATATACAGTCCAAGCACTAATGACACACACAAACCCACCACCCCATGAATGACTTGATATTTACAGTCCAAGCACTGTAATGACACCCTTACACATACCAACCCATGAATAACTGTTGATACTTAAAGTCCAAGCACTGTAATGACATCCACAAACCCACCACCCCATGATTTACTGTTGATATTTACAGTCCAAGCACTGTAATGACAACCACACACAAACCACCCCATAAATAACAGTAGATATTTACAGTCCAAGCACTCTAATGACAGCCACACACCCACCCACCTCATAAATGACTGTTGATATTTACAGTCCAAGCACTGTAATGACATCCACACACCCACCACCGCATAAATGACACTTAATATTTACAGTGTTAGCACTGTAATGACACCCACACACCCAACACCCAATGAATGATGGTTAATATTTACAGTCCAAGCACTATAATGCCACCCACCACCCAATGAATGACTGTTGATTTTTACAGTCCAAGCACTAATGACACACACACACACCCACCACCTAATGAATGACTTGATATTTCCAGTTCAAGCACTGTAATGACACCCACACACTCACCACCTAATGAATGACTGATGATATTTACAGTCCAAGCACTATAATGACACCCAAACACCTACCACCCAATGAATGACTGTTGATATTTACAGTCCATGCACTGTAATGGCACAAGCATACCCACCACCCCATTAATGACTCTTGATATTTACAGTCAAAGCACTGTAATGACACCCCCACACCCACCACCCTATGAATGATTGTTGATATTTACAATTAAAACACTGTAATGACACCCATACATTAACCATCCAATGAATGACTGTTGATATTTAGAGTCCAAGCACTAAAATGACACCCACACACCCACCACCTTATAATTGACTGTTGATATTAACAGTCCAAGCACTGTATTGACATCCACACACCCACCACCCCATGAATGACTGTTGATATTTACAGTCCAAGCTCTGTAATGACACTCACACACCAACCACCCTATGAATGACTGGTAATATTTACAGTCTAAGCACTGTAATACCCCCCCTCCTTCCTAAATAACGGTTGATATTTATAGTCCAAGCACTGTAATGACACCCACACTCCCACAACCCTATGAATGACTGTTGATATTTACAGTCCAAGCACTGTAATGCCACCCACCACCCCATAAATGACTTGAAATTTACAGTCCAAGCACTGTAATGACACACACCCACCCACCACCCCTTGAATGACTGTTGATATTTACAGTCCAAGCACTGTAATGACACCCAAAAACCCACCTCCCCATAATTGACTGTTGATATTTACAGTCCAAGCACTGTAATGACAGCCACAAACCCACCACCCCAAAATTGACTGTTGATATTTACAGTCTCAGCACTGTAATGACACCCACACACCTATCACCCCAAGAATGACATTTTATATTGACAGTCTAAGCACTGTAATGACACCTACACACCCACCACTCCATCAATGACTGTAGATATTTACAGTCCAAGCACTCTAATGACACCCACCACCCTATAAATGACTGTTGATATTTACAATCAAAACACTGTAATGACACCCACACACCCACCATCCCATGAATGACGGTTGATAATTACAGTCCATGCACTGTAATGACACCAACACACTCACCTCCTCATGATTGACTGTTGATATTTACAGTCCAAGCACTGTAATGACACCCACAAACCCACCTACCCATGATTGACTATTGATATTTACAGTCCAAGCACTGTAATGACAGCCACACACCCACCACCCCATAAATGACTGTTGATATTTACAGTCCAAGCACTGTAATGACACCCACACACCCATCACCCAATGAATGACTGTTGATATATACAGTTCATTTACTGTAATGACACCCACACTCCCAACACCCGATTAATGATGGTTGATATTTATAGTCCAAGCACTGTAATGACAACCACACACCCACCACCCCACGAATGACTGTTGATATTTTAGGTCCAAGCAATGTAATGACATCCACACACCCACCACCCCATGAATGAATGTTAATATTTACAGTCTGTGCACTGTAATGACCCCCACACACCCACCACCCCAAAAATTATAGTTGATATTTACAGTCAAAGCACTGTAATGACACCCACACACCCACCACACCATTAATGACTGTTGATATTTACTGTCCAAGCTCTGTAATGACACCCAAACACCCACCACCTCATGATTGACTGTTGATATTTACAGTCCAAGCACTGTAATGACACCAACACACCCACAACCCTGTGAATGACTGTTGGTATCTACAGTCCAAGCACTGTAATGCCACCCACTACTTCATAAATGACTGTTGATATTTACACACCCAAGCACTAATGACACACACACACCCACCACCCCATGAATGACTTGATATTTACAGTCCAAGCACTGTAATGACAACCACCTACCCACCACCCCATGAATGACTGTTGATATTTACAGTCCAAGCACTGTAATGACAGCCACACACCCACCACCCCATAAATGACAGTAGATATTTACAGTCCAAGCACTGTAATGACACCTACACACCCACCACTCCATCAATGACTGTAGATATTTACAGTCCAAGCACTCTAATGACACCCACCACCCTATAAATGACTGTTGATATTTACAATCAAAACACTGTAATGACACCCACACACCCACCATCCCATGAATGACGGTTGATAATTACAGTCCATGCACTGTAATGACACCAACACACTCACCTCCTCATGATTGACTGTTGATATTTACAGTCCAAGCACTGTAATCACACACACCCTCACCCCACCCCTAAATAACGGTTGATATTTATAGTCCAAGCACTGTAATGACACCCACATACCCACCACCCTATGAATGACTGTTGATATTTACAGTCCAAGCACTGTAATGCCACCCACCACCCAATAAATGACTGTTGATATTTACAGTCCAAGCACTAATGACACACACACACCCACCACACCATGAATTACTTGATATTTACAGTCCAAGCACTGTAATGACACCCACCCACCACCCCATGAATGACTGTTGATATTTACAGTCCAAGCACTGTAATGACACACACAAACCCACCTACCCATGATTGACTGTTGATATTTACAGTCCAAGCACTGTAATGACAGCCACACACCCACCACCCCATAAATGACTGTTGATATCTACAGTCTAAGCACTGTAATGACACCCACAAACCCACCTACCCATGATTGACTGTTGATATTTACAGTCCAAGCACTGTAATGACAGCCACACACCCACCACCCCATAAATGACTGTTGATATTTACAGTTCAAGCACTGTAATGACACCCACACACCCATCACCCAATGAATGACTGTTGATATTTACACTCCAATCACTGTAATGCCACACACCAACCAAGGAATGACTGTTGATCTTTACAGTCAAAGCACTGTAATGACACCCCCACACCCACCACCAAATGAATTATGAATGATATTTATAGTCAATGCACTGTAATGACACCTACACACCCACAACTCCATCAATGACTGTAGATATTTACAGTCCAAGCACTCTAATGACACCCACCACCCTATAAATGACTGTTGATATTTACAATCAAAACACTGTAATGACACCCACACACCCACCACCCTATAAATGACTGTTGATATTTACAGTCCAAGCACTGTAATGACATCCACACACCCACCACCCCATGAATGACTGTTAATATTTACAGTCCCATCTCTATAATGACACTCACAAACCAACCACCCAATGAATGACTGTTGATATTTACAGTCCAAGCACTGTAATCACACACTCCCTCACCCCACCCCTAAATAACGGTTGATATTTATAGTCCAAGCACTGTAATGACACCCACATACCCACCACCCTATGAATGACTGTTGATATTTACAGTCCAAGCACTGTAATGCCACCCACCACCCAATAAATGACTGTTGATATTTACAGTCCAAGCACTAATGACACACACACACCCACCACACCATGAATGACTTGATATTTACAGTCCAAGCACTGTAATGACACCCACCCACCACCCCATGAATGACTGTTGATATTTACAGTCCAAGCAATGTAATGACACACACAAACCCACCTACCCATGATTGACTGTTGATATTTACAGTCCAAGCACTGTAATGACAGCCACACACCCACCACCCCATAAATGACTGTTGATATCTACAGTCTAAGCACTGTAATGACACCCACACACCCACCCCCCTAAGAATGACTTTTGATATTGACAGTCCAAGCACTGTAATGACACCCACACACACACCACCCCATGAATGACTTTTGATATTTACAATTCAATCACTGTAATGACACCACACTCCCATCACCTTATTAATAATGGATGATATTTATAGTCCAAGCATTGTAATGACATCTACACACCCACCACCCCATGAATGACTGTTATTATTTACAGTCCAAGCACTGTAATGACAGCCACACACCCACCACCCCATAATTGACTGATGATATCAACAGTCCAAGCACGGTAATGACATCCACACACCCACCACCCCATGAATGACACTTAATATTTAAGGTCTGAGTACTGTAATGACACCCACACACCCACCACCCAATGAATAATGGTTGATGTTTACAGTCTAAGCACTGTAATGCCACCCACCACCCCATGAATGACTGCTGATATTTACAGTCAAAGCACTGTAATGGCACCCCCACACCCACCACCAAATGAATTATGGTTGATATTTATAGTCAAAGCACTGTAATGACACCTACACACCCACCACTCCATCAATGATTGTAGATATTTACAGTCCAAGCACTCTAATGACACCCACCACCCTATAAATGACTGTTGATATTTACAATCAAAACACTGTAATGACACCCACACACCCACCATCCCATGAATGACTGTTGATATTTACACTCCAAGCACTGTAATGTCACCCACACACCAACTACCCCATGATTGACTGTTGATTTTTACAGTCCAAGCACTGTAATGACATCAACACACACACCACCCCATGAATGACTCTTGATATTTACTGTCCAAGCTCTGTAATGACACTCACACTCCCTCCACCCTATATATGACTCTTGATATTTACAATCCAAGCTCTGTAATGACACCCACACACACACCTCCCCATAAATGACGGTTGATATATATAGTCCAAGAACTGTAATGACACCCACACACCCACCACCCCATAAATGACTGTTGATATTTTCAGTCCAAGCACTGTAATGACATCCACACACCCAACACCCCATGAATGACTGTTAATATTTACAGTCCAAGCACTCTAATGACGCCCACCACCCTCTAAATGACTGTTGATATTTACAGTCAAAGCACTGTAATGACACCCACACACCCACCACCCAATGAATGATGGTTGATATTTACAGTCTGAAAACTGTAATGACACCCACACACTCACCACCCCATGAATGACTGTTGATATTTACAGTCCAAGCACTGTCATTACACCCACACATATACCACCCCATAAATAACTGTTGATATTTACAGTCCAAGCATTCTTATGACACTAACCACCCTCTGAATAACTGTTGATATTTACAGTCAAAGCACTGTAATAACATCCACACACCCACCACCCCATAAATGACTATAATATTTACAGTCCAAGCTCTGTAATGACACTCACACACCCACCACCCTATGAATGACTGTTAATATTTACAGTCCAAGCACTGTAATGACACCCACACACCCACCACCCCATGAATGACTGTTGATATTTACAGTCCAAGCACTGTAATGACACCCACCACCCCATGGTTGATTGTTGATATTTACAGTCCAAGCACTAATGACACACACACACCACCCCATGAATGACTTGATATTTACAGTTCAAGCAATGTAATGGCACCCACACACCTACGACCCAAAGAATGACTGTGGATTTTTACAGTCCAAGCACTATAATGGCACCCACACACCCACCATCCCATAAATGACTGTTGATATTTACTGTCCAAGCCCTGTAATGACACCCTCACACCCACCATAAAATGAATGACTGTTAATATTTACAGTCAAAGAACTGTAATGACATTCCCACACCCACCACCCCATGAATTATGGTTGATATTTACAGTCCAAGCACTGTCATGACACCCACACACCCACCACCCAATGAATGATGGTTGATATTTACAGTCAAAGCACTGTAATGACATCAACACACCCACCACCCCATGAATGACTCTTGATATTTACAGTCCAAGCACTCTAATGACGCCTACCACCCTCTAAATGACTGTTGATATTTACAGTCAAAGCACTGTAATGACACCCACACACCCACCACCCAATGAATGATGGTTGATATTTACAGTCCGAAAACTGTAATGACACCCACACACTTACCACCCCATGAATGACTGTTGATATTTAGAGTCCAAGCACTGTCATGACACCCACACACCCACCACCCTATAAATAACTGTTGATATTTACAGTCCAAGCACTCTAATGACACTAACCACCCTCTGAATGACTGTTGATATTTACAGTCAAAGCACTGTAATGACATCCACATACCAACCACCCCATGAATGACTATTGATATTTACAGTCAAAGCTCTGTAAAGTCACTCACACACCCACCACCCTATAAATGACTCTTAATACTTACAGTCCAAGCATTGTAATGACACCCACACACCCACCACTAGTCCAAGCACTCTAATGACACTCACCATCCCATTAATGACTGCTGATATTTACAGTCCAAGCAAAGTCATGACACCCACACACCCACCACCCCATAAATAACTGTTGATATTTACAGTCCAAGCACTCTAATGACACCCACCACCCTCTGAATGACTGTTGATATTTACAGTCAAAGCACTGTAATAACACCAACACAACCACCACCCTATGAATGACTGTTGATATTTACATTCCAAGCACTGTAATGACACCCACACACCCATAACCCCATGAATGACTGTTGATATTTACAGTTCAAGCACTAATGACACACACACACCTACCACACCATGAATGACTTGATATTTTCAGTCCTCGCACTTTATGACACCCACACACCCACCACCCCATGAATGACTGTTGATATTTACAGTCCAAGCACAATAATGACACACACGCCCACAACCCCATAAATGACTGTTAATATTTAGTCAAAGCACTGTAATGACAACCACACACCCACCACCCCATTAATGATATTTGATATTTAGAGTCTAAACACTGTAATGACACCCACACACCCACCACCCCATGAATGACTGTTGATATTTTCAGTCCAAGCACTATAATGACATCCACACACCCACTACCCCTTGAATGACTGTTAATATTTACAATACAAGCACTGTAATGACACCCACACACCCACCACCCAATGAATGATGGTTGATATTTACAGTCCAAGAACTGTAATTACACCCCCACACTCACCGCCCCATAAATGACTATTGATATTTACAGTCAAAACACTGTAATGACACCCACACACCTCTCACCCCATAAATTATTATTGATATCTACAGTCCAAACATTGTAATGACACCCACAAACCAACCACCCAATGATTGTCTGTTGATATTTACAGTCCAAGCACTGTAATGACACCCAAACAACCACTACACTATGAATGACTGTTGATATTTACAGTCCAAGCACTGTCATGACACCCATAAACCCACCACCTTATAAATAACTGTTGATATTTACAGTACAAGCACTCTAATGACACCCACCACCCTATGAATGACTGTTGTTATTTACAGTCAAAACACTGTACTGACACCCACACCCACCACCCAATAAATGACTGTTAATATTTATAGTCAAAGCAGTGTAATGACACCCACACACCCACTACCCAATGAATGACTGTTGATATTTACAGTCCAAGCACTGTCATGACACCCACAATCCCACCACCACATAAATAATTGTTGATATTTATAGTCCAAGCACTCTAATGACACCCACCACCCTATGAATGACTGTTGGTATTTACAATCAAAACACTGTAATGACACCCACACACCCACCACCCAATGAATGACTGTTGATATTTTCAGTCCAAGCACTGTCATGATACCCACAAACCCACCACCCCATAAATAACTGTTGATATTTATAGTCCAAGCTTCCTAATGACACACACCACCCCATGAATAACTGTTGATATTTACAGTCCAAGCACTATAATGACACACACACCCACCACCCCATAAATGACTGTTGATATTTACAGTTTAAGCACTGTAATGACACCCACACACCCACCACCCCATAAATGATGGTTGATATTTACAGTCCAAGCACTGTAATGACACCAACACACCCACCACCCCATGAATGATTGTTGATATTTACAGTCTAAGCACTCTAATGACACCCACCACCCTATGAATTACTGTTGATATTTACAATCAAAACACTGTAATGACGCCCACACACCCACTACCCCATGAATGACTCTTGATATTTTCAGTCCAAGTTTTGTAAAAACGCCCACACACCCACTAAACCATGAATGACTGTTAATATTTACAGTCCAAGCACTGTAATGACACCCACACTACCACCACACAATGAATGATGGTTGATATTTACACTCCAATAACTGTAATGACACCCACACACCCACCACCCCATGAATGACTGTTAATATTTATAGTCCAAGAAGTGTAATGACACCCATACACTCACCACGCCATGAATGTCTGTTGATATTTGCCGTCAAAACACTGTAATAACACCCACACACCTACCACCCCATGAATTACTATTGATATTTACAGTCCAAACACTGTAATGACACCCACAAACCCACCAATCAATGATTGTCTGTTGATATTTACAGTCCAAGCACTGTAATGACACCCACACCCACCACCCCATAAATGACTGTTGATATTTTCAATCCAACCACTGTCAAGACACCCACAAACCCACCACCCCATAAATAACTGTTGATATTTATAGTCCAAGCACTCTAATGACACCCACCACCCCATGAATGACTTTTGATATTTACAGTCAAAACACTGTAATGACACCCAAACACCCACCACCCCATGAATAACTGTTGATATTTACAGTCCAAGCACTGTAATTTCACCCACACACCCACCACCCCATGATTAACTGTTGATACTTACAGTCCAAGCACTGCATAGATACCCAAACACCAACCACCCCATGAATGACTGTTGATATTTACAGTCCAAGCACTGTAATGACACCCACACACCCATTACCCCATGAATGACTGTTGATATTTACAGTCCAAGCACTGTAATGACACACTCACACCCACCACCCTATGAATGATGGTTGATATTTACAGTCCAAGAACTGTAATGACACCCACACACTCACCACTCCATGAATGACTGTTGATATTTACAGTCCAAGCACTTTCATGACACTCACACACCCACCACCCCATGAATAACTGTTAATATTTACAGTCCAAGCACTCTAATGACACCCACCACTCTCTGAATGGCTGTTGATATTTACACCCAAAGGACTGTAATAACACCAACACACCCACCACCTCATGAATGACTGTTGATATTTACAGTCCAAGCAGTGTAATGACATCCACCACCCCATGATTGACTGTTGATATTTACAGTCCAAGCAATGTAATGACACCCAAACACCCATCACCCCATAAATGACTGTTGATATTTACAGCCCAAGCTCTTTAATGCCACCCACAACTCCATGAATGATTGTTGATATTTTCAGTCCAAGCTCCGTAAAGACACTCACACACCCACCACCCTATGAATGACTGTTAATATTTACAGTCTAAGCACTGTAATGACACCCACACACCAACCACCCCATTAATGATGGTTGATATTTATAGTCCAAGAACTGTAATGACACCCACACACTCACCACCCCATGAAAGACTGTTGATATTTTCAGTCCAAACACTGTAATGACATCCACACACTCACCACCCTCTGAATGACTGTTAATATTTACAGTTCAAGCACTCTAATGACACCAACATTCCCATGGATGACTGTTAATATTTACAGTACAAGCACTGTAATGACACCCTCATACCTGCCACCCAATGAATGATGGTTAAAATCTACTGTCCAAGAACTGTAATGACACAGACACACTTACCACCCCATTAATGACTGTTGATATTAGCAGTCCAAGCACTGTAATGACACCCACACACCCACCACCTCATCAATGACCATTGATATTTTCAGTCCAAGCACTGTAACGACATCCACACACCCACCACCCCATGAATGACTGTTAATATTTACAGTCGAAGGACTGTAATGACACCCACACACAACCACCACCTCATGAATAACTGTTTATATTATCAGTCCAAGCCCTGTAATGACATCCACACATCCACCACCCCATAAATGACTGATAATATTTACAGTATAAGCACTGTAATGACACCAACCCACTCACCACCACATGAATGACTGTTGATATTTACAGTCAAAACACTGTAATGACACCCACACACCCACCACCCCATGAATGACTGTTGATATTTATAGTCCAAGCACTGTAATGACACCCCGACAAACACCATCCCATAATTGACTGTTAATATTTATAGTCCAAGCTCTGTAATGATACCCAAGCACCCACCATCCCATAAATGACTGTTGATATTTACAGTCCAAGCACTGTAATGACACCAACACACCCATCACCCTATGAATGACTGTTGATATTTACAGTCCAAGCCCTGTAATGCCACACACCACCCCATAAATGACTGTTGATATTTATAGTCCAAGCACTAATGACACACACACCCACCACCCCATGAATGACTTTATATTTACTGTCCAAGCACTGTAATGACACCCACACACCCACCATCCCATGAATGACTGTTGATATTTACAGTTCAAACACCATAATGACACCCACACACCCACCACCCCATGAATGACTGTTGATATTTACAGTCCTAACACTGTAATGACACCCACCACCCTATGAATGACTGTTGATATTTACAATCAAAACACTGTAATGACACCCTCACACCCACCACCCTATTAATGACTGTTGATATTTTCAATCCAAGCACTGTCAAGACACCCACAAACCCACCACCCCATAAATAACTGTTGATATTTATAGTCCAAGCACTCTAATGACACCCACCACCCCATGAATGACTTTTGATATTTACAGTCAAAACACTGTAATGACACCCAAACACTCACCACCCCATGAATGACTGTTGATATTTACAGTCCAAGCACTGTAATTTCACCCACACACCCACCACCCCATGATTAACTGTTGATACTTACAGTCCAAGCACTGCATAGATACCCAAACACCAACCACCCCATGAATGACTGTTGATATTTACAGTCCAAGCACTGTAATGACACCCACACACCCATTACCCCATGAATGACTGTTGATATTTACAGTCCAAGCACTGTAATGACACCCTCACACCCACCACCCTATGAATGATGGTTGATATTTACAGTCCAAGAACTGTAATGACACCCACACACTCACCACCCCATGAATGACTGTTGATATTTACAGTCCAAGCACTTTCATGACACTCACACACCCACCACCCCATGAATAACTGTTAATATTTACAGTCCAAGTACTCTAATGACACCCACCACTCTCTGAATGGCTGTTGATATTTACAGCCAAAGGACTGTAATAACACCAACACACCCACCACCTCATGAATGACTGTTGATATTTACAGTCCAAGCAGTGTAATGACATCCACCACCCCATGATTGACTGTTGATATTTACAGTCCAAGCAATGTAATGACACCCAAACACCCATCACCCCATAAATGACTGTTGATATTTACAGCCCAAGCTCTTTAATGCCACCCACAACTCCATGAATGATTGTTGATATTTACAGTCCAAGCTCCGTAAAGACACTCACACACCCACCACCCTATGAATGACTGTTAATATTTACAGTCTAAGCACTGTAATGACACCCACACACCAACCACCCCATTAATGATGGTTGATATTTATAGTCCAAGAACTGTAATGACACCCAAACACTCACCACCCCATGAAAGACTGTTGATATTTTCAGTCCAAACACTGTAATGACATCCACACACTCACCACCCTCTGAATGACTGTTAATATTTACAGTTCAAGCACTCTAATGACACCAACCTTCCCATGGATGACTGTTAATATTTACAGTACAAGCACTGTAATGACACCCTCATACCTGCCACCCAATGAATGATGGTTAAAATCTACTGTTCAAGAACTGTAATGACACATACACACTTACCACCCCATTAATGACTGTTGATATTAGCAGTCCAAGCACTGTAATGACACCCACACACCCACCACCTCATCAATGACCATTGATATTTTCAGTCCAAGCACTGTAACGACATCCACACACCCACCACCCCATGAATGACTGTTAATATTTACAGTCGAAGGACTGTAATGACACCCACACACAACCACCACCTCATGAATAACTGTTTATATTATCAATCCAAGCCCTGTAATGACATCCACACATCCACCACCCCATAAATGACTGATAATATTTACAGTATAAGCACTGTAATGACACCAACCCACTCACCACCACATGAATGACTGTTTATATTTACAGTCAAAACACTGTAATGACACCCACACACCCACCACCCCATGAATGACTGTTGATATTTATAGTCCAAGCACTGTAATGACACCCCGACAAACACCATCCCATAATTGACTGTTAATATTTATAGTCCAAGCTCTGTAATGATACCCAAGCACCCACCATCCCATAAATGACTGTTGATATTTACAGTCCAAGCACTGTAATGACACCAACACACCCATCACCCTATGAATGACTGTTGATATTTACAGTCCAAGCCCTGTAATGCCACACACCACCCCATAAATGACTGTTGATATTTATAGTCCAAGCACTAATGACACACACACCCACCACCCCATGAATGACTTTATATTTACTGTCCAAGCACTGTAATGACACCCACACACCCACCATCCCATGAATGACTGTTGATATTTACAGTTCAAACACCATAATGACACCCACACACCCACCACCCCATGAATGACTGTTGATATTTACAGTCCTAACACTGTAATGACACCCACCACCCTATGAATGACTGTTGATATTTACAATCAAAACACTGTAATGACACCCTCACACCCACCACCCTATTAATGACTGTTGATATTTACAGTCAAAGCACTGTAATGACACACCCACACCAGACACCCTATGAATTAGGATTGATATTTACAGTCCAAGCACTGTAATGACACCCATACAACCACCACCCCATGAATGAGTATTGATATTTACAGTCCAAGCTCTGTAATGACACTCACACACCCACCACCCTATGAATGACTGTTGATATTCACAGTCCAAGCACTGTAATGACACCCACACACTCACCACCCCATGAAAGACTGTGGATATTTTCAGTCCAAACACTGTAATGACATCCACACACTCACCACCCTCTGAATGACTGTTAATATTTACAGTTCAATAACTCTAATGACACCAACCTTCCCATGGAAGACTGTTAATATTTACAGTCCAAGCACTGTAATGATACCCTCATACCTGCCACCAGATGAATGATGGTTAAAATCTACTGTCCAAGAACTGTAATGACACAGACACACTTACCACCACATGAATGACTGTTGATATTAGCAGTCCAAGCACTGTAATGACACCCACACACCCACCACCTCATGAATGACCATTGATATTTTCAGTCCAAGCACTGTAACGACATCCACACACCCACCACCCCATGAATGACTGTTAATATTTACAGTCGAAGGACTGTAATGACACCCACACACAACCACCTCCTCATAAATAACTGTTTATATTATCAGTCCAAGCCCTGTAATGACATCCACACATCCACCACCCCATAAATGACTGATAATATTTACAGTATAAGCACTGTAATGACACCAACCCACTCACCACCACATGAAAGACTGTTGATATTTACAGTCAAAACACTGTAATGACACCCACACACCCACCACCCCATGAATGACTGTTGATATTTATAGTCCAAGCACTGTAATGACACCCCGACAAACACCATCCCTAAATTGACTGTTAATATTTATAGTTCAAGCTCTATAATGATACCCAAGCACCCACCATCCCATAAATGACTGTTGATATTTACAGTCCAAGCACTGTAATGACACCAACACACCCATCACCCTATGAATGACTGTTGATATTTACAGTCCAAGCCCTGTAATGCCACCCACCACCCCATAAATGACTGTTGATATTTATAGTCCAAGCACTAATGACACACACACCCACCACCCCATGAATGACTTTATATTTACTGTCCAAGCACTGTAATGACACCCACACACCCACCATCCCATGAATGACTGTTGATATTTACAGTTCAAACACCATAATGACACTCACACACCCACCACCCCATGAATGACTGTTGATATTTACAGTCAAAGCACTGTAATGACACCCACCACACTATGAATGACTGTTGATATTTACAATCAAAACACTGTAATGACACCCTCACACCCACTACCCCATTAATGACTGTTGATATTTACAGTCAAAGCACTGTAATGACACACCCACACCAGACACCCTATGAATTAGGATTGATATTTACAGTCCAAGCACTGTAATGACACCCATACAACCACCACCCCATGAATGAGTGTTGATATTTACAGTCCAAGCTCTGTAATGACACTCACACACCCACCACCCTATGAATGACTGTTGATATTCACAGTCCAAGCACTGTAATGACACCCACACACTCACCACCCCATGAAAGACTGTTGATATTTTCAGTCCAAACACTGTAATGACATCCACACACTCACCACCCTCTGAATGACTGTTAATATTTACAGTTCAAGCACTCTAATGACACCAACATTCCCATGGATGACTGTTAGTATTTACAGTCCAAGCACTGTAATGACACCCTCATACCTGCCACCAGATGAATGATGGTTAAAATCTACTGTCCAAGAACTGTAATGACACAGACACACTTACCACCCTATGAATGACTGTTGATATTAGCAGTCCAAGCACTGTAATGACACCCACACACCCACCACCTCATGAATGACCGTTGATATTTTCAGTCCAAGCACTGTAACGACATCCACACACCCACCACCCCATGAATGACTGTTAATATTTACAGTCGAAGGACTGTAATGACACCCACACACAACCACCACCTCATGAATAATTGTTTATATTATCAGTCCAAGCCCTGTAATGACATCCACACATCCACCACCCATAAATGACTGATAATATTTACAGTATAAGCACTGTAATGACACCAACCCACTCACCACCACATGAATGACTGTTGATATTTACAGTCAAAACAGTGTAATGACACCCACACACCCACCACCCCATGAATGACTGTTGATATTTATAGTCCAAGCACTGTAATGACACCCCGACAAACACCATCCCATAATTGACTGTTAATATTTATAGTCCAAGCTCTGTAATGATACCCAAGCACCCACCATCCCATAAATGACTGTTGATATTTACAGTCCAAGCACTGTAATGACACCAACACACCCATCACCCTATGAATGACTGTTGATATTTACAGTCCAAGCCCTGTAATGCCACCCACCACCCCATAAATGACTGTTGATATTTATAGTCCAAGCACTAATGACACACACACCCACCACCCCATGAATGACTTTATATTTACTGTCCAAGCACTGTAATGACACCCACACACCCACCATCCCATGAATGACTGTTGATATTTACAGTTCAAACACCATAATGACACCCACACACCCACCACCCCATGAATGACTGTTGATATTTACAGTCAAAGCACTGTAATGACACCCACCACCCTATGAATGACTGTTGATATTTACAATCAAAACACTGTAATGACACCCTCACACCCACCACCCCATTAATGACTGTTGATATTTATAGTCAAAGCACTGTAATGACACACCCACACCAGACACCCTATGAATTAGGATTGATATTTTCAGTCCAAGCACTGTAATGACACCCATAAAACCACAACCCCATGAATGAGTGTTGATATTTACAGTCCAAGCTCTGTAATGACACTCACACACCCACCACCCTATGAATGACTGTTGATATTTACAGTCCAAGCACTGTAATGACACCCACACACCCACCACCCCGTGAATGAATGTTGATATTTACAGTCTAAGCACTGTAATGACACCCACACACCCACCACCCCATGATTAAATGTTGATATTTACAGTCCAAGCACTGTATTGACATCCACACACCCACCACAACATGAATGACTGTTGATATTTACAGTCCAAGCTCTGTAATGACACTCACACTCCCACCACCCTATGAATGACTGTTGATATTCACAGTCCAAGCACTGTAATGACACCCACACATCCACCACCCAATGAATGATGGTTGATATTTACAGTCAAAGCACTGTAATGACACCCCCTCCCCATGATTGACTCTTGATATTTACAGTCCAATCACTGTAATGACACCCACACACCCACCACCCCATGAATGACTGTTGATATTTACAGTCCAAGCACTGTAATGACACTCCCACTCCCACCATCCTATGAATGACTGTTGATATTTACAGTCCAAGCACTATAATGACACACACACCCACCATCCCATAAATGACAGTTGATATTTATAGTCTAAGCAATGTAATGACAACCACACACCCACCACCCCATAAATGACTGTTGATATTTTTAGTCCAAGCACTGTAATGACATCCACACACCCACCACCACATGAATGACTGTTAATATTTACAGTCCAAGCACTCTAATGACACCCATCACCCTCTGAAAGACTGTTGATATTTACAGTCAAAACACTGTAATAACAACCACACACTCACCACCCCATGAATGACTGTTGATATTTACAGTCCAAGCACTGTAATGACACCCACTCACTCACCACCCCATGATTTGACTGTTGATATTTACAGTCCAAGCACTGTAATGACACACTCACACCCACAACCCCATAAATGACTGTTGATATTAACAGTTGAAGCACTGTAATGACACCCTCACAACCACCACACCAAGAATGACTTTTGATATTTACAGTCCAAGCTCTGTAATAACACTCACACACACACCACCCTATGAATGACTGTTGATATTTACAGTCCAAGCACTGTAATGACACCCACACAACCACCACCCCATGATTGACTGTTGATATTTACAGTCCAAGCAATGTAATGACAGCAACACACCTACCACCCCATTCATAACTGTTGATTTTTACAGTCCAAGCACTGTAATGACACCCACACATCCATTACCCCATGAATGACTGTTGATATTTACAGTCCAAGCACTGTAATGCAACCCACCACCCCATTAATGACTGTTGATATTTACATTTCAAGCAATAATGACACACACACACCCACCACCCCATGAATGACTTGATATTTATAGTCCAATCATTGTATTGACACACACACATCCACCACCCCATGAATGACTGTTGATATTTACAGTCCAAGCAATATAATGACACCCACACACCCACCACCTAATAAATGACTGTTGATATTTACTGTCCAAGCACTGTAATGACACCCTCACACCCACCACCCAATGAATGACTGTTAATATATACTGTCCAATCACTGTAATGGCACCCACACACCCACCACCCCAAGAATGACTGATGATATTTACAGTCCAAGCACTATAATGACATCCACTAACCACATAAATGACTGTTGATATTTACAGTCCAAGCAATGTAATGACACCCTCACACCCACCACCCCATGCATGACTGTTGATATTTACAGTCCAAGCACTGTAATGACACCCACACACCCACCACCCCATGAATGACTGTTGATATTTACAGTCCAAGATCTGCAATGACACTCACACACCCACCACCCTATGAATGACTGTTGATATTCACAGTCCAAGCACTGTAATGACACCCACACGTCCACCACCCAATGAATGATGGTTGATATTTACAGTCCAAGAACTGTAATAACACCCACACACCCACCACCCCATGAATGACTGTTGATATTTACAGTTCAAGCACTGTAATGACACCCCCTCTCCATGATTGACTGTTGATATTTACAGTCCAAGCAATGTAATGACAGCCACACACCCTCTGAATAGCTGTTGATATTTACAGTCAAAGCACTGTAATAACACCCACACACCCACCACCCCATGAATGACTGTTGATATTTACAGTCCAAGCACTGTAATGACACCCCCTCTCCATGATTGAATGTTGATATTTACAGTCCAAGCACTGTAATGACACCCACACACCCATCTCCCCATAAATGACTGTTGATATTTACAGTCCAAGCACTGTAATGGCACACACACACCCACCACCCCAAGAATGACTGTTGATTTTTACAGTCCAAGCACAATAATGACATCCACTAACCACAGGAATGACTGTTGATATTTACAGTCCAAGCACTGTAATGACACCCACCACCCTCTGAATGACTGTTGATATTTACAGTCAAAGCACTGTATTAACACCCACACACCCACCACCCCATGAATGACTGTTGATATTTACAGTCCAAGAACTGTAATGACACCCACACACTCACCACCCCATGAATGAATGTTGATATTTACAGTCCAAGCACTCTAATGACACCCACCACCCTCTGAATGGCTGTTGATGTTTACAGTCAAAGCACTGTAATAACACCCACACACCCACCACCCCATGAATGACTGTTGATATTTACAGTCCAAGCACTGTAATGACACCCCCTCTCCATAATTGACTGTTGATATTTACAGTCCAAGCAATGTAATGACAGCCACACACCCTCTGAATAGCTGTTGATATTTACAGTCAAAGCACTGTAATAACACCCACACAGCCACCACCCCATGAATGACTGTTGATATTTACAGTCCAAGCACTGTAATGACACCCCCTCTCCATGATTGACTGTTGATATTTACAGTCCAAGCAATGTAATGACAGCCACACACCCACCACCCCATTAATGACTGTTGATATTTACAGTCCAAGCACTGTAATGACACCCACACACCCATCTCCCCATAAATGACTGTTGATATTTAGAGTCCAAGCACTGTAATGGCACACACACACCCACCACCCCAAGAATGACTGTTGATTTTTACAGTCCAAGCACTATAATGACATCCACTTACCACAGGAATGACTGTTGATATTTACAGTCCAAGCACTGTAATGACACCCACCACCCTCTGAATGGCTGTTGATATTTACAGTCAAAGCACTGTAATAACACCCACACACCCACCACCCAATGAATGACTGTTGATATTTACAGTCCAAGAACTGTAATGACACCCACACACTCACCACCGCATGAATGACTGTTGATATTTACAGTCCAAGCACTCTAATGACACCCACCACCCTCTGAATGGCTGTTGATATTTAGAGTCAAAGCACTGTAATAACACCCACACACCCACTACCCCATGAATGACTGTTGATATTTACAGTCCAAGCACTGTAATGAAACCCTCTCTTCATGATTGACTGTTGATATTTACAGTCCAAGCAATGTAATGACAGCCACACACCCTCTGAATAGCTGTTGATATTTACAGTCAAAGCACTGTAATAACACCAACACACCCACCACCCCATGAATGACTGTTGATATTTACAGTCCAAGCACTGTAATGACACCCCCTCTCCATGATTGACTGTTGATATTTACAGTCCAAGCAATGTAATGACAGCCACACACCCACCACCCCATTAATGACTGTTGATATTTACAGTCCAAGCACGGTAATGACACCCACACACTCATCTCCCCATAAATGACTGTTGATATTTACAGTCCAAGCACTGTAATGGCACACACACACCCACCACCCCAAGAATGACTGTTGATTTTTACAGTCCAAGCACTATAATGACATCCACTAACCACAGGAATAACTGTTGATATTTACAGTCCAAGCACTGTAATGACACCCACCACCCTCTGAATGGCTGTTGATATTTACAGTCAAAGCACTGTAATAACACCCACACACCCACCACCCCATGAATGACTGTTGATATTTACAGTCCAAGAACTGTAATGACACCCACACACTCACCACCCGATGAATGAATGTTGATATTTACAGTCCAAGCACTCTAATGACACCCACCACCTTCTGAATGGCTGTTGATATTTACAGTCAAAGCACTGTAATAACACCCACACACCCACCACCCCATGAATGACTGTTGATATTTACAGTCCAAGCACTGTAATGACACCCCATCTCCATAATTGACTTTTGATATTTACAGTCCAAGCAATGTAATGACAGCCACACACCCTCTGAATAGCTGTTGATATTTACAGTCAAAGCACTGTAATAACACCCACACACCCACCACCCCATGAATGACTGTTGATATTTACAGTCCAAGCACTGTAATGACACCCCCTCTCCATGATTGACTGTTGATATTTACAGTCCAAGCAATGTAATGACAGCCACACACCCACCACCCCATTAATGACTGTTGATATTTACAGTCCAAGCACTGTAATGACACCCACACACCCATCACCCCATAAATGACTGTTGATATTTACAGTCCAAGCACTGTAATGGCACACACACACCCACTGCCCCAAGAATGACTGTTGATTTTTACAGTCCAAGCACTATAATGACATCCACTAACCACAGGAATGACTGTTGATATTTACAGTCCAAGCACTGTAATGACACCCTCACACCTACAACCCCATTAATGACTGTTGATATTTACAGTCAAAGCACTGTAATGACACACCCACACCAGACACCCTATGAATTAGGATTGATATTTACAGTCCAAGCACTGTAATGACACCCATACAACCACCACCCCATGAATGAGTGTTGATATTTACAGTCCAAGTACTGTAATGACACCCACCACTCTATGAATGACTGTTGATATTTACAATCAAAACACTGTAATGACACCCACACACCCACCATCCCATGAATGAATGTTGATATTTACAGTCTAAGCAATGTAATGACACCCACACACCCACCACCCCATGATTAAATGTTGATATTTACTGTCCAAGCACTGTATTGACATCCACATACCCACCACCACATGAATGACTGTTGATATTTATAGTCCAAGCTCTGTAATGACACTCACACACCCACCACCCTATGAATGACTGTTGATATTCACAGTCCAAGCACTGTAATGACACCCACACATCCACCACCTAATGAATGATGGTTGATATCTACAGTCCAAGAACTGTTATGACACCCACACACTCACCACCCCATAAATGACTGTTGATATTTACAGTCCAAGCACTCTCATGACACCCACCACCCTCTGAATGGCTGTTGATATTTACAGTCCAAGCACTGTAATGACACCCCCTCACCATGATTGACTGTTGATATTTACAGTCCAAGCACTGTAATCACATCCACACACCCACCACCCCATGAATGACTGTTGATATTTACAGTCCAAGCTCTGTAATGACACTCACACTCCCACCACCCTATGAATGACTGTTGATATTTACAGTCCAAGCACTATAATAACACACACACCCACCACCCCATAAATGACAGTTGATATTTATAGTCCAAGCAATGTAATAACAACCACACACCCACCACCCCATAAATGACTGTTGATATTTTTAGTCCAAGCACTGTAATGACATCCACACACACACACCACCACATGAATGACTGTTAATATTTACAGTCCAAGCACTCTAATGACACCCATCACCCCTGAAAGACTGTTGATATTTACAGTCAAAACACTGTAATAACAACCACACACTCACCACCCCATGAATGACTGTTGATATTTACAGTTCAAGCAATGTAATGACACCCAAACACCCACCACCCTATAAAGGACTGTTGATATTTACAGTCCAAGCACTGTAATGACACCCACACACCCACAACCCCATGAATGACTGTTGATATTTACAGTCAAAGCACTGTAATGACACACCCACACCAGCCACCCTATGAATTATGATTGATATTTACAGTCCAAGCACACTAATGACACCCATTCAACCACAACTTCATGAATGAGTGGTGATATTTACAGTCCAAGTACTGTAATGACACCCACCACCCTATGAATGACTGTTGATATTTACAATCAAAACACTGTAATGATACCCACACACCCACCACCCCATGAATGAATGTTGATATTTACAGTCCAAGCACTGTAATGACACTCACACACCCACCACCCCATTTTTAAATATTGATATTTACAGTCAAAGCACTGTAATAACACCCACACACCCACCACCCCATGAATGACTGTTGATATTTACAGTCCAAGAACTGTAATGACACCCACACACTCACCACCCGATGAATGAATGTTGATATTTACAGTCCAAGCAGTCTAATGACACCCACCACCCTCTGAATGGCTGTTGATATTTACAGTCAAAGCACTGTAATAACACCCACACACCCACCACCCCATGAATGACTGTTGATATTTACAGTCCAAGCACTGTAATGACACCCCCTCTCCATAATTGACTGTTGATATTTACAGTCCAAGCAATGTAATGACAGCCACACACCCTCTGAATAGCTGTTGATATTTACAGTCAAAGCACTGTAATAACACCCACACACCCAACACCCCATGAATGACAGTTGATATTTACAGTCCAAGCACTGTAATGACACCCCCTCTCCATGATTGACTGTTGATATTTACAGTCCAAGCAATGTAATGACAGCCACACACCCACCACCCCATTAATGACTGTTGATATTTACAGTCCAAGCACTGTAATGACACCCACACACCCATCACCCCATAAATGACTGTTGATATTTACAGTCCAAGCACTGTAATGGCACACACACACCCACTACCCCAAGAATGACTGTTGATTTTTACAGTCCAAGCACTATAATGACATCCACTAACCACAGGAATGACTGTTGATATTTACAGTCCAAGCACTGTAATGACACCCTCACACCTACAACCCCATTAATGACTGTTGATATTTACAGTCAAAGCACTGTAATGACACACCCACACCAGACACCCTATGAATTAGGATTGATATTTACAGTCCAAGCACTGTAATGACACCCATACAACCACCATCCCATGAATGAGTGTTGATATTTACAGTCCAAGTACTGTAATGACACCCACCACTCTATGAATGACTGTTGATATTTACAATCAAAACACTGTAATGACACCCACACACCCACCATCCCATGAATGAATGTTGATATTTACAGTCTAAGCAATGTAATGACACCCACACACCCACCACCCCATGATTAAATGTTGATATTTACTGTCCAAGCACTGTATTGACATCCACATACCCACCACCACATGAATGACTGTTGATATTTATAGTCCAAGCTCTGTAATGACACTCACACACCCACCACCCTATGAATGACTGTTGATATTCACAGTCCAAGCACTGTAATGACACCCACACATCCACCACCTAATGAATGATGGTTGATATCTACAGTCCAAGAACTGTTATGACACCCACACACTCACCACCCCATAAATGACTGTTGATATTTACAGTCCAAGCACTCTCATGACACCCACCACCCTCTGAATGGCTGTTGATATTTACAGTCCAAGCACTGTAATGACACCCCCTCCCCATGATTGACTGTTGATATTTACAGTCCAAGCACTGTAATCACATCCACACACCCACCACCCCATGAATGACTGTTGATATTTACAGTCCAAGCTCTGTAATGACACTCACACTCCCACCACCCTATGAATGACTGTTGATATTTACAGTCCAAGCACTATAATAACACACACACCCACCACCCCATAAATGACAGTTGATATTTATAGTCCAAGCAATGTAATAACAACCACACACCCACCACCCCATAAATGACTGTTGATATTTTTAGTCCAAGCACTGTAATGACATCCACACACACACACCACCACATGAATGACTGTTAATATTTACAGTCCAAGCACTCTAATGACACCCATCACCCCTGAAAGACTGTTGATATTTACAGTCAAAACACTGTAATAACAACCACACACTCACCACCCCATGAATGACTGTTGATATTTACAGTTCAAGCAATGTAATGACACCCAAACACCCACCACCCTATAAAGGACTGTTGATATTTACAGTCCAAGCACTGTAATGACACCCACACACCCACAACCCCATGAATGACTGTTGATATTTACAGTCAAAGCACTGTAATGACACACCCACACCAGCCACCCTATGAATTATGATTGATATTTACAGTCCAAGCACAGTAATGACACCCATTCAACCACAACTTCATGAATGAGTGGTGATATTTACAGTCCAAGTACTGTAATGACACCCACCACCCTATGAATGACTGTTGATATTTACAATCAAAACACTGTAATGATACCCACACACTCACCACCCCATGAATGAATGTTGATATTTACAGTCCAAGCACTGTAATGACACCCACACACCCACCACCCCATTTTTAAATATTGATATTTACAGTCCAAGCTCTGTAATGACACTCACACACCCACCACCCTATGAATGACTGTTGATATTCACAGTCCAAGCACTGTAATGACACCTACACATCCACCACCCAATGAATGATGGTTGATATTTTCAGTCCAAGAACTGTAATGACACCCACACACTCACCACCCCATGAATGACTGTTGATATTTACAGTCCAAGCACTCTAATGACACCCACCACCCACTGAATGGCTGTTGATATTTACAGTCAAAGCACTGTAATAACACCCACACACCCACCACCCCATGAATGACTGTTGATATTTACAGTCCAAGAACTGTAATGACACCCACCTCCCCATGATTGACTGTTGATATTTACAGTCCAAGCAATGTAATGACAGCAACACACCTACCACCCCATTAATGACTGTTGATTTCTACAGTCCAAGCACTGTAATGACACCCTCACACCCATTACCCCATGAATGACTGTTGATATTTACAGTCCAAGCACTGTAATGCAACCCACCACCCCATTAATGACTGTTGATATTTACATTTCAAGCAATAATGACACACACACACCCACCACCCCATGAATGACTTGATATTTACAGTCCAATAAATGTATTGACACACACACATCCACCACCCCATGAATGACTGTTGATATTTACAGTCCAAGCAATATAATGACACCCACACACCCACCACCTAATAAATGACTGTTGATATTTACAGTCCAAGCACTGTATTGACACCCTCACACCCACCACCCAATGAATGACTGTTGATATATACTGTCCAATTACTGTAATGGCACCCACACACCCACCACCCCAAGAATGACTGTTGATATTTACAGTCCAAGCACTATAATGACATCCACTAACCACATAAATGACTGTTGATATTTACAGTCCAAGCACTATAATGACACCCTCACACCCACCACCCCATGCATGACTGTTGATATTTACAGTCCAATCACTGTAATGACACCCACACACCCACCACCCCATGAATGACTGTTGATATTTACAGTCCAAGCTCTGTAATGACACTCACACACCCACCACCCTATGAATGACTGTTGATTTTCACAGTCCAAGCACTGTAATGACACCCACACATCCACCAACCCATGAATGACTGTTGATATTTACAGTCCAAGCACTGTAATGACACCCCCTCTACATGATTGACTGTTGATATTTACAGTCCAAGCAATGTAATGACAGCCACACACCCACCACCCCATTAATGACTGTTGATATTTACAGTCCAAGCACTGTAATGACACCCACACACCCATCACCCCATAAATGACTAATGATATTTACATTCCAAGCACTGTAATGCAACGTACCACTCCATTAATGACTGTTGATATATACAGTTCAAGCAATATTGACACACACACCTGTAGCAGGCAACCTTTATGTATATGATTGAGCATATCCCAGGTTGACTATAAAATATATCACATGATCATATTCCAGGTTAGCTTCCAGGTTAGCTATAAAACCTTATATGCATTGTAGAACCTGAAGAAATAAACAGACTAGACAGACTAGACAGACTACAGACTAGACTAGACTAGGCCAACACAAAACTTATTTGTCATTAACCCTAAGTGAAGATAACAAACATCTTCACTACACAGTAACAACCGTTACATTGGTGACCCCGGAGTGACCGCCGTTACAATTGGTGACCCTGGAGTGACAATGGCAAATAAAGACGAGAATGTAGCCTCAGTGGCTTTCAAAGCCCCTACATTCTGCACTCACAACCCTGCTATGTGGTTCTCAATACTAGAGTGCAACTCCAAGGCAAGTGGCATCGCACCTAGTCTCACAAACCCTAGCCACACAACTGCCCTCCTGCCACTGGAGCTGAATTAAAGCATGGTACCAGCACAGGCATGCCACAAGTCATTGCCAAAGAATCATCGGTACCCTCTCTTCCATCAACTGCATAACCTCTCTCACCCTGGAATACGAGCTTCACAAAAAATGACACATTCAAGATTCATTTGGTCGGATATCAACAAAGACATCGGGAGTTGGACTCACACCTGTGTCAAGTGCCAGGCTGCGCAAGCACGCGCAAGCAAATTTGGGCGCCGATTTTTTGACAAACTTCGACCCTGTTGTCGACAGTAAAAATCGCAAGCCCAGGGGTCATTGACTTCCATTGGCAGAGCAGACACACGCATGCGCACACGCATGCACGCGCACACACGCCTGCGGACACACACCCACGCACGCGCACACACGCCTGCGGACACACACGCACGCACGCGCACACTCGCGCACACACACGCGCACGCACTCGCGAACACACACTACGCGCACACTCGCGCACACACACTACGCGCACACTCGCGCACACACACTACGCGCACGCACTCGCGCACACGCGCACACACTCGCGCACGAAAGCCATTCTGGGCACCGATTTTTCGACAAGCTTCGACCTTGTTGTCGACATTAAAAATCGTAAGCTCAGGGACTCATTGAGTTCGATTTAATTGGCACTGCAGCAACACGCTCACGCACGCAACAACAACTACGCCTACAACTCCACGCTACTGATACGTTCTACAACTTCTCCACAATGCAAGCGGACGCCATAAGAATACTGTATCGTTCCTCCTTCCTCGTCACTAAGGGGGGGAGTATTGTAGCAAGCAACCTTTATGTATATGATTGAGCATATCCCAGGTTGACTATAAAATATATCACATGATCATATTCCAGGTTAGCTTCCAGGTTAGCTATAAAACCTTATATGCATTGTAGAACCTGAAGAAATAAACAGACTAGACAGACTAGACAGACTACAGACTAGACTAGACTAGGCCAACACAAAACTTATTTGTCATTAACCCTAAGTGAAGATAACAAACATCTTCACTACACAGTAACAACCGTTATACACCCACCACCCCATGAATGACTGTTGATATTAGCAGTCCAAGCACTGTAATGACACACACACACCCACCACCTCATGAATGACCATTGATATTTTCAGTCCAAGCACTGTAATGACATCCACACACCCACCACCCCATGAATGACTGTTAATATTTACAGTCGAAGGACTGTAATGACACCCACACACAACCACCACCTCATAAATAACTGTTTATATTATCAGTCCAAGCCCTGTAATGACATCCACACATCCACCACCCCATAAATGACTGATAATATTTACAGTATAAGCACTGTAATGACACCCACCCACTTACCACCCCATGAATGACTGTTGAAATTTACAGTCAAAACACTGTAATGACACCCACACACCCACCATCCCATGAATGACTGTTGATATTTATAGTCCAAGCACTGTAATGACACCCCGACAAACACCATCCCATAATTGACTGTTGATATTTATAGTCCAAGCTCTGTAATGATACCCAAGCACCCACCATCCCATAAATGACTGTTGATCTTTACAGTCCAAGCACTGTAATGACACCAACACACCCATCACCCTATGAATGACTGTTGATATTTACAGTCCAAGCCCTGTAATGCCACCCACCACCCCATAAATGACTGTTGATATTTATAGTCCAAGCACTAATGACACACACACCCACCACCCCATGAATGACTTTATATTTACAGTCCAAGCACTGTAATGACACCCACACACCCACCACCCCATGAATAACTGTTGATATTTACAGTTCAAATACCATAATGACACCCACACACCCACCACCCCATGAATGACTGTTGATATTTACAGTCCTAACACTGTAATGACACCCACCACCCTATGAATGACTGTTGATATTTACAATCAAAACACTGTAATGACACCCACACACTAACCACCCCATAAATGACTGTTGATATATACTGTCCAAGCACTGTAATGACACCCACACACCCACAACCCCATAATTGACTGTTGATATTTACAGTCCAAGCAATGTAATGGCACACACACACCAACCACCCCAAGAATGACTGTTGATTTTTACAATCCAAGCACTATAATGACATCCACTAACCACAGGAATGAGTGTTGATATTTACAGTCCAAGCACTGTAATGACACCCTCACACCCACCACCCAATTAATGACTGTTGATATTTACAGTCAAAGCACTGTAAAGACACACCCACACCAGACACCCTATGAATTAGGATTGATATTTACAGTCCAAGCACTGTAATGACACCCATACAACAACCACTCCATGAATGAGTGTTGATATTTACGCTCCAAGTACTGTAATGACACCCACCACCCTATGAATGACAGTTGATATTTACAATCAAAACACTGTAATGACACCCACACACCCACCACCCCATGAATGAATGTTGATATTTACAGTCTAAGCACTGTAATGACACCCACACAACCCCCAACCCATGATTAAATGTTGATATTAACAATCCAAGCACTGTATTGACATCCACACACCCACCACCACATGAATGACTGTTGATATTTACAGTCCAAGCTCTGTAATGACACTCACACACCCACCTCCCTATGAATGACTGTTGATATTCACAGTCCAAACACTGTAATGACACCCACACATCCACCACCCAATGAATGATGGTTGATATTTACCGTCCAAGAACTGTAAATACACCCACACACTCACCACCCCATGAATGACTGTTGATATTTACAGTACAAGCACTCTAATGACACCCACCACCTTCTGAATAGCTGTTGATATTTACAGTCCAAGCACTGTAATGACACCCCCTCCCCATGATTGACTGTTGATATTTACAGTCCAAGCACTGTAATGACATCCACACACCCACCACCCCATGAATGACTGTTGATATTTACAGTCCAAGCTCTGTAATGACACTCACACTCCCACCACCCTATGAATGACTGTTGATATTTACAGTCCAAGCACTATAATGACATACACACCCACCACCCCATAAATGACAGTTGATATTTATAGTCCAAGCAATGTAATGACAACCACACACCCACCACCCCATAAATGACTGTTGATATTTTTAGTCCAAGCACTGTAATGACATCCACACACCCACCACCACATAAATGACTGTTAATATTTACAGTCCAAGCACTCTAATGACACCCATCACCCTCTGAAAGATTGTTGATATTTACAGTCAAAACACTGTAATAACAACCACACACTCACCACCCCATGAATGACTGTTGATATTTAAAGTCCAAGCACTGTAATGACACCCACTCACTCACCACCCTATGAATGACTGTTGATATTTACAGTCCAAGCACTGTAATGACACACTCACACCCACAACCCCATAAATGACTGTTGATATTAACAGTTTAAGCACTGTAATGACACCCTCACAACCACCACCCCAAGAATGACTGTTGATATTTACAGTCCAAGCTCTGTAATAACACTCACACACACACCACCCATTGAATGACTGTTGATATTTACAGTCCAAGCACTGTAATGACTCCCACACAACCACCACCCCATGATTGACTGTTGATATTTACAGTTCAAGCAATGTAATGACACCCAAACACCCACCACCCTATAAAGGACTGTTGATATTTACAGTCCAAGCACTGTAATGATACCCACACACCCATCACCCTATGAATGACTGTTGATATTTACAGTAAAAGCACTGTAATGACACCCCAACACCCAAAACCCCATGAATTATTGTTGATATTAACAGTCCAAGCACTGTAATGATACCCACACACCCACAACCCCATGAATGACTGTTGATATTTACAGTCAAAGCACTGTAATGACACACCCACACAAGCCACCCTATGAATTATGATTGATATTTACAGTCCAAGCACTGTAATTACACCCATTCAAACACCACTTCATGAATAAGTGTTGATATTTACAATCCAAGTACTGTAATGACACCCACCACCCTATAAATGACTGTTGATATTTACAATCAAAACACTGTAATGATACCCACACACCCACCACCCCATGAATGAATGTTGATATTTACAGTCCAAGCACTGTAATGACACCCACATACCTACCACCCCATGATTAAATGTTGATATTTACAGTCCAAGCACTGTAATGACTTCCACACACCCACCACCCCATGAATGACTGTTGATATTTACAGTCCAAGCTCTGTAATGACACTCACATACCCACCACCCTATGAATGACTGTTGATATTCACAGTCCAAACACTGTAATGACACCCACACATCCACCACCCAATGAATGATGGTTGATATTTACAGTCCAAGAACTGTAATGACACCCACCTCCCCATGATTGACTGTTGATATTTACAGTCCAAGCAATGTAATGACAGCAACATACCTACCACCCCATTAATGACTGTTGGTTTTTACAGTCCAAGCACTGTAATGACACCCACACACCCATTACCCCATGAATGACAGTTGATATTTACAGTCCAAGCACTGTAATGCAACCCACCACCCCATTAATGACTGTTGATATTTACATTTCAAGCAATAATGACACACACACACCTACCACCCCATAAATGACTTGATATTTACAGTCCAATCATTGTATTGACACACACACATCCACCACCCCATTAATGACTGTTGATATTTAAAGTCCAAGCAATATAATGACACCCACACACCCACCACCTAATAAATGACTGTTGATATTTACAGTCCAAGCACTGTAATGACACCCTCACACCCACCACCCAATGAATGACTGTTGATATATACTGTCCAATCACTGTAATGGCACCCACATACCCACCACCCCAAGAATGACTGTTGATATTTACAGTCCAAGCACTATAATGACATCCACTAACCACATAAATGACAGTTGATATTTACAGTCCAAGCACTGTAATGACACCCTCACACCCACCACACCATGCATGACTGTTGATATTTACAGTCCAAGCACTGTAATGACACCCACACACCCACCACCCCATGAATGACTGTTGATATTTACAGTCCAAGCTCTGTAATAACACTCACACACCCACCACCCTATGAATGACTGTTGATATTCACAGTCCATGCACTGTAATGACACCCACACATCCACCACCCAATGAATGATGGTTGATATTTACAGTACAAGAACTGTAATGACACCCACACACTCACCACCCCATGAATGACTGTTGATATTTACAGTCCAAGCACTCTAATGACACCCACCACCCTCTGAATGGCTGTTGATATTTACAGTCAAAGCACTGTAATAACACCCACACACCCACCACCCCATGAATGACTCTTGATATTTACAGTCCAAGCACTGTAATGACACCCCCTCTCCATGATTGACTGTTGATATTTACAGTCCAAGCAATGTAATGACAGCAACACACCCACCACCCCATTAATGACTGTTGATATTTACAGCCCAAGCGCTGTAATGACACCCACACACCCATCACCCCTTAAATGACTGTTGATATTTACAGTCGAAGCACTGTAATGCAACCTACCACTCCATTAATGACTGTTGATATTTACAGTTCAAGCAATATTGACACACACACACCCACCACCCCATGAATGACTTGATATTTACAGTCCAAGCACTGTATTGACACCCACACATCCACCACCCCATGAATGACTGTTGATATTTACAGTTCAAGCAATATAATGACACCCACACACCCACCACCTAATAAATGACTGTTGATATTTACAGTCCAAGCACTGTAATGACACCCTCACACCCACCACCTCATGAATGACTGTTGATAAATACTGTCCAATCACTGTAATGGCACCCACACACCCACCACCCCAAGAATGACTGTTGATATTTACAGTCCAAGCACTATAATAACATCCACTAACCACATGAATGACTGTTGATATTTACAGTCCAAGCACTGTAATGACACCCTCACACCTGCCACCCAATGCATGACTCTTGATATTTACAGTCCAAGCATTGCAATGACACCCACACACCCTCCACCCCATGATTAACTGTTGATATTTACAGTCCAAGCACTGTAATGACACCCACATACCCACCACCCCATGATTAACTGTTGATATTTACAGTCAAAGCACAGTAATGACACACCCACACCCACAACCCTATGAATTATGATTGATATTTACAGTACAAGCACTGTAATGATACCCATTCAACCACCACCCCATGAATAACTGTTGATATTTACAGACCAAGTACTGTATTGACACCCACCACCCTCTGAATAACTGTTGATATTTACAATCAAAACACTGTAATGACACCCACACACCCACCACCCCATGAATGAATGTTGATATTTACAGTCCAAGCACTGTAATGACTCCCACACACCCACCACCCCATGATTACCTGTTGATATTTACAGTCCAAGCACTGTAATGACATCCACACACCCAGCACCCCATGAATGGATGTAGATATTTACAGTTCAACCTCTGTAATGACACTCACACACCAACCACCCTATGAATGACTGTTGATATTCACAGTCCAAGCACTGTAATGACACCCACACATCCAACACCCAATGAATGATGGTTGATATTTACAGTCCAAGAACTGTAATGACACCCACACACTCACCACCCCATGAATGACTGTTGATATTTACAGTCCAAGCACTTTCATGACACCCACACACCCACCACCCTATAAATGAATGTTGATATTTACAGTCCAAGCACTCTATTGACACCCACCACCCTTTGAATTGCTGTTGATATTTACAATCAAAGCACTGTAATACCACCAACACACTCACCTCCCCATGAATGACTGTTGATAATTACAGTCCTGGCACTGTAATGACACCTACCTCCCTATGATTGACTGTTGATATTTACAGTCCAAGCAATGTAATGACAGCCACACACCAACCACCCCATTAATGAATGTTGATATTTACTGTCCAAGCACTGTAATGAACACCCACACACCCATCACCCCATGAATGACTGTTGATATTTACAGTCCAAGCACTGTAATGCAACCCGCCACCCCATGAATGACTGTTGATATTTACAGTTCAAGCAATAATGACACACACACCCACCACCCCATGAATGACTTGATATTTACAGTCCAAGCACTGTATAGACACCTACACATTTACCACCCCATGAATGACTGTTGATATTTACAGTCCAAGCCATATAATAACACCCACACACTCACCACCTAATAAATGACTGTTGATATTTACAGTCCAAGAATTGTAATGACACCCTCACACCCTCCACCCTATGAATGACTGTTGATATTTACAGTCAAAGCACTGTAATGACACCCACATACCGACCACCCATGAATTTTGGTTGATATTTACAGTCCAAGCACTGTTATGACACCCACACACCCACAACCCCATTAATGACTGTTGATATTTACAGTCCAAGCACTCTAATGATACCCACCACCCTATATTTACAATCAAAACACTGTACTATTGCCAACACACACACCACCCCATGAACGACAGTTGAAATTTAAAGTCCAAGCACTGTAATGACAGTCACACACCCACAACCTCATAAATAACTGTTGATATTTACCGTCTAAGAACTATAATGACACCCACCAACCCACCAACCCATGAATGACTGTTGATATTTACAATCAAAACATTGTATTGACACCCACACACCCACCATCCCATGTATAACTGTTGATATTTAAAGTCCAAGCACTGTAATGACACCCATACACCCACAACCACAAGAAATACTGTTGATATTTACAGTCCAACCACTGTAATGACAACCAAACACCCACCATCCCATGAATGACTGTTGATATTTACAGTCCAAGCTCTGTAATGACACTCACACACCCACTACCTATGAATGACTGTTGATATTTACAGTCCAAGCACTGTAATGACACCCACACACCCACCTCCTATAAATGACGATTGATATTTATAGTCCAAGCAATGTAATGACACCCACACACCCACCACCACATGAATAATGGTTAATATTTACAGTCCAAGCACTCTTATGACACCCACCACCCCATGAATGACTGTTGATATTTACAGTCAGAACACTGTAATAACACCCACACACTCACCACCCAATGAATGACTGTTGATATTCACAGTCCAAGCACTGTAATGACACCCACTCACCCAACACACAATGAATGATGGTTGATATTTACAGTCCAAGATCTGTAATGACACCCACACACTCACCACCCCATGAATGACTGTTGATATTTACAGTCCAAGCACTGTAATGACACACTCAAACCCACCGCCCCATAAATGACTGTTAATATTTACAGTCTAAGAACTGTAATGACACCCTCACACCCACCAACCCATGTTTGACTGTTGATATTTACTGTCCAAGCAATGTAATGACACCAAAACACCCACCACCCTATAAATAACTGTTGATATTTACAGTCCAAGCACTGTAATTATGCCCACACACCCATCACCTTATAAATGACTGTTGATATTTACAGTCCAAGCACTGTAATGCCACCCACAACCCAATAAATGACTGTTGATATTTACAGATAAAGCACTGTAATGACACCCCAACACCCACGACCCAATGAATTATAGTTGATATTTACAGTCCAAGCTCTGTAATGACACCCACACACCCACAACCCATGAATGACTGTTGATATTTACAGTCCAAGCACTCTAATAATACCCACCACCCTATGAATGACTGTTGATATTTACAATTAAATCACTGTAAGGACACCCATACACCCACTACCCTATGAATGACTGTTGATATTTACAGTCCAAGCACTGTAATGACACCCACACACCCACCACCCTATAATTGACTGTTGATATTTACAGTCCAAGCACTGTAATGACATCTTCACACCCACCACCCGATGAATTATGGTTTATTTTTACAGTCCAAGCACTGTAATGACACACACCCAACCACCACCTTATGAATGACTGTTGATATTTACAGTCCAAGCACTGTAAAGACACCCACCACCCTATGAATGAATGTTGATAATTATAATCAAAACACTGTAATGACAAACACACACCCACCACCCTATGAATGACTGTTGATATTTACAGTCCAAGCACTGTAATGACACCCACACACGCACCACCACATGATTGACTGTTAATATTTACAGTCCAAGCACTGTAATGACACCCCCACACCCACCACCCCATGAATTATGGTTAATATTTATAGTCCAAGCACTGTATGACACCCACACAACCACCACCCCATGAATGAATGTTAATATTTACAGTCCAAGCACTGTAATGACACCCACCAACCTATGAATGACTGTGGATAATAAAAATTAAAACACTGTAATGACACCGACACACCCACCACCCCATGAATAACTGTTGATATTTACAGTCCAAGCACTGTAATGCAACCCACCACCCCATGAATGACTGTTGATATTTACAGTTCAAGCAATAATGACACACACACACCCACCACCCTATGAATGACTTGATATTTACAGTCCAAGCACTGTATTGACACCCACACATTTACCACCCTATGAATGACTGTTGATATTTACAGTCAAAGCACTGTAATGAAACCCACATACCGACCACCCAATGAATTTTGGTTAATATTTACAGTCCAAGCACTGTTAAGACACCCACACACCCACCACCCCATTAATGACTGTTGATATTTACAGTCAAAGCACTCTAATGACACCCACCACCCGATAAATGACTGTTGATATTTACAATCAAAACACTGTACTATCGCAAACACACACACCACCCCATGAACGACAGTTGAAATTTAAAGTCCAAGCACTGTAATGAAAGCCACACACCCACCACCTTATAAATAACTGTTGATATTTACCGTCTAAGAACTCTAATGACACCCACCCACCCACCAACCCATGAATGACTGTTGATATTTACAATCAAAATATTGTAATGACACCCATACATCCACCACCCCATATATGACTGTTGATATTTACAGTCCAACCATGGTAATGACATCCACACACCCAAAACCCCATGAATGACAGTTGATATTTACAGTCCAAGAACTGTAATGACACCCACACACTCACCACCCCATGAATGACTGTTGATATTTACAGTCCAAGCACTGTAAAGACAACCCCACACCCACCACCCCATGTATTATGGTTGATATTTACAGTACAAGCACTGTAATGACACCCACACACCCACCATCCCATGAATAACTGTTGATATTTACAGTCCAAGCACTGTAATGACACCCATACACCCACCACCCCAAGAATGACTGTTGATATTTACAGTCCAACCATGGTAATGACATCCACACACCCACCACCCCATGAATGACTGTTGATATTTACAGTCAGAGAACTGTAATAACACCCACACACTCACCAACCCATGAATGACTGTTGATATTCACAGTCCAAGCACTGTAATGACACCCACTCACCCAACACACAATGAATGATGGTTGATATTTACAGTCCAAGAACTGTAATGACACCCACACACTCACCACCCCATGAATGACTGTTGATATTTACAGTCCAAGCACTGTAATGACACACTCACACCCACCGCCCCATAAATGACTGTTAATATTTACAGTCTAAGCACTGTAATGACACCCACACAACCACCACCAAAAGAATGACTGTTGATATTTACAGTCCAAGTACTGTAATGACACCCAGACACCCACCACTCCATGAATGACTGTTGATGTTTACAGTCCAAGCTCTGTAATAACACTTACACACCCACCACCCTATGAATGACTGTTGATATTTACAGTCCAAGCACAGTAATGACACCCACACACCCACCATCCCATGTTTGACTGTTGATATTTACTGTCCAAGCAATGTAATGACACCAAAAAACCCACCACCCTATAAATAACTGTTGATATTTACAGTCCAAGAACTGTAATTACACCCACACACCCATCACCTTATTCATGAATGTTGATATTTACAGTCCAAGCACTGTAATGCCACCCACAACCCAATAAATGACTGTTGATATTTACAGATAAAGCACTGTAATGACACCCCAACACCCACGATCCAATGAATTATAGTTGATAATTACACTCCAAGCTATGTAATGACACCCACACACCCACAACCAATGAATGACTGTTGATATTTACAGTCCAAGCACTCTAATGATACCCACCACCCTATGAATGACTGTTGATATTTACAATTAAATCACTGTAATGACACCCATACACCCACTACCCCATGAATGACTGTTGATATTTACAGTCCAAGCACTGTAATGACACCCACACACCCACCACCCCATGATTGATTGTTGATATTTACAGTCCAAGCTCTGTAATGACACCCCCACACCCACCACCCTATGAATTATGGTTTATATTTACAGCCCAAGCACTGTAATGACACCCACACAACCACCACCCCATGAATGACTGTTGATATTTACAGTCCAAGCACTGTAATGACACCCACCACCCTATGAATGACTGTTGATAATTACAATCAAAACACTGTAATGACACCCACACACCCACCATCCTATGATTGACTGTTGATATTTACAGACCAAACACTGTAATGACATCCACACACCCACCACCCCATGAATGACTGTTGATATTTACAGTCCAAGCTTTGTAATGACACTCACACACCCACCACCCTATGAATGACTGTTGATATTTACAGTCAAAGCAGTGTAATAATACCCACACACTCACCACCCCATGAATCACTGTTGATATTCACAGTCCAAGCACTGTAATAACACCCAACCACACACCACCCAATGAATGATGTTTGATATTTACAGTCCAAGAACTGCTATGACTCCCACACATAAACACCCTATGAATGACTGTTGATATTTACAGTTCAAGCACTTTTATGATACCCACACACCCATCACCCTATGAATAACTATTGATATTTACAGTCCAAGCTCTCTAATAACACCCACCACCCTCCGAATGAATTTTGACATTTACAGTCAAAGCACTGTAATAACACCCACACACCCACCACCCTATGAATGACTGTTGATATTTACAGTCCAAGCACTCTAATGACACCCACACACCCATCACCTCATGAATTACTGTTGATATTTACAGTCCAAGCACTGTAATGACACCCACCCCCCTATGAATGACTGTTGATATTTACAGTCCAAGCAATAATGACACACACACACCCACCACCCCATTAATGACTTGATATTTACAGTCCAAGCACTGTAATGACACCCACACACCAACCACCCTATGAATGACTGTTGGTATTTACAGTCCAAGCACTATAATGACACCCACACACCCACCACCCTATGAATGACTCTTAATATTTACAGACAAAGCACTGTAATGACACCCTCACACCCACCACCCCATGAATGACTCTTAATATTTACAGACAAAGCACTGTAATGACACCCCCACACCGACAACTCCATGAAATATGGTTGATATTTACAGTCCATGCACTATAATAACACCCATACACTCACCACCCCATTAATGACTGTTGATATTTACAGTCCAAGCACTTAAATGACACCCACCAATCTATTAAGGACTGTTGATATTTACAGTCTAAGCAATCTAATGACACCCACACACCCACTACCTCATGATTGACTGTTGATATTTACAGTCCAAGCAATGTAATGACACTCAAACACCCACCACTCTATAAATGAATGTTGATATTTACAGTCCAAGCATTGTTATGACACCCACACACTCATCACCCTATGAATGACTGTTGATATTTACAGTCCAATCACTGTAATGCCACCCACCACCCTATGATTGACTGTTGATATTTACAGTCTAAGCACTCTAATGACACCCACACACCCACTACCTCATGACTGACTGTTGATATTTACAGTCCAAGCACTGTATTGACAACCACACAATCACAACCCCATGAATGACTGTTGATATTTACAGTCCAAGCACTCTAATGATACACACCACCCAATGAATGACTGTTGATATTTACAATCAAAACACTGTAATGACACCTATACACCCATGTTCCCATGAATGACTGTTGATATTTACAGTCCAAGCACTGTAATGACACCCACACACCCACCACCCCATGATTGGCTGTTGATATTTACAGTCCAAGCACTGTAATGACACCCTCACACCCACCATCCCATGAATTATGTTTGATATTTACAGTCCAAACACTGTAAAGACGCCCACACAACCACCTCCCTATAAATGACTGTTGATATTTACAGTCCAAGCAGTGTAATGACACCCACATCCTTATAATTGACTATTGATAATTACAATCAATACACTGTAATGACACCCACAGACCCACCACCCAATGAAAGACTGTTGATATTTACAGTCCAATCACTGTAATGACACCCACACACATACCACCCCATGATTGACTGTTGATTTCTACATTCCAAGCACTATAATGACATCCACACACCTACCACCCAATGAATGACTGTTGATATTTACAGTCCAAGCTCTGTAATGACACTCACACACCCACCACCCTATGAATGACTGTTGATATTTACAGTCCAAGCACTGTAATGACACTCACACACCCACAACCCCATAAATGCTAGTTGATATTTAAAGTCCAAGCACTGTAATGACACCCACACACACACCACCCCATAAATGACAGTTGATATTTTCAGTCCAAGCACTGTAATGACATCCAAACACCCACAACCCCATAAATGACTGTAATATTTACAGTCCAAGCACTCTAATGACACCCACCACCCTCTGAATGACTGTTGATATTTACAGTCAAAGCGCTGTAAAAATATCCACACAACCATCACCCCAAGAATGACTGTTGATATTTACAGTCCAAGCACTGTAATGACACCCACACACCCACCACTCCATGAATGACTGTTGATATTTACAGTCTAAGCTCTGTAATAAAACTCACACACCTACCACACTATGAATGACTGTTGATATTTACAGTCTAAACACTCTAATGACACCCACACACCCACTACCTCGTGTTTGACTGTTGATATTTACAGTCCAAGCAATGTAATGACACTCAAACACCCACCACTCTATAAATGACTGTTGATATTTACAGGCCAAACACTGTAATGACACCCACACACTCATCTCCCTATGAATGACTGTTGATATATACAGTCCAAGCACTGTAATGCCACCCACCACCCCATGAATGACTGTTGATATATATAGTCAAATCACTGTAATGACACCCCAACACCCATGACCCCATGAATTATAGTTGATATTTACAGTCCAAGCACTGTAATGACACCCACACACCTACAAACCCATTAATGACTGTTGATATTTATAGTCCAAGCACTCTAATGATACCTACCACCCTATGAATGACTGTTGATATTTACAATCAAATCACTGTAATGACACCCATACACTCACCACCCTATGAATGACTGTTGATATTTACAGTCCAAGCACTGTAATGACACCAACACACCCACCACCCCATGATTGACTGTTGATATTTACAGTCCAAGCACTGTAATGACACACCCACACCCACCATCCCATGAATTATGTTTGATATTTACAGTCCAAGCACTGTAAAGACACCCACACAACCACCCCCCCATGATAGACTCTTGATATTTACAGTCCAAGCATTATAATGATATCCACACACCCACCACCCCATGAATGACTGTTGATATTTACAGTCCAAGCTCTGTAATGACACCCAAACACCCACAACCCCATTAATGATGGTTGATATTTAAAGTCTAAGCACTGTAATGACACCCACACACCCACCACTCCATGAATGACTGTTGATATTTACAGTCCAAGCTCTGTAATAACACTGACAGACCCACCACAAAATTAATGACTTGATATTTACAGTCCAAGCACTGTAATGACACCGACACACCAACCACCCCATGAATGACTGTTGGTATTTACAGTCCAACCACTATAATGACACCCACACACCCACCACCCCATGAATGACTGTTGATATTTAAAGACAAAGCACTGTAATGACACTCACGCACCGACAACCCCATTAAATATGGTTGATATTTACAGTCCATGCACTATAATGACACCCATACACTCACCACCCCATTAATGACTGTTGATATTTACACTCCAAGTACTCAAATGACACCAACCAATCTATGAATGACTGTTGATATTTACAGTCTAAACACTCTAATGACACCCACACACCCACTACCTCATGATTGACTGTTGATATTTACAGTCCAAGCAATGTAATGACACTCAAACATCTACCACTCTATAAATGACTGTTGATATTTACAGACCAAACACTATAATGACACCCACACACCCATCACCCTATGAATGATGGTTGATATTTACAGTCCAATCACTGTAATGCCACCCACAACCCTATGATTGACTGTTGATATTTACAGTCTAAGCACTGTAATGACACCCACACACCCACAACCCCATGAATGACTGTTGATATTTACAGCCCAAGCACTCTAATGATACCCACCACCCTATGAATGACTGTTGATATTTACAATCAAAAGACTGTAATGACACCTATACACCCACGATCCCATGAATGACTGTTGATATTTACAGTCCAAGCACTATAATGACACCCACACACACACCACCCCATGATTGACTGTTGATATTTACAGTCCAAGCACTGTAATGACACCCACACACCCACCACTACATGAATGACTGTTGATATTTACAGTCCAAGCTCTGTAATAAACCTCACACACCTACCACACTATGAATGACTGTTGATATTTACAGTCTAAACACTCTAATGACACCCCCACACCCACTACCTCGTGTTTGACTGTTGATATTTACAGTCCAAGCAA
This sequence comes from Petrolisthes cinctipes, assembly GCA_033782935.1. Classification (NCBI taxonomy): domain Eukaryota; kingdom Metazoa; phylum Arthropoda; class Malacostraca; order Decapoda; family Porcellanidae; genus Petrolisthes; species Petrolisthes cinctipes. The sequence goes on from JAWQEG010000858.1 coordinate 74,406, forward strand.
TGTAATGACACTCAAACACCCACCACTCTATAAATGACTGTTGATATTTACAGGCCAAACACTGTAATGACACCCACACACTCATCTCCCTATGAATGACTGTTGATATATACAGTCCAAGCACTGTAATGCCACCCACCACCCCATGAATGACTGTTGATATATATAGTCAAATCACTGTAATGACACCCCAACACCCATGACCCCATGAATTATAGTTGATATTTACAGTCCAAGCACTGTAATGACACCCACACACCTACAAACCCATTAATGACTGTTGATATTTACAGTCCAAGCACTCTAATGATACCTACCACCCTATGAATGACTGTTGATATTTACAATCAAATCACTGTAATGACACCCATACACCCACCACTCTATGAATGACTGTTGATATTTACAGTCCAAGCACTGTAATGACACCAACACACCCACCACCCCATGATTGACGGTTGATATTTACAGTCCAAGCACTGTAATGACACACCCACACCCACCATCCCATGAATTATGTTTGATATTTACAGTCCAAGCACTGTAAAGACACCCACACAACCACCCCCCCATGATTGACTCTTGATATTTACAGTCCAAGGCTTCATTATAATGATATCCACACACCCACCACCCCATGAATGACTGTTGATATTTACAGTCCAAGCTCTTTAATGACACATAAACACCCACAACCCCATTAATGATAGTTTATATTTAAAGTCCAAGCACTGTAATGACACCCACACACCCACCACCCCATAAATGACTGTTGATATTTTAAGTCCAAGCACTGTAATAACATCCAAACACCCACCACCCCATAAATGACTGTTAATATTTACAGTCCAAGCACTCTATTGACACCCACCACCCTCTGAATGACTGTTGATATTTACAGTCAAAGCACTGTAATAACACCCACACAACCATCACCCCAAGAATGACTGTTGATATTTACTGTCCAAGCACTGTAATGACACCCACACACCCACCACCCCATGATTGAGTGTTGATATTTACAGTCCAAGCAATGTAATAACACCCACACACTCATCACCCTATGAATGACTGTTGATATTTACAGTCCAAGAACTGTAATGCCACCCACCACCCCATGAATGACTGTTGATATTTACAGTCAAAGCACTGTAATGACACCCTAACAACCACGACCCTATGAATTATAGTTGATATTTACAGTCCAAGCACTGTAATGACCCCCACACACCCACAAACCCATGAATGACTGTAGATATTTACAGTCCAAGCACTCTAATGATACCCACCACCCTATGAATGACTGTTGATATTTACAATCAAATCACTGTAATGACACACATACACCCACCACCCCATAATGACTGTTGATATTTACAGTCAAAGCACTGTAATGACACCAACACACCCACCACCCCACGAATTATGGTTGATATTTACAGTCCAAGCACTGTAATGACACCCCCACACCCACTACTCTATGAATTATGGTTGATATTTACAGTCCAAGCACTGTAATGACACCCACACAACCACCACCCAATGAATAACTGTTGATATTTACAGTCCAAGCACTGTAATTACACCCACCACCCTATGAATGACTGTTGATAATTACAATCAAACCACTGTAATGACACCCACACACCCACCACCCTATGATTGACTGTTGATATTTACAGTCTAAGCACTGTAATGACATCCACACACCCACCACCATATGATTGACTGTTGATATTTATAGTCCAAGCTCTGTAATGACATCCACACACCCACCACCCAATGAATGACTGTTGATATTTACAGTCCAACCACTCTAATGACACCCACCACCCTCTGAATGACTGTTAATATTTACAGTCAAAGCACTGAAATAATACCCACACACTCACAACCCTATGAATGACTGTTGATATTCACAGACAAAGCACTGAAATGACATTCACACACACAACACCCAATGAATGATGGTTGATATTTACAGTCCAAGAACTGCAATGACACCCACACACTCACCACCCCATGAATGACTGTTGATATTTACAGTCCAAGCACTTTCATGATACCCACACACCCACCACCCCATGAATAACTGTTGATATTTACAGTACAAGCTCTCTAATGACACCCACCACCCTCTGAATGACTGTTGATATTTACAGTCAAAGCACTGTAATAACACCCACACACCCACCACCCCATAAATGACTGTTGATATTTTCTGTCCAAGCACTGTAATGACATCCACAAACCCACCACCCCATGAATGACTGTTAATATTTATAGTCCAAACACTCTAATGACACCTACCACCCTCTGAATGACTGTTGATATTTACAGTCAAAGCACTGTAATAATACCCACACACTCACCACCCCATGAATGTCTGTTGATATTCACAGTCCAAGCACTGTAATGACACCCAGACACACACCACCCAATGAATGGTGGTTGATATTTACAGTCCAAGAACGGCAATGACACCCACACACTCACCACCCCATGAATGACTGTTGATATTTACAGTCAAAGCACTGTAATAACACCCACACACCCACAAACCTATAATTGACTGTTGATATTTACAGTCCAAGCACTGTTATGACACCCATCACCCAATGATTGACTGTTGATATTTACAGTCCAAGTACTGTAATGACACCCACACACCCATCATCTCATGAATGACTGTTGATATTTACAGTCCAAGCACTGTAATGACACAGACACACCATCCATACCAAGAATGACTGTTGGTATTTACAGTCCAATCACTATATTGACACCCACACACCCACCACCCCATGAATGACTGTTGATATTTACAGTTCGAACACTGTAATGACACCCACCACCCTCTAAATGACTGTTGATATTTACAGTCAAAGCACTGTAATGACACCCACACACCCACCACCCTATGAATGACTGTTGATATTTACAGTCCAAGCACTGTTACGACACCCACCACCCCATGATTGACTGTTGATATTTACAGTCCAAGCACTGTAATGACACCCACACACTCATCACCTCATGAATGACTGTTGATATTTACAGTCCAAGCACTGTAATGACACCTACACACCATCCATACCAAGAATGACTGTTGGTATTTACAGTCCAATCACTATAATGACACTCATACACCCACCACCCCATGAATGACTGTTGATATTTACAGTCCGAACACTGTAATGACACCCTCACACCCACCACCCTATGAATGACCCTTGATAGTTACAGTCAAAGCACTGTAATGACACCCACACACTGACCACCCTATGAAATATGGTTGATATTTACAGTCCATGCACAATAATGACACCCATACACTCACCAACCTATTAATGACTGTTGATATTTACAGTCCAAGCACTCTAATGACACCTACCACCCTATGAATGACTGTTGATATTTACAGTCTAAGCACTCTAATGACACCCACACACCCACTACCTTATGATTGACTGTTGATATTTACCGTTCAAGCAATGTAATGACACTCAAACACCCACCACTCTATAAATGACTATTGATATTTACAGTCCAAACACTGTAATGACACCCACACACCCATCACCCTATGATAGACTGTTGATATTTACAGTCCAAACACTGTAATGCCACCCACCACCCCATGAATGACTGTTGATATTTACAGTCAAAGCACTAATGACAGCCACACACCCACCATCCCATAAATGACTGTTGATATTTACAGTCCAAGCACTCTAATGACACCCACCACCCTATAAATGACTATTGATATTTACAGTCAAAGCACGGTAATAACACCCACACACCCACCACCCTATGAATTACTGTTGATATTTACAGTCCAAGCACTGTTACGACACCCACCACCCCATGATTGACTGTTGATATTAAAAGTCCAAGCAATGTAATGACACCCAAACACCCACCATCCCATAAATGACTGTTGATATTTACAGTCCAAGCACTGTAATGACACCCACACACCCATCACCTAATAAATGACTGTTGATATTTACAGTCCAAGCACTGTAATGCCACCCACCACCTTATGAATGTCTGTTGATATTTACAGTCCAAGCAATAATGACACACAGACACCCACAACCCCATTAATGACTTGATATTTACAGGCCAAGCACTGTAATGACACCTACACACCATCCATCCCAAGAATGACTGTTGGTATTTACAGTCCAATCATTATAATGACACCCACACACCCACCACCACATGAATGACAGTTGATATTTACAGTCCAAGCACTCTAATGACTCCCACCACCCTCTGAATGACTGTTAATAGTTACAGTCAAAGCACTGTAATGACACCCCCACACCTACCACCCCATGAGTTATAGTTGATATTTACAGTCTAAGAACTGTAATGACACCCACACACCCACAACCTCATGAATGACTGTTAATATTTACAATCAAAACACTGTAATGACACCCACACACCCACCACCCCATAAATGACTGTTGATATTTACAGTCCAAGCACTGTAATGACACACACACACCCACCACCTTATGATTGACTGTTGATATTTACAGTCCAAGCACTGTAATGACATCCACACACCCACCACCCCATAAATGACTGTTGATATTTACAGTCCGAGCTCTGTAATGACACTTACACACCCACCACCCTTTGAATGACTGTTGATATTTACAGGCCAAGCAATGTAATGACACCCACACACACACCACCCCATAATTGACGGTTGATATTTATAGTCCAAGCACTATAATGACACTCACATACCCACCACCCCATAAATGACTGTTAATATTTTCAGTCCAAGCACTGTAATGACATTCACACACCCACCACCCCATGAATGACTGTTAATATTTACAGTCCATGCACTCTAATGACACCCACCACCCTCTGAATGACTGTTGATATTTACAGTCAAAGCACTGTAATAACACCCACACACTAACCACCCCATGAATAACTGTTGATATTCACAGTCCAAGCACTGTAATGACACCCACACACTCACCACCCCATGAATGACTGTTGATATTTACTTTCGAAACACTGCAATGACACCCACACACTCACCACCCCATGAATAACTGTTGATATTTATAGTCCAAGCACTCTAATAACACCCACCACCCTCTGATTGACTGTTGATATTTACAGTCAAAGCACTGTAATAACACCCACACACCCACCACCCCATGAATGACTGATGATATTTACAGTCCAAGCAATAATGACACCTACACACCCTCCACCCCATGAATGACTTGATATTTACAGTCCAAGCACTGTAATGACACTCACACACCCACCACCCCATTAATGACTGTTGATATTTACAGTCCAAGCACTATAATGACAACCACAAACCCACCACCCCATGAGTGACTGTTGATATTTACAGTTCAAGCACTCTAATGACACCCACCACCCTCTAAATGACTGTTGATATTTACAGTCAAAGCACTGTAATAACATCCACACACCCACCACTCTATGAATTACTGTTGATATTTACAGTCTAAGCACTGTTATGACACCCGCAACCCCATGATTGACTGTTGATATTTACAGTTCAAGCAATGTAATGACACCCAAACAACCAACATCCCATAAATGACTCTTGATATTTACAGTCCAAGCACTGTAATGACACCCACACACCCATCACCTCATAAATGACTGTTGATATTTACAGTCCAAGCACTGTAATGCCACCCACTACCCAATGAATGACTGTTGATATTTACACTCCAAGCAATAATGACACACATACACCCACCACCCCATTAATGACTTGATATTTAGAGTCCAAGCACTGTAATGACACCTACACACCATCCATCCTAAGAATGACTGTTGGTATTTACCATCCAATCACTATAATGACACCCACACACCCACCACCACATAAATGACTGTTGATATTTACAGCCCAAGCACTCTAATGACACCCACCACCATCTGAATGACTGTTGATATTTACAGTCCTAGCAATAATGACACCCACACACCCACCACCCCATTAATGACTTAATATTTACAGTCCAAGCACTGTAATGACACCTACACACCATCCATCCCAAGAATGACTGTTGGTATCTACCATCCAATCACTATAATGACACACACACACCCACCACCACATGAAAGACTGTTGATATTTACAGTCCAAGCACTGTAATGCCACCCACCACCCAATGAATGACTGTTGATATTAACAGTCCAAGCAATAATGACACACACACACCCACCACCCCATTAATGATTTGATATTTACAGTCCAAGCACTGTAATGACATCTACACACCATCCATCCTAAGAATGACTGTTGGTATTTACCATCCAATCACTATAATGACACCCACACACCCACCACCACATGAATGACTGTTGATATTTACAGTCCAAGCACTCTAATGACACCCACTACCCTCTGAATGACTGTTAATAGTTACAGTCAAAGCATTGTAATAACACCTACACACCCACAAATCAATAAATGACTGTTAATATTTACAGTCCAAGCACTCTAATGAGACCCACCACCCTATGAATGACTGTTGATATTTACAGTCAAAGCACTGTAATAACACCCACACACTAACCACCCCATGAATAACTGTTTATATTTACAGTCCAAGCACTGTAATGACACCCACACACTCACCACCCCATGAATGACTGTTGATATTTACTGTCTAAACACTGCAATGACACCCACACACCCACCACCTCATGAATAACTGTTGATATTTACAGTCCAAGCACTCTAATGACACCCACCACCCTCTGATTGACTGTTGATATTTACAGTCTAAGCACTCTAATGACACCCACACACCCACTACCTCATGATTGACTCTTGATATTTACAGTACAAGCAATGTAATGACACCCAAACACCCACCACTCTATTAATGACTGTTGATATTTACAGTCCAAACACTGTAATGACACCCACACACCCACCGGCCCATGAATGACTTGATATTTACAGTCCAAGCACTGTAATGACACCATCACACACTCACGACCCCATTAATGACTGTTGATATTTACAGTCCAAGCACTCTAATGACACCCACCACCCTATGAATGACTGTTGATATTTACAATCAAAGAACTGTAATAACACCAACACACCCACCACCCCATGAATGACTGTTGATATTTACAGTCCAAACACTGTAATGACACCCACACACCCATCACCCTATGAATGACTGTTGATATTTACAGTCCAAGCACTGTAATGCCACCCACCACCCCATGAATGACTGTTGATATTTACAGTCAAAGCACTAATGACAGCCACACACCCACCACCCCATAAATGACTGTTTATATTATTAGTCCAAGCACTGTAATGACATCCACACATCCACCACCCCATGAATGACTGTTAATATTTACAGTCCAAGAACTGTAATGACTCCCACACATTCACCACCCCATGAATGACTGTTGATATTTACAGTCAAAACACTGTAATGACCCCCACACACACACCACCCCATGAATGATTGTTGATAATTATAGTCCAAGCACTGTAATGACACCCTGACACCCACCACCTCATGATTGACTGTTGATATTTATAGTCCAAGCACTGTAATGACACCCAAACACCTACCACCCCATGAATGACTGTTGATATTTACAGTCCAAGCAATGTAATGACAATCACACACACATAACCCCATGAATGACTGTTGATATTTACATTCAAAGCACTGTAATGACACCCCCCACCCACCACCCAATGAATTATGGTTGATATTGACAGTTCAAGCACTGTAATGACACCCACACACCCACCACCCCATGAATGACTGTTGATATTTACAGTCCAAGCACTCTAATGATACCCTCCACCCTATGAATGACTGTTGATATTTACAATCAAAACAGTGTAATGACACCCACACACCCACCACCCCATGAATGACTGTTGAAATTTACAGTCCAAGCACTGTAATGACACCCACACACCCACCACCCCATGATTGACTGTTGATATTTACAGTCCAAGCACTGTAATGACACCCACACAACCACCACCATATGAATGACTGTTGATATTTACAGTCCAAGCAATAATGACACACACACAACCACCACCCCATTAATTACTTGATATTTACAGTCCAAGCACTGAAATGACACCCACACACACACCACCTTAAGAATGACTATTGGTATTTACAGTCTAATCAATCTAATGACACCCACACACCCATTACCTCATGTTTGACTGTTGATATTTACAGTCCAAGCAATGTAATGACACCCAAACACACACCACTCTATAAATGACTGTTGATATTTACAGTCCAAACACTGTAATGACACCCACACACCCATCACCCTATGAATAACTGTTGATATTTACAGTCCAAGCACTGTAATGCCACCCACCACCCCATGAATGACTGTTAAATATTTACAGTCAAAGCACTAATGACAGCCACTCACCCACCACCCCATAAATGAATGTTGATATTTACAGTCAAAGCACTGTAATGACACCCAACACCCACCACCCCATTAGTTATGGTTGATATTTACATTCCAAGCACTGTAATGACACCCACACAACCACCATTCCATAAATGACTGTTGATATTTACAGTCCAAGCAATGTAATGACATCCAACAACCTATAAATGACTGTTGATATTTACAATCAAAACACTGTAATGACACCCACACACCCACCCCCCTTTGATGACTGTTGATATTTACATTCCAAGCACTTTTGTGACACCCAAACACCAACCACCCCATGATTGACTGTTGATATTAACAGTTTAAGCACTGTAATGACATCAACACACCCACCACCCCATGAATGACTATTGATATTTACAGTCCAAGCCCTATAATGACACTCACACACCCACCACCCTATGAATGACTGTTGATATTTACAGGCCAAGCACTATAACGTCACCCCCACACACACCACCCTATAAATGATGGTTGATATTTATAGTCCAAGCACTATAATGACACCCACACACCCACCACCCCATAAATGACTGTTGATATTTTCAGTCCAAGCACTGTAATGACATTCACACACCCACCACCCTATAAATGACTGTTAATATTTACAGTCCTTGCACTCTAATGACACCCAAAACCCTCTGAATGACTGTTGATATATACAGTCAAAGCACTGTAATAACACCTACAAACCAACCACCCCATGAATGACTGTTGATATTTACAGTCCAAGCACTGTAATGACACCCACACACTTACCACCCCATGAATGACTGTTGATATTTACAATCGAAACACTGTAATGAGACCCACCCACCCCCACCCCATGAATAACTGTTGATATTTACAGTCCAAGCACTCTAATGACACCCACCACCCTCTGAATGACTGTTGACATTTACAGTCAAAGCACTGTAATAACACCCACACACCCATCACCCCATGAATGACTGTTGATATTTACAGTCCAAGCAATAATGACACCCACACACTCACCACCCCATGAATGAGTGTTGATATTTACAGTCAAAACACTGTAATGACCCCCAAACACACACCACCCCATGAATGACTGTTGATAATTATAGTCCAAGCACTGTAATGACACCCCGACACCTACCACCTCTTGATTGACTGTTGATATTTACAGTCCAAGCACTCTAATGATGTCCTCCACCTTATGAATGGCTGTTGATATTTACAATCAAAACACTGTAATGACACCCACACACCCACCACCCCATGAATGACTGTTGATATTTACAGTCCAAGCACTGTAATGACACCCACACACACACCACTCCATGATTGACTGTTGATATTTACAGTCCAAGAACTGTAATGACACCCACACAACCACGACCCTATGAATGACTGTTGATATTTACAGTCCAAGCAATAATGACACACACACAACCACCACCCCATTAATGACTTGATATTTACAGTCCAAGCACTGAAATGACACCCACACACACACCACCCTAAGAATGACTGTTGGTATTTACAGTCCGATCACTATAAAGACACCCACACACCAACCACCACAAGAATGACTGTTAGTATTTACAGTCCAATCACTATAATGACACCCACACACCCACAACCCCATGAATGACTGTTGATATTTACAGTCCGAACACTGTAATGACACCCACACACACACCACCCTAAGAATGACTGTTGGTATTTACAGTCTGATCACTATAATGACACCCACACACCAACCACCCCAAAAATGACTGTTGGTATTTACAGTCTAATCACTATAATGACACCCACACACCCACAACCCCATGAATGACTGTTGATATTTACAGTCCGAACACTGTAATGACACCCTCACACCCACCACCCCATGAATGACTCTTGATATTTACAGTCAAAGCACTGTAATGACACCCACACACCGACCACCTCATGAATTATGGTTAATATTTACAGATCATGCACTATAATGACACCCATACACTCACCACCCAATTAATGACTGTTGATATTTACAGTCATAGCACTCTAATGACACCCACCACCCTATGAATGACTGTTGATATTTACAGTCTAAGCACTCTAATGACACCCACACACCCACTACCTCATGATTGACTGTTGATATTTACAGTCCAAGCAATGTAATGACACCCAAACACCTACCACTCTATAAATGACTGTTGATATTTACAGTCCAAACACTATAATGACACCCACACACCCAACACCATATGAATAACGGTTGATATTTACAGTCCAAGCACTGTAGTGCCACCCACCACCCTATGAATGACTGTTGATATTTACAGTCAAAGCACTAATGACAGCCACACACCCATCAATCCATAAATGACTGTTGATATTTACAGTCCAAACACTATAATGACACCTGCACACCCACCATTTCATTAATGACTGTTGTTATTTACAGTCCAAGCAATGTAATGACACCCTAACACCCACCACCCAATGAATGACTGTTAATATTTACAGTCAAAGCACTGTAATGACACCCCCACACCCACCACCCCATTAGTTATGGTTGATATTTACAGTCCAAGCACTGTAATGACACCCACACAACAACCATTCCATAAATGACTGTTGATATTTACAGTCCAAGCAATGTAATGACATCCACCACCCTATAAATGACTGTTGATATTTACAATCAAAACACTGTAATGACACCCACACACCCACCACCCCATGAATGACTGTTGATATTTACAGTCCAAGCACTTTTATGACACCCACACACCCACCACCCCATGATTGACTGTTGATATTTACAGGCCAAGCACTGTAACGACACCCCCACACACACACACCCATAAATAACAGTTGATATTTATAGTCCAAGCACTAAAATGACACCCACACACCCACCACCCCATAAATGACTGTTGATATTTTAAGTCCAAGCACTGTAATGACATTCACACACCCACCACCCTATAAATAACTGTTAATATTTACAGTCCATGAACTCTAATGACACCACCACCCTCTGAATGACTGTTGATATTTAAAGTCAAAGCACTGTAATAACACCTACACACCAACCACCGCATGAATGACTGTTGATATTTACAGTCCAAGCACTGTAATGACACCCACACACTCACCACCCCATGAATGTCTGTTGATATTTACAGTCAAAGCACTGTAATGACACCAACATACCGAACACTCCATGAATTATGGTTGATATTTACAGTCCAAGCACTGTAATGACACCAACAAACACTCACGAATCCATTAATGACTCCTGATATTTACAGTCCAAGCACTCTAATGACACCCACCACCCTATGAATGACTGTTGATGTTTACAATCAAAGAACTGTAATAACACCAACACACCCACCACCCCATGAATGACTGTTGATATTTACAGTCCAAGCGCTGTAATGACAGCCACACACCCACCACCCCATAAATGACTGTTGATATTTACAGTCTACGTACTCTCATGACACCCACCACTCCAATAATGACTATTGATATTTACAGTCCAAGCACTGTAATGACACCCACACACCCACCACCCCATGAATGACTGTTGATATTTACAGTCCAAGCTCTGTAATGACACTCACACACCCACCACCCTATGAATGACTGTTGATATTTACAGTCCAAGCACTGTAATGAAACCCACACACCCACCACCCTATTAATGATAGCTGATATTTATAGTCCAAGCAGTGTAATGACACCCACACACCCACCACCCCATGAAAGACTGTTGATATTTTTAGTCCAAGCACTGTAATGACGTCCACACACTCACCAACCTATGAATGACTGTTAATATTTACAGTCCAAGCACTCTAATGACCCCCACCACCACATGGATGACTGTAAATATTTGCAGTCCAAACACTGTAATTACACCCACACACCCGACACCCAATGAATGATGGTTGAAATTTACAGACCAAGAACTCTAATGACACAGACACACTCACCACCCCATGAATGACTGTTGATATTAACAGTCCAACCTCTGTAATGACACTAACACACCCACCACCCCATTAATGACTGCTGATATTTTCAGTCCAAGCACTGTAATGACACCCAAACACCTACCAACCCATCAATGACTGTTGATATTTACATTGAAAGCACTGTAATGACACCATCACACCCACCACCCCATGAATGACTGTTGATATTTACAGTCCAAGCACTGTAATGATAGCCACACACCCACCACTCCATAAATGACTATTGATATTTACAGTCTAAGCACTGTAATGACACCCACACAACCACCACCCCATGAATGACTGTTGATATTTACAGTCCAAGCATTCTAATGATACCCTCCACCCTATGAATGACTATTGATATTTTCAATCAAAACACTGTAATAACACCCACACACACACCACCCCATTAATGACTGTTGATATTTACAGTACAAGCACTGTGATGATAGCCACACACCCACCACTCTATAAATGACTGTTGATATTTACAGTCTAAACACTGTAATGACACCCACACAACCACCACCCCATGAATGACTGTTGATATTGACAGTCCAAGCAATAATGACACACACACAACCACCACCCCATTAATGACTTGATATTTACAGTCGAAACACTGTAATGACACCCACACACCAACTACCCCAGGAATGACTGTTGGTATTTACATTCCAATTACTATAATGACACCCACACACCAACCACCTCAAGAATGACTGTTGGTATTTACAGTCCAATCACTATAATGACACCCAAACACCCACAACCCCATTAATGACTGTTGATATTTACAGTCGGAACACTGTATTGACACCCTCACACCCACCACCCCATAAATGACTCTTGATATTTACAGTCCAAGGTCTGTAATGACAACCACACACCCATCACCCCATGAATGACTGTTGATATTTACATTCAAATCACTGTAATGATACCCTCACACCCACCACCCCATGAATTTTGGTTGATATTTACAGTTCAAGCACTGTAATGACACCCACACACCCACCACCCCATAAATGACTGTTGATATTTACAGTCCAAGCACTCTAATGATACCCTCCACCCTATGAATGACTGTTGATATTTACAATCAAAACACTGTAATAACACCCAAACACCCACCACCCCATGAATGACTGTTGATATCTACAGTCCAAGCACTGTAATGATAGCCACACACCCACCACTCCATAAATGACTGTTGATATTTACAGTCTAAACACTGTAATGACACCCACACAACCACCACCCCATGAATGACTGTTGATATTTTCAGTACAAGCAATAATGACACACACACAACCACCACCCCATTAATGACTTGATATTTACAGTCCAAACACTGTAATGACACCTACACACCAACCACCCCAAGAATGACTGTTGGTATTTACATTCCAACCACTATAATGACACCCACACACCAATAACCCCAAGAATGACTGTTGGTATTTACAGTCCAATCACTATAAGGACACCCACACACCCACAACCCCATGAATGACTGTTGATATTTACAGTCCAAGCACTCAAATGACACCCACCAATCTATGAATGACTGTTGATATATACAGTCCAAGCAATAATGACACACACACACACCCACCACCGCATTAATGACTGTTGATATTTACAGTCTAAGCACTGTAATAACACCCACACACCCACAACCCTATGAATGACTGTTGATATTTACAGTCCAAGCATTGTTACGACACCCACCACCCCATGATTGACTGTTGATATTTACAGTCCAAGCAATGTAATGACACCCAAACACCCACCATCCCACAAATGACTGTTGATATTTACAGTCAAAGCACTGTAATGACACCCACACACCCATCACCTCATGAATGACTCTTGATATTTACAGTCCAAGCACTATAATGACACCCAAACACCCACCATTCCATGAATGACTGTTGATATTTACAGTCCGAACACTGTAATGACACCCTCACACCCACCACCCCATGAATGACTCTTGATATTTACAGACAAAGCACTGTAATGACACCTACACACCGACAAGCCCATGAAATATGGTTGATATTTAGTCCATGCACTATAATGACACCCATACACTACCACCCCATTAATGACTGTTGATATTTACAGTCCAAGCACTCAAATGACACCCACCACCCTATGATTAACTGTTTATATTTACAGTCTAAGCACTCTAATGACACCCACACACCAACGATCCCATGAATGACTGTTGATATTTACAGTCCAAGCACTGTAATGACACCCACACACTCATAACCCCATGATTGACTGTTGATAGTTACAGTCCAAGCACTGTAATGACACCCTCCACACCCACCATCCCATGAATTATGTTTGATATTTACAGTCCAAGCACTGTAAAGACACCCACACAACAACCACCCCATAAATGACTGTTGTTATTTACAGTCTAAGCACTGTAATGACACCCACCACCCTATGATTGACTGTTTATAATTACAATCAAAACACTGTAATGACTCCCACAAAACCACCACCCCATGAAAGACTGTTGATATTTACAGTTCAAGCACTGTAATGACACCCACACATCCACCACCCCATGATTGACTGTTGATATTTACAGTCCAAGCATTATAATGACATCCACACACCCACCACCCCATTAATGACTGTTGATATTTACTCTCCAAGCTATGTAATGACACTCACACACCAACCACCCTATGATTGACTGTTGATATTTACAGTCCAAGCATTATAATGACACCCACACACCCACAACCCCATGAATAACTGTTGATATTTACAGTCCAAACACTCTAATGATACCCACCACCCTATAAATGACTGTTGATTTTTACAATCAAAACACTGTAATGACACCCACACACCCACCACTCCATGAATGACTGTTGATATTTACAGTCCAAGCTCTGTAATAACACTAACACACCTATTACCCTATTAATGTCTGTTGATATTTACAGTCCAAGCACTGTAATGACACCCACACACCCACCACCTCATGATTGACTGTTGATATTTACAGTCCAATCAATGTAATAACACTAAACACCCACCACCCTATATATAACTGTTGATATTTACAGTCCAAGCACTGTAATGACACCCACACACTCATTACCCCATAAATGACTGTTGATATTTACCGTCCAAGCACTGTAATGACACCCACCACCCTATGATTGACTGTTGATAATTACAATCAAAACACTGTAATGACACCCACACACCCACCACCCCATGAAAGACTGTTGATATTTACAGTCCAAGCACTGTAATGACACCCACACACCCACCACCCCATGATTAACTGTTGATATTTACAGTCCAAGCACTGTAATGATAGCCACACACCCACCACTCCATAAATGACTGTTGGTATTTACAGTCCAATCACTATAATGACACCCACACACCAACCACCCCAAGAATGACTGTTGGTATTTACAGTCCAAGCAATAATGACAACCACACACCAACAACCCCATGAATGACAGTTGATATTTACAATCCGAACACTGTAATGACACCCACACACCGACCACCCCATGAATTATGGTTGATATTTACAGTCCATGCACTATAATGACACCCATACACTCACCACCCCAATTAATGACTGTTGCTATTTACAGTCCAAGCACTCTAATGACACCCACCACCCTATGAATGACTGTTGATATTTACAGTCTAAGCATTCTAATGACACCCACACACCCACTACCTCATGATTGACTGTTGATATTTACAGTCCAAGCAATGTAATGACACTAAACACCCACCACCCTATATATAACTGTTGATATTTACAGTCCAAACACTGTAATGACACTCACACACCCATCACCCTATGAATAACTGTTGATATTTACAGTCCAAGCACTTTAATGCCACCCACCACCCCATGAATGACTGTTGATATTTACAGTCAAAGCACTAATGAGAGCCACACACTCACCACCCCATAAATGACTGTTGATATTTACAGTCTAAGCACTATAATGATACCCACACACCTCCATTTCATTAAAGACTGTTGTTATTTACAGTCCAAGCAATGTAATGACACCCTCACAACAACCATTCCATAATTGACTGTTGATATTTACAGTTCAAGCAATGTAATGACATCCACTATGCTATAAATGACTGTTGATATTTAAAATCAAAACACTGTAATGACACCCACACACCCACCACCCCATGAATGATGGTTAATATTTACAGTCCAAGCACTTTTATGACACCCACACACCCTCCACCCCTTGATTGACTGTTGATATTTACAGTCCAAGCACTGTAATGACATCAACACACCCACCACCCCATGAATGACTATTGATATTTACAGTCCAAGCCCTGTAATGACACTCACACACCCACCACCCTATGAATGACTGTTGATATTTACAGGCCAAGCACTGTAACAACACCCCCACACACACCACCCCATAAATGATGGTTGACATTTATAGTCCAAGCACTATAATGACACCCACACACCCAACACCCCATAAATGACTGTTGATATTTTCAGTCCAAGCACTGTAATGACATTCACACACCCACCACCCCATGAATGACTGTTAATATTTACAGTCCATGCACTCTAATGACACCCACCACGCTCTAAATGACTCAACGTTGATATTTACAGTCTAAGCACTGTAATAACACCCACACACCCACCACCCTATGAATGACTGTTGATATTTACAGTCCAAGCACTGTTACGACACCCACCACTACAAGATTGACTGTTGATATTTACAGTCCAATCAATGTAATGACACCCAAACACCCACCATCCCATAAATGACTGTTGATATTTACAGTCAAAGCACTCTAATGACACCCACACACCCATTACCTCATGAATGACTCTTGATATTTACAGTCCAAACACTGTAATGCCACCCACCACCCCATGAATGACTGTTGATATTTACAGTCCAAGCAATAATGACACACACACACCCACCACCGCATTAATGACTTAATATTTACAGTCCAAGCACTATAATGACACCCAAACACCAACCACCCAATGAATGACTGTTGATATTTACAGTCCGAACACTGTAATGACACCCTCACACCCACCACCCCATGAATGACTCTTGATATTTATAGACAAAGCACTGTAATGACACCTACACACCGACAACCCCATAAAAATATGGTTGATATTTACAGTCCATGCACTATAATGACACCCATACACTCACCACCCCATTAATGACTGTTGATATTTACAGTCCAAGCACTCAAATGACACCCACCACCTTATGATTGACTGTTGATATTTACAGTCTAAGCACTCTAATGACACCCACACACCCCCTACCTCATGATTGACTGTTGATATTTACAGTCCAAGCACTGTAATGACACCCACACACCCACAACCCCATGAATGACTGTTGATATTTACTGTCCAAGCACTCTAATAATAATGACCACCCTATGAATGACTGTTGATATTTACAATCAAAACACTGTAATGACACCCATACACCCACGATCCCATGAATGACTGTTGATATTTACAGTCCAAGCACTGTAATGACACACACCACCCTATGATTGACTGTTGATAATTACAATCCAAACACTGTAATGACACCCACACACCCACCACCCCATGAAAGACTGTTGATATTTACAGTCCAAGCACTGTAATGACACCCACACACCCACCACCCCATGATTGACTGTTGATATTTACAGTCCAAGCACTGTAATGATAGCCACACACCCACCACTAAATAAATGACTGTTGATATTTACAGTGTAACCACTGTAATTACACCCACACAACCACCACCCTATCAATGACTTGATATTTACAGTCCAAGCAATTATGACACACACACAACCACCACCCCATTAATGACTTGATATTTACAGTCCAAGCACTGAAATGACACCCACAGACACACCACCCCAAGAATGACTGTTGGTATTTACAGTCCAATCACTATAATGACACCCACACACCAACCACCCCAAGAATGACTGTTGGTATTTACAGTCCAATCACTATAATGACACCCAATTACCAACAACCCCATGAATGACTGTTGATATTTACAGTCCGAACACTGTAATGACACCCACACACCGACCACCCTATGAATTATGGTTGATATTTACAGTCCATGCACTATAATGACACACATACACTCACCACCCCATTAATGACTGTTGATATTTACAATCGAAACACTGTAATGACACCCACACACCAACCACCCCATGAATGACTGTTGATATTTACAGTCCAAGCAATAATGACACCCATATACCCACCACCCCATGAATGACTTGATATTTACAGTCCAAGCACTGTAATGACACCCACACACCCACCACCCCATGAATGACTGTTGATATTTACAGTCCAAGCATTGTAATGACACCATCACACACTCACGACCCCATTAATGACTGTTGATATTTACAGTCCAAGCACTCTAATGACACCCACCACCCTATGAATGACTGTTGATATTTACAATCAAAGAACTGTAATAACACCAACACACCCACCACCCCAGAAATAACTGTTGATATTTACAGTCCAAACGCTGTAATGACACCCACACACCCACCACCTAATGAATGATGGTTGAAATTTACAGACCAAGAACTATAATGACAAAGACACACTCACCACCCTATGAATGACTGTTGATATTAACAGTCCAAGCACTGTAATGACACCCACACACCCACCACCCGATGAATGACTGTTGATATTTTCAGTCCAAGCACTGTAATGACATCCACACACCCACCACCCCAATAATGACTGTTAATATTTACAGTCCAAGCACTGTAATAACACCCACACACCAACCACCCAATAAATGACTGTTGATATTTACAGTCCAAGCAATAATGACACCCACATACCCACTACCCCATGAATGACTTGATATTTATAGTCCAAGCACTGTAATGACACCCACACACCCACAACTCCATGAATGACTGTATACATTTACACTCCAAGCACTCTAATGATGCCCTCCACCCTATGAATGACTGTTGATATTTACAATCAAAACACTGTAATGGCACCCACACACCCACCACCCCATGAATGACTGTTAATATTTACCGTCCAAGCACTGTAATGACACCCACACACCCACCACCCAATGATTGACTGTTGATATTTACAGTCCAAGCACTGTAATGACACCCACACAACCACCACCCTATAAATGACTGTTGATATTTACAGTCCAAGCAATAATGACACACACACAACCACCACCCCATTAATGACTTGATATTTACAGTCCAAGCACTGAAATGACACCCACACACACACCACCACAAGAATGACTGTTGGTATTTACAGTCCAATCACTATAATGACACCCACACACCCACAACCCCAAGAATGACAGTTGGTATTTACAGTCCGAACACTGTAATGACACCCTCACACCCACCACCCCAGGAATGAATCTTGATATTTACAGTCAAAGCACTGTAATGACACCACACACCGACCACCCAATGAATTATGGTTGATATTTACAGTCCATGCACTATAATAAAACCCATAAACTCACCACCCCATTAATGACTGTTGATATTTACAGTCCAAGCACTCTAATGACACCCACCACCCCATGAATGACTGTTGATATTTACAGTCAAATCACTGTAATGACACCCACACACCGACCACCCCATGAATTATGGTTGATATTTACAGTCCATGCACTATAATAAAACACATACACTCACCACCCCATTAATAACTGATGATATTTACAGTTCAAGCACTCTAATGACACCCACCACCCTATAAATGACTGTTGATATTTACAGTCCAAGCACTGTAATGCCACCAACCACTCTATGAATGACTGTTGATATTTACAGTCAAAGCACTAATGACAGCCACACACGCACCACCCCATAAATGACTGTTGATATTTACAGTCCAAGCACTATAATGACACCCACACACCCACCATTTCATTAATGGCTGTTGTTATTTACAGTCCAAGCAATGTAATGACACCCTCACACCCACCACCCTATGAATGACTGTTAATATTTACAGTCAAAGCATTGTAATGACAACCACACACCCACCACCCCATGAATTATGGTTGATATTTACAGTACAAGCACTGTAATGACACCCACACACCCACCACTCCATGAATGACTGTATACATTTACACTCCAAGCACTCTAATGATGCCCTCCACCCTATGAATGACTGTTGATATTTACAATTAAAACACTGTAATGACACCCACACACTCACCACCCCATGAATGACTGTTGATATTTACAGTCCAAGCACTGTAATGACACCCTCACACCCACCATCCCATGAACGACTGTTGATATTTACAGTCAAAGCACTGTAATGACACCAATATACCGACCACCCCATGAATTATGGTTGATATTTACAGTCCAAGCCCTTTAATGACACCTACATACCCACCACCCCATGAATGACTCTTGATATTTACAGTCCAAGCACTCTAATGATACCCTCCACCCTATGAATGACTGTTGATATTTACAATTAAAACACTGTAATGACACCCACACACCCACCACCCCATGAATGACTGTTGATATTTACAGTCCAAGCACTGTAATGACACCCTCACAACCACCACCCCATGAACGACTGTTGATATTTACAGTCAAAGCACTGTAATGACACCAATATACCGACCACCCCATGAATTATGGTTGATATTTACAGTCCAAGCTCTTTAATGACACCTACATACCCACCACCCCATGAATGACACTTGATATTTACAGTCCAAGCACTCTAATGATACCCTTCACCCTATGAATGACTGTTGATATTTACAATCAAAACACTGTAATGACACCCACACACCCACCACCCCATGAATGACTGTTAATATTTACAGTCCAAGCACTGTAATGACACCCACACACCCACCACCCCATGATTGACTGTTGATATTTATAGTCCAAGCACTGTAATGACACCCACACAACCACCACCCTATAAATGTCTGTTAATATTTACAGTCCAAGCAATAATGACACACATACAACCACCACCCCATTAATGACTTGATATTTACAGTCCAAGCACTAAAATGACACCCACACACACACCACCACAAGAATGACTGTTGGTATTTACAGTCCAATCACTATAATGACACCCACACACCAACCACCCCAAGAATGACTGTTGGTATTTACAGTCCAATCACTATAATGACACCCACACACCCACAACCCCATGAATGACAGTTGATATTTACAGTCCGAACACTGTAATGACACCCTCACACCCACCACCCCAGGAATGACTCTTGATATTTACAGTCAAAACACTGTAATGACACCCACACACCGACCACCCAATGAATTATGGTTGATATTTACAGTCCATGCACTATAATAAAACCCATAAACTCACCACCCCATTAATGACTGTTGATATTTACAGTCCAAGCACTCTAATGACAACCACCACCCCATGAATGACTGTTGATATTTACAGTCAAAGCACTGTAATGACACCCACACACCGACCACCCCATGAATTATGGTTGATATTTACAGTCCATGCACTATAATAAAACCCATACACTCACCACCCTATTAATAACTGTTGATATTTACAGTTCAAGCACTCTAATGACACCCACCACCCTATAAATGACTGTTGATATTTACAGTCCAAGCACTGTAATGCCACCAACCAACCTATGAATGACTGTTGATATTTACAGTCAAAGCACTAATGACACCCTCACACCCACCACCCTATGAATGACAGTTAATATTTACAGTCAAAGCATTGTAATGACACCCACACACCCACCACTTCATGAATTATGGTTGATATTTACAGTCCAAGCACTGTAATGACACCCACACACCCACCACTCCATGAATGACTGTATACATTTACACTCCAAGCACTCTAATGATGCCCTCCACCCTATGAATGCCTGTAGATATTTACAATTAAAACACTGTAATAACACCCACACACCCACCACGCCATGAATGACTGTTGATATTTACAGTCAAAGCACTGTAATGACACCAATATACCGACCACCCCATGAATTTTGGTTGAAATTTACAGTCCAAGCACTGTATTGACACCAACACACGCTCACAACTCCATTAATGACTCTTGATATTTACAGTCCAAGCATTCTAATGACACCCACCACCCTATGAATGACTCTTGAATTTTACAATCAAAGAACTGTAATAACACCAACACACCCACCACCCTATGAATGACTGTTGATATTAACAGTCCAAACACTGTAATGACACCCACACACCCACAACCCGATGAATGACTGTTGATATTTTCAGTCCAAGCACTGAAATGACATCCACACACCCACCACCCCATTAATGACTGTTAATATTTACAGTCCAAGCACTATAATGACACCCACACACCCACCACCCCATAAATGACTGTTGATATTTTCAGGCCAAGTACTGTAATGACATTCACACACCCACCACCATATAAATGACTGTTAATATTTACAGTCCATGCACTCTAATAACACCCACCACCCTCTGAATGACTGTTGATATTTACAGTCAAAGAACTGTAATAACACCCACACACCAACCACCCCATGAATGACTGTTGATATTCACAGTCCAAGCACTGTAATGACACCCACACACTCACTACCCCATGAATGACTGTTGATATTTACAATCGAAACACTGTAATGACACCCACACCTCCCCACCCAATGAATAACTGTTGATATTTACAATCCAAGCACTCTAATGACACACACCACCCTCTGAATGACTGTTGATATTTACAGTCAAAGCATTGTAATAACACCCACACACCCACCACCCCATGAATGACTGTTGATATTTACAGTCCAAGCATTGTAATGACACCATCACACACTCACGACCCCATTAATGACGGTTGATATTTACAGTCCAAGCACTCTAATGACACCCACCACCCTATGAATGACTGTTGATATTTACAATCAATGAACTGTAATAACACCAAACACACCCACCCACCCACCACCCCATGAATGACTGTTGATATTTACAGTCCAAACGCTGTAATGACAGCCACACACCCACCACCCCATAAATGACTGTTGATATTTACAGTCTAAGCACTCTCATGACACCTACCACTCCAATAATGACTGTTGATATTTACAGTCCAAGCACTGTAATGACACCCACACACCCACCACCCTATGAATGACTGTTTATATTTACAGTCCAAGCTCTTTAATAACACCCACATACCCACCACCCCATGAATGACTGTTAATATTTACAGTCCAAGCACTCTAATGACACCCACCATCCCATGGATGACTGTTAATATTTGCAGTCCAAACACTGTAATGACACCCAAACACCAACCACCCAATGAATGATGGTTGAAATTTACAGACCAAGAACACAGACACACTCACAACCCTATGAATGACTGTTGATATTAACAGTCCAAGTACTGTAATGACACCCACACACCCACCACCCCATGAATGACTGTTAATATTTACAGTCCAAGCTCTGTAATGACACCCACACACCCACCACTCCATGAATTACTGTATATATTTACACTCCAAGCACTCTAATGATGCCCTCCACCCTATTAATGACTGTTGATATTTACAATTAAAACACTGTAATGACACCCACACACCCACCACCCCATGAATGACTGTTGATATTTACAGTCCAAGCACTGCAATGACACCCACACAACCACCACCCCATGATTGACTGTTGATATTTAGAGTCCAAGCACTGTAATGACAGCCACACACCCACCACTCCATAAATGACTGTTGATATTAACAGTCTAAGCACTGTAATGACACCCACACAACCAACACCCGATGAATGACTGTTAATATTTACAGTCCAAGCAATAATGACACACACACACCCATCACCCCATTAATGACTTGATATTTACAGTCCAAGCACGGTAATGACACCCAGACACCAACCACTCCAAGAATGACTGTTAGTATTTACAGTCCAATCACTATAATGACACCCACACACCAACCAACCCAAGAATGACTGTTGGTATTTACAGTCCAATCACTATAATGACACCCACACACCCACAACCCCATGGATTACTGTTGATATTTACAGTCCGAACAATGTAATGACACCCTTACACACACCACCCCTTAAATGACTCTTGGTATTTACAGTCCAATCACTATAATGACACCCACACACCGACCACCCAATGAATTATGGTTGATATTTACAGTCCAAACACTGTAATGACACCAACACACCCACCACCAATGAATAACTGTGGATATTTACAGTCCAAGCACTCTAATGACACCCACCACCCTCTGAATGACTGTTGATATTTACAGTCAAAGCATTGTAATAACACCCACACACCCACCACCCCATGAATGACTGTTGATATTTACAGTCCAAACACTGTAATGACACCCTCACACCCACCACCCCATGAACGACTGTTGATATTTACAGTCAAAGCACTGTAATGACACCAATATACCGACCACCCCATGTATTATTGTTGATATTTACAGTCCAAGCACTGTAATGACACCAACACACACTCACGACTCCATTAATGACTCTTGATATTTACAGTCCAAGCACTCTAATGACACCCACCACCCAATGAATGACTGTTGATATTTACAGTCAAAGCACTGTAATAACACCCACACACCAACCACCCCATGAATGACTTTTGATATTCACAGTCCAAGCAATGTAATGACACCCACACACTCACCACCCAATGAATGACTGTTGATATTTACAGTCCAAAAACTGTAATGACACCAACACACCCACCACCAATGAATAACTGTGGATATTTACAGTCCAAGCACTCTAATGACACCCACCACCCTCTGAATGACTGTTGATATTTACAGTCAAAGCACTGTAATAACACCCACACACCCACCACCCCATGAATGACTGCTGATATTTACAGTCCAAGCACTGTAATGACACCCTCACACCCACCACCCCATGAACGACTGTTGATATTTACAGTCAAAGCACTGTAATGACACCAATATACCGACCACCCCATGAATTATGGTTGATATTTACAGTCCAAGCACTGTAATGACACCAACACACACTCACGACTCCATTAATGACTCTTGATATTTACAGTCCAAGCACTCTAATGACACCCACCACCCTATGAATGACTGTTGATATTTACAATCAAAGAACTGTAATAACACCAACACACCCACCACCTCATGAATGACTCTTGATATTTACAGTCCAAGCGCTGTAATGACAGCCACACACCCACCACCCCATAAATGACTGTTGATATTTACAGTCTAAGCACTCTCATGACACCCACCACCCCAATAATGACTGTTGATATTTAAAGTCCAAGCACTGTTATGACACCCACACACCCACCACCCTATTAATGACTGTTGATATTTACAGTCCAAGCTCTGTAATGACCCTCACACACCCACCGCCCTATGAATGACTGTTGATATTTACAGTCCAAGCACTGTAATGAAACCCACACACCCACCACCCTATTAATGATGGCTGATATTTATAGTCCAAGCACTGTAATGACACCCACTCACCCACCACCCCATGAAAGACTGTTGATATTTTTAGTCCAAGCACTGTAATGACGTCCACACACTCACCAACCTATGAATGACTGTTATCATTTACAGTCCAAGCACTCTAATGACACCCACCACCCCACGGATGACTGTTAATATTTGCAGTCCAAACACTGTAATGACACCCACACACCCACCACCCAATGAATGATGGTTGAAATTTACAGACTAAGAACTCGAATGACACAGACACACTCACCACTCCATGAATGACTGTTGATATTAACAGTCCAAGCTCTGTAATGACACCCACACACCAACCACCCCATTAATGACTGCTTATATTTTCAGTCCAAGCACTGTAATGACACCCAAACACCTACCAACCCATCAATGACTGTTCATATTTACATTGAAAGCACTGTAATGACACCCCCACACCCAACACCTCATGAATTATGGTTGATATTTACAGTCCAAGCACTGTAATGACACCCACACTCCCACGACCCCATGAATGACTGTTGATATTTACAGTCCAAGCACTCTAATGACACCCTCCACCCTATGAATGACTGTTGATATTTACAATCAAAACACTGTAATGACACACACACACCGACCATCTCATGAATGACTGTTGATATTTACAGTCCAAGCACTGTAATGACACCCACACACCCACCACCCCATGATTGACTGCTGATATTTACAGTCCAACCACTGTAATGACAGCCACACTCCCACCACTCCATAAATGACTGTTGATATTTACAGTCTAAGCACTGTAATGACACCCACAAAACCACCACCCCAAGAATGACTGTTGATATTTACACTCCAAGCACTGTAATGACACTTACACACCCACCACCCCATGAATGACTGTAGATATTTACAGTCCAAGCTCTGTAATGACACTCACACACCCACCACCCTATGAATGACTGTTGAGATTTACAGTTTAAGCACTGTAATGACACCCACACACCCACCACCCCATGAAAGACTGTTGATATATAAAGTCCAAGCACTGTAATGACAACCCAACACCAACCACTAAATGAATGACTGTTAATATTTACAGTCTGAGCACTGTAATGACACCCACACACCCACTACCCAATGAATAATGGTTGATATTTACAGTCCAAGCACTGTAATGACATCCACACACCCACCACCCTATGAATGACTGTTAATATTTACAGTCCAAGAACTGTAATGACACCCACACACTTACTACCCCATGAATGACTGTTGATATTTACAGTCAAAACACTGTAATGACTCCCACACATCCACCTACCCATGAATGACTGTTGATATTTACTGTCCAAGCACTCTAATGACACCCCGACACCCACAACCCCTTGATTGACTGTTGATATTTGTAGTCCAAGCACTGTAATGCCACCTAAACATCCACCAACCCATGATTGACTGTTGATATTTGTAGTCCAAGCACTGTAATGCCACCTAAACACCCACCACCCCATGAATGACTGTTGATATTTACAGTCCAAGCTCTGTAATGACACCTTCAAGGCTCGAATCGAAGAGTGGCACGTCGGCAACTTCTTCGAACAATTAAGGATTCTAGCACCACCAAAATCAGAGGGATTGTAACAAACACAGTTTGAAGAAGACAAATATATTAAACACTTCACAACCCCAATATATAATACAGCACCACTCAAGGAGACTATCCCTTTCCCCACAACAATTAAGAGACAGCAGAGTCACAAGAGTAGAGTAAACGGTTACACAATCAAAAGTTACCCAATGGTAGGAGTAACAATTATGAGACAGCAGTGTCTCAGGGATACACAATTGTAGGAGGCAGACCAGTCGCTGCCCAAGCGATAGATATGCTCCACAAGAGAAGGAGGCAGAGGAGGCTCAGAGCTCCTAACTGTTCAAAGTGCAGCTCCGTTCTGCCACCAGTCAGTCGTCCATCCTAGATGAAACCTCGGTTAGATGGCGCTGCCAGCATTGAGTAGTGTAGACGGCGTTGCAATCGATATCCCAAGGAAGGGGGTAGGGGGGAGTCGAAGAAACTGCTGATCAAGCGGTTAAATTCTTCTCGTCCTCCACTAATGCATCACATTACTATCTAGGAAACAGGAAAAGATTACTTAACTGGTACAAGGGAATAAATGTGTATGAACAGGGTACACAGACAAGGAAACATAAGTTGACGTGAGAGACAGTAGTATTAATCCAGCTGTTGAGAATTTCGGATCTTACAGACACCCACACACCCATCACCCCATGAATAACTGTTGATATTTACATTGATAGCACTGTAATGACACCCCCACACCCACCACCCCATGAATTATGGTTGATATTTACAGTCCAAGCAATGTAATGACACCCACACACCCACCACCCCATGAATGACTGTTGATATTTTCGGTCCAAGCACTCTAATGACACCCACCACCCTATGAATGACTGTTGATATTTACAATCAAAACACTGTAATGACCACCACACACCTACCATTCCATTAATGACTGTTGATATTTACAGTCCAAGCACTGTAATGACACTCACACACCCACCATCCTAAGAATGACTGTTGATATTTAGAGTCCAAGCACTGTAATGACACCCACACATCCACCACCCCATGAATGACTGTTGATATTTACAGTCCAAACACTGTAATGACACCCACAAACCCACCACCTCATGAATGACTGTTGATATTTTCAGTCCAAGCACTGTAATGACATCCACACACCCACCAACCCATGAATGACTGTTAATATTTACAGTCTGAGCACTGTAATGACACCCACACACCCACAACACAATAAATGATGGTTGATATTTACAGTCCAAGAACTGTAATGACACCCACACAACCACAACTCCAAGAATGACTGTTGATATTTACAGTCCAATCACTGTAATGACACCCACACACCCAACACCCTATGATTGACTATTGATATTTACATTCCAAGCACTGTAATGCCACCCACAACCATATTAATGACTGTTGATATTTACATTCCAAGCACTAATGACACACACACACCCACCACCCCATAAATGACTTGATATTTACAGTCCAAGCACTGTAATGACACCCACACACCCACCACCCCATGAATGACTGTTGATATTTACAGTACAAGCATTTTAATGACACCCTCACACCCACCACCCCATAAATTATGGTTGATGTCTACAGTCCAAGTACAGTAATGACACCCACACACCCAACACTCCATAAATGACTGTTGATATTTACAGTCCAAGAACGATAATAAAACCGACCACCCCATGAATGACTGTTGATATTTACAGTCCAAGCAATGTAATGACACCCACACACCCACCACCCCATGAAAGACTGTTGATATTTTCATTCCAAGCACTGTAATGGCATCCAAACACCCACAACCTTATGAATAACTGTTAATATTTTCAGTCCAAGTACTCTAATGACACCCACCACCCCATAATTGACTGTTAATATTTACAATCTGAGCACTGTAATGACACCCACACACCTACCACCCAAAGAATGATGGTTGATATTTACAGTATAATCACTGTAATGACACCCACACACCCACCACCAAATTTATGACAGTTGATATTTACAGTCCAAGCACTGTAATGACACCCACACACCCACCACCCTATGATTGACTGATGATATTTACAGTCCAAGCAATGTAATGACACCCAAACAAACAAAAAAACATAAATAACTGTTGATATTAACAGTCCAAGCACTGTAATGAGACCCACACACCCATCACTCCATGAATTACTGTTGATATTTACAGTCCAAGCATTGTAATGCCACCCACCACCCCATGAATAACTGTTGATATTTACAGTCCAAGCACTAAAGACACACACACACCCACCACCCCATAAATGACATGATATTTACAGTCCAAGCACTGTAATGACACTCACACACCCACCACCCCATGAATGACTATTGATATTTACAGTCCAAGAACTATAATAACACCCACACACCCACAACCCCATGAATGACTGGTGATATTTACAGTCCAAGCATTGTAATGACACCCCCACACCCACCACCCCATAAATTATGGTTGATATCTACAGTCCAAGCACTGTTATGACACCCACACACCCACCACCCTATGAATGTCTTTTGATATTTACAGTCCAAGAACTCTAATGAAACCCACCACCCTAGGAATGACTGTTCATATTTACAATCAAAACACTGTAATGACACCCACACATCCACAACCCCATGAATGACTGTTGATATTTACAGTACAAGCACTGTAATGACACCCACACACCCACCACCCCATGATTGACTGTTGATATATACAGTCCAAGCACTGTAATGACACCCACACACCCACCACCCCATGAATGACTGTTGATATTATCAGTCCAAGCTCTGTAATGACACTCACACACCCACCACCCCATGAAAGACTGTTGATATTTTCAGTCTAAAGATTGTAATGGCATCCACACACCCACCACTCCATGAATGACTGTTAATATTTACAGTCCAAACACTCTAATGACACCCACCACATCATAATTGAATGTTAATATTTACAATCTGAGCACTGTAATCACACCCACACACCTACCACCCAAAGAATGATGGTTGATATTTACAGTATAATCACTGTAATGACACACACACACCCATAACCCCATTATGACTGTTGATATTTTCAGTCCAAGCACTGTAATGACATCCACACACTTACCACCCCATGAATTACTGTTAATATTTACAGTCTTAGCACTGTAATGACACTTACACACCAACCACCCAATGAATGATGGTTGATATTTACAGTCCAAGAACTGTAATGACATCCACACACCCACCACCCCATGAATGACTGTTAATATTTACAGTACAAGCACTGTAATGACAACCACACACCCACCACCCCATTAATGACTGTTAATATATACAGTCCAATCACTGTAATGACACCCACACACCCACCACCCGATAAATGATGGTTGATATTTAAAGTCCAAGAACTGTAATGACACCCACACACTAACCACCCCATAACTGTTGATATTTACAGTCTAAGCACTGTAATGACACCCACCACCCATGAATGACTGTTGATATTTACAGTCCAAGCACTATAATGACACCCACCACCACATGAATGACTGTTGATATTTACAGTTCAAGCACTCGAATGATACCCACAACCCTATGAGTGACTGTTGATATTTACAGTCTAAGCACTGTAATGATAACCACACACCCACCCCCCCATGAATGACTGTTGATATTTACTGTCCAAGCACTGTAATGACACCCACACACCCATCATCAAATAAATGACTGTTGATATTTACAGTCCAAGCATTGAATTGACACCAACTCACCCATCATCCCATTAATGAGTGTTGATATTTACACTCCAAGCACTTTAATGACACCCACACACCCACCAACTTATGAATGAGGGTTGATATTTATAGTCCAAGCACTGTAATGACCCCCACACACCCACCACCCAATAAATGACTGTTGATATATTACAGTCCAAGCACTCTAATGACACTCAACATTCTAAGAGTGACTGTTGATATATACAGTCAAAGCACTGTAATGACTCCCACACACCCACCACCCCATGAATGACTGTTAATATTTACAGTCCAAGCACTGTAATGACAACCACATACCCACCATCCTATAAATGACTGTTTATATTTACAGGCCAAACACTGTAATGACACCCACACACCCACCACCCTATGATTGACTGTAGATATTTACAGTCCAAGCACTGTAATGACACCCACACACTCCATGAATGAATGTTGATATTTACAGTCCAAGCGCTCTAATAACACCCACCACTCAATGAATGACTGTTGATATTTACTGTCCAAGCTCTGTAATGATACTCACATACCCACCACCCTATGAATGACTGTTGATAATTACAGTCCAATCACTGTAATAACACCCACACACCCACCACCCAATTGATGACGGTTGATATTTACAGTCCAAGAACTGTAATGACACCAACACAACCACCAACCCATGAATTACTGTTAATATTTACAGTCCAAGCACTGTAATGATACCCACACACCAACCACCCCATGAATGACTGTTGATATTTTCAGTCCAAGCACTGTAATGGCATCCACACACCCACCACCCCATGAATGACTGTTAATATTTGGAGTCCAAACATTCTAATGACACCCACCACCCCATAATTAACTGTTAATATTTACAATCTGAGCACTGTAATGACACCCACACACCCACCACTCAAAGAATGATGGTTGATATTTCCAGTCCAAGAACTATAATGCCACCCACACACTCACCACCCTATGAATGACTGTTGATATTTACAGTCCAAACACTGTAATGAAACCCATACACCCACCACCCAATTAATGACTGTCGATATTTATAGTCCAAGCACTGTAATGACACCCACACACTCAACACCCCATGAATGACTGTTGATATTTTAAGTCCAAGCACTGTAATGACATCCACACACTCACCACCCCATAAATTACTGTTAATATATACAGTCTGAGAACTGTAATGACACCCACACCCCCACCACCCAATACATGATTGTTGATATTTACAGTCCAAGAACTGTAATGACACCCACACTAACCACCCCATGACTGTTGATATTTACAGTACAAGCACAATAATGACACCCACACATCTACTACTCCATGAATGACTGTTGATATTTACAGTCTAAGCACTGTAATGACACCCACCACCCATGAATAACTGTTGATATTTACAATCCAAGCCCTGTAATGACACCCACAACCACATGAATGACTGTTGATATTATTAGTCCAAGTACTATAATGACATCCACACATCCCATGAATGACTGTTGATATTTACAGTTCAAGCACTCTAATGCTACCCACAACCCTATGAGTGACTGTTGATATTTACAGTCCAAGCACTGTAATGACAACCACACACCCACAACACAAAGAATGACTGTAGATATTTACAGACCAAACACTGTAATGACACCCACACACCTACCATCAAATGAATGACTGTTGATATTTACCGTTCAAGCACTGTATTGACACTAACTTACCCATCACCCCTTTAATAACTATTGATATTTACATTCAAAGCACTATAATGACACCCACAACCCCATTAATGACTATTGATATTTACAGTCAAAGCACTTTAATGACAACCACACACCCACCACCCCATGAATGATGGTTGATATTTATAGTCCAAGCACTGTAATGACACCCACACACTTAACACCCCATGAATAACTGTTGATATTTACAGTCCAAGCACTTTAATGACACTCAACACCCTAAGAATAACTGTTGATATTTACAGTCAAAACACTGTAATGACTCCCACACACCCACCAACCCATGAATGACTGTTGATATTTTCAGTCCAAGCACTGTAATGACATCCACACACTTACCACCCCATGAATTACTGTTAATATTTACAGTCTGAGCACTGTAATGACACTCACACACCCACCACCCAATGAATGATGGTTGACATTTATAGTCCAAACACAGTAATGACACCCACACACCCACCACCCCATGATTGACTGTTGATATTTACAGTCCAAGCACTGTAATAACACCTACCACCCATCAATGATGGTTGATATTTACAGTCCAATAAATATAATGACACCCACAACCCCATAAATGACTGTTTATATATACAGTCCAAGAACTGTAATGACACCCACGCACCCCATGAATGTCTGCTAATATTCACAGTTCAAGCACTATAATGACACCCACCACTCCATGAATGACTGTTGATATTTACAGTCCAAGCTATGTAATGATACTCACACACCCACCACCCTATGAATGACTGTTGATATTTATAGTCCAAGCAATGTAATGACACCCACACACCAACCACCTCATGAATAACTGTTGATATGATCAGTTTAAGCCTTGTAATGACACCCACACACCCCATGAATGACTGTTAATATTTACAGTCTGAGCACTGTAATGACACACACATATCAACCACCCAAGGAATGATGGTTGATATTTACAGTCCAAGAACTTTAATGACACCCACACACTCACCACCCCATGAATGACTGTTGATATTTATAGTCCAAGCACTGTCACGACACCCAAACACCGACAACCCTATGAATGACTGTTGATATTTACAGTCCAAGCCCCTCTAATGACACCCACCACCCAATAAATTACTGTTGATATTTACAGTCAAATCACTTTAATGACAACCACACACCCACAACCCCATTAATGATGGTTGGTATTTATAGTCCAAGCACTGTAATGACACCCACACACCCACCACTCCATAAATATCTGTTAATATTTACAGTCCAAGCACTCTAATGACACTTATCACACTATGAATAAATGTTGATATTTACAGTCTAAGAACTGTAATGACTCTCACCCCCCCACCCCACCATGAATGACTGTTGATATATACATTCCAAGCACTGAAATGACAACCACATACCCCCCATCCTATAAATGACTGTTTATATTTACAGGCCAAGCACTGTAATAACACCCACACACCCACCACCCCATGAATGACTTTTGATATTTACAGTCCAAGAAGTGTAATGACACCCACTACCCATTAATGACTGTTGATATTTACAGTATAAGTACTGTAATTACACCTACTACCCTATGAATGTCTGTTGATATTTACAGTCCAAGCACTGTAATGACATCCACATACCCACCATCTTATAAATGACTGTTTATATTTACAGTCCAAGCACTGTAATGACACCCACACACCCTTCAACCCATGAATTACTGTTGATATTTACAGTCAAAACACTGTAATGACACCCACACACACACCACCCAATCATTGACTGTTGATATTTACAGTCAAAACACTGTAATGACACCCACACCCACACCACCCCATGATTGACTGTTGATATTTACAGTCCAAGCACTGTAATGACACCCACAAACCAAACACCCAATAAATGGCTGTTGATATTTACAGTCTAAGCACTGTCATGACACCCACACACGCACCACTCCATGAATGACTGTTGATATTTACACTCCAAGCTCTGTAATAACACTCACACACCCACCACCCTATGAATACTCTGTTGATATTTACAGTCCAAGCACTGTAATGACACCAACCCACCCACCACCCCATAAATGATGGTTAATATTTATAGTCCAAGCACTGTAATGATGCCCACACACCCACCACCCCATGAATGACTGTTGATATTTACAGTCCAAGCTCTGTAATGACACTCACACACCCACCACTTTATGAATGACTGTGGATATTTACAGTCCAAGCACTGTAATAACACCCACACACCCACTTCCTCATAAATTATGGTTGATATTTATAGTCTAAGCACTGTAATGACACCCACATACCCACCACCCCATGAATGACTGTTGATATTTACAGTCCAAGCACTGTAATGACACCCATACACCCACCACCCCATGAATGACTGTTGATATTTACAGTCCAAGCGCTGTAATGACACCCACCACCACATGAATGACTGTTGATATTTACAGTCCAAACATTCTAATGACACCTAACACCCTATGAATGACTGTTGATATTTACAGTCAAAGGACTGTAATGACGCCCACACACCCACCCTCCCATTAATGAATTTTGATATTTACAGTCCAAGCACTGTAATGACACCCACACACCCACCAACCCATGAATTATTGTTGATATTTACAGTCCAAGCCCTGTAATGATACCCACCAACACAAGAATGACTGTTGATATTTACAGATCAATCACTCAAATGATACCCACCACCCTATAAGTGACTGTTGATATTTACAGTCAAAACACTGTAATGACACCCACACCCACACCACCCCATGATTGACTGTTGATATTTACAGTCCAAGCACTGTAATGACACTAACAAACCCACCACCCAAAAAATAGCTGTTGATATTTACAGTCTAAGCGCTGTAATGACACCCACACACCCACCACTCCATGAATGACTGTTGATATTTACACTCCAAGCTCTGTAATGACACTCACACACCCACCACCCTATGAATACTCTGTTGATATTTACAGTCCAAGCACTGTAATGACACAAACACACCCACCACCCCATAAATGATGGTTAATATTTATATTCCAAGCACTGTAATGATGCCCACACACCCACCACCCCATGAATGACTGTTGATATTTACAGTCCAATCTCTGTAATGACACTCACACACTTGCCACTTTATGAATGACTGTGGATATTTACAGTCCAAGCACTGTAATAACACCCACACACCAACCACCTCATAAATGATGGTTGATATTTAAAGTCTAAGCACTGTAATGACACTCACACACCCACCACCCCATGAATGACTGTTGATATTTACAGTCAAAGCACTGTAATGACACCCACAACCACATGAATGACTGTTGATATTTACAGTCCAAGGATTCTAATGACACCTAACACCCTATGAATGACTGTTGATATTTACAGGCCAAGCACTGTAATGAAACCCACACACCCACAACCCCATGAATGACTGTTGATATTTACAGTCCAAGCATTGTAATGACACCCGCCACCCATGAATGACTGTTGATATTTACACACCAATCACTGAAATGACACCCACCATCCCCAT
The DNA here is from genome assembly GCA_033782935.1 of Petrolisthes cinctipes. NCBI lineage: Eukaryota > Metazoa > Arthropoda > Malacostraca > Decapoda > Porcellanidae > Petrolisthes > Petrolisthes cinctipes. The sequence continues at coordinate 111,277 of JAWQEG010000858.1, forward strand.
GAATGACTGTTGATATTTAGTCCAAGCACTGTAATCACACCCACACATCCCATGAATGACTGTTGATATTTACAGTCCAAGCACTCTAATGACATCCAAACACCCACCACCCCCTTAAATGATGGTTGTTATTTATAGTCCAAACACTGTATTGACAACCACACACCCACCACCCCATGAATGACTGTTGATATTCACAGTCCAAGCACAGGAATGACACCCACACAACCACAACCCCATAAATGACTGTTGATATTTACATTCCAAGCACTGTAATGACACCCAAAAACCCACCACCCCATGAATAACTGTTGATATTTACAGTCCAAGCACAGAAATGATACCTATTCATCCAACACCCATGAATGACTATTGATATTTACAGTCCAAGCACTGTAATGGCACCCACACACCCACCACCCCATGATTAACTGTTGATGTTTACAGTCCAAGCACTGTAATGACACCCACATACCCAACACCCAATGAATGATTGTTGATATTTACTGTCCAAGCGATGTAATGACACCCACACACCCACTACCCCATGAATGACTGGGGATATTCATAGTCCAAGCGCAGAAATGACACCCACACACCCACCACCCTATGAATGACTGTTGATATTTACAGTCCAACCAATGTAATGATACACAAACACCCACCACTCCATGAAAGACGGTTGATATTTACAGACCAAGCACTGTAATGACACCCCAACACCCACCACCCAATGAATGGCTCTTGATATTTACAGTCCAAGCACTGTAATGACACACACAACCACTGCCATATGAATGACTGCTGATATTTACAGTCCAAGCACTGTAATGACACCCACACACCCACCAACCCATAAATTTCTGTTGATATTTAAAGTCCTTGCTTTGTAATGACACCTATACACCCAACACTCAATGAATGACTGTTGATATTTACTCTCCAAACACTGTAATGACACCCACACACCCACCACTCCATGAATGACTATTGATATTTACTGTCCAAGCACTGTAATGACATCCACACACCCACCACCCCATGAATGACTTGATATTTACAGTCCCCTCCCCATATATGACTGTTGATATTTACAGTCAAAGCACTGAAATGACACCCATACACACACTACCCCATGATTGACTGTTGATACTTACAGTTAAAGCGCTGTAATGACACCCACACACCAATTATGCCACGAATAACTTTTGATATTTACAGTCCTAGCACTGTAATGAAACCAACACACCCACCATCCAATGAATGACAGTTGATATTTACAGTCCAATCATTGTAATGACACCCACAACCCACCACCCCATGAATGACGGTTGATATTCACAGTCCAAGCACTGTAATGACACCCACTAAATGAATAACTGTTGATATTTACAGATTAAGCACTGTAATGACACCCACACACCCACCACCCCATGAATGTCTGTTTAAATTTACAGTCCAATTACTGTAATGACACCCACACACCCACCACCCCATGAATGGCTGTTGATATTTACAGTACAAGCACTGTAATGTCACCGACACACCCAATGAATGACAGTTGAAATTTACCGTCCAAGCACTGTAATGACACACACACACCAACCCATGAATGACTGTTGATATTTACAGTACAAGCACTGTAATGTCACCGACACACACCATGAATGACAGTTGATATTTACAGTCCAAGGACTGTAAAGTCACCGACACACCCAATAAATGACAGTTGAGATTTACAGTCCAAGTACTGTAATGACACCCGCACACCAACCACCCAATGAATGACTGTTGATATTTACAATCCAAACACTGTAATGACACCAACAACCCACCACCCCTTTAATGACTGTTGATATTTACAGTCCAAGCATTGTAATGATACCCACACACCCACCAACCCATGAATGACTGTTAATATTTACAGTCCAATCATTGTAATGACACCCACACACCCACTACCCCATGAATGTCTGCTGATATTTACAGTCCAATCACTGTAATGAAACCCACACACCCACCACCCCATAAATGGTTGTTGATATTTACAGTCCAAGCACTGTAATGACACCTACCACCCCATGAATGACTTGATATTTACACTCCAAGAACTGTAATTACACCAACACACCCACCACCCCTTGAATGACTGTTGATATTTACAGTCCAAGCACTGTGTTGACACACACTCCCACCAACCTATGAATGACTGTTGATATTTACAATCCAAGCACTGTAATGACACCCACACATTTACCACCCAATGAATGACTGTTGATATTTACAATCAAATCACTGTATTGACACCCACACACTGACCACCCCATGATTGACTGTTGATATTTACAGTCTAAGCACAGTAATGACACCCACACACATACCAACCCATAAATGACTGTTGATATTTACAGTCCAAGCACTGTAATGACACTCACACATGTTCCACCCCATGAATGACTGTTGATATTTACAGTCCTAGCACTGTAATGACACCCACACATCCACAACCCCATTAATGACCATTGATATTTATAGTCCAAGCACTGTAATGACACCCACACACCCACCACCCCATGAATGTGTGTCGATATTAACAGTCCAAGCACTGTAATGAAACCAACACACTTACCATACCCTGAATGACTGTTGATATTTACAGTCCAAGCACTGTAATGACACCCACACACCCATTACCCTTTGAATGACTGTTGATATTTACAGTACAAGCATTGTAATAACACTAACCATCCCATGAATGACTGTTGATATTTAAAGTCCAGCACTGTAATGACACACACACACCCACCATCCCATAAATGACTGTTGATATTTACACTCCAAGCACTGTACTGAAAACCACACACTCACCACCCCATGAATGAAGGTTGATATTCACAGTCCAAGCACTGTAATGACACCCCTACACCCACCACTAAATGAATGACAGTTGATATTTACAGACCAAGCACTGTAATGACACCCACACACCCACCACCCCATTAATGTCTGTTGATATTTACAGTCCAATCACTGTAATGACACCCACACACCCATCACTCCTTGAATGAATATTGATATTTACTGTCCAAGTACTCTAATGATGCCTACACATCCACCACCCCATTAATGACTTGATATTTACATTCCAAGCACTGCAATGACACTCCCCTCCCCACGAATGACTGTTGATATTAACAGTTAAAGCACTGAAATGAAACCCACACATACACCACCCCATAAATGACAGAGATACATACAGTTAAAGCAATGTAATGACACCCACACACCTATCACGCTATGAATGACTTTTGATATTTACAGTCCTAGCTCTGTAATGAAACCCACACACCCACCACCCCATGAATGACTGTTGATATTTACAGTCTAAACACTGTAATGACACTCAAACACCATCCACTCCATGACTGACTGTTGATATTTACAATCCAAGCACTGTAATGAGACCTACACACACCCAACCGCATAAATGACAGTTGATATTTACAGTCCAAGCATTGTAATGACACCCACACACCAACCATCTTATGAATGTCTGTTGATATTAACAGTTCAAGCAATGTAATGACACTCACACACTGTCCATCCCATGAATGACTGTTGATATTTACAGCCCAAGCACTGTAATGACACACACACCCACCACCCTTTGAATGACTGTTGATATTGACAGTCCAAGCACTGTAATAACACCCACCATCCCATGAATGACTGTTGATAATTACAGTCCAAGCACGGTAATGACACCCACACACCCACCATCCCATTAATTACTGTTAATATTTACAGCCCAATCACTGTAATGACACCCACACACCCACTATCCCATAAATGACTGTTGATATTAACAGTCCAAGCACTGTAATGACACCCACACACCCACCACCCGATGAATGATGGTTGATATTCACAGCCCAAGCACTGTAATGACACCCCCACACCCACCACTAAATGAATAACTCTTGATATTTACAGACCCAGCACTGTAATGACACCCACACACCCATCATCCCATGAATGACTGTTAGTAATTACAGTCCAAGCACTGTAATGACACATACCACCCCATGAATGACTGTTGATACTTACAGTTTAAGCACTGTAATGACACCCACACACCAATCACGCCATGAATGACTTAATATTTACAGTCTTAGCACTGTAGTAAAACCCACAAACCCACCACCCCATGAAAGACTTGATATTTACAGTCCAAGGAATGTCATGACACCCAAACACCCACCACCCCATGAATGACTGTTGATATTAACAGTCCAAGCACAGTAATGACACCCATACACCCCCACCTCATCAATGACTGTTGATATTTACAGTCCAAGCCCTGAAATGACACCCACATACACAATACTCCATGAATGACTGTTGATATATACAGTCCAATCACTGTAATGACACCAACAACCCACCACCCCTTTAATGACTGTTGATATTTACAGTCCAAGCATTGTAATGATACCCACACACCCACCAACCCATAAATGACTGTTAATATTTACAGTCCAATCACTGTAATGACACCCACACACCCACCACCCCATGAATGTCTGCTGATATTTACAGTCCAATCACTGTAATGAAACCCACACACCCACCACCCCATAAATGGTTGTTGATATTTACAGTCCAAGCACTGTAATGACACCTACCACCCCATGAATGACTAGATATTTACACTCCAAGAACTGTAATTACACCTACACACCCACCACCCCTTGAATGACTGTTGATATTTACAGTCCAAGCACTGTGTTGACACACACTCCCACCAACCTATGAATGACTGTTGATATTTACAATCCAAGCACTGTAATGACACCCACACATTTACCACCCAATGAATAACTGTTGATATTTACAATCAAATCACTGTATTGACACCCACACACTGACCACCCCATGATTGACTGTTGATATTTACAGTCTAAGCACAATAATGACACCCACACACATACCAACCCATAAATGACTGTTGATATTTACAGTCCAAGCACTGTAATGACACTCACACATGTTCCACCCCATGAATGACTGTTGATATTTACAGTCCTAGCACTGTAATGACACCCACACATCCACCACCCCATTAATGACCATTGATATTTATAGTCCAAGCACTGTAATGACACCCACACACCCACCACCCCATGAATGTGTGTCGATATTAACAGTCCAAGCACTGTAATGAAACCAACACACTTACCATACCCTGAATGACTGTTGATATTTACAGTCCAAGCACTGTAATGACACCCACACACCCATTACCCTTTGAATGACTGTTGATATTTACAGTCCAAGCATTGTAATAACACTAACCATCCCATGAATGACTGTTGATATTTAAAGTCCAAGCACTGTAATGACACACACACACCCACCATCCCATAAATGACTGTTGATATTTACACTCCAAGCACTGTACTGAAAACCACACACTCACCACCCCATGAATGAAGGTTGATATTCACAGTCCAAGCACTGTAATGACACCCCTACACCCACCACTAAATGAATGACAGTTGATATTTACAGACCAAGCACTGTAATGACACCCACACACCAACCACCCCATTAATGTCTGTTGATATTTACAGTCCAATCACTGTAATGACACCCACACACCCATCACTCCTTGAATGAATATTGATATTTACTGTCCAAGTACTCTAATGATGCCTACACACCCACCACCCCATTAATGACTTGATATTTACATTCCAAGCACTGCAATGACACTCCCCTCCCCACGAATGACTGTTGATATTAACAGTTAAAGCACTGAAATGAAACCCACACATACACCACCCCATAAATGACAGAGGATACATACAGTTAAAGCAATGTAATGACACCCACACACCTATCATGCTATGAATGACTTTTGATATTTACAGTCCTAGTTCTGTAATGAAACCCACACACCCACCACCCCATGAATGACTGTTGATATTTACAGTCTAAACACTGTAATGACACTCAAACACCATCCACTCCATGACTGACTGTTGATATTTACATTCCAAGCACTGTAATGAGACCTACACACACCCAACCGCATAAATGACAGTTGATATTTACAGTCCAAGCATTGTAATGACACCCACACACCAACCATCTTATGAATGTCTGTTGATATTAACAGTTCAAGCAATGTAATGACACTCACACACTTTCCATCCCATGAATGACTGTTGATATTTACAGCCCAAGCACTGTAATGACACACACACCCACCACCCTTTGAATGACTGTTGATATTGACAGTCCAAGCACTGTAATAACACCCACCATCCCATGAATGACTGTTGATAATTACAGTCCAAGCACGGTAATGACACCCACACACCCACCATCCCATGAATGACTGTTAATATTTACAGCCCAAGCACTGTAATGACACCCACACACCCACTATCCCATAAATGACTGTTGATATTAACAGTCCAAGCACTGTAATGACACCCACACACCCACCACCCCATGAATGATGGTTGATATTCACAGCCCAAGCACTGTAATGACACCCCCACACCCACCACTAAATGAATAACTCTTGATATATACAGACCCAGCACTGTAATGACACCCACACACCCATCATCCCATGAATGACTGTTAGTAATTACAGTCCAAGCACTGTAATGACAAATACCACCCCATGAATGACTGTTGATACTTACAGTTTAAGCACTGTAATGACACCCATACACCAATCACGCCATGAATGACTTAATATTTACAGTCTTAGCACTGTAGTAAAACCCACAAACCCACCACCCCTTGAAAGACTTGATATTTACAGTCCAAGGAATGTCATGACACACCCAAACACCCACCACCCCATGAATGACTGTTGATATTAACAGTCCAAGCACAGTAATGACACCCATACACCCCCACCCCATCAATGACTGTTGATATTTACAGTCCAAGCCCTGAAATAACACCAACATACACAATACTCCATGAATGACTGTTGATATATACAGTCCAATCACTGTAATGACACCCGCACACCCACCACCCTATAATTGACTGTTGATATATACAGTCCAAGCACTGTAATGACACACACAACAACTGCCATATGAATGACTGCTGATATTTACAGTCCAAGTACTGTAATGACACCGACACACCCACCAACCCATAAATTACTGTTGATATTTATAGTCCTTGCTTTGTAATGACACCTATACACCCAACACTCAATGAATGACTGTTGATATTTACTCTCCAAACCCTGTAATGACACCCACACACCCACCACTCCATGAATGACTATTGATATTTACTGTCCAAGCACTGTAATGACATCCACACACCCACCACCCCATGAATGACTTGATATTTACTTTTCAAGCATTGCAATGACACTCCCCTCCCCATTAATGACTGTTGATATTTACAGTCAAATCACTGAAATGACACCCATACACACACCACCCCATGATTGACTGTTGATACTTACAGTTAAAGCCCTGTAATGACACCCACACACCAATTATGCCATGAATAACTTTTGATATTTACAGTCCTAGCACTGTAATGAAACCAACACACCCACCACCCCATGAATGACAGTTGATATTTACAGTCCAATCATTGTAATGACACCCACAACCCACCACTCCATGAATGACGGTTGATATTCACAGTCCAAGCACTGTAATGACACCCACTAAATGAATAACTGTTGATATTTACAGATTAAGCACTGTAATGACACCCACACACCCACCACCCCATGAATGTCTGTTTAAATTTACAGTCCAATTACTGTAATGACACCCACACACCCACAACCCCATGAATGGCTGTTGATATTTACAGTACAAGCACTGTAATGTCACCGACACACCCCATGAATGACAGTTGAAATTTACAGTCCAAGCACTGTAATGACACACACACACCAACCCATGAATGACTGTTGATATTTACAGTACAAGCACTGTAATGTCACCGACACACACCATGAATGACAGTTGATATTTACAGTCCAAGCACTGTAATGACACCCACACACCAACCACCCAATGAATGACTGTTGATATTTACAATCCAAACACTGTTATGACACCAACAACCCACCACCCCATTAATGACTGTTGATATTTACAGTCCAAGCATTGTAATGATACCCACACACCCACCAACCCATGAATGACTGTTAATATTTACAGTCCAAGCACTGTAATGACACCCACACAACCACAACCCCATGAATGATTTTTAGTATTTAAAGTCCAAGCACTGTAATATGATCCACACACTCACCACCCCATGAAAGACTGTTAATATTTACAGTCCATGCACTGTAATGACACCCACACACCCACCACCCCATGAATGTCTGTTGATATTTACAGTCCAATCACTGTAATGACACCCACACACCCACCACCCCATAAATGGTTGTTGATATTTACAGTCCAAGCAATGTAATGACACCTACCACCCCATGAATAACTTGATATTTACACTCCAAGAACTATAATTACACCTACACACCCACCACCCTTTGAATGACTTGATATTTACAGTCCAAGCACTGTGTTGACACACACTCCCACCAACCTATGAATGACTGTTGATATTTACAATCCAAGCACTGTAATGACACCCACACATCTACCACCCCATGAATGACTGTTGATATTTACAATCAAATCACTGTATTGACACCCACACACTGACCACCCCATGATTGACTGTTGATATTTACAGTCCAGGCACTGTAATGACACTCACACATGTTCCACCCCATGAATGACTGTTGATATTTACAATTAAATCACTGTATTGACACCCACACACTGACCACCCCATGATTGACTGTTGATATTTACAGTCCTAGCACTGTAATGACACCCACACATCCACCACCCCATTAATGACCATTGATATTTATAGTCCAAGCACTGTAATGACACCCACACACCCACCACCCCATGAATGTGTGTCCATATTCACAGTTTAAGCACTGTAATGACACCCACACACCCATTACCCTTTGAATGACTGTTGATATTTACAGTCCAAGCATTGTAATAACACTAAATATCCCATGAATGACTGTTGATATTTAAAGTCCAAGCACTGAAATGACACACACACACCCACCATCTCATAAATCACTGTTGATATTTACACTCCAAGCACTGTAATGAAAACCACACACCCACCACCCCATGAATGACGGTTGATATTCAGAGTCCAAGCACTGTAATGACACCCCTACACCCACCACTAAATGAATGACAGTTGATATTTACAGACCAAGCACTGTAATGACACCCACACACCCACCACCCCATGAATGTCTGTTGATATTTACAGTCCAATTACTGTAATGACACCCACACACCCCTCACTCCATGAATGACTATTGATATTTTCTGTCCAAGTACTCTAATGATGCCCACACACCAACCACCCCATAAATGACTTGATATTTACAGTCCAAGCACTGCAATGACACTCCCCTCCCCATGAATGACTGTTGATATTAACAGTTAAAGCACTGTAATGAAACCCACACACCCACCACCCCATGAATGACTGTTGATATTTACAGTCTAATCACTGTAATGACACTCAAACACCATCCACTCCATGACTGACTGTTGATATTTACATTCCAAGCACTGTAATGAGACCTACACACCCCAACCGCATAAATGACAGTTTTTTTTTTTTTTTTTTTTTTTTTTACATATTGTGAGTGGAGGAAAGGAAAAAATAAATAAATAAATGGTTCCATTTGCCTATTGGCATCCTCCACTCATAAAATATTTAAAGCAACTGGATTTAAATTGCTGGGGGTTATAACTTGCTGGAAAACATTCCCTTGGAAGAGAATTCCACAGGGAAGTAGTACACGGGGAGTAAATGAATTTTTGTAAGCAGTTGTCCTGCAACGTGGAGGAGTCAGTGTGAACTCATGCGCATTCTCAGCTGCCCTAGTCCTCCGTGGGAAGACGTGAAGGGGTGGTATAATCAGGGCAAGTTCATCCGAACATTTCTTATAAAAGTATCTATAAAATAGTGCAAGGGAAGCAACATTTCTACGTACTGATAAGGGAGGGAATTCATTAGTGATCATAGGATTATTGATCAGTCTGATAGCTCTGTTTTGAATTTTATCTAATTGTCTTAACACCACCGATCCACAACCAGCCCACAGAGGTGAACAATATTCCATCTGGGAACGCACATGACTCTTATATATTACTGCTATCTGCTCGTCAGTCAAATATTTACAAGCTCTGTATAAAAGTCCCATCTTCCTAGATGCAGTTTTGGCAATGGATTTTACATAGGGAGTCCAACTGAGGTTTTCATTTAAAGTTACACCAAGGAGATCAATGCTGTGGGACTTGGGGATATTTGTATTATTGAAAATAATGTGAGAATCTTGATTATCTGATCTATTTGAGAACGGGATGTATTTAGTTTTATTTGCATTGAAAGAAACTAGGTTGTTTTGTCCCCATTCAAAGATCTTCGTTAAGTCTTCATTTAATGAAATTGAAGTGGCAAGTTTGTATTCTAAAATATTGTGTTGAGTAAAACTATCATTAAATGAGAAGGAACTGTGAATAGTTGAATCATCAGCATAGGAGTGAATTGAATTCTGAGTAACTGACAAAAGATCATTAATATGAATGAGGAACAAAGTTGGAGCCAAGACCGCTCCTTGAGGAACACCAGCATTAATGGGATGAAAGTCGGAATACAGACCATCTACCATCACACGTAATTTTCTGTTGCTAAGATATGAATTAATTAGAGGAACAAAAGATTGAAGGCCATAATGTGGAAGCTTAGACAGTAATGATCTGTGCCATACTCTGTCAAAGGCTTTAGATATGTCAAGGCAAATTGTGTGAGTCTCTCCATGTTTATCAGTTGATTGGAATATGTTATCTGTGAAATAACAGAGCAGGTCCACAGTAGATCGTCTCTGTCTAAAGCCATATTGCTTATCATTTAGCAGATGATTTTTCTCAAGGTGTTTTACAAAGTGATTGTTAAGAACGATTTCAAATATTTTACCGAGAGTAGACGTGATGGCAATTGGTCTGTAATTTGATGGATTTGCGGTAGCTCCTTTTTTGGGAATTGGTTGTACATTGGCTTCTTTCCAGGCGGCTGGGAAGGACGAGGTATGGAGACATACACGAAACAATTTTGAGAGAATTGGAGCTAATTCTTTTGAGCAATTTTTTAATACAGTGGGAGGAATTTCATCTGGCCCTGGAGCTTTGTCGATAGATAGATTCTCCAAAATGGTCCGCACTTGTCTTGTATGAATTATTAAGGGTGGACTTTCTGGGGAGTTAAAATTCAGAATGGGAGTGTTTTGAGCAGTGTCATTAAGGTTTGAATTTGTGGCGAAGATATTGGCCAAAAGATTTGCTTTACCACATGGATCACATATGAGATTTCCATTGCTATTCTTTAAAGGGGGAATAGATGAACCATGGTTGAAGTTAGATTTGAATGAGTTTACTGTTGACCAAAAGATCTTATTATCATTAGGATTATTCAGTAATTTATTGACTTGTTTATGTATGAAGTTAGATTTGGCTAAATTAGTTACAGCTTTAGCATGGCATCTGACAATTTTGAAATAATTGTATGACTGAAGAGTTTTCGACTTTGTATAGGCATTATAGGCTATTGATTTTTGTTCTGTAGCTCTGGCACAGCTGTGATCAAACCATTTTGGAGAGTTAGATCTTTTTGAGTATTGTTGGTGAGGGATATATGTTTCCATTCCTATTTTTATAAAGTCAGTAATATGGTTCAGGAAGCTATCTGGGTCAGTAGAGTAAAATGATGACCAAGGAATGTTAATTAAAAAGTCACGGAACCCCACCCAATCTGCAGCATCATAGTGCCATTTGGTCACTCGGATGGGTTCAGAGTGGATGGGTAGGGAGGAGTGGGAACAGGAGACTGCAATGAGGCAATGGTCAGAGGATCCAAGAGGGGACTTCACTTCAACACTATATGTTTCGGGATTGGTAGTAAGAAACAGATCGAGTAGGTGCGGTCTATGTTCAGGATTATCAGGTATGCGAGTGGGGTGCTTGATTAGTTGGGTGAGATTAAATGAGTCTGCGAATAACTCGCATTCAAGCCCAGGTTCATCAGTTCTGGCCGAATGAGTGAGCCACTCAACATTGTGGACATTAAAATCACCCAGTAAGGATATATCAGATGCAGCATTAATGTTTAAATCAGAAAGAATGGAGGTCAGGGAATCAAAGAGGCTATTATCTGGGGAGGCATTTGGTGATCGGTAAATACAACAATAATATTTAACTGAGCCTGAAGAATTTAGCTTATAAATTGAGTAATCAAAATCTGGTGATGTGAGATTGAAAATGTTCTCCAAGGATAATGTTGATCTAGCAAAACAGCAAACGCCTCCCTTTGATCTAAAATTTGACATTAAAATATAGCCTGGAAAGTTGATATTTACAGTCCAAGCATTGTAATGACACCCACACACCAACCATCTTATGAATGTCTGTTGATATTAACAGTTCAAGCAATGTAATGACACTCACACACTTTCCATCCCATGAATAACTGTTGATATTTACAGCCCAAGCACTGTAATGACACCCACACCCACCACCCTTTGAATGACTGTTGATATTGACAGTCCAAGCACTGTAATAACACCCACCATCCCATGAATGACTGTTGATAATTACAGCCCAAGCACTGTAATGACACCCACACACCCACTATCCCATAAATGACTGTTGATATTTACAGTTCAAGCACTGTAATGACACCCACACACCCACCACCCCATGAATGATGGTTGAAATTCACAGTCCAAGCACTGTAATGACAATCCCACACCCACCACTAAATGAATAACTCTTGATATATACAGACCCAGCACTGTAATGACACCCACACACCCATCATCCCTTGAATGACTGTTAGTATTTACAGTCCAAGCACTGTAATGACACATACCATCCCATGAATGACTGTTGATACTTACAGTTTAAGCACTGTAATGACACCCACACACCAATCACGCCATGAATGACTTAATATTTACAGTCCTAGCACTGTAGTAAAACCCACAAACCCACCACCCCATGAAAGACTTGATATTTACAGTCCAAGCAATGTCATGACACCCAAAAAAAACACCCCATGAATGACTGTTGATATTAACAGTCCAAGCACAGTAATGACACCAATACACCCCCACCCCATCAATGACTGTTGATATTTACAGTCCAAGCCCTGAAATGACACCCACATACACAATACTCCATGAATGACTGTTGATATTTACAGTCCAATCACTGTAATGACACCCTCACACCCACCACCCTATAATTGACTGTTGATATATACAGTCCAAGCACTGTAATGACACTCACCACCCCATGAATAACTGTTGATATTTACAGACCAAGCACTGTAATGTCACCTACACACCCACCACCCCATGAATGTCATTTGATATTTACAGTCCAATCACTGTAATGACACCAACACACCCACCACCTTATTAATTGCTGCTGATATTTACAGTCCAAGCAATATAATGACACCCAAACACCCACTACCCCATGAAATACGGTTGATATTTACACTCCATGCACTGTAATGACACACACACACCCACCACCCCATGAATGACTGTTGATATTTACAGTCCAAGCACTGTAATGACACCCACACACCCACCACTCCAAAAATGACTATTGATATTTACTGTCGAAGTACTGTAATGTCACCCACACACGCACCACTTCATGAATGACTTGATATTTACAGTCCAAGCACTGCAATGACACTCACCTCCCCAGAAAAGACTGTTGATATTTACAGTTAAAGCACTGAAATGAAACCCTCACACACACCACCCCATGAATGACTGTTGATATTTACAGTCCAAGCACTGTAATGACACCCAAACACCCACCACTCCATGAATGACTATTGATATTTACTGTCCAAGTACTGTAATGACACCCACACACCCACCACCAAATGAATTACTTTATATTTAAAGTCCAAGCACTGCAATGACACTCCCCTCACCATGAATGACTGTTGATATTTACAGTTAAAGCACTGAAATGAAACCCACACACACACCACTCCATGGATGACTGTTGATACTTACAGTTAAAGCACTGTAATGACACCCACACACCAATCACGCCATTAATGACTTTTGATATTTACAGTCCTATCACTTTAATGAAACCCACACACTCACCATCCTATGAATGACTGTTGATATATACAGTCCAAGCACTGTAATGACACTCACCACCCCATGAATAACTGTTGATATTTACAGACCAAGCACTGTAATGACACCCACACACCCACCACCCCATGAATGTCGGTTGATATTTACAGTCCAAACACTGTAATGACACCAACACACCCACCACCCCATGAATAGCTGCTGATATTTACAGTCCAAGCACTATAATGACACACAAACACCCACTACCCCATGAAATACGGTTGATATTTACACTCCATGCACTGTAATGACACACACACACCCACCATCCCATGAATGACTGTTGATATTTACTGTCCAAGCAATGTCATGACACCCACACACCCTACACCCCATGAATGACTGTTGATATTTACAGTCCAAGCACAGTACTGACACCCATACATCCACTACCCCATGATTGACTTAATATTTACATTTCAAGATCTGTAATTACACCTACACACCCACCACTCCATGAATGATTGTTGGTATTTACAGTCCAGGCACTGTAATGACACCCCCCCCCACCAACCTATGAATGACTGTTGATATTTACAGTCCAAGCTCTGTAATAGCACTTACACACACCATGCATGACAGTTGATGTTTACAGTCCAAGCACTGTAATAACACCCACACACCCACCACCCCATGAATGATTGTTGATATCTACAATCCAAGTACTGTAATGACACCCACCACCACATGAATAAATGTTTATATTTACAATTCAAGCACTGTAATGACACTCACACACCATCCACCCCATGAATGACTGTTGATTTTTACAGTCCATGCACTGTAATGACACCAACCCATCCACCACCCCATTAATGACAATTGATATTCATAGTCCAAGCACTGTACTGACACCCACACACCCACCACCCAATGAATAACTGTTGATATATAAAGTCCAAGCACTGTAATGACACACACACCCACCAACCCATGAATGACTGTTGACATTTACAGTACTAGCACTATAATGTCACCGCCACACCCCATTAATGACAGTTGATATTTACAGTCCAAGCACTGTAATGACACACACACACACCAACCCATGAATGACTGTTGATATTTACTGTACAAGCACTGTAATGTCACCGACACACCCCATAAATGACAGTTGATATTTACAGTCCAAGCACTGTAATGACACTCACACACCCACCACCCAATGAATGACTGTTGATATTTACAATCCAAGCTGTGTAATGACACCAACAACCCACCATCCCATGAATGACTGTTGATATTTACAGTCCAAGCACTGTAATGACACCCACACAACCATAACCTCATTAATGATGGTTAATATATCCAGACCAAACATTGTAATATCACCCATACACCCACCATCCCATGAATGACTGTTGATATTTACAGTCCAAGCACTGTATTGACACCCACAAACTGACCACACCATGATTGACTGTTGATATTTACAGTCTAAGCACTGTAATGACACCGACACACCCACCAACCCATAAATGACTTTTGATATATTTACATTCCATGCACTGTAATGAGACCTACACACCAACCACCCCATTAATGACTGTTTAATTTTACAGTCTAAGCATTGTAATGACACTCACACACCATCCTTCCCATGAATGACTGTGGATATTATCAGTCCAAGCACTGTAATGACACCCACTTACCCCCCACATTATGTATGACTGTTGATATTTACAGTCCAATCATTGTAAGGACACCCACACACCCACCACCCTTTGAATAACTGTTGATATTTACAGTCCAAGCACTGTAATAACACCCACCATCCCATAAATGACTGTTGATATTAAAAGTCCAAGCACTGTAATGACACACACACCCACCATCCCATAAATGACTGTTGATATTTACACTCCAAGCACTGTAATGACACCCACACACCCACCAACCCATGAATGACAGTTGATATTCACAGTCCAAGCAATGTATTGACACCCTACACCCACCACTAAATGAATGACGGTTGGTATTTACAGACCAATCACTTTAATGACACCCACACACCCACCACCTCATGAATGTCTGTTGATATTTACAGTCGAATCTCTGTAATGACACCCACACCCACCATCCAATGAATAGCTGTTGATATTTACAGTCTAAGCACTATAATGATACCCAAACACCCACCATCCCATGAATGACTGTTGATATATACAGTCCAAGCACTGTAATGACACCCACACAACCATAACCTCATTAATGATGGTTAATATATCCAGACCAAACATTGTAATATCACCCATACACCCACCATCCCATGAATGACTGTTGATATTTACAGTCCAAGCACTGTATTGACACCCACAAACTGAACACACCATGATTGACTGTTGATATTTACAGTCTAAGCACTGTAATGACACCGACACACCCACCAACCCATAAATGACTTTTGATATATTTACATTCCATGCACTGTAATGAGACCTACACACCAACCACCCCATTAATGACTGTTTAATTTTACAGTCTAAGCATTGTAATGACACTCACACACCATCCTTCCCATGAATGACTGTGGATATTTTCAGTCCAAGCACTGTAATGACACCCACTTACCCCCCACCTTATGTATGACTGTTGATATTTACAGTCCAATCATTGTAAGGACACCCACACACCCACCACCCTTTGAATAACTGTTGATATTTACAGTCCAAGCACTGTAATAACACCCACCATCCCATAAATGACTGTTGATATTAAAAGTCCAAGCACTGTAATGACACACACACCCACCATCCCATAAATGACTGTTGATATTTACACTCCAAGCACTGTAATGACACCCAACACCCACCACTAAATGAATGACGGTTGGTATTTACAGACCAATCACTGTAATGACACCCACACACCCACCACCTCATGAATGTCTGTTGATATTTACAGTCGAATCTCTGTAATGACACCCACACCCACCATCCAATGAATAGCTGTTGATATTTACAGTCTAAGCACTATAATGATACCCAAACACCCACTATCCCATGAAAGATGATTGATATTTACAGTCCAAGCACTGTAATGACACCCCCACAGCCACCACCTTATGAATGACTGTTGATATTTACAGTCCAAGCATTGTAATGACACCTACACACCCACCACTCCATGAATAACTATTGATATTTACTGTCCAAGTGCTGTAATGACACCCAAACACCCACCACCCCATGAATGACTTGATATTTACAGTCCAAGCACTGCAATGACACTCCCCTCCCCATGAATGACTGTTAATATTTACAGTTAAAGCACTGAAATGAAACCCACACACACACCATCCCCATGTATGACTGTTGATACTTACAGTTAAAGCACTGTAATGACACCTACACACCAATCACGCCAGGAATGACTTTTGATATTTACAGTCCTAGAACTGTACTGAAATACACACACCCACCACTCCATATATGACTGTTGATATTTACAGTCCAAGCAATGTCATGACACCCATACACCCACCACCCTATGAATAACTGTTGATATCTACAATCCAAGTACTGTAATGACACCCACACACCCACCACCCCATGAATGACTGTTGATATTTACAATCCAAGCACTATATTAACACCCACACACTGACAACCCCATGCATAACTGTTGATATTTACAATCCAAGCACTGTATTAACACCTACATACTGACCACCTCATGAATGTCTGGTGATATTTACAGTCTAAGCAATGTAATGACACTCACACACTATCCACTCTATGACTGACTGTTGATATTTACATTCCAAGCATTGTAATGAGACCTACACACCAACCACCCCACGAATGACTGTTGATATTTACAGTCCAAACACTGTAATGACACTCATACACCATCTACCCCATTAATGACTGTTAATATTTACAGTCTAAGCACTGTAATGATATTCACACACCCAACACCCCATTAATGACCATTAATATTTATATTCCAAACAGTGTAATGACACCCACACACCCACCACCCAATGAATGACTGTTGATATTTACAGTCCAAGCACTGTAATGACACCCACACATCCCCAACTCCATTAATGACAGTTGATATTTACAGTCCAAGCATTTTAATGATACCCACACACCCACCACGTTATGAATATCTGTTGATATTAACAGTCCAAGCACTGTAATGACACTCACACACTTACCACTTTATAAATGACAGTGGATATTTACAGTCCAAGCACTGTAATAACACCCACACACCCACCACCTCATAAATGATGGTTGATATTTATAGTCTAAGCACTGTAATGACACTCACACACCCACCACCCCATGAATGATGGTTGTTATTTACAGTCTAAGCACTGTAATGACACCCACACACCCACCACCCCATGAATGACTGTTGATATTTACAGTCCAAGCGCTGTAATGACACCCACCACCACATGAATGACTGTTGATATTTACAGTCCAAGCATTCTAATGACACCTAACACCCTATGAATGACTGTTGATATTTACAGGCCAAGCACTGTAATGACACCCACACACCCACCACCCCATGAATGACTGTTGATATTTACAGTCCAAACAGTGTAATGACACCCACACACCCACCACCCAATGAATGACTGTTGATATTTACAGTCCAAGCACTGTAATGACACCCACACATCCCCAACCCCATTAATGACAGTTGATATTTACAGTCCAAGCATTTTAATGATACCCACACACCCCCCACGTTATGAATATCTGTTGATATTAACAGTCTAAGCACTGTAATGACACTCACACACTTACCACTTTATAAATGACTGTGGATATTTACAGTCCAAGCACTGTAATAACACATACACACCCACCACCTCATAAATGATGGTTGATATTTATAGTCTAAGCACTGTAATGATACTCACACACCCACCACCCCATGAATGACGGTTGTTATTTACAGTCTAAGCACTGTAATGACACCCACACACCCACCACCCCATGAATGACTGTTGATATTTACAGTCCAAGCGCTGTAATGACACCCACCACCACATGAAAGACTGTTGATATTTACAGTCCAAGCATTCTAATGACACCTAACACCCTATGAATGACTGTTAATATTTACAGGCCAAGCACTGTAATGACACCCACACACCCACCACCCCATGAATGACTGTTGATATTTACAGTCCAAGCAATCTAATGACACCTAACACCCTATGAATGACTGTTGATATTTACAGTCCAAGCATTGTAATAACAACCGCCACCCATGAATGACTGTTGATATTTACACACCAAGCACTGAAATGACACACACCATCCCAAATGAATGACTGTTGATATTTAGTCCAAGCACTGTAATCACACCAACACATCCCATGAATGACTGTTGATATTTACAGTCCAAGCACTCTAATGACATCCACACACCCACTACCTCATAAATGATGGTTGTTATTTATAGTCCAAGCACTGTATTGACACCCACACACCCACCACCCCATAAATGACTGCTGATATTCACAGTCCCAGCACAGGAATGAAACCCACACAACCACAACCCCATGAATGACTGTTGATATTTACATTCCAAGCACTGTAATGACACCAAAAAACCAACCACCACCTGAATGACTGCTGATATTTACAGTCCAAGCACAGAAATGATACCTATTCATCCAACACCCATGAATGACTGTTGATATTTACAGTCCAAGCACTGTAATGGCACCCACACACCCACCACCCCATGATTAACTGTTGATGTTTACAGTCCAAGCACTGTAATGACACCCACACACCCAACACCCCATGAATGATTGTTGATATGTACAGTCCTAGCGATGTAATGCCAACCACACACCCACTACCCCATGAATGACTTGAGATATTCATAGTCCAAGCACAGAAATGACACCCACACACCCACCACCCTATGAATGACTGTTGATATTTACAGTCCAACAACTGTAATGACACACAAACACCCACCACTCCATGAAAGACAGTTAATCTTTACAGACCAATCACTTTAATGACACCCCAACACCCACCACCCAATGAATGGCTCTTGATATTTACAGTCCAAGCACTGTAATGACACACACAACCACTGCCATATGAATGACTGCTGATATTTACAGTCCAAGCACTGTAATGACACCCACACACCCACCAACCCATAAATTACTGTTGATATTTAAAGTCCAAGCACTGTAATGACACCTATACACCCAACACTCAATGAATGACTGTTGATACTTACAGTTAAAACACTGTAATGACACCCACACACCCACCACACCAGGAATGACTATTGATATTTACTGTCCAAGCACTGTAATGACATCCACACACCCACCACCCCATGAATGACTTGATGTTTACAGTCCAAGCATTGCAATGACACTCCCCTCCCCATAAATGACTGTTGATATTTACAGTCAAAGCACTGAAATGACACCCATACACACACCACCCCATGAATGACTGTTGATACTTACAGTTAAAGCGCTGTAATGACACCCACACACCAATCATGCCATGAATAACTTTTGATATTTATAGTCCTAGCACTGTAATGAAACATACACACCCACCACCCCATGAATGACTGTTGATATTAACAGTCCAAGCACAGTACTGACACGCATACATCCACTACCCAATGAATGACTTGATATTTATGGTCCAAGATCTGTACTTACACCTACACACCCAACACCCCATTAATGATTGTTGATATTTACAGTCCAGGCACTGTAATGACACCCCCCTCCAACCAACCTAAGAATGACTGTTGATATTTAGCGTCCAAGCTCTGTAATAGCACCCACGCACACCATGAATGACAGTTGATATTTACAGTCCAAGCATTGTATTAACACCCACACACTGACAACCCCATGAATAACTGTTGATATTTATATTCCAAGCACTGTAATGAGACCTACACACCAACCACCCCATGAATGACTATCGATATTTACTGTCCAAACACTGTAATGACACTCACACACCATCCACCCCATGAATGACTGTTAATACTTACAGTCCAAGCACTGTAAAGACACCCACACACCCAACACCCCATTAATGACTATTGATATTTATAGTACAAGCATTGTAATGACTCCCACACACCTACCACTTAATGAATGACTGATGATATTTACAGTCCAAGCACTTTAATGAAACCCACACAAACCCCAACCCCATGAATGACAGTTGATATTTACAGTCCAATCATTGTAATGACACCCACAACCCACCACCCCATGAATGACGGTTGATATTCACAGTCCAAGCACTGTAATGACACCCCTACACCCACCACTAAATGAATAACTGTTGATATTTACAGATTAAGCACTGTAATGACACTCACACACCCACCACCCCATGAGTGTCTGTTTAAATTTACAGTCCAATTACTGTATTGACACCCACACACCCACCACCCCATGAATGACTGATGATATTCACAGTCCAAGCACAGGAATGAAACCCACACAACCACAACCCCATGAATGACTGTTGATATTTACATTCCAAGCACTGTAATGACACAAAAAAACCCACCACCCCATGAATGACTGCTGATATTTACAGTCCAAGCACAGAAATGATACCTATTCATCCAACACCCATGAATGACTGTTGATATTTACAGTCCAAGCACTGTAATGGCGCCCACACACCCACCACCCCATGATTAACTGTTGATGTTTACAGTCCAAGCACTGTAATGACACCCACACACCCAATACCCCATGAATGATTGTTGATATGTACAGTCCAAGCGATGTAATGACACCCACACACCCACTACCCCATGAATGACTTGGGATATTCATAGTCCAATTACTGTATTGACACCCACACACCCACCACCCCATGAATGACTGTTGATATTCACAGTCCAAGCACAGGAATGAAACCCACACAACCACAACCCCATGAATGACTGTTGATATTTACAGTCCAACCACTGTAATGACACACAAACACCCACCACTCCATGAAAGACAGTTTATATTTACAGACCAAGCACTGTAATGACATCCACACACCCACCACCTCATGAATGACTTGATATTTACAGTCCAAGCATTGCAATGAAACTCCCCTCCCCATAAATGACTGTTGATATTTAGGGTCAAAGCACTGAAATGACACCCATACACACACCACCCCATGAATGACTGTTGATACTTACAGTTAAAGCGCTGTAATGACACCCACACACCAATCATGCCATGAATAACTTTTGATATTTACAGTCCTAGCACTGTAATGAAACCAACACACCCACCACCCCATGAATGACTGTTGATATTAACAGTCCAAGCACAGTACTGACACGCATACATCCACTACCCAATGAATGACTTGATATTTATGGTCCAAGATCTGTACTTACACCTACACACCCACCACCCCATGAATGATTGTTGATATTTACAGTCCAGGCACTGTAATGACCCCCCCCCCAGCCAACCTAAGAATGACTGTTGATATTTAGCGTCCAAGCTCTGTAATAGCACCCACACCCACCATGAATGACAGTTGATATTTACAGTCCAAGCATTGTATTAACACCCACACACTGACAACCCCATGAATAACTGTTGATATTTTCAATCCAAGCACTGTATTGACAACCACACACTGACCACCTCATGAATGACTGGTGATATTTACTGTCTAAGCTCTGTAATGACACTCACACATCATTCACCCCATGAATGACTGTTGACATTTATATTCCAAGCGCTGTAATGAGACCTACACACCAACCACCCCATGAATGACTATCGATATTTACAGTCCAAACACTGTAATGACACTCACACACCATCCACCCCATGAATGACTGTTAATACTTACAGTCCAAGCACTGTAAAGACACCCACACACCCAACACCCCATTATTGACTATTGATATTTATAGTACAAGCATTGTAATGACTCCCACATACCTACCACTTAATGAATGACTGTTGATATTTACAGTCCAAGCACTTTAATTAAACCCACACACCCCCATCCCCATGAATGACAGTTGATATTCACAGTCCAAGCACTGTAATGACACCCCTACACCCACCACTAAATGAATAACTGTTGATATTTACAGATTAAGCACTGTAATGACACCCACACACCCACCACCCCATGAGTGTCTGTTTAAATTTACAGTCCAATTACTGTATTGACACCCACACACCCACCACCCCATAAATGACTGTTGATATTCACAGTACAAGCACAGGAATGAAACCCACACAACCACAACCCCATGAATGACCGTTGATATTTACATTCCAAGCACTGTAATGACACCAAAAAACCCACCACCCCATGAATGACTGCTGATATTTACAGTCCAAGCATAGAAATGATACCTATTCATCCAACACCCATGAATGACTGTTGATATTTACAGTCCAAGCACTGTAAAGGCACCCACACACCCACCACCCCATGATTAACTGTTGATGTTTACAGTCCAAGCACTGTAATGACACCCACACACCCAACACCCCATGAATGATTGTTGATATGTACAGTCCAAGCGATGTAATGACACCCACACATCCACTACCCCAAGAATGACTTGGGATATTCATAGTCTAAGCACAGAAATGACACCCACACACCCACCACCCTATGAATGACTGTTGATATTTACAGTCCAACCACTGTAATGACACACAAACACCCACCACTCCATGAAAGACAGTTGATATTTACAGACCAAGCACTTTAATGACACCCCAACACCCACCACCCAATGAATGGCTCTTGATATTTACAGTCCAAGCACTGTAATGACACACACAACCACTGCCATATGAATGACTGTTGATATTTACAGTCCAAGCACTGTAATGACACGCACACACCCACCAACCTATAAATTACTGTTGATATTTAAAAGTCCAAGCACTGTAATGACACCTATACACCCAACACTCAATGAATGACTTGATATTTACTCTCCAATTTCTGTAATGACACCCACACACCCACCACTCCATGAATGACTATTGATATTTACTGTCCAAGCACTGTAATGACATCCACACACCCACCACCCCATGAATGACTTGATATTTACAGTCCAAGCATTGCAATGACACTCCCCTCCGCATAAATGACTGTTGATATTTACTGTCAAAGCATTGAAATGACACCCATACACACACCACCCCATGAATGACTGTTGATACTTACAGTTAAAGTACTGTAATGACACCCACACACCAATCATGCCATGAATAACTTTTGATATTTACAGTCCTAGCACTGTAATGAAACCAACACACCCACCACCCCATGAATGACGGTTGATATTTACAGTCTAAGCACTGTAATGACACCCACACACCCACCACCCCATGATTGACTGTTGATATTTACAGTCCAAGCACTGTAATGACACACACCACTCCCTGAATGACTGTTGATATTTACAGTCCAAGCATTCTAATGACACCTAACACCATATGAATGACTGTTGATATTTACAGTCAAAGGACTGTAATGATGCCCACACACCAACCCTCCCATTAATGACTTTTGATATTTACAGTCCAAGCACTGTAATGACACCCGCCGCCCATGAATGACTGTTGATATTTACAGTCCAAGCATTGCAATGACACCCGCCGCCCATGAATGACAATTGATATTTACACACCAAGCACTGAAATGACACCCACCATCCCCATGAATGAATGTTGATATTTAGTCCAAGCACTGTAATCACACCCACACATCCCATGAATGACTGTTCATATTTACAGTCCAAGCACTCTAATGACATCCAAACACCCACTACCCCCTTAAATGATGGTTGTTATTTATAGTCCAAGCACTGTATTGACACTCACACACCCACCACCCCATGAATGACTGTTGATATTCACAGTCCAAGAACAGGAATGACACCCACACAACCACAACCCCATGAATGACTGTTGATATTTACATTCCAAGCACTGTAATGACACCCAAAAGCCCACCACCACATGAATGACTGTTGATATTTACAGTCCAAGCACAGAAATGATACCTATTCATCCAACACCCATGAATGACTGTTGATATTTACAGTCCAAGCACTGTAATGGCACCCACACACCCACCACCCCATGATTAACTGTTGATGTTTACAGTCCAAGCACTGTAATGACACCCACACACCCAACACCCCATGAATGATTGTTGATATTTACTGTCCAAGCGATGTAATGACACCCACACACCCACTACCCCATGAATGACTGGGGATATTCATAGTCCAAGCACAGAAATGACACCCACAAACCCACCACCCTATGAATGACTCTTGATATTTACAGTCCAACCACTGTAATGACACACAAACACCCACCACTCCATGAAAGACGGTTGATATTTACAGGCCAAGCACTGTAATGACACCCCAACACCCACCACCCAATGAATGGCTCTTGATATTTACAGTCCAAGCACTGTAATGACACACACAACCACTGCCATATGAATGACTGCAGATATTTACAGTCCAAGCACTGTAATGACACCCACACACCCACCAACCCATAAATTACTGTTGATATTTAAAGTCCAAGCTTTGTAATGACACCTATACACCCAACACTCAATATATGACTGTTGATATTTACTCTCCAAACACTGTAATGACACCCACACACCCACCACTCCATGACTGACTATTGATATTTACTATCCAAGCACTGTAATGACATCCACACACCCACCACCCCATGAATGACTTGATATTTACAGTCCAAGCATTGCAATGACACTCCCCTCCCCATAAATGACTGTTGATATTTACAGTCAAAGCACTGAAATGACACCCATACACACACCACCCCATGAATGACTGTTGATACTTACAGTTAAAGCGCTGTAATGACACCCACACACCAATTATGCCATGAATAACTTTTGATATTTACAGTCCTAGCACTGTAATAAAACAAACACACCCACCACCCCATGAATGACTGTTGATATTAACAGTCCAAGCACAGTACTGACACGTATACATCCACTACCCAATGAATGACTTGATATTTATGATCCAAGATCTGTACTTACACCTACACACCCACCACCCCATGAATGATTGTTGATATTTACACTCCAGGCACTGTAATGACACCCTCCATCCCAGCCAACCTAAGAATGACTGTTGATATTTAGCGTCCAAGCTCTGTAATAGCACCCACACACACCATGAATGACAGTTGATATTTACAGTCCAAGCATTGTATTAACACCCACACACTGACAACCCCATGAATAACTGTTGATATTTACAATCCAAGCACTGTATTGACACCCACACACTGACCACCTCATGAATGACTGGTGATATTTACAGTCTAAGCTCTGTAATGACACTCACACACCATCCACCCCATGAATGACTGTTGATATTTATATTCCAAGCACTGTAATGAGACCTACACACCAACCACCCCATGAATGACTATCGATATTTACAGTCCAAACACTGTAATGACACTCACAACCCACCACCCCATGAATGACGGTTGATATTTACAGTCCAAGCACTTTAATGACACCCCTACTTCCACCACTAACTGAATAACTGTTGATATTTACAGATTAAGCACTGTAATGACACCCACACACCCACCACCCCATGAATGTCAGTTTAAATTTACAGTCCAATTACTGTAATGACACCCACACACCCACCACCCCATGAATGGTTGTTGATATTTACAGTACAAGCACTGTAATCCACCCAATGAATGACTGTTAATATCTACAGTCCAAGCACTGTAAAGACACCCGCACACCCAACACCCCATTAATGACTATTGATATTTATAGTACAAGCATTGTAATGACTCCCACACACCTACCACTTAATGAATGACTGTTGATATTTACAGTCCAAGCACTTTAATGAAACCCACACACCCCCAACCCCATGAATGACAGTTGATATTTACAGTCCAATCATTGTAATGACACCCACAACCCACCACCCCATGAATGACGGTTGATATTTACAGTCCAAGCACTGTAATGACACCCCTACATCCACCACTAACTGAATAACTGTTGATATTTACAGATTAAGCACTGTAATGACACCCACACACCCACCACCCCATGAATGTCAGTTTAAATTTACAGTCCAATTACTGTAATGACACCCACACACCCACCACCCCATGAATGGTTGTTGATATTTACAGTACAAGCACTGTAATGTCACCGACACACCCCATGAATGACAGTTGAAATTTACAGTCCAAGAACTGTAATGACACACACACACCAACCCATGAATGACTGTTGATATTTACAGTACAAGCACTGTAATGTCACCGACACACACCATGAATGACAGTTGATATTTACAGTCCAAGCCCTGTAATGTCACCGACACACCCCATGAATGACAGTTGATATTTACAGTCCAAGCACTGTAATGACACCCACACACCAACCGCCCAATGAATGACTGTTGATATTTACAATCCAAACACTGTAATGACACCAACAACCCACCACTCCTTTAATGACTGTTGATATTTACAGTCCAAGCATTGTAATGATACCCACACACCCACCAACCCATGAATGATTTTTAGTATTTACAGTCCAAGCACTGTAATATGAACCACACACTCATCACCCCATGAAACACTGTTAATATTTACAGTCCAAGCACTGTAATGACACCCACACACCCACCACCCCATGAATGACTGCTGATATTTACAGTCCAATCACTGTAATGGCACCCACACACCCACCACCCCATAAATGGTTGTTGATATTTACAGTCCAAGCACTGTAATGACACCCACCACCCCATGAATGACTTGATATTTACACTCCAAGAACTGTAATTACACCTACACACCCACCACCCCTTGAATGACTGTTGATATTTACAGTCCAAGCACTGTGTTGACACACACTCCCACCAACCTATGAATGACTGTTGATATTTACAATCCAAGCACTGTAATGACACCCACACATCTACCACCCCATGAATGACTGTTGATATTTACAATCAAAACACTGTATTGACACCCACACACTGACAACCCCATGATTGACTGTTGACATTTACAATCTAAGCACAGTAATGACACCCACACACATACCAACCCATAAATGACTGTTGATATTTACAGTCCAAGCACTGTAATAACACTCACACATGTTCCACCCCATGAATGACTGTTGATATTTACAGTCCAAGCACTATAATGACACCCACACACCCACCACCCCATGAATATGTGTCGATATTAACAGTCCAAGCACTGTAATGAAACCAACACACTTACCATACCCTGAATGACTGTTGATATTTACAGTCCAAGCACTGTAATGACACCCACACACCCATTACCCTTTGAATGACTGTTGATATTTACAGTCCAAGCATTGTAATAACACTAACCATCCCATTAATAACTGTTGATATTTAAAGTCCAAGCACTGTAATGACACACACACACCCACCATCCCATAAATGACTGTTGATATTTACACTCCAAGCACTGTAATGAAAACCAAACACCCACCACCCCATTAATGACGGTTGATATTCACAGTCCAAGCACTGTAATGACACCCCTACACCCACTACTAAATGAATGACAGTTGATATTTACAGACCAAGCACTGTAATGACACCCAAACACCCACCACCCCATAAATGTCTGTTGATATTTACAGTCCAATCACTGTAATGACACCCACACACCCATCACTCCATGAATGACCATTGATATTTACTGTACAAGTACTCTAATGATGCCCACACACCCACCACCCCATGAATTACTTGATATTTACAGTCCAAGCACTGCAATGACACTCCCCTCCTAATGAATGACTGTAGATATTAACAGTTAAAGCACTGAAATGAAACCCACACATACACCACCCCATAAATGACTGTTGATACATACAGTTAAAGCAATGTAATGACACCCACACACCAATCACGCCATAAATGACTTTTGATATTTACAGTCCTAGCACTGTAATGAAACCCACACACACACCACCCCATGAATGACTGTTGATATTTACAGTCTAAGCACTGTAATGACACTCAAACATCATCCACTCCATGACTGACTGTTGATATTTACATTCCAAGCACTGTAATGAGACCTACACACCAACCATCTTATGAATGTCTGTTATATTATAACAGTTCAAGCAATGTAATGACTCTCACACACTTTCAATCCCATGAATGACTGTTGATATTTACAGCCCAAGCACTGTAATGACACCAACACCCACCACCCTTTGAATGACTGTTGATATTGACAGTCCAAGCACTGTAATAACACCCACCATCCCATGAATGACTGTTGATAATTACAGTCCAAGAACGGTAATGACACCCACACACCCACCATCCCATGAATGACTGTTAATATTTACAGCCCAAGCACTGTAATGACACCCACACACCCACCATCCCATAAATGACTGTTGATATTTACAGTCTAAGCACTGTAATGACACCCACACACCCACCACCCCATGAATGATGGTTGATATTCACAGTCCAAGCACTGTAATGACACCCCCACACCCACCACTAAATGAATAACTCTTGATATATACAGACCCAGCAATGTAATGACACCCACACACCCATCATCCCATGAATGACTGTTAGTATTTACAGTCCAAGCACTGTAATGACATATACCACCCCATGAATGACTGTTGATACTTACAGTTTAAGCAATGTATTGACACCCACACACCAATCACGCCATGAATGACTTAATATTTACAGTCCTAGCACTGTAGTAAAACCCACAAACCCACCACCCCATAAAAGACTTGATATTTACAGTCCAAGCAATGTCATGACACCCAAACACCCACCACCCCATAAATGACTGTTGATATTAAAAGTCCAAGCACAGTAATGACACCCATACACCCCCACCCCATCAATGACTGTTGATATTTACAGTCCAAGCCCTGAAATGACTCCCATATACACAATACTCCATGAATTACTGTTGATATTTACAGTCCAATCACTGTAATGACACCCGCACACACACCACCCTATAATTGACTATTGATTTATAAAGTCCAAGCACTGTAATGACACTCACCACCCCATGAATAACTGTTGATATTTACAGACCAAGCACTGTAATGACACCTACACACCCACCACCCCATGAATGTCGGTTGATATTTACAGTCCAATCACTGTAATGACACCAACACACCCACCACCCCATTAATAGCTGCTGATATTTACAGTTCAAGCACTATAATGACACCCAAACACCCACTACCCTATGAAATACGGTTGATATTTACACTCCATGCACTGTAATGACACACACACACCCACCACCCCATGAATGACTGTTGATATTTACAGTCCAAGCACTGTAATGACACCCATACACCCACCACTCCAAAAATGACTATTGATATTTACTGTCGAAGTACTATAATATCACCCACACACCCACAACTTCATGAATGACTTAATATTTACAGTCCAAGCACTGCAATGACACTCACCTCCCCATAAAAGACTGTTGATATTTACAGTTAAAGCACTGAAATGAAACCCTCACACACACCACTCCATGGATGACTGTTGATACTTACAGTTAAAGCACTGTAATGACACCCACACACCAATCACGCCATGAATGACTTTTGATATTTACAGTCCTATCACTGTAATGAAACCCACACACCCACCATCCTATGAATGACTGTTGATATATACAGTCCAAGCAATGTCATGACACCCACACACCCTACACCCCATGAATGACTGTTGATATTTACAGTCCAAGCACAGTATTGACACCCATACATCCACTACCCCGTGATTGACTTAATATTTACATTTCAAGATCTGTAATTACACCTACACACCCACCACCCCATGAATGATTGTTGGTATTTACAGTCCAGGCACTGTAATGACACCCCCCACACCAACCTATGAATGACTGTTGATATTTACAGTCCAAGCTCTGTAATAGCACTCACACACACCATGCATGACAGTTGATATTTACAGTCCAAGCACTGTAATGACACCCACACACCCACCACTCCATGAATGATTGTTGATATCTACAATCCAAGTACTGTAATGACACCCACCACCACATTAATGACCATTGATATTTATAGTCCAAGCACTGTACTGACACCCACACACCCACCACCCAATAAATAACTGTTGATATATAAAGTCCAAGCACTGTAATGACACACACACCCACCAACCTATGAATGACTGTTGATATTTACAGTACAAGCACTATAATGTCACCGACACCCCCCATTAATGACAGTGGATATTTACAGTCCAAGCACTGTAATGACACACACACACACCAACCCATGAATGACTGTTGATATTTACTGTACAAGCACTGTAATGTCACCGACACACCCCATAAATGACAGTTGATATTTACAGTCCAAGCACTGTAATGACACTCACACACCCACCACCCCATGAATGACTGTTGATATTTACAGTCCAAGCACTGTATTGACACCCACAAACTGACCACACCATGATTGACTGTTGATATTTACAGTCTAAGCACTGTATTGACACCGACACACCCACCAACCCATAAATGACTGTTGATATATTTACATTCCATGCACTGTAATGAGACCCACACACCAACCACCCCATTAATGACTGTTTAATTTTACAGTCTAAGCATTGTAATGACACTCACACATCATCCATCCAATGAATGACTTTGGATATTTTCAGTCCAAGCACTGTAATGACACCCACTTACCCCCCACCTTATGTATGACTGTTGATATTTACAGTCCAAGCATTGTAATGACACCCACACATCTACCACCCCATGAATGACAGTTGATATTTACAATCAAATCACTGTATTGACACCCACACACTGACCACCCCATGATTGACTTTTGACATTTACAATCTAAGCACAGTAATGACACCCACACACATACCAACCCATAAATGACTGTTGATATTTACAGTCCAAGCAATGTAATAACACTGACACATGTTCCACCCCATGAATGACTGTTGATATTTACAGTCCTAGCACTGTAATGACACCCACACATCCACCACCCCATTAATGACTATTGATATTTATAGTCCAAGCACTGTAATGACACCCACACACCCACCACCCCATGAAGGTGTGTCGATATTAACAGTCCAAGCACTGTAATGAAACCAACACACTTACCATACCCTGAATGACTGTTGATATTTACAGTCCAAGCACTGTAATTACACCCACACACCCATTACCCTTTGAATGACTGTTGATATTTACAGTCCAAGCATTGTAATAACACTAACCATCCCATTAATAACTGTTGATATTTAAAGTCCAAGCACTCTAATGACACACACACACCCACCATCCCATAAATGACTGTTGATATTTACACTCCAAGCACTGTAATGAAAACCACACACCCACCACCCCATGAATGACGGTTGATATTCACAGTCCAAGCACTGTAATGACACCCCTACACCCACCACTAAATGAATGACAGTTGATATTTACAGACCAAGCACTGTAATGACACCCAAACACCCACCACCCCATTAATGTCTGTTGATATTTACAGTCCAATCACTGTAATGACACCCACACACCCATCACTCCATGAATGACTATTGATATTTACTGTACAAGTACTCTAATGATGCCCACACACCCACCACCCCATGAATTACTTGATATTTACAGTCCAAGCACTGCAATGACACTCCCCTCCCCATGAATGACTGTAGATATTAACAGTTAAAGCACTGAAATGAAACCCACACATACACCACCCCATAAATGACTGTTGATACATACAGTTAAAGCAATGTAATGACACCCACACACCAATCACGCCATAAATGACTTTTGATATTTACAGTCCTAGCACTGTAATGAAACCCACACACCCACCACCCCATGAATGACTGTTGATATTTACAGTCTAAGCACTGTAATGACACTCAAACATCATCCACTCCATGACTGACAGTTGATATTTACATTCCAAGCACTGTAATGAGACCTACACACCAACCATCTTATGAATGTCTGTTGATATTAACAGTTCAAGCAATGTAATGACACTCACACACTTTCCATCCCATGAATGACTGTTGATATTTACAGCCCAAGCACTGTAATGACACCAACACCCACCACCCTTTGAATGACTGTTGATATTGACAGTCCAAGCACTGTAATAACACCCACCATCCCATGAATGACTGTTGATAATTACAGTCCAAGAACGGTAATGACACCCACACACCCACCATCCCATGAATGACTGTTAATATTTACAGCCCAAGCACTGTAATGACACCCACACACCCACCATCCCATAAATGACTGTTGATATTAACAGTCCAAGCACTGTAATGACACCCACACACCCACAACCCCATGAATGATGGTTGATATTCACAGTCCAAGCACTGTAATGACACCCCCACACCCACCACTAAATGAATAACTCTTGATATATACAGACCCAGCACTGTAATGACACCCACACACCCATCATCCCATGAATGACTGTTAGTATTTACAGTCCAAGCACTGTAATGACACATACCACCCCATGAATGACTGTTGATACTTACAGTTTAAGCAATGTATTGACACCCACACACCAATCACGCCATGAATGACTTAATATTTACAGTCCTAGCACTGTAGTAAAACCCACAACCCCACCACTCCATAAAAGACTTGATATTTACAGTTCAAGCAATGTCATGACACCCAAACACCCACCATCCCATGAATGACTGTTGATATTAACAGTCCAAGCACAGTAATGACACCCATACACCCACCACCCCATTAATGTCTGTTGATATTTACAGTCCAATCACTGTAATGACACCCACACACCCATCACTCCATGAATGACTATTGATATTTACTGTACAAGTACTCTAATGATGCCCACACACCCACCACCCCATGAATTACTTGATATTTACAGTCCAAGCACTGCAATGACACTCCCCTCCCCATGAATGACTGTAGATATTAACAGTTAAAGCACTGAAATGAAACCCACACATACACCACCCCATAAATGACTGTTGATACATACAGTTAAAGCAATGTAATGACACCCACACACCAATCACGCCATAAATGACTTTTGATATTTACAGTCCTAGCACTGTAATGAAACCCACACAACCACCACCCCATGAATGACTGTTGATATTTACAGTCTAAGCACTGTAATGACACTCAAACATCATCCACTCCATGACTGACAGTTGATATTTACATTCCAAGCACTGTAATGAGACCTACACACCAACCATCTTATGAATGTCTGTTGATATTAACAGGTCAAGCAATGTAATGACACTCACACACTTTCCATCCCATGAATGACTGTTGATATTTACAGCCCAAGCACTGTAATGACACCAACACCCACCACCCTTTGAATGACTGTTGATATTGACAGTCCAAGCACTGTAATAACACCCACCATCCCATGAATGACTGTTGATAATTACAGTCCAAGAACGGTAATGACACCCACACACCCACCATCCCATGAATGACTGTTAATATTTACAGCCCAAGCACTGTAATGACACCCACACACCCACCATCCCATAAATGACTGTTGATATTAACAGTCCAAGCACTGTAATGACACCCACACACCCACAACCCCATGAATGATGGTTGATATTCACAGTCCAAGCACTGTAATGACACCCCCACACCCACCACTAAATGAATAACTCTTGATATATACAGACCCAGCACTGTAATGACACCCACACACCCATCATCCCATGAATGACTGTTAGTATTTACAGTCCAAGCACTGTAATGACACATACCACCCCATGAATGACTGTTGATACTTACAGTTTAAGCAATGTATTGACACCCACACACCAATCACGCCATGAATGACTTAATATTTACAGTCCTAGCACTGTAGTAAAACCCACAACCCCACCACTCCATAAAAGACTTGATATTTACAGTTCAAGCAATGTCATGACACCCAAACACCCACCATCCCATGAATGACTGTTGATATTAACAGTCCAAGCACAGTAATGACACCCATACACCCCCACCCCATCAATGACTGTTGATATTTACAGTCCAAGCCCTGAAATGACACCCACATACACAATACTCCATGAATTACTGTTGATATTTACAGTCCAATCACTGTAATGACACCCGCACACCCACCACCCTATAATTAACTGTTGATTTATAAAGTCCAAGCACTGTAATGACACTCACCACCCCATGAATAACTGTTGATATTTACAGACCAAGCACTGTAATGACACCTACACACCCACCACCCCATGAATGTCGGTTGATATTTACAGTCCAATCACTGTAATGACACCAACACACCCACCACCCCATTAATGGCTGCTGATATTTACAGTCCAAGCACTATAATGACACCCAAACACCCACTACCCCATGAAATACGGTTGATATTTACACTCCATGCACTGTAATGACACACACACCCACCACCCCATGAATGACTGTTGATATTTACAGTCCAAGCACTGTAATGGCACCCACACACCCACCACTCCAAAAATGACTATTGATATTTACTGTCGAAGTACTGTAATATCACCCACACACT
Organism: Petrolisthes cinctipes; assembly: GCA_033782935.1. Lineage (NCBI taxonomy): Eukaryota > Metazoa > Arthropoda > Malacostraca > Decapoda > Porcellanidae > Petrolisthes > Petrolisthes cinctipes. The sequence continues at coordinate 147,343 of JAWQEG010000858.1, forward strand.
CACAACTTCATGAATGACTTAATATTTACAGTCCAAGCACTGCAATGACACTCACCTCCCTATAAAAGACTGTTGATATTTACAGTTAAAGCACTGAAATGAAACCCTCACACACACCACTCCATGGATGACTGTTGATACTTACAGTTAAAGCACTGTAATGACACCCACACACCAATCACGCCATGAATGACTTTTGATATTTACAGTCCTATCACTGTAATGAAACCCACACACCCACCATCCTATGAATGACTGATGATATATACAGTCCAAGCACTGTCATGACACCCACACACCCTACACCCCATGAATGACTGTTGATATTTACAGTCCAAGCACAGTACTGACACCCATACTTCCACTACCCCGTGATTGACTTAATATTTACATTTCAAGATCTGTAATTACACCTACACACCCACCACCCCATGAATGATTGTTGGTATTTACAGTCCAGGCACTGTAATGACACCCCCCACACCAACCTATGAATGACTGTTGATATTTACAGTCCAAGCTCTGTAATAGCACTCACACACACCATGCATGACAGTTGATATTTACAGTCCAAGCACTGTAATGACACCCACACACCCACCACTCCATGAATGATTGTTGATATCTACAATCCAAGTACTGTAATGACACCCACCACCACATTAATGACCATTGATATTTATAGTCCAAGCACTGTACTGACACCCACACACCCACCACCCAATAAATAACTGTTGATATATAAAGTCCAAGCACTGTAATGACACACACACCCACCAACCCATGAATGACTGTTGATATTTACAGTACAAGCACTATATCTTCACCGACACCCCCCATTAATGACAGTGGATATTTACAGTCCAAGCACTGTAATGACACACACACACACCAACCCATGAATGACTGTTGATATTTACTGTACAAGCACTGTAATGTCACAGACACACCCCATAAATGACAGTTGATATTTACAGTCCAAGCACTGTAATGACACTCACACACCCACCACCCAATGAATGACTGTTGATATTTACAATCCAAGCTGTGTAATGACACCAACAATCCACCATCCCATGAATGACTGTTGATATTTACAGTCCAAGCATTGTAATGACACCCACACACCAACAAACCCATGAATGACTGATGATATTTACAGTCCAAGCACTGTAATGACACCCACACAACCATAACCTCATTAATGATGGTTAATATATACAGTTCAAACACTGTAATATCACCCTTACACCCACCACCCCATGAATGACTGTTGATATTTACAGTCCAAGCACTGTATTGACACCCACAAACTGACCACACCATGATTGACTGTTGATATTTACAGTCTAAGCACTGTATTGACACCGACACACCCACCAACCCATAAATGACTGTTGATATATTTACATTCCATGCACTGTAATGAGACCCAAACACCAACTACCCCATTAATGACTGTTTAATTTTACAGTCTAAGCATTGTAATGACACTCACACATCATCCATCCCATAAATGACTGTGGATATTTTCAGTCCAAGCACTGTAATGACACCCACTTACCCCCCACCTTATGTATGACTGTTGATATTTACAGTCCAAGAATTGTAATGACACCCACACATCTACCACCCCATGAATGACTGTTGATATTTACAATCAAATCACTGTATTGACAACCACACACTGACCACCCCATGATTGACTGTTGACATTTACAATCTAAGCACAGTAATGACACCCACACACATACCAACCCATAAATGACTGTTGATATTTACAGTCCAAGCACTGTAATAACACTGACACATGTTCCACCCCATAAATGACTGTTGATATTTACAGTCCTAGCACTGTAATGACACCCACACATCCACCACCCCATTAATGACTATTGATATTTATAGTCCAAGCACTGTAATGACACCCACACACCCACCACCCCATGAATGTGTGTCGATATTAACAGTCCAAGCACTGTAATGAAACCAACACACTTACCATACCCTGAATGACTGTTGATATTTACAGTCCAAGCACTGTAATGACAACCACACACCCATTACCCTTTGAATGACTGTTGATATTTACAGTCCAAGCATTGTAATAACACTAACCATCCCATTAATAACTGTTGATATTTAAAGTCCAAGCACTGTAATGACACACACACACCCACCATCCCATAAATGACGGTTGATATTCACAGTCCAAGCACTGTAATGACACCCCTACACCCACCACTAAATGAATGACAGTTGATATTTACAGACCAAGCACTGTAATGACACCCAAACACCCACCACCCCATAAATGTGTGTTGATATTTACAGTCCAATCACTGTAATGACACCCACACACCCATCACTCCATGAATGACTATTGATATTTACTGTACAAGTACTCTAATGATGCCCACACACCCACCACCCCATGAATTACTTGATATTTACAGTCCAAGCACTGCAATGACACTCCCCTCCCCTTGAATGACTGTAGATATTAACAGTTAAAGCACTGAAATGAAACCCACACATACACCACCCCATAAATGACTGTTGATACATACAGTTAAAGCAATGTAATGACACCCACACACCAATCACGCCATAAATGACTTTTGATATTTACAGTCCTAGCACTGTAATGAAACCCACACACCCACCACCCCATGAATGACTGTTGATATTTACAGTCTAAGCACTGTAATGACACTCAAACATCATCCACTCCATGACTGACTGTTGATATTTACATTCCAAGCACTGTAATGAGACCTACACACCAACCATCTTATGAATGTCTGTTGATATTAACAGTTCAAGCAATGTAATGACACTCACACACTTTCCATCCCATGAATGACTGTTGATATTTACAGCCCAAGCACTGTAATGACACCAACACCCACCACCCTTTGAATGACTGTTGATATTGACAGTCCAAGCACTGTAATAACACCCACCATTCCATGAATGACTGTTGATAATTACAGTCCAAGAACGGTAATGACACCCACACACCCACCATCCCATGAATGACTGTTAATATTTACAGCCCAAGCACTGTAATGACACCCACACACCCACCATCCCATAAATGACTGTTGATATTAACAGTCCAAGCACTGTAATGACACCCACACACCCACAACCCCATGATGGTTGATATTCACAGTCCAAGCACTGTAATGACACCCCCACACCCACCACTAAATGAATAACTCTTGATATATACAGACCCAGCACTGTAATGACACCCACACACCCATCATCCCATGAATGACTGTTAGTATTTACAGTCCAAGCACTGTAATGACACATACCACCCCATGAATGACTGTTGATACTTACAGTTTAAGCAATGTATTGACACGCACACACCAATCACGCCATGAATGACTTAATATTTACAGTCCTAGCACTGTAGTAAAACCCACAACCCCACCACTCCATAAAAGACTTGATATTTACAGTCCAAGCAATGTCATGACACCCAAACACCCACCATCCCATGAATGACTGTTGATATTAACAGTCCAAGCACAGTAATGACACCCATACACCCCCACCCCATCAATGACTGTTGATATTTACAGTCCAAGCCCTGAAATGACACCCACATACACAATACTCCATGAATTACTGTTGATATTTACAGTCCAATCACTGTAATAACACCCGCACACCCACCACCCTATAATTGACTGTTGATTTATAAAGTCCAAGCACTGTAATGACACTCACCACCCCATGAATAACTGTTGATATTTACAGACCAAGCACTGTAATGACACATACACACCCACCACCCCATGAATGTCGGTTGATATTTACAGTCCAATCACTGTAATGACACCAACACACCCACCCCCCCATTAATGGCTGCTGATATTTACAGTCCAAGCACTATAATGACACCCAAACACCCACTACCCCATGAAATACGGTTGATATTTACACTCCATGCACTGTAATGACACACACACAACCACCACCCCATGAATGACTGTTGATATTTACAGTCCAAGCACTGTAATGACACCCACACATCCACCACTCCAAAAATGACTATTGACATTTACTGTCGAAGTACTGCAATATCACCCACACACCCACAACTTCATGAATGACTTAATATTTACAGTCCAAGCACTGCAATGACAATCGCCTCCCCATAAAAGACTGTTGATATTTACAGTTAAAGCACTGAAATGAAACCCTCACACACACCACTCCATGGATGACTGTTGACACTTACAGTTAAAGCACTGTAATGACACCCACACACCAATCACGCCATGAATGACTTTTGATATTTACAGTCTTATCACTGTAATGAAACCCACACACCCACCATCCTATGAATGACTGTTGATATATACAGTCCAAGCACTGTCATGACACCCACACACCCTACACCCCATGAATGACTGTTGATATTTACAGTCCAAGCACAGTACTGACAACCATACATCCACTACCCCGTGATTGACTTAATATTTACATTTCAAGATCTGTAATTACACCTACACACCCACCACCCCATGAATGATTGTTGGTATTTACAGTCCAGGCACTGTAATGACACCCTCCACACCAACCTATGAATGACTGTTGATATTTACAGTCCAAGCTCTGTAATAGCACTCACACACACCAAGCATGACAGTTGATATTTACAGTCCAAGCACTGTAATGACACCCACACACCCACCACTCCATGAATGATTGTTGATATCTACAATCCAAGTACTGTAATGACACCCACCACCACATTAATGACCATTGATATTTATAGTCCAAGCACTGTACTGACACCCACACACCCACCACCCAATAAATAACTGTTGATATATAAAGTCCAAGCACTGTAATGACACACACACCCACCAACCCATGAATGACTGTTGATATTTACAGTACAAGCACTATAACTTCACCGACACCCCCCATTAATGACAGTGGATATTTACAGTCCAAGCACTGTAATGACACACACACACACCAACCCATGAATGACTGTTGATATTTACTGTACAAGCACTGTAATGTCACCGACACACCCCATAAATGACAGTTGATATTTACAGTCCAAGCACTGTAATGACACTCACACACCCACCACCCAATGAATGACTGTTGATATTTACAATCCAAGCTGTGTAATGACACCAACAACCCACCATCCCATGAATGACTGTTGATATTTACAGTCCAAGCATTGTAATGACACCCACACACCAACAAACCCATGAATGACTGATAATATTTACAGTCCAAGCACTGTAATGACACCCACACAACCATAACCTCATTAATGATGGTTAATATATACAGTCCAAACACTGTAATATCACCCTTACACCCACCACCCCATGAATGAATGTTGATATTTACAGTCCAAGCACTGTATTGACACCCACAAACTGACCACACCATGATTGACTGTTGATATTTACAGTCTAAGCACTGTATTGACACCGACACACCCACCAACCCATAAATGACTGTTGATTAAATTTACATTCCATGCACTGTAATGAGACCCACACACCAACCACCCCATTAATGACTGTTTAATTTTACAGTCTAAGTATTGTAATGACACTTACACATCATCCATCCCATGAATGACTGTGGATATTTTCAGTCCAAGCACTGTAATGACACCCACTTACCCCCCACCTTATGTATGACTGTTGATATTTACAGTCCAAGCATTGTAATGACACCCACACACCCACCACCCTTTGAATAACTGTTGATATTTACAGTCCAAGCACTGTAATAACACCCACCTTCCCATAAATGACTGTTGATATTTAAAGTCCAAGCACTGTAATGACACACACACCCACCATCCCATAAATGACTGTTGATATTTACACTCCAAGCACTGTAATGACACCCACACACCCACCAACCCATGAATGACAGTTGATATTCACAGTCCAAGCACTGTAATGACACCCTACACCCACCACTAAATGAATGACGGTTAGTATTTACAGACCAATCACTGTAATGACACCCACACACCCACCACCCCATGAATGTCTGTTGATATTTACAGTCCAATCACTGTAATGACACCCACACCCACCATCCCATGAATAGCTGTTGATATTTACAGTCTAAGCACTATAATAAAACCCAAACACCCACTATCCCATGAAAGATGGTTGATATTTACAGTCCAAGCACTGTAATGACACCCCCAATGCCACCACCTTATGAATGAATGTTGATATTTACAGTCCAAGCATTGTAATGACACCTACACACCAACCACTCCATGAATGACTATTGATATTTACTGTCCAAGTGCTGTAATGACACCCAAACACCCACAACCCCATGAATGACTTTTGATATTTTCAGTCCTAGAACTGTAATGAAACACACACACCTACCACCCCATATATGACTGTTGATATTTACAGTCCAAGCAATGTCATGACACCTATACACCCACCACCCTATGAATAACTGTTGATATCTACAATCCAAGTACTGTAATGACACCCACACACCCACCACCCCATGAATGACTGTTGATATTTACAATCCAAGCACTGTATTAACACCCACACACTGACAACCCCATGCATAACTGTTGATATTTACAATCCAAGCACTGTATTGACACCTACACACTGACCACCTCATGAATGACTGGTGATATTTACAGTCTAAGCAATGTAATGACACTCACACACTATCCACTCCATGACTGACTCTTGATATTTACATTCCAAGCATTGTAATGAGACCTACACACCAACCACCCCACGAATGACTGTTGATATTTACAGTCCAAACACTGTAATGACACTCACACACCATCTACCCCATTAATGACTGTTAATATTTACAGTCAAAGCACTGTAATGATATTCACACACCCAACACCCCATTAATGACCATTGATATTTATAGTCCAAACAGTGTAATGACACCCACACACCCACCACCCAATGAATGACTTTTGATATTTACAGTCCAAGCACTGTAATGACACACACACATCCCCAACCCCATCAATGACAGTTGATATTTACAGTCCAAGCATTTTAATGATACCCACACACCCACCACGTTATGAATATCTGTTGATATTAACAGTCCAAGCACTGTAATGACACTCACACACTTACCATCCCATGAATGCCTGTTGATATTTAAAGCCCAAGCACTGTAATGACACCCACACACCAATCACGCCAAAAATGACTTAATATTTAAAGTCCTAGAACTGTAGTAAAACACACAAACCCACCACCCCATGAATTACTTGATATTTACAGTCCAAGCAATGTCATGACACCAAAACACCAACCAATCCATGAATGACTGTTAATATTAACAGTCCAAGCACAGTAATGACACCCATACATCCCCCACCCCATCAATGACTGTTGATATTTACAGTCCAAGCCCTGAAATGACACCCACACACACAATACTCCATGAATGACTGTTGATATATACAGTCCAAGCACTGTAATGACATTCACCACCCCATGAATAACTGTTGATATTTACAGTCAAAGCACTGTAATGACACCCACACACCTACCACCCCATAAATTACCGTTAATATTTGCTGTCCAAGCACCCACACTTTCACCAACCCATGAATGACTGTTGATATTTACAATCCAAACACTGTAATGACACCCACACAACCACCACCCCATGAATGACTGTTGATAGTTACAGTCCAAGCAATGTAATGACACCCACACACCCACCACCCCATAATTGACTGTTGATATATACAGTCCAAGCACTGTAATGACACTCACCCCCCCATGAATAACTGTTGATATTTAAAGTCAAAGCACTGTAATGACACCTACACACCCACCACCCCATGAATGACTGTTGATATATATTAACAGTCCAAGCACTGTAATGACACACAAACACCCACCACCCCATGAATGACTGTTGATTTTTACAGTTTAAGCACTGTAATGACACACACACCCTATAACCCATGAATGACTGTTGATATTTATAGTATAAGCACTGTAATGTCACTGACACACCCCATGAATGACATTTGATATTTACCGTCAAAGCACTGTAATGACATCCTCACACCCACCACCCTATGAATGACTATTGATATTTGTAGTCCAAGCACTGTAATGACACCCTCACACCCACCAACCCGTAAATGACTGTTAATATATACAGTCTAAGCACTGTAATCACACCCACACACCCACCACCCGATCAATGACCGTTCATATTTACAGTCCAAACATTGTAATGACACCCACACACCCACAGCCCATGAATGACTCTTAATATTTACAGTCCAAGCAATGTAATGACACCCACACATTCACTACCTCATGAATGACTCTTGATATTTACAGTCCAAGTACTGTAATGACATCCACCATCCCATGAATGACTTTTGATATTTGCAGTCCAAGCACTGTATTGGCACCCACACATCCACCACCCCATGAAAGACTGTTGATATTTACAGTCCAAGCACTGTAATGACACACACCATCCCATGAATGATTTGATATTTACACTCCAAGCACTGTAATTCACCTACATATCAACCACCCCTTGAATGACTGTTGATATTTACAGTCCAAGCACTGTAATGACACACACTCCCACCAACCTATAAATGACTGTTGACAATTACACTCCAATCTCTGTAATAGCACCCACACACACCATGAATGACAGTTGATATTTACAGTCCAAGCACTGTAATGACACCTACACACCTACAACCCCATAAATAACTGTTAATATTTACAATCCAAGAACTGTATTGACACCTACACACTGACCACCCAATGATTGACTGTTGATAATTACAGTCTAAGCACTGTAATGACACCCACACACCCACCAACTACTTGAATGCTTGTTGATATTTACAGTCCAGGCAATGAAATGACACCCACACACCTACCACACCATTAATGACTATTGATATTTATAATCCATGCACTGTAAGGACACCCACAGACAACCACCCAATGAATAACTGTTAATATTTCAGTCCAAGCACTGTAATAACACCCACAAACCCACCACTCCTTGAATGACTGTTAATATTTACAGTCCAAACACTGTAATGACACCCACACACCCACCACCCCATGAATGACTGTTGATATATACAGTCCAAGCACTGTAATGACACTCACCACACCATGAATGGCTGTTGATATTTACAGTCAAAGCACTGTAATGACACCCACCACCCCATGAATGACTGTGGATATTTACAGTCCAAGGACTGTAATGACAACTTTAAACCCACGACCCCATCAATGACTGTTGATATATATTAACAGTCTAAGCACTGTAATGACACACAAAAACCCACCACCCAATGAATGACCATTGATATTTACAGTCCAGGCACTGTAATGACACACACTCACCAACCCATGAATGACTGTTGATATTTACAGTACAAGTACTGTAATGTCACCAACACACCCCATTAATGACACTTGATATTTACAGTTCAAGCACTGTAATGACACCCACACACCCACCACCCAATGAATGACTGTTGATATTTACAATCCAAGCACTGTAATAACACCAACAACCCATCACCCCATGAATGACTGTTAATATTTACAGTCCAAGCATTGTAATGACACCCACACATACACCTTCTTATGAATGACTGTTGATATTTACAGTCCAGGCAATGAAATGACACCCACACACACACCACCCTATTAATGACCATTGATATTTATAGTCCATGCACAGTAATGACACCCACACACCACCACCCAATGAATAACTGTTAATATTTCAGTCCAAGCACTGTGATAACACCCACAAACCCACCACCCTATGAATGACTGTTAATATTTACAGTCCAAGCATTTAATGACACCCACACATCCACCTTCCCATTAATGACTGTTGATATTTACAGTCCAAACACTGTAATGACACCCACCACCCCATTAATGACCACTGATATTTATAGTCCATGCACTGTAATGACACCCACACACCCACCATTCAATGAATAACTGTTGATATTTCAGTCCAAGCACTGTAATGACACCCACACACCCGACACCCCATGAATGACTGTTGATATATACAATCCAAGCACTGTAATGGCACTCACCGCACAATGAATGACTGTTGATATTTACAGTCAAAGCACTGTAATGACACCCACCACCCCATGAATGACGGTTGATATTTACATTCCAAGCACTGTCATGACCGCTACACACCCACCACCCCATGAATGACTGTTGATATATATTAACAGTCGAAGCACTGTAATGACACACAAACACCCACCACCCAATGAATGACTGTTGATATTTACAGCCCAAGCACTGTAATGACACACACAACCACCAACCCATGAATGACTGTTGATATTTACAGTACAAGCACTGTAATGTCACTGACACACCCCATAAATGACAGTTGATATTTACAATCCATGCACTGTAATGACACACACACACCAACCCATGAATGACTGTTGATATTTACAGTACAAGCACTGAAATGTCACTGACACACCCTATGAATGACAGTTGATTTTTACAGTCCAAGCATTGTAATGACACCCACACATCCACCAACCCATAAATGACTTTTGATAATTACAGTCCAAGCACTGTAATGAACCCACACAACCACAACCCCATGAATGTTGGTTAATATTTACAGTCCAAGAACTGTAATATCACCCACACACCGACCACCCCATGAATGACTGTTGATATTTACAGTCCAAGCACTGTAATGACACCCACACAACCACAACCCCATGAATGATGGTTAATATTTATAATCCAAGCACTGTAATATCACCCACACACCCACCATCCCATGAATGACTGTTGATATTTATAGTCCAATCACTGTAATGATTCCCAAACACCCACCTTCCCATGAATGACTGTTGATTTTTACAGTCCAAGCACTGTAATGACACCCACCAGCCCTTTAATGATTTTTGATATTTACAGTCCAAGCACTGAAATGACATCCACACATCCATCACCCCATGAATGACTGTTGATATTTACAGTCAAAGCACTGTAATGACACCCACCACCCCATGAATGACTTGATATTTACACTTCAAGCACTGTATTTACACCTACACACCCACCACCCCCTGAATGACTGTTGATATTTAAAGTTCAAGCTCTGTAATGATACCCACATACCCACCACCCCTTAAATGACTGTTGATATTTACAGTCCAAGCACTGTAATGAAACCCACACACCGACCACCGCATTAATGACTATTGATATTTACAGTACAAGCACTGTAATGACACCGACCACCCCATGAATAACAGTTGATATTTACATTCCAAGCACTGTAATGACACCAACACACCCACGACCCCATTAATGACTGTTGATATTTACAGTTCAAACACTGTAATGACACCCACACACCCACCAGCCCATGAATGACTGTTGATATCTACTGTTTAAGCACTGTAATGGCCCCCAAACACCCACCACCCCATAAATGACTGTTAATATTTACAGTCCGTGCACTGTAATGACACCCACACACCCACCACCCCATGAATGACTGTTGATATTTACAGTCCGAGCTCTGTATTGAAACCAATCAACCCATGAATGACTGTTGATATTTACAGTCCAAGCACTGTAATGACACCCACCACCCTATGAATGACTGATGATATATACAGTCCAAGCTCTGTAATGACACCCACACACCCACCACCCCTTGAATGACTGTTGATATTTACAGTCAAAGCACTGTAATGAAACCCACACACCAACCACCGCGTTATGACTCTTGATATTTACAGTACAAGCACTGTAATGACACCCACCACCCCATGAATGACGGTTGATATTTACACTCCAAGCACTGTAATGACACCTACACACCCACGACCCCATGAATGACTGTTGATATGTACAGTCCAAGCACTGTAATGACACCCACCACCCCATAAATGACTCTTGATATTTTCAGTCAAAGCATTGTAATAACACCCACAGACTAACCACCCCATGAATGACTGTTGATATTTACTGTCTGAGCACTGTAATGACACCCACACACCCACCACCCATGAATGACTGTTGATATTTACAGTCCAAGTACTGTAATGACACCCAAACAATCACCACCCCAAGAATGACTGTTGATATATACAGTCCAAGCACTTTAATGACACCCACACACCCACCACCTCATGAATGACTGTTGATATATACAGTCCAAGTACTGTAATGACACCCAAACAATCACCACCCCATGATTGACTGTTGATATTTACTATCCACGCACTGTACTGACACCCACACACCCAACACCCCATGAATGACTTTTTGAACAACAAATATCGATTTTTAGCATGCTTTCGGCTTATATTTTGAAAATATTCCAGCACTGAGTATGTATGTACAGATCGCTTCTGGAACCCAAAAATATCGAATTTTCGGGTGTTTTGAGCCTGAATTTGGGATTTAAACTGGTACAGAAGATGCATGCACATATCGACTTTGGGCACCTAAAATTTCGATTTTTAGCATGTTTTGGGCATGCATTTTGAAAAAATTCTAGCACTGAGTAGACATGTACAAATCGCTTCTGGGACCCAAAAATATCGAATTTTCTGGTGTTTTGAGCATGAATTTGGGATATAAACGAGTACAGAAGATGCATGCACATATCGACTTTGGGTACCTAAAATATCGAATTTCGGCATTTGATGGGCCTGTATTTTTAAAATATTCTATTACTGAATATGCATGTATAGATCGCTTCTGGGAACCAAAAATATCGAATTTTCGGGTATTTTGAGCCAGAATTTGTGATATAAACGGGTACAGAAAACGCATGCACATATCGACTTTGGGCACCAAAAATATCCATTTTTAGTATGCTATGGGCCTATATTTTGAAATTATTCTAGGACTGAGTAGGCATGTACAGCTCAATTCTGGGACCCAAAAATATCGAATTTTCGGGTGTTTTGAGCCTGAATTTAAGATATAAACGTGTATTGAAGATGCCTGCACATATCGACCTTTAGCACCTAAAATATCGATTTTCAGCATGTTTTGGGTCTGTATCTTGAAAACATTCTAGCAAGGAGTAAGCATCTACAGATCGCTATTGGGACACAAAAATATCGAATTTTCGGGTGTTTTGATCCTCAATTCGGGATATAAACGGGTACAGAAGATGCATGCACATATTGACTTTGAGCACCTAAAATATCGATTTTAATGCATGTTTTGGGCCTGTATTTTGAAAACATTCAAGCATTAAGTATACATGTACAGATCGCTTAAGGGACCCAATAATATCGAATTTTCGGGTGTTTTCAGCCTGAATTTTGGATATAAACGGGTAAAGAGGACGCATGCACATATTGACTTTGGGTACTTAAAATATCGATTTTCAGCAGGTTTTGGGCCTGTATTTTGAAAATATTCTGTCATTGAATAGGCATGTACAGATCGCTTCTCGACCCCCCAAAAATTTATTATTCGGGTGTTTTGAGCTTGAATTTTGGATATAAACGGGTACAGAAGATGGATGCACATATTGACTTTGGGAACCCAAAATATCGATTTTTAGAATGTTTCGGGCCTATATTTTTAAAATATTCTAGCACTGCGTAGGCATGTACAGTTTGCTTCTCGTAACCAAAAATATCGAATTTTCGGGTGTTTTAGCCTGAATTTGAGATATAAACGGGTACAGAAGATGCATACACATATCGACTTTGGGCACCTAAAATGTCGATTTTCAGCATGTTTTTTTGCCTGTATTTTGAAAATATTATATTACTGAATAGCCATGTACAGATCGCTTTTAAGACCCAAATATATCGATTTTCGGGTATTTTGAGCCTGAATTTGAGATATAAACGGGTACTGATGTTGCATGCACATATCGACTTTGGGCACCTAAAATATCGATTTAGGTTTGTTTTTGTGCCTGTATTTTGAAAATATTTTAACATTGAGTAGGCATGTACAGATCGCTTGTGGAACCCAAAAAATATCGAATTTTCGTGTGTTTTGAGCCTGAATTTGGGATATAAACGGGTACAGAGGAGGCATGCACATATTGACTTTGGGCACCTAAAATATCGATTTTGAGCATGTTTTGGGCGTGTATTTTGAAAATATTCTATTACTAAGTAGGCATGTACAGATCGTTTCTGTGACCCAAAAATATCGAATCTTCTGGTGTTTTGAGCATGAATTTGGGATATAAACGAGTACAGAAGATGCATGCACATATCGACTTTGGGCACCTAAAATATCGATTTTCAGCATGTTTTGGGCCTGTATTTTGAAAATATTATATTACTGAATAGCCACGTACAGATCGCTTCTAAGACCCAAAAATATCGAATTTTCGGGTATTTTGAGCCTGAATTTTAAATATAAACGGGTACTGAAGATGCATGCACATATCGACTTTGGGCACCTAAAATATCGATTTTAAATTTGTTTTTGTGCCTGTATTTTGAAAATATTCTAACATTGAGTAGGCATGTACAGATCGCTTGTGGGACCCAAAAAATATCGAATTTTCTTGTGTTTTGAGCCTGAATTTGGGATATAAACGGGTACATATTGACTTTGGGCACTTAAAATATCGATTTTCAGCATGTTTTGGGCGTGTATTTTGAAAATATACTATTACTAAGTAGGCATGTACAGATCGTTTCTATAACCCAAAAATATCGAATCTTATGGTGTTTTGAGCATGAATTTGGGATATAAACGAGTATAGAAGATGCATGCACATATCGACTTTGGGTACCTAAAATATCGAATTTCGGCATTTGATGGGCCTATATTTTGAAAATATTCTATTACTGAATATGCATGTATAGATCGCTTCTGGGAACCAAAAATATCGAATTTTCGGGTATTTGGAGCCAGAATTTGTGATATAAACGGGTACAGAAAACGCATGCACATATCGACTTTGGGCACCAAAAATATCCATTTTTAGTATGCTTTGGGCCTATATTTTAAAATTATTCTAGGACTGAGTAGGCATGTACAGCTCGCTTCTGGAACCCAAAAACATCGAATTTTCGGGTGTTTTAAGCCTGAATTTGAGATATAAACGTGTATTGAAGATGCGTGCACATATCGACTTTTAGCACCTAAAATATCGATTTTGAACATGTTTTGGGTCTGTATCTTGAAAACATTCTAGCAAGGAGTAAGCATGTACAGATTGCTATTGGGACCCAAAAATATCGAATTTTCGGGTGTTTTGATCCTCAATTTGGGATATAAACGGGTACAGGAGATGCATGCACATATTGACTTTGGGCACCTAAAATATCGATTTTGAGCATGTTTTGGGCCTGTATTTTGAAAATATTCAATCATTGAGTATGCATGTACAGATCGCTTCAGGGACCCAATAATATCGAATTTTCGGGTGTTTTGAGCCTGAATTTTGGATATAAACGGGTAAAGAAGACGCATGCACATATTGACTTTGGGTACCTAAAATATCGATTTTTAGCATGTTTTGGGCCTATATTTTTAAAATATTCTAGCACTGCGTAGGCATGTACAGTTTGCTTCTCGGAACAAAAAATATCGAATTTTCGGGCGTTTTAGCCTGAATTTGAGATATAAACGGGTACAAAAGATGCATACACATATCGACTTTGGGCACCTAAAATATCGATTTTCAGCATGTTTTGGGCCTGTATTTTGAAAATATTATATTACTGAATAGCCATGTACAGATCGCTTCAAAGACCCAAATATATCGAATTTTCGGGTATTTTGAGCCTGAATTTTAGATATAAACGGGTACTGATGTTGCATGCACATATCGACTTTGGGCCCCTAAAATATCGATTTAGGTTTGTTTTTGTGCCTGTATTTTGAAAATATTCTAACATTGAGTAGGCATGTACAGATCGCTTGTGGGACCCAAAAAATATCGAATTTTCGTGTGTTTTGAGCCTGAATTTGGGATATAAACGGGTACAGAGGAGGCATGCACATATTGACTTTGGGCACCTAAAATATCGATTTAGGTTTGTTTTTGTGCCTGTATTTTGAAAATATTCTAACATTGTGTAGGCATGTACAGATCGCTTGTGGGACCCAAAAAATATCGAATTTTCGTGTGTTTTGATCCTCAATTTGTGATATAAACGGGTACAGAAGATGCATGCACATATTGACTTTGGGCACCTAAAATATCGATTTTGAGCATGTTCTGGGCCTGTATTTTGAAAATATTCTAATACTGAGTAGGCATGTACAGATCGCTTCTGGGACCCCCAAAAATCGAATTTTCGGGTGAATTGAGCCTGAATTTAGTATATAAAAGGGTACAGAAGATGTATGCACATATTGACTTTGTGCATCTAAAATATCGATTTTCAGCAAGTTTTGGGCCTGTATTTTGAAAATATTCTAGCACTGAGTATTCATGTACAGATCGCTTCAGGGACCCAATAATATCGAATTTTCGGGTGTTTTGAGCCTGAATTTGGAATATAAATGAGTACAAAATATGCATTCACATATCGACTTTTTGCAACTAAAATATCAAATTTCAGCATGTTTTGGGCCTATATTTTAAAAGTATTCTAGCACTGAGTATGCATGTACAGATCGCTTCTGGTATCCAAAAATATCGAATTTTCAGGTGTTTTGAGCATGAATATAAGATATAAACGGGCACAGAAGATGCATGCACATATTGACTTTTTGCACCTGATAGGTCGAATTTCAGCATGTTTTGGGCCTATATTATGAAAATACTCTAATACGGAGTAGGCATGGACAGCTCGCTTTGAGCCCCGATAAAATCGAATATTCGGGTGTTGTGAGCCTGAATTTTGGATATAAACGGGTAAAGAAGAAGCATGCACATATCGACTTTGGGCACCTAAAATATCGATTTTCAGCATGTTTTGGGCCTGTATTTTGAAAATATTATATTACTGAATAGCCATGTACAGATCGCTTCTAAGATCCAAAAATATCGAATTTTTGGGTATTTTGAGCCTGAATTTGAGATATAAACGGGTACTGAAGATGCATGCACATATCGACTTTGGGAACCTAAAATATCGATTTTAAATTTGTTTTTGTGCCTGTAATTTGAAAATATTCTAACATTGAGTAGGCATGTACAGATCGTTTGTGGGACCCAAAAAATATCGAATTTTCGTGTGTTTTGAGCCTGATTTTGTTATATAAACGGGTACAGAGGAGGCATGCACATATTGACTTTGGGCACCTAAAATATCGATTTTCAGCATGTTTTGGGCGTGTATTTTGAAAATATTCTATTACTAAGTAGGCATGTACAGACCGTTTCTGTTCCCCAAAAATATCGAATCTTCGGGTGTTTTGAGCCTGAATTTAAGATATAAACGGGTACTGATGATGCATGCACATATAGACTTTGGACACCTAAAATATCGATTTTTGGTATGTTTTAAGCCTGTATTTTAAAAGTATTCTGTCACTGAGTAGGCATCTACATATCGCTTCTGGGACCCAATAATATCGAATTTTCGGGTGTTTTGAGCCTGAATTTGGGAGGTAAACGGGTACAGAAGATTCATGCACATATTGACTTTGGACACCTAAAATATCGATTTTCAGCATGTTTTGGGTCTGTATCTTGTGAAAATTCTAGCAAGGATTAGGCATGTACAGATCGCTTCTGGGACCCAAAAATATTGAATTTTCGGGTGTTTTGAGCCTGAATTTGATATATTATCGGGTACAGAAGATGCATGCACATATCGACTTTGGGCACCTAAAATATCGATTTTTAGCATGTTTTTGGCCTAAATTAAAAAAAATATTCTAGCACTGAGTAGGCATGTACAGATCGCTTCTGGGACCCAAAAATATTAAATTTTCTAGTGTTTTGAGCCTGAATTTGGGATATAAACGGGTACTGAAGATGCATGCACATATCGACTTTTTGCACCTAAAATATCGATTTTGAGCATGTTTTGGGCCTGTAATTTGAAAATACTCGAACACGAAGTAGCCATGTACAGATCGCTTCTGGGACCCAAAAATATCAAATTTTCGGATGTTTTGAGCCTGAATTTGGGATGTAAATGGGTACAGAAGATGCATGCACTTATCGACTTTGGGCACCTAAAATATCGATTTTCAGCATGTTTTGGGCCTGTATTTTGAAAATATTCTAACATTGAGTAGGCATGAATAGATCGCTTCTGGAACCTAAAAATATCAAATTTTCGGGTATTTTGATCCTTAATTTGAGATATAAACGGGTACAGAAGATGCATGCACATATCGACTTTGGGCACCTAAAATATCGATTTTCAGCATGTTTTGGGTCTGTATCTTCAGAAAATTCCAGCAAGGATTAGGCATGTATAGATCGCTTCTGGGATCCAAAAATATTGAATTTTCGGGTGTTTTGAGCCTGAATTTGAGATATAAACGGGTACAGAAGATGCATGCACATATCGACTTTGGGTACCTAAAATATCGATTTTGAGCATGTTTTGGGCCTGTATTTTGAAAATATTCTAACATTGAGTAGGCATGAATAGATCGCTTGTGGAACCCAAAAATATCAAATTTTCGGGTATTTTGATCCTGAATTTAAGATATAAACGGGTACAGAAGATGCATGCACATATCGACTTTGGGCACCTAAAATATCGATTTTCAGCATGTTTTAGGCCTGAATTTTGAGAATGTTCTATTTCTGAGTAGGCATGTACAGATCGCTTCTGGGACCCAAAAATATCGAGTTTTCGGGTGTTTAGAGCATGAATTTGAGATATAAACGGTTACTGAAGATGCAAGCACATATCGACTTTGGGCACCTAAAATATCGATTTTCAGCATGTTTTGGGCCTGTATTTTGAAAATATTCTAGCACTAAGTAGGCATGTACAGATCGCTTCTGGGCCAAAATAAAATCGAATATTCGGGTGTTTTGAGCCAGAATTTGAGATAAAAACGTGTACAGAAGATGTATGCACATATCGACTTTGGGCACCTAAAATATTGATTTTCAGCATGTTTGGGGCGTGTTTTTTTAAATATTCTATTACTGCGTAGGCATGTACAGATCGCTTCTGGGACTCAAAAATATCGAATTTTCGGGTGTTTTGAGTCTGAATTTGAGATATAAACGAGTACTGAAGATGCATGCACATATTGACTTTGGGCACCTAAAATATCGATTTTTAGCATGTTTGGGTCTATATTTTGAGAAAATTCTAGCAATGATTAGGCATGTACAGATCGCTTCTGGGACCCAAGAATATCGAATTTTCGGGTGTTTTGAGCCTGAATTTGAGATATACACAGGTAAAGAAGATGCATACACATATTGACTTTGGGCACCTAAAATATCGATTTTCAGCATGTTTAGGTCTACATTTTGAGAAAATTCTAGCAATGATTAGGCATGTACAGATCGCTTCTGGGACCAAAAAATATCGAATTTTCGGGTGTTTTAAGCCTGAATTTGAGATATACACAGGTAAAGAAGATGCATACACATATTGACTTTGGGCACCTAAAATATCGAATTTCAGCATGTTTTATGCCTGTATTTTGAAAATACTCTAACACGGAGTAGGCATGTACAGATCGCTTCTGGGAACCAAAAATATCGAATTTTCGGGTGTTTTAAGCCAGAATTTGAGATATAAACGGGTACAGAAGATGCATTCACATATTGACTTTGGTTACCTAAAATATCGATTTACAACATGTTTTGGGCCTGTATTTTCAAAATACTTTAACACTGAGTAGGCATGTACAGATCCCTTCAGGGACCCAAAAATATCGAGTTTTCGGGTGTTTTGATCCTGAATTTAAGATATAAACGGGTACAGAAGATGCATGCACATATCGACTTTAGGCACCTAAAATATCGATTTTCAGCATGTTTTGGGCCTGTATTTGAAAATATTCTAGCACTAAGTAGGCATGTACAGATCCCTTCTGGGCCAAAATATAATCGAATATTCGGGTGTTTTGAGCCTGAATTTGAGATATAAACGTGTACAGAAGATGCATGCACATATCGACTTTGGGCACCTAAAATATCGATTTTCAGCATGTTTTAGGCTTTTTTTTTTTAATATTCTATTACTGCGTAGGCATGTACAGCTCGCTTCTGGGACTCAAAAATATCGAATTTTTGGGTGTTTTGAGTCTGAATTTGAGATATAAACGAGAACTGAAGATGCATGGACATATTGACTTTGGGCACCTAAAATATCGATTTTCAACATGTTTGGGTCTGTAATTTGAGAAAATTCTAGCAATGATTAGGCATGTACAAATCGCTTCTGGGACCCAAAAATATCGAACTTTCGGGTGTTTTGAGACTGAATTTGAGATATAAACGGGTACTGAAGATGCATGCACATTTCGACTTTGGGCACATGAAATATCAATTTTCAGCATGTTTTGGGCCTGTATTTTAAAAATACTCTAACACGGAGTAGGCTTGTACAGATCGCTTCTGGGAACCAAAAATATCGAATTTTCTGTTTTTTTAAGCCTGAATTTGAGATATAAACGGGTACAGAAGATGCATTCACATATTGACTTTGGGTACCTAAAATATCGATTTTCAACATGTTTTGGGCCTGTATTTTCAAAATACTTTAACACGGAGTAGGAATGAACAGGTCCCTTTTGGGACCCAAAGATATCGAGTTTTCGGGTGTTTTGAGCATGAATTTGAGATATAAACGGTTACTGAAGATGCAAGCACATATCCACTTTGGGCACCTAAAATATCGATTTTCAACATGTTTTGGGCATGTATTTTGAAAATATTCTAGCACTAAGTAGGCATGTACAGATCGCTTCTGGGCCAAAATAAAATCGAATATTCGGGTGTTTTGAGCCTGAATTTGAGATAAAAACGTGTACAGAAGATGTATGCACATATCGACTTTGGACACCTAAAATATCGATTTTCAGCATGTTTGGGGCATATTTTTTTAAATATTCTATTACTGCGTAGGCATGTACAGATCGCTTCTGGGAACCAAAAATATCGAATTTTCGGGTGTTTTGAGTCTGAATTTGAGATATAAACGAGTACTGAAGATGCATGCACATATAGACTTTGAGCACCTAAAATATCGATTTTCAGCATGTTTGTGTCTGTATTATGAGAAAATTCTAGCAATGATTAGGCATGTACAGTTCGCTTCTGGGACCCAAAAATATCGAATTTTCGGGTGTTTTGAGTCTGAATTTGAGATATAAACGGGTACTGAAGATGCATGCACATATCGACTTTGGGCACCTGAAATATCAATTTTCAGCATGTTTTGGGCCTGTATTTTGAAAATACTCTAACACGGAGTAGGCATGTACAGATTGCCTCTGGGACCCGAAAATATCGAATTTTTCGGGTGTTTTGAGCCTGAATTTGAGATATAAACGAGTACTGAAGATGCATGGACATATTGACTTTGGGCACCTAAAATATCGATTTTCAGCATGTTTGGGTCTATATTTTGAGAAAATTCTAGCAATGATTAGGCATGTACAGATCGCGTCTGGGACCCAAAAATATCGAATTTTCGGGTGTTTTGAGCCTGAATTTGAGATATACACAGGTAAAGAAGATGCATACACATATTGACTTTGGTCACCTAAAATATCGAATTTCAGCATGTTTTTGGCCTGTATTTTGAAAATACTCTAACACGGAGTAGGCATGTACAGATCGCTTCTGGGAAACAAAAATATCAAATTTTCGGGTGTTTTGATCCTGAATTTAAGATATACACGGGTACAGAAGATGCATGCACATATTGACTTTGTGTACCTAAAATATCGATTTTCAACATGTTTTGGGCCTGTATTTTTAAAATACTTTAACACGGAGTAGGCATGTACAGATCCCTTCAGGGACCCAAAAATATCGAGTTTTCGGGTGTTTTGATCCTGAATTTAAGATATACACGGGTACAGAAGATGCATGCACATATCGACTTTGGGCACCTAAAATATCGATTTTCAGCATGTTTTAGGCCTGAATTTTGAAAATGTTCTATTATTGAGTAGGCATGTACAGATCGCTTCTGGGGCCCAAAAATATCGAGTTTTCGGGTGTTTTGAGCATGAATTTGAGATATAAACGGTTACTGAAGATGCATGCACATATAGACTTTGTGCACCTAAAATATCGATTTTCAGCATGTTTTGGGCCTGTATTTTGAAAATATTCTAGCACTAAGTAGGCATGTACAGATCCCTTCTGGGCCAAAATAAAATCGAATATTCGGGTGTTTTGAGCCTGAATTTGAGATATAAACGTGTACAGAAGATGCATGCACATATCGACTTTGGGCACCTAAAATATCGATTTTCAGCATGTTTTAGGCTTTTTTTTTTCAATATTCTATTACTGCGTAGGCATGTACAGATCTCTTCTGGGACTCAAAAATATCGAATTTTTGGGTGTTTTGAGTCTGAATTTGAGATATAAACGAGAACTGAAGATGCAAGGACATATTGACTTTGGGCACCTAAAATATCGATTTTCAGCATGTTTGGGTCTGTATTTTGAGAAAATTCTAGCAATGATTAGGCATGTACAGTTCGCTTCTGGGACCCAAAAATATCGAACTTTCGGGTGTTTTGAGCCTGAATTTGAGATATAAACGGGTACAGAAGATGCATTCACATATTGACTTTGGGTACCTAAAATATCGATTTTCAACATGTTTTGGGCCTGTATTTTTAAAATACTTTAACACGGAGTAGGCTTGTACAGATCGCTTCTGGGAACCAATAATATCGAATTTTCTTGTTTTTTAAGCCTGAATTTGAGATATAAACGGGTACTGAAGATGCATGCACATATCGACTTTGGGCACCTAAAATATTGATTTTCAGCATGTTTTGGGCGTGTTTTTTTAAATATTCTATTACTGCGTAGGCATGTACAGATCGCTTCTGGGTCTCAAAAATATCGAATTTTCGGGTGTTTTGAGTCTGAATTTGAGATATAAACGAGTACTGAAGATGCATGCACATATTGACTTTGAGTACCTAAAATATCGATTTTTAGCATGTTTGGGTTTGTATTTTGAGAAAATTCTAGCAATGATTAGGCATGTACAGATCGCTTCTGAGACCCAAAAATATCGAATTTTCGGGTGTTTTGAGCTTGAATTTGAAATTTAAACGGGTACTGAAGATGCATGCACATATCGACTTTGGGCACCTGAAATATCAATTTTCAGCATGTTTTGGGCCTGTATTTTGAAAATACTCTAACACGGAGTAGGCATGTACAGATTGCCTCTGGGACCCAAAAATATCGAATTTTTCGGGTGTTTTGAGCCTGAATTTGAGATACACACGGGTACAGAAGATGCATACACATATTGACTTTGGGCACCTGAAATATCGAATTTCAGCATGTTTTAGGCCTGTATTTTGAAAATACTCTAACACGAAGTAGGCATGTACAGATCGCTTCTGGGAACCAAAAATATCGAATTTTCGGGTGTTTTGAGCCAGAATTTGAGATATAAACGAGTACTGAAGATGCACGGACATATTGACTTTGGGCACCTAAAATATCGATTTTCAGCATGTTTGGGTCTATATTTTGAGAAAATTCTAGCAATGATTAGGCATGTACAGATCGCTTCTGGGACCCAAAAATATCGAATTTACGAGTGTTTTGAGCCTGAATTTGAGATATACACAGGTAAAGAAGATGCATACACATATTGACTTTGGGCACCTGAAATATCGAATTTCAGCATGTTTTAGGCCTGTATTTTGAAAATGTTCTATTACTGAGTAGGCATGTACAGATCGCTTCTGGGGCCCAAAAATATCGAGTTTTCGGGTGTTTTGTGCATGAATTTGAGATATAAACGGTTACTGAAGATGCATGCACATATAGACTTTGGGCACCTAAAATATCGATTTTCAGCATGTTTTGGGCCTGTATTTTGAAAATATTCTAGCATTAAGTAGGCATGTTCAGATCCCTTCTGGGCCAAAATATAATCGAATATTCGGGTGTTTTGAGCCTGAATTTGAGATATAAACGTGTACAGAAGATGCATGCACATATCGACTTTGGGCACCTAAAATATCGATTTTCAGCATGTTTTAGGCTTTTTTTTTTTAATATTCTATTACTGCGTAGGCATGTACAGATCGCTTCTGGGACTCAAAAATATAGAATTTTTGGGTGTTTTGAGTCTGAATTTGAGATATAAACGAAAACTGAAGATGCATGGACATATTGACTTTGGGCACCTAAAATATCGATTTTCAGCATGTTTGGGTCTGTATTTTGAGAAAATTCTAGCAATGATTAGGCATGTACAGATCGCTTCTGGGACCCAAAAATATCGAACTTTCGGGTGTTTTGAGCCTGAATTTGAGATATAAACGGGTACTGAAGATGCATGCACATTTCGATTTTGGGCACCTGAAATATCAATTTTCAGCATGTTTTGGGCCTGTATTTTAAAAATACTCTAACACGGAGTAGGCATGTACAGATCGCTTCTGGGAACCAAAAATATCGAATTTTCGGGTGTTTTGAGCCTGAATTTGAGATATAAACGGGTACAGAAGATGCATTCACATATTGACTTTGGGTACCTAAAATATCGATTTTCAACATGTTTTGGGCCTGTATTTTTAAAATACTTTAACACGGAGTAGGCATGTACAGATCCCTTCTGTGACCCAAAAATATCGAGTTTTCGGGTGTTTTGATCCTGAATTTAAGATATAAACGGGTACAGGAGATGCATGCACATATCGACTTTGGGCACCTATAATATCGATTTTCAGCATGTTTTAAGCTTTTTTATTTAAATATTCTATTACTGCGTAGGCATGTACAGATCGCTTCTGGGACTCAAAAATATCGAATTTTCTTGTTTTTTAAGCCAGAATTTGAGATATAAACGGGTACAGAAGATGCATTCACATATTGACTTTGGGTACCTAAAATATCGATTTTCAACATGTTTTGGGCCTGTATTTTCAAAATACTTTAACACGGAGTAGGAATGAACAGGTCCCTTTTGGTACCCAAAGATATCGAGTTTTCGGGTGTTTTGAGCATGAATTTGAGATATAAACGGTTACTGAAGATGCAAGCACATATCCACTTTGGGCACCTAAAATATCGATTTTCAGCATGTTTTGGGCATGTATTTTGAAAATATTCTAGCACTAAGTAGACATGTACAGATCGCTTCTGGGCCAAAATAAAATCGAATATTCGGGTGTTTTGAGCCTGAATTTGAGATATAAACGTGTACAGAAGATGCATGCACATATCGACTTTGGGCACCTAAAATATTGATTTTCAGCATGTTTTGGGCGTGTTTTTTTAAATATTCTATTACTGCGTAGGCATGTACAGATCGCTTCTGGGTCTCAAAAATATCGAATTTTCGGGTGTTTTGAGTCTGAATTTGAGATATAAACGAGTACTGAAGATGCATGCACATATTGACTTTGAGTACCTAAAATATCGATTTTTAGCATGTTTGGGTCTGTATTTTGAGAAAATTCTAGCAATGATTAGGCATGTACAGATCGCTTCTGAGACCCAAAAATATCGAATTTTCGGGTGTTTTGAGCCTGAATTTGAAATTTAAACGGGTACTGAAGATGCATGCACATATCGACTTTGGGCACCTGAAATATCAATTTTCAGCATGTTTTGGGACTGTATTTTGAAAATACTCTAACACGGAGTAGGCATGTACAGATTGCCTCTGGGACCCAAAAATATCGAATTTTTCGGGTGTTTTGAGCCTGAATTTGAGATACACACGGGTACAGAAGATGCATACACATATTGACTTTGGGCACCTGAAATATCGAATTTCAGCATGTTTTAGGCCTGTATTTTGAAAATACTCTAACACGGAGTAGGCATGTACAGATCGCTTCTGGGAACCAAAAATATCGAATTTTCGGGTGTTTTGAGCCAGAATTTGAGATATAAACGAGTACTGAAGATGCACGGACATATTGACTTTGGGCACCTAAAATATCGATTTTCAGCATGTTTGGGTCTATATTTTGAGAAAATTCTAGCAATGATTAGGCATGTACAGATCGCTTCTGGGACCCAAAAATATCGAATTTACGAGTGTTTTGAGCCTGAATTTGAGATATACACAGGTAAAGAAGATGCATACACATATTGACTTTGGGCACCTGAAATATCGAATTTCAGCATGTTTTAGGCCTGTATTTTGAAAATACTCTAACACGGAGTAGGCATGTACAGATCGCTTCTGGGAACCAAAAATATCGAATTTTCGGGTGTTTTGAGTCTGAATTTGAGATATAAACAAGTACAGAAGATGCATGCACATATTGACTTTAGGCACCTAAAATATCGATTTTCAGCATGTTTTAGGCCTGAATTTTGAAAATGTTCTATTACTGAGTAGGCATGTACAGATCGCTTCTGGGGCCCAAAAATATCGAGTTTTCGGGTGTTTTGAGCCAGAATTTTAGATATAAACGGGTACTGAAGATGCATGCACATATCGACTTTGGGCACCTAAAGTATCAATTTTCAGCATGTTTTGGGCCTATATTTTGAAAACATTCTAGCACTGAGTAGGCATGTACAGATCGCTTCTGGGCCCCAAAAATATCGAATTTTCGTGTGTTTTGAGCATGAATTTGAGATATAAACGGGTACTGAAGATGCATGCACATATCGACTTTGGGCACCTGAAATATCAATTTTTAGCATGTTTTGGGCCTTTATTTTGAAAATACTTTAACACGGAGTAGTCATGTACAGATTGCCTCTGGGACCCAAAATTATCGAATTTTTCGGGTGTTTTGAGCCTGAATTTGAGATATTCATGGGTACAGAAGATGCATACACATATTGACTTTGGGCACCTAAAATATCGAATTACAGCATGTTTTAGGCCTGTATTTTGAAAATACTCTAACACGGAGTAGGCATGTACAGATCGCTTCTGGGAACCAAAAATATCGAATTATCGGGTGTTTTGAGCCAGAATTTTAGATATAAACGGGTACTGAAGATGCATGCACATATCGACTTTGGGCACCTAAAATATCGATTTTCAGCATGTTTTGGGCCTGTATTTTGAAAATATTCTAGCACTAAGTAGACATGTACAGATCGCTTCTGGGCCAAAATAAAATCGAATATTCGGGTGTTTTGAGCTTGAATTTAAGATACAAACGTGTACAGAAGATGCATGCACATATCGACTTCGGGCACCTAAAATATCGATTATCAGCATGTTTTGGGCGTGTTTTTTAAATATTCTATTACTGCGTAGGCATGTACAGATCGCTTCTGGGACTCAAAAATATGGAATTTTCGGGTGTTTTGAGTCTGAATTTGAGATATAAACGTGTACTGAAGATGCATGCACATATTGACTTTGAACACGTAAAATATCGATTTTCAGCATGTTTGGGTCTGTATTTTGAGAAAATTCTAGCAATGATTAGGCATGTACAGATCGCTTCTGGGACCCAAAAATATCGAATTTTCGGGTGTTTTGAGCCTGAATATGAGATATAAACGGGTACTGAAGATGCATGCACATATCGACTTTGGGCACCTGAAATATCAATTTTCAGTATGTTTTGGGCCTGTATTTTGAGAATACTCTAACACGGAGTAGGCATTTACAGATTGCCTCTGGGACCCAAAAATATCGAATTTTTCGGGTGTTTTGAGCCTGAATTTAAGATATACACGGGTACAGAAGATGCATACACATATTGACTTTGGGCACCTAAAATAACGAATTTCAGCATGTTTTAGGCCTGTATTTTGAAAATACTCTAACACGGAGTAGGCATGTACAGATCGCTTCTGGGAACCAAAAATATCGAATATTCGGGTGTTTTGAGCCAGAATTTAAGATATAAACGGGTACTGAAGATGCATGCACATATCGGCTTTGGGTACCTAAAATATCGATTTTCAACATGTTTTGGGCCTGTATTTTGAAAATACTTTAACACGGATTAGGCATGAACAGGTCCCTTCTGGGACCCAAAGATATCGAGTTTTCGGGTGTTTTGAGCATGAATTTGAGATATAAACGGTTACTGAAGATGCAAGCACATATCCACTTTGGGCACCTAAAATATCGATTTTCAGCATGTTTTGGGCCTGTATTTTGAAAATATTCTAGCACTAAGTAGACATGTACAGATCGCTTATGGGCCAAAATAAAATCGAATATTCGGGTGTTTTGAGCCTGAATTTAAGATATAAACGTGTACAGAAGATGCATGCACATATCGACTTCGGGCACCTAAAATATCGATTTTCAGCATGTTTTGGGCGTGTTTTTTAAATATTCTATTACTGCTTAGGCATGTACAGATCGCTTTTGGGACTCAAAAATATGGAATTTTCGGGTGTTTTGAGTCTGAATTTGAGATATAAACGTGTACTGAAGATGCATGCACATATTGACTTTGAACACCTAAAATATCGATTTTCAGCATGTTTGGGTCTGTATTTTGAGAAAATTCTAGCAATGATTAGGCATGTACAGATCCCTTCTGGGACCCAAAAATATCGAATTTTCGGGTGTTTTGAGCCTGAATATGAGATATAAACGGGTACTGAAGATGCATGCACATATCGACTTTGGGCACCTGAAATATCAATTTTCAGTATGTTTTGGGCCTGTATTTTGAGAATACTCTAACACGGAGTAGGCATTTACAGATTGCCTCTGGGACCCAAAAATATCGAATTTTTCGGGTGTTTTGAGCCTGAATTTAAGATATACACGGGTACAGAAGATGCATACACATATTGACTTTGGGCACCTAAAATAACGAATTTCAGCATGTTTTAGGCCTGTATTTTGAAAATACTCTAACACGGAGTAGGCATGTACAGATCGCTTCTGGGAACCAAAAATATCGAATATTCGGGTGTTTTGAGCCAGAATTTAAGATATAAACGGGTACTGAAGATGCATGCACATATCGGCTTTGGGTACCTAAAATATCGATTTTCAACATGTTTTGGGCCTGTATTTTGAAAATACTTTAACACGGATTAGGCATGAACAGGTCCCTTCTGGGACCCAAAGATATCGAGTTTTCGGGTGTTTTGAGCATGAATTTGAGATATAAACGGTTACTGAAGATGCAAGCACATATCCACTTTGGGCACCTAAAATATCGATTTTCAGCATGTTTTGGGCCTGTATTTTGAAAATATTCTAGCACTAAGTAGACATGTACAGATCGCTTATGGGCCAAAATAAAATCGAATATTCGGGTGTTTTGAGCCTGAATTTAAGATATAAACGTGTACAGAAGATGCATGCACATATCGACTTCGGGCACCTAAAATATCGATTTTCAGCATGTTTTGGGCGTGTTTTTTAAATATTCTATTACTGCTTAGGCATGTACAGATCGCTTTTGGGACTCAAAAATATGGAATTTTCGGGTGTTTTGAGTCTGAATTTGAGATATAAACGTGTACTGAAGATGCATGCACATATTGACTTTGAACACCTAAAATATCGATTTTCAGCATGTTTGGGTCTGTATTTTGAGAAAATTCTAGCAATGATTAGGCATGTACAGATCCCTTCTGGGACCCAAAAATATCGAATTTTCGGGTGTTTTGAGCCTGAATATGAGATATAAACGGGTACTGAAGATGCATGCACATATCGACTTTGGGCACCTGAAATATCAATTTTCAGCATGTTTTGGGCCTGTATTTTGAGAATACTCTAACACGGAGTAGGCATTTACAGATTGCCTCTGGGACCCAAAAATATCGAATTTTTCGGGTGTTTTGAGCCTGAATTTGAGATATACACGGTACAGAAGATGCATACACATATTGACTTTGGGCACCTAAAATAACGAATTTCAGCATGTTTTAGGCCTGTATTTTGAAAATACTCTAACACGGAGTAGGCATGTACAGATCGCTTCTGGGAACCAAAAATATCGAATATTCGGGTGTTTTGAGCCAGAATTTAAGATATAAACTGGTACTGAAGATGCATGCACATATCGACTTCGGGTACCTAAAATATCGATTTTCAACATGTTTTGGGCCTGTATTTTGAAAATACTTTAACACGGAGTAGGCATGAACAGGTCCCTTCTGGGACCCAAAGATATCGAGTTTTCGGGTGTTTTGAGCATGAATTTGAGATATAAACGGTTACTGAAGATGCAAGCACATATCCACTTTGGGCACCTAAAATATCGAATTTCAGCATGTTTTAGGCCTGTATTTTGAAAATACTCTAACACGGAGTAGGCATGTACAGATCGCTTCTGGGAACCAAAAATATCGAATTTTCGGGTGTTTTGAGCCAGAATTTTAGATATAAACGGGTACTGAAGATGCATGCACATATCGACTTTGGGCACCTAAAATATCGATTTTCAGCATATTTAGGGCATGTATTTTGAAAATATTCTGGCACTAAGTAGACATGTACAGATCGCTTCTGGGCCAAAATAAAATCAAATATTTGGGTGTTTTGAGCCTGAATTTGAGATATAAACGTGTACAGAAGATGCATGCACATATCGACTTTGGGCACCTAAAATATCGATTTTCAGCATGTTTTGGGCGTGTTTTTTAAATATTCTCTTACTGCGTAGGCATGTACAGATAGCTTCTGGGAATTAAAAATATCGAATTTTCGGGTGTTTTGAGTCTGAATTTGAGATATATACGTGTACTGAAGATGCATGCAAATATTGACTTTGAGCACCTAAAATATCGATTTTCAACATGTTTTAGTCTGTATTTTGAGAAAATTCTAGCAATGATTAGGCATGTACAGATCGCTTCTGGGACCCAAAAATATCGAATTTTCGGATGTTTTGAGCCTGAATTTGAGATATAAACGGGTACTGAAGATGCATGCACATATCGACTTTGGGCACCTGAAATATCCATTTTCAGCATGTTTTGGGCCTGTATTTTGAGAATACTCTAACACGGAGTAGGCATGTACAGATAGCCTCTGGGACCCAAAAATATCGAATTTTTCGGGTGTTTTGAGCCTGAATTTGAGATATACATGGGTACAGAAGATGCATACACATATTGACTTTGGGCACCTAAAATAACGAATTTCAGCATGTTTTAAGCCTGTATATTAAAAATTCTTTAACACGGAGTAGGCATGTACAGATCGCTTCTGGGAACCAAAAATATCGAATTTTTGGGTGTTTTGAGCCAGAATTTTAGATATAAACGGGTACTGAAGATGCATGCACATATCGACTTTGGGCACCTAAAATATCGATTTTCAGCATGTTTTGGGCCTATATTTCGAAAACATTCTAGCACTGAGTAGGCATGTACAGATCGCTTCTGGGACCCAAAAATATCGAATTTTCGGGTGTTTTAAGACTGAATTTGAGATATAAACGGGTACAGAAGACGCATTCACATATTGACTTTGGGTACCTAAAATATCGATTTTCAACATGTTTTGGGCATGTATCTTGAAAATACTTTAACACGGAGTAGGCATGTACAGATCGCTTCTGGGACCCACAAATATCGAGTTTTCGGGTGTTTTGAGCATGAATTTGAGATATAAACGGTTACTGAAGATGCAAGCACATATCGACTTTGGGCACCTAAAATATCGATTTTCAGCTTGTTTTGTGCCTGTATTTTGAAAATATTCTAGCACTAAGTAGACATGTACATATTGCTTCTGGGCCAAAATAAAATCGAATATTCGGGTGTTTTGAGCCTGAATTTGAGATATAAACGTGTACAGAAGATGCATGCACATATCGACTTTGGGCACCTAAAATATTGATTTTCAGCATGTTTTGGGCGTGTTTTTTTTTAATATTCTATTACTGCGTAGGCATGTACAGATCGCTTCTGGGACTCAAAAATATCGAATTTTCGGGTGTTTTGAGTCTGAATTTGAGATATAAACGAGTACTGAAGATGCATGCACATTTTGACTTTGGGCACCTGAAATATCAATTTTCAGCATGTTTTGGGACTGTATTTTGAAAATATTCTAACACGGAGTAGGTATGTACAGATTGCCTCTGGGACTCAAAAATATCGAATTTTTCGGGTGTTTTGAGCCTGAATTTGAGATATACACGGGTACAGAAGATGCATACACATATTGACTTTAGGCACCTAAAATATCGAATTTCAGCATGTTTTAGGCCTGTATTTTGAAAATACTCTAACACGGAGTAGGCATGTACAGATCGCTTCTGGGAACCAAAAATATCGATTTTTCGGGTGTTTTGAGCCAGAATTTTAGATATAAACGAGTACTGAAGATGCATGCACATATCGACTTTGGGCACCTAAAATATCGATTTTCAGCATGTTTTGGGCCTATATTTTGAAAACATTCTAGCACTGAGTAGGCATTTACAGATCGCTTCTGGGACCCAAAAATATCGAATTTTCGGGTGTTTTAAGCCTGAATTTGAGATATAAACGGGTACAGAAGATGCATTCACATTTTGACTTTGGGTACCTAAAATATCGATTTTTAACATGTTTTGGGCCTATATTTTGAAAATACGTTAACACGGAGTAGGCATGTACAGATCCCTTCTGGGACCCAAAAATATCGAGTTTTATGGTGTTTTGAGCATGAATTTGAGATATAAACGGTTACTGAAGATGCAAGCACATATCGACTTTGGGCACCTAAAATATCGATTTTCAGCATGTTTTGGGCCTGTATTTTGATAAAATTCTGGCACTAAGTAGACATCTACAGATCGCTTCTGGGCCAAAATAAAATCGAATATTCGGGTGTTTTGAGCCTGAATTTGAGATATAAACGTGTACAGAAGATGCATGCACATATCGACTTTGGGCACCTAAAATATCGATTTTCAGCATGTTTTGGGCGTGTTTTTAAAATATTCTATTACTGCGTAGGCATGTACAGATCGCTTCTGGGACTCAAAAATATGGAATTTTCGGGTGTTTTGAGTCTGAATTTGAGATATAAACGTGTACTGAAGATGCATGCACAAATTGACTTTGAGCACCTAAAATATCAATTTTCAGCATGATCTGGTCTGTATTTTGAGAAATTTATAGCAATGATTAGGCATGTACAGATCGCTTCTGGGACCCAAAAAATATCGAATTTTTGGGTGTTTTGAGCCAGAATTTTAGATATAAACGGGTACTGAAGATGCATGCACATATCGACTTTGGGCACCTAAAATATCGATTTTCAGCATGTTTTGGGCCTGTATTTTGAAAATATTCTAGCACTAAGTAGACATGTACAGATAGCTTCTGGGCCAAAATAAAATCGAATATTCGGGTATTTTGAGCCTGAATTTGAGATATAAACGTGTACAGAAGATGCATGCACATATCGACTTTGGGCACCTAAAATATCGATTTTCAGCATGTTTTGGGCGTGATTTTTTAAATTTTCTATTACTGCGTAGGCATGTACAGATCACTTCTGGGACCCAAAAATATCGAATTTTCGGGTGTTTTGAGACTAAATTTGAGATATAAACGGGTACTGAAGATGCATGCACATATCGACTTTGGGCACCTGAAATATCAATTTTCAGCATGTTTTGGGCCTTTATTTTGAGAATACTCTAACACGGAGTAGGCATGTACAGATTGCCTCTGGGACCCAAAAATATCGAATTTTTGGGTGTTTTGTGCCAGAATTTTAGATATAAACGGGTACTGAAGATGCATGCACATATCGACTTTGGGCACCTAAAATATCGATTTTCAGCATGCTTTGGGCCTATATTTCGAAAACATTCTAGCACTGAGTAGGCATGTACAGATCGCTTCTGGGACCCAAAAATATCGAATTTTCGGGTGTTTTAAGCCTGAATTTGAGATATAAACGGTTACAGAAGATGCATTCACATATTGACTTTGGGTACCTAAAATATCGATTTTCAACATGTTTTGGGCCTGTATTTTGAAAATACTTTAACACGGAGTAGGCATGTACAGATCCCTTCTGGGACCCAAAAATATCGAGTTTTCGGGTGTTTTGAGCATGAATTTGAGATATAAACGGTTACTGAAGATGCAAGCACATATCGACTTTGAGCACCTAAAATATCGATTTTCAGCATGTTTTTAGGCCTTTATTTTGAAAATATTCTAGCACTAAGTAGACATGTACAGATCGCTTCTGGGCCAAAATAAAATCGAATATTCGGGTGTTTTGAGCCTGAATTTGAGATATAAACGTGTACAGAAGATGCATGCACGTATCGACTTTGGGCACCTAAAATATCGATTTTCAGCATGTTTTGGGAGTGTTTTTTATATACTCTATTACTGCGTAGGCATGTACAGATCGCTTCTGGGACTCAAAAATATCGAATTTTCGGGTGTTTTGAATCTGAATTTGAGATATAAACGTGTACTGAAGATGCATGCACATATTGACTTTGAGCACCTAAAATATCGATTATCAGCATGTTTGGATCTGTATTTTGAGAAAATTCTAGCAATGATTAGGCATATACAGATCGCTTCTGGGATCCAAAAATATCGAATTTTCGGGTGTTTTGAGCCTGAATTTGAAATATAAACGGGTACTGAAGATGCATGCACATATCGACTTTGGGCACCTGAAATATCAATTTTCAGCATGTTTTGGGCCTGTATCTTGAAAATACTCTAACAAGGAGTAGGCATGTACAGATTGCCTCTGGGACCCAAAAATATCGAATTTTTCCGGTGTTTTGAGCCTGAATTTGAGATACACACGGGTACAGAAGATGCATACACATATTAACTTTGGGCACCTGAAATATCGAATTTCAGCATGTTTTAGGCGTGTATTTTGAAAATACTCTAACACGGAGTAGGCATGTACAAATCGCTTCTGGGAACCAGAAATATCGAATTTTCGGGTGTTTTGAGCCAGAATTTTAGATATAAACGGGTACTGAAGATGCATGCACATATCGACTTTGGGCACCTAAAGTATCAATTTTCAGCATGTTTTGGGCCTATATTTTGAAAACATTCTAGCACTGAGTAGGCATGTACAGATCGCTTCTGGGCCCCAAAAATATCGAATTTTCGTGTGTTTTGAGCCTGAATTTGAGATATAAACGGGTACTGAAGATGCATGCACATATCGACTTTGGGCACCTGAAATATCAATTTTTAGCATGTTTTGGGCCTGTATTTTGAAAATACTTTAACACGGAGTAGTCATGTACAGATTGCCTCTGGGACCCAAAATTATCGAATTTTTCGGGTGTTTTGAGCCTGAATTTGAGATATTCATGGGTACAGAAGATGCATACACATATTGACTTTGGGCACCTAAAATATCGAATTACAGCATGTTTTAGGCCTGTATTTTGAAAATACTCTAACACGGAGTAGGCATGTACAGATCGCTTCTGGGAACCAAAAATATCGAATTATCGGGTGTTTTGAGCCAGAATTTTAGATATAAACGGGTACTGAAGATGCATGCACATATCGACTTTGGGCACCTAAAATATCGATTTTCAGCATGTTTTGGGCCTGTATTTTGAAAATATTCTAGCACTAAGTAGACATGTACAGATCGCTTCTGGGCCAAAATAAAATCGAATATTCGGGTGTTTTGAGCTTGAATTTAAGATATAAACGTGTACAGAAGATGCATGCACATATCGACTTCGGGCACCTAAAATATCGATTTTCAGCATGTTTTGGGCGTGTTTTTTAAATATTCTATTACTGCGTAGGCATGTACAGATCGCTTCTGGGACTCAAAAATATGGAATTTTCGGGTGTTTTGAGTCTGAATTTGAGATATAAACGTGTACTGAAGATGCATGCACATATTGACTTTGAACACGTAAAATATCGATTTTCAGCATGTTTGGGTCTGTATTTTGAGAAAATTCTAGCAATGATTAGGCATGTACAGATCGCTTCTGGGACCCAAAAATATCGAATTTTCGGGTGTTTTGAGCCTGAATATGAGATATAAACGGGTACTGAAGATGCATGAACATATCGACTTTGGGCACCTGAAATATCAATTTTCAGCATGTTTTGGGCCTGTATTTTGAGAATACTCTAACACGGAGTAGGCATTTACAGATTGCCTCTGAGACCCAAAAATATCGAATTTTTCGGGTGTTTTGAGCCTGAATTTGAGATATACACGGGTACAGAAGATGCATACACATATTGACTTTGGGCACCTAAAATAACGAATTTCAGCATGTTTTAGGCCTGTATTTTGAAAATACTCTAACACGGAGTAGGCATGTACAGATCGCTTCTGGGACTCAAAAATATCGAATTTTCTTGTTTTTTAAGCCAGAATTTGAGATATAAACGGGTACAGAAGATGCATTCACATATTGACTTTGGGTACCTAAAATATCGATTTTCAACATGTTTTGGGCCTGTATTTTGAAAATACTTTAACACGGAGTAGGAATGAACAGGTCCCTTTTGGTACCCAAAGATATCGAGTTTTCGGGTGTTTTGAGCATGAATTTGAGATATAAACGGTTACTGAAGATGCAAGCACATATCCACTTTGGGCACCTAAAATATCGATTTTCAGCATGTTTTGGGCATGTATTTTGAAAATATTCTGGCACTAAGTAGACATGTACAGATCGCTTCTGGGCCAAAATAAAATCAAATATTTGAGTGTTTTGAGCCTGAATTTGAGATATAAACGTGTACAGAAGATGCATGCACATATCGACTTTGGGCACCTAAAATATCGATTTTCAGCATGTTTTGGGCGTGTTTTTTAAATATTCTCTTACTGCGTAGGCATGTACAGATAGCTTCTGGGAA
This sequence comes from Petrolisthes cinctipes, assembly GCA_033782935.1. Taxonomy (NCBI): domain Eukaryota; kingdom Metazoa; phylum Arthropoda; class Malacostraca; order Decapoda; family Porcellanidae; genus Petrolisthes; species Petrolisthes cinctipes. The sequence goes on from JAWQEG010000858.1 coordinate 184,237, forward strand.
TTAAAAATATCGAATTTTCGGGTGTTTTGAGTCTGAATTTGAGATATATACGTGTACTGAAGATGCATGCAAATATTGACTTTGAGCACCTAAAATATCGATTTTCAACATGTTTTAGTCTGTATTTTGAGAAAATTCTAGCAATGATTAGGCATGTACAGATCGCTTCTGGGACCCAAAAATATCGAATTTTCGGGTGATTTGAGCCTGAATTTGAGATATAAACGGGTACTGAAGATGCATGCACATATCGACTTTGGGCACCTGAAATATCCATTTTCAGCATGTTTTGGGCCTGTATTTTGAGAATACTCTAACACGGAGTAGGCATGTACAGATTGCCTCTGGGACCCAAAAATATCGAATTTTTCGGGTGTTTTGAGCCTGAATTTGAGATATACATGGGTACAGAAGATGCATACACATATTGACTTTGGGCACCTAAAATAACGAATTTCAGCATGTTTTAAGCCTGTATATTAAAAATTCTTTAACACGGAGTAGGCATGTACAGATCGCTTCTGGGAACCAAAAATATCGAATTTTTGGGTGTTTTGAGCCAGAATTTTAGATATAAACGGGTACTGAAGATGCATGCACATATCGACTTTGGGCACCTAAAATATCGATTTTCAGCATGTTTTGGGCATGTATTTTGAAAATATTCTAGCACTAAGTAGACATGTACAGATCGCTTCTGGGCCAAAATAAAATCGAATATTCGGGTGTTTTGAGCCTGAATTTGAGATATAAACGTGTACAGAAGATGCATGCACATATCGACTTTGGGCACCTAAAATATTGATTTTCAGCATGTTTTGGGCGTGTTTTTTTAAATATTCTATTACTGCGTAGGCATGTACAGATCGCTTCTGGGTCTCAAAAATATCGAATTTTCGGGTGTTTTGAGTCTGAATTTGAGATATAAACGAGTACTGAAGATGCATGCACATATTGACTTTGAGTACCTAAAATATCGATTTTTAGCATGTTTGGGTCTGTATTTTGAGAAAATTCTAGCAATGATTAGGCATGTACAGATCGCTTCTGAGACCCAAAAATATCGAATTTTCGGGTGTTTTGAGCCTGAATTTGAAATTTAAACGGGTACTGAAGATGCATGCACATATCGACTTTGGGCACCTGAAATATCAATTTTCAGCATGTTTTGGGCCTGTATTTTGAAAATACTCTAACACGGAGTAGGCATGTACAGATTGCCTCTGGGACCCAAAAATATCGAATTTTTCGGGTGTTTTGAGCCTGAATTTGAGATACACACGGGTACAGAAGATGCATACACATATTGACTTTGGGCACCTGAAATATCGAATTTCAGCATGTTTTAGGCCTGTATTTTGAAAATACTCTAACACGGAGTAGGCATGTACATATCGCTTCTGGGAACCAAAAATATCGAATTTTCGGGTGTTTTGAGCCAGAATTTGAGATATAAACGAGTACTGAAGATGCACGGACATATTGACTTTGGGCACCTAAAATATCGATTTTCAGCATGTTTTGGGCGTGTTTTTTAAATATTCTATTACTGCGTAGGCATGTACAGATCGCTTCTGGGACTCAAAAATATGGAATTTTCGGGTGTTTTGAGTCTGAATTTGAGATATAAACGTGTACTGAAGATGCATGCACATATTGACTTTGAACACCTAAAATATCGATTTTCAGCATGTTTGGGTCTGTATTTTGAGAAAATTCTAGCAATGATTAGGCATGTACAGATCCCTTCTGGGACCCAAAAATATCGAATTTTCGGGTGTTTTGAGCCTGAATATGAGATATAAACGGGTACTGAAGATGCATGCACATATCGACTTTGGGCACCTGAAATATCAATTTTCAGCATGTTTTGGGCCTGTATTTTGAGAATACTCTAACACGGAGTAGGCATTTACAGATTGCCTCTGGGACCCAAAAATATCGAATTTTTCGGGTGTTTTGAGCCTGAATTTGAGATATACACGGGTACAGAAGATGCATACACATATTGACTTTGGGCACCTAAAATAACGAATTTCAGCATGTTTTGGGCCTGTATTTTGAAAAACTCTAACACGGAGTAGGCATGTACAGATTGCCTCTGGGAACCAAAAATATCGAATTTTTCGGGTGTTTTGAGCCTGAATTTGAGATACACACGGGTACAGAAGATGCATACACATATTGACTATGGGCACCTGAAATATCGAATTTCAGCATGTTTTAGGCCTGTATTTTGAAAATACTCTAACACGGAGTAGGCATGTACAGATCGCTTCTGGGAACCAAAAATATCGAATTTTCGGGTGTTTTGAGCCAGAATTTGAGATATAAACGAGTACTGAAGATGCACGGACATATTGACTTTGGGCACCTAAAATATCGATTTTCAGCATGTTTGGGTCTATATTTTGAGAAAATTCTAGCAATAATTAGGCATGTACAGATCGCTTCTGGGACCCAAAAATATCGAATTTACGAGTGTTTTGAGCCTGAATTTGAGATATACACAGGTAAAGAAGATGCATACACATATTGACTTTGGGCACCTGAAATATCGAATTTCAGCATGTTTTAGGCCTGTATTTTGAAAATACTCTAACACGGAGTAGGCATGTACAGATCGCTTCTGGGATCCAAAAATATCGAATTTTCGGGTGTTTTGAGTCTGAATTTGAGATATAAACAAGTACAGAAGATGCATGCACATATCGACTTTAGGCACCTAAAATATCGATTTTCAGCATGTTTTAGGCCTGAATTTTGAAAATGTTCTATTACTGAGTAGGCATGTACAGATCGCTTCTGGGGCCCAAAAATATCGAGTTTTCGGGTGTTTTGAGCCAGAATTTTAGATATAAACGGGTACTGAAGATGCATGCACATATCGACTTTGGGCACCTAAAGTATCAATTTTCAGCATGTTTTGGGCCTATATTTTGAAAACATTCTAGCACTGAGTAGGCATGTACAGATCGCTTCTGGGCCCCAAAAATATCGAATTTTCGTGTGTTTTGAGCCTGAATTTGAGATATAAACGGGTACTGAAGATGCATGCACATGTCGACTTTGGGCACCTGAAATATCAATTTTTAGCATGTTTTGGGCCTGTATTTTGAAAATACTTTAACACGGAGTAGTCATGTACAGATTGCCTCTGGGACCCAAAATTATCGAATTTTTCGGGTGTTTTGAGCCTGAATTTGAGATATTCATGGGTACAGAAGATGCATACACATATTGACTTTGGGCACCTAAAATATCGAATTACAGCATGTTTTAGGCCTGTATTTTGAAAATACTCTAACACGGAGTAGGCATGTACAGATCGCTTCTGGGAACCAAAAATATCGAATTATCGGGTGTTTTGAGCCAGAATTTTAGATATAAACGGGTACTGAAGATGCATGCACATATCGACTTTGGGCACCTAAAATATCGATTTTCAGCATGTTTTGGGCCTGTATTTTGAAAATATTCTAGCACTAAGTAGACATGTACAGATCGCTTCTGGGCCAAAATAAAATCGAATATTCGGGTGTTTTGAGCTTGAATTTAAGATATAAACGTGTACAGAAGATGCATGCACATATCGACTTCGGGCACCTAAAATATCGATTTTCAGCATGTTTTGGGCGTGTTTTTTAAATATTCTATTACTGCGTAGGCATGTACAGATCGCTTCAGGGACTCAAAAATATGGAATTTTCGGGTGTTTTGAGTCTGAATTTGAGATATAAACGTGTACTGAAGATGCATGCACATATTGACTTTGAACACGTAAAATATCGATTTTCATCATGTTTGGGTCTGTATTTTGAGAAAATTCTAGCAATGATTAGGCATGTACAGATCGCTTCTGGGACCCAAAAATATCGAATTTTCGGGTGTTTTGAGCCTGAATATGAGATATAAACGGGTACTGAAGATGCATGCACATATCGACTTTGGGCACCTGAAATATCAATTTTCAGTATGTTTTGGGCCTGTATTTTGAGAATACTCTAACACGGAGTAGGCATTTACAGATTGCCTCTGGGACCCAAAAATATCGAATTTTTCGGGTGTTTTGAGCCTGAATTTGAGATATACACGGGTACAGAAGATGCATACACATATTGACTTTGGGCACCTAAAATAACGAATTTCAGCATGTTTTAGGCCTGTATTTTGAAAATACTCTAACACGGAGTAGGCATGTACAGATCGCTTCTGGGAACCAAAAATATCGAATATTCGGGTGTTTTGAGCCAGAATTTAAGATATAAACGGGTACTGAAGATGCATGCACATATCGGCTTTGGGTACCTAAAATATCGATTTTCAACATGTTTTGGGCCTGTATTTTGAAAATACTTTAACACGGATTAGGCATGAACAGGTCCCTTCTGGGACCCAAAGATATCGAGTTTTCGGGTGTTTTGAGCATGAATTTGAGATATAAACGGTTACTGAAGATGCAAGCACATATCCACTTTGGGCACCTAAAATATCGATTTTCAGCATGTTTTGGGCCTGTATTTTGAAAATATTCTAGCACTAAGTAGACATGTACAGATCGCTTATGGGCCAAAATAAAATCGAATATTCGGGTGTTTTGAGCCTGAATTTAAGATATAAACGTGTACAGAAGATGCATGCACATATCGACTTCGGGCACCTAAAATATCGATTTTCAGCATGTTTTGGGCGTGTTTTTTAAATATTCTATTACTGCGTAGGCATGTACAGATCGCTTCTGGGACTCAAAAATATGGAATTTTCGGGTGTTTTGAGTCTGAATTTGAGATATAAACGTGTACTGAAGATGTATGCACATATTGACTTTGAACACGTAAAATATCGATTTTCAGCATGTTTGGGTCTGTATTTTGAGAAAATTCTAGCAATGATTAGGCATGTACAGATCCCTTCTGGGACCCAAAAATATCGAATTTTCGGGTGTTTTGAGCCTGAATATGAGATATAAACGGGTACTGAAGATGCATGCACATATCGACTTTGGGCACCTGAAATATCAATTTTCAGCATGTTTTGGGCCTGTATTTTGAGAATACTCTAACACGGAGTAGGCATTTACAGATTGCCTCTGGGACCCAAAAATATCGAATTTTTCGGGTGTTTTGAGACTGAATTTGAGATATACACGGGTACAGAAGATGCATACACATATTGACTTTGGGCACCTAAAATAACGAATTTCAGCATGTTTTAGGCCTGTATTTTGAAAATACTCTAACACGGAGTAGGCATGTACAGATCGCTTCTGGGAACCAAAAATATCGAATATTCGGGTGTTTTGAGCCAGAATTTAAGATATAAACTGGTACTGAAGATGCATGCACATAACGACTTCGGGTACCTAAAATATCGATTTTCAACATGTTTTGGGCCTGTATTTTGAAAATACTTTAACACGGAGTAGGCATGAACAGGTCCCTTCTGGGACCCAAAGATATCGAGTTTTCGGGTGTTTTGAGCATGAATTTGAGATATAAACGGTTACTGAAGATGCAAGCACATATTGACTTTGGGCACCTGAAATATCGAATTTCAGCATGTTTTAGGCCTGTATTTTGAAAATACTCTAACACGGAGTAGGCATGTACAGATCGCTTCTGGGAACCAAAAATATCGAATTTTCGGGTGTTTTGAGCCAGAATTTGAGATATAAACGAGTACTGAAGATGCACGGACATATTGACTTTGGGCACCTAAAATATCGATTTTCAGCATGTTTGGGTCTATATTTTGAGAAAATTCTAGCAATGATTAGGCATGTACAGATCGCTTCTGGGACCCAAAAATATCGAATTTACGAGTGTTTTGAGCCTGAATTTGAGATATACACAGGTAAAGAAGATGCATACACATATTGACTTTGGGCACCTGAAATATCGAATTTCAGCATGTTTTAGGCCTGTATTTTGAAAATACTCTAACACGGAGTAGGCATGTACAGATCGCTTCTGGGAACCAAAAATATCGAATTTTCGGGTGTATTGAGTCTGAATTTGAGATATAAACAAGTACAGAAGATGCATGCACATATCGACTTTAGGCACCTAAAATATCGATTTTCAGCATGTTTTAGGCCTGAATTTTGAAAATGTTCTATTACTGAGTAGGCATGTACAGATCGCTTCTGGGGCCCAAAAATATCGAGTTTTCGGGTGTTTTGAGCCAGAATTTTAGATATAAACGGGTACTGAAGATGCATGCACATATCGACTTTGGGCACCTAAAGTATCAATTTTCAGCATGTTTTGGGCCTATATTTTGAAAACATTCTAGCACTGAGTAGGCATGTACAGATCGCTTCTGGGCCCCAAAAATATCGAATTTTCGTGTGTTTTGAGCCTGAATTTGAGATATAAACGGGTACTGAAGATGCATGCACATATCGACTTTGGGCACCTGAAATATCAATTTTTAGCATGTTTTGGGCCTGTATTTTGAAAATACTTTAACACGGAGTAGTCATGTACAGATTGCCTCTGGGACCCAAAATTATCGAATTTTTCGGGTGTTTTGAGCCTGAATTTGAGATATTCATGGGTACAGGAGATGCATACACATATTGACTTTGGGCACCTAAAATATCGAATTACAGCATGTTTTAGGCCTGTATTTTGAAAATACTCTAACACGGAGTAGGCATGTACATATCGCTTCTGGGAACCAAACATATCGAATTATCGGGTGTTTTGAGCCAGAATTTTAGATATAAACGGGTACTGAAGATGCATGCACATATCGACTTTGGGCACCTAAAATATCGATTTTCAGCATGTTTTGGGCCTGTATTTTGAAAATATTCTAGCACTAAGTAGACATGTACAGATCGCTTCTGGGCCAAAATAAAATCGAATATTCGGGTGTTTTGAGCTTGAATTTAAGATATAAACGTGTACAGAAGATGCATGCACATATCGACTTCGGGCACCTAAAATATCGATTTTCAGCATGTTTTGGGCGTGTTTTTTAAATATTCTATTACTGCGTAGGCATGTACAGAACGCTTCTGGGACTCAAAAATATGGAATTTTCGGGTGTTTTGAGTCTGAATTTGAGATATAAACGTGTACTGAAGATGCATGCACATATTGACTTTGAACACGTAAAATATCGATTTTCAGCATGTTTGGGTCTGTATTTTGAGAAAATTCTAGCAATGATTAGGCATGTACAGATCGCTTCTGGGACCCAAAAATATCGAATTTTCGGGTGTTTTGAGCCTGAATATGAGATATAAACGGGTACTGAAGATGCATGCACATATCGACTTTGGGCACCTGAAATATCAATTTTCAGCATGTTTTGGGCCTGTATTTTGAGAATACTCTAACACGGAGTAGGCATTTACAGATTGCCTCTGGGACCCAAAAATATCGAATTTTTCGGGTGTTTTGAGCCTGAATTTGAGATATACACGGGTACAGAAGATGCATACACATATTGACTTTGGGCACCTAAAATAACGAATTTCAGCATGTTTTAGGCCTGTATTTTGAAAATACTCTAACACGGAGTAGGCATGTACAGATCGCTTCTGGGAACCAAAAATATCGAATATTCGGGTGTTTTGAGCCAGAATTTAAGATATAAACGGGTACTGAAGATGCATGCACATATCGGCTTTGGGTACCTAAAATATCGATTTTCAACATGTTTTGGGCCTGTATTTTGAAAATACTTTAACACGGATTAGGCATGAACAGGTCCCTTCTGGGACCCAAAGATATCGAGTTTTCGGGTGTTTTGAGCATGAATTTGAGATATAAACGGTTACTGAAGATGCAAGCACATATCCACTTTGGGCACCTAAAATATCGATTTTCAGCATGTTTTGGGCCTGTATTTTGAAAATATTCTAGCACTAAGTAGACATGTACAGATCGCTTATGGGCCAAAATAAAATCGAATATTCGGGTGTTTTGAGCCTGAATTTAAGATATAAACGTGTACAGAAGATGCATGCACATATCGACTTCGGGCACCTAAAATATCGATTTTCAGCATGTTTTGGGCGTGTTTTTTAAATATTCTATTACTGCGTAGGCATGTACAGATCGCTTCTGGGACTCAAAAATATGGAATTTTCGGGTGTTTTGAGTCTGAATTTGAGATATAAACGTGTACTGAAGATGCATGCACATATTGACTTTGAACACCTAAAATATCGATTTTCAGCATGTTTGGGTCTGTATTTTGAGAAAATTCTAGCAATGATTAGGCATGTACAGATCCCTTCTGGGACCCAAAAATATCGAATTTTCGGGTGTTTTGAGCCTGAATATGAGATATAAACGGGTACTGAAGATGCATGCACATATCGACTTTGGGCACCTGAAATATCAATTTTCAGCATGTTTTGGGCCTGTATTTTGAGAATACTCTAACACGGAGTAGGCATTTACAGATTGCCTCTGGGACCCAAAAATATCGAATTTTTCGGGTGTTTTGAGCCTGAATTTGAGATATACACGGGTACAGAAGATGCATACACATATTGACTTTGGGCACCTAAAATAACGAATTTCAGCATGTTTTAGGCCTGTATTTTGAAAATACTCTAACACGGAGTAGGCATGTACAGATCGCTTCTGGGAACCAAAAATATCGAATATTCGGGTGTTTTGAGCCAGAATTTGAGATATAAACTGGTACTGAAGATGCATGCACATATCGACTTCGGGTACCTAAAATATCGATTTTCAACATGTTTTGGGCCTGTATTTTGAAAATACTTTAACACGGAGTAGGCATGAACAGGTCCCTTCTGGGACCCAAAGATATCGAGTTTTCGGGTGTTTTGAGCCTGAATTTGAGATATAAACGGTTACTGAAGATGCAAGCACATATCCACTTTGGGCACCTAAAATATCGAATTTCAGCATGTTTTAGGCCTGTATTTTGAAAATACTCTAACACGGAGTAGGCATGTACAGATCGCTTCTGGGAACCAAAAATATCGAATTTTCGGGTGTTTTGAGCCAGAATTTTAGATATAAACGGGTACTGAAGATGCATGCACATATCGACTTTGGGCACCTAAAATATCGATTTTCAGCATATTTAGGTCATGTATTTTGAAAATATTCTGGCACTAAGTAGACATGTACAGATCGCTTCTGGGCCAAAATAAAATCAAATATTTGGGTGTTTTGAGCCTGAATTTGAGATATAAACGTGTACAGAAGATGCATGCACATATCGACTTTGGGCACCTAAAATATCGATTTTCAGCATGTTTTGGGCGTGTTTTTTAAATATTCTCTTACTGCGTAGGCATGTACAGATAGCTTCTGGGAATTAAAAATATCGAATTTTCGGGTGTTTTGAGTCTGAATTTGAGATATATACGTGTACTGAAGATGCATGCAAATATTGACTTTGAGCACCTAAAATATCGATTTTCAACATGTTTTAGTCTGTATTTTGAGAAAATTCTAGCAATGATTAGGCATGTACAGATCGCTTCTGGGACCCAAAAATATCGAATTTTCGGGTGTTTTGAGCCTGAATTTGAGATATAAACGGGTACTGAAGATGCATGCACATATCGACTTTGGGCACCTGAAATATCAATTTTCAGCATGTTTTGGGCCTGTATTTTGAGAATACTCTAACACGGAGTAGGCATGTACAGATTGCCTCTGGGACCCAAAAATATCGAATTTTTCGGGTGTTTTGAGCCTGAATTTGAGATATACATGGGTACAGAAGATGCATACACATATTGACTTTGGGCACCTAAAATAACGAATTTCAGCATGTTTTAAGCCTGTATATTAAAAATTCTTTAACACGGAGTAGGCATGTACAGATCGCTTCTGGGAACCAAAAATATCGAATTTTTGGGTGTTTTGAGCCAGAATTTGAGATATAAACGGGTACTGAAGATGCATGCACATATCGACTTTGGGCACCTGAAATATCAATTTTCAGCATGTTTTGGGCCTGTATTTTGAGAATACTCTAACACGGAGTAGGCATGTACAGATTGCCTCTGGGACCCAAAAATATCGAATTTTTCGGGTGTTTTGAGCCTGAATTTGAGATATACATGGGTACAGAAGATGCATACACATATTGACTTTGGGCACCTAAAATAACGAATTTCAGCATGTTTTAAGCCTGTATATTAAAAATTCTTTAACACGGAGTAGGCATGTACAGATCGCTTCTGGGAACCAAAAATATCGAATTTTTGGGTGTTTTGAGCCAGAATTTTAGATATAAACGGGTACTGAAGATGCATGCACATATCGACTTTGGGCACCTAAAATATCGATTTTCAGCATGTTTTGGGCCTATATTTCGAAAACATTCTAGCACTGAGTAGGCATGTACAGATCGCTTCTGGGACCCAAAAATATCGAATTTTCGGGTGTTTTAAGACTGAATTTGAGATATAAACGGGTACAGAAGACGCATTCACATATTGACTTTGGGTACCTAAAATATCGATTTTCAACATGTTTTGGGCCTGTATTTTGAAAATACTTTAACACGGAGTAGGCATGTACAGATCCCTTCTGGGACCCACAAATATCGAGTTTTCGGGTGTTTTGAGCATGAATTTGAGATATAAACGGTTACTGAAGATGCAAGCACATATCGACTTTGGGCACCTAAAATATCGATTTTCAGCTTGTTTTGGGCCTGTATTTTGAAAATATTCTAGCACTAAGTAGACATGTACATATTGCTTCTGGGCCAAAATAAAATCGAATATTCGGGTGTTTTGAGCCTGAATTTGAGATATAAACGTGTACAGAAGATGCATGCACATATCGACTTTGGGCACCTAAAATATTGATTTTCAGCATGTTTTGGGAGTGTTCTTTTTTATTATTCTATTACTGCGTAGGCATGTACAGATCGCTTCTGGGACTCAAAAATATCGAATTTTCGGGTGTTTTGAGTCTGAATTTGAGATATAAACGAGTACTGAAGATGCATGCACATATTGACTTTGAGCACCTAAAATATCGATTTTTAGCATGTTTGAGTCTGTATTTTGAGAAAATTCTAGCAAAGATTAGGCATGTACAGATCGCTTCTGGGACCCAAAAATATCGAATTTTCGGGTGTTTTGAGCCTTAATTTGAGATATAAACGGGTACTGAAGATGCATGCACATATCGACTTTGGGCACCTAAAATATCAATTTTCAGCATGTTTTGGGTCTGTATTTTGAAAATACTCTAACACGGAGTAGGCATGTACAGATTGCCTCTGGGACCCAAAAATATCGAATTTTTCGGGTGTTTTGAGCCTGAATTTGGGATATACACGGGTACAGAAGATGCATACACATATTGACTTTGGGCTCCTAAAATATCGAATTTCAGCATGTTTTAGGCCTGTATTTTGAAAATACTCTAACACGGAGTAGGCATGTACAGATCGCTTCTGGGACCCAAAAATATCAAATTTTCGGGTGTTTTAAGCCTGAATTTGAGATATAAACGGGTACAGAAGATGCATTCAAATATTGACTTTGGGTAACTAAAATATCGATTTTCAACATGTTTTGGGCCTGTATTTTGAAAATACTTTAACACGGAGTAGGCATGTACAGATCCCTTCTGGGACCCAAAAATATCGAGTTTTCGGATGTTTTGAGCATGAATTTGAGATATAAACGGTTACTGAAGATGCAAGCACATATCGACTTTGGGCACCTAAAATATCGATTTTCAGCATGTTTTGGGCGTGTTTTTTAAATATTCTATTACTGCATAGGCATGTACAGATCGCTCCTGGGACTCAAAAATATCGAATTTTCGGGTGTTTTGAGTCTGAATTTGAGATATAAACGTGTACTGAAGATGCATGCACATATTGACTTTGAGCACCTAAAATAACGATTTTCAGCATGTTTGGGTCTGTATTTTGAGAAAATTCTATCAATGATTAGGCATGTACAGATCGCTTCTGGGACCCAAAAATATCGAATTTTCGGGTGTTTTGAGCCTGAATTTGAGATATAAACAGGTACTAAAGATGAATGCACATATCGACTTTGGGCACCTGAAATATCAATTTTCAGCATGTTTTTGGCCTGTATTTTGAGAATACTCTAACACGGAGTAGGCATGTACAGATTGCCTGTGGGACCCAAAAATTACGAATTTTTCGGGTGTTTTGAGCCTGAATTTGAGATATACACGGGTACAGAAGATGCATACACATATTGACTTTGGGCACCTAAAATAACGAATTTCAGCATGTTTTAGGCCTGTATTTTGAAAATACTCTAACACGGAGTAGGCATTTACAGATCGCTTCTGGGAACCAAAAATATCGAATTTTTGGGTGTTTTGAGCCAGAATTTAAGATATAAACGGGTACTGAAGATGCATGCACATATCGACTTTGGACACCTAAAATATCGATTTTCAGCATGTTTTGGGTCTATATTTTGAGAAAATTCTAGCACTAAGTAGGCATGTACAGATCGCTTCTGGGACCCAAAAAAATCGAATTTTCGGGTGTATTGAGCCTGAATTTGAGATATAAACGGGTACTGAAGATGCATGCACATATCATATCGACTTTGGGCACCTAAAATATCGATTTTCAGCATGTTTTAGGCGTGTTTTTTTAAATATTCCATTACTGCGTAGGCATGTACAGATCGCTTCTGGGACACAAAAATATCGAATTTTCGGGTGTTTTGAGCCAGAATTTGAGATATAAACGGGTACTGAAGATGCATGCACATATCGACATTGGGCACCTGAAATATCAATTTTCAGCATGTTTTAGGCCTGTATTTTGAAAATACTCTAACACGGAGTAGGCATGTACAGATCGCTTCTGGCAACCAAAAATATCGAATTTTCGGGTGTTTTGAGCCAGAATTTTAGATATAAACGGGTACTGAAGATGCATGCACATATCGACTTTGGGCACCTAAAATATCGATTTTCAGCATGTTTTGGGCGTGTATTTTGAAAACATTCTATCACTGAGTAGGCATGTACAGATCGCTTCTGGGACCCAAAAATATCGAATTTTCGGGTGTTTTAAGCCTGAATTTGAGATATAAACGTGTACAAAAGATGCATGCACATATCGACTTTGGGCACCTAAAATAATGATTTTTAGCATGTTTTGGGCGTGTTTTTTTAAATATTCTATTACTGCGTAGGCATGTACAGATCGCTTCTGGGACTCAAAAATATCAAATTTTCGGGTGTTTTGAGTCTGAATTTGAGATATAAACGAGTACTGAAGATGCATGCACATATTGACTTTGAGCACCTAAAATATCGATTTTTAGCATGTTTGGGTCTGTATTTTGAGAAAATTCTAGCAATGATTAGGCATGTACAGATCGCTTCTGGGACCCAAAAATATCGAATTTTCGGGTGTTTTGAGCCTGAATTTGATATATACACGGGTACAGAATATGCATACACATATTGACTTTGGGCACCTAAAATATCGAATTTCAGCATGTTTTAGGCCTGTATTTTGAAAATACTCTAACACGGAGTAGGCATGTACAGATCGCTTTTGGGAACCAAAAATATCGAATTTTCGGGGGTTTTGAGCCAGAATTTTAGATATAAACGGGTACTGAAGATGCATGCACATATCGACTTTGGGCACCTAAAACATAGATTTTCAGCATGTTTTGGGCCTATATTTCGAAAAAATTCTAGCACTGAGTAGGCATTTACAGATCGCTTCTGGGACTCAAAAATATCGAATTTTCGGGTGTTTTGAGTCTGAATTTGAGATATAAACGAGTACTGAAGATGCATGCACATATTGACTTTGAGCACCTAAAATATCGATTTTTAGCATGTTTGGGTCTGTATTTTGAGAAAATTCTTGCAAAGATTAGGCATGTACAGATCGCTTCTGGGACCCAAAAATATCGAATTTTCGGGTGTTTTGAGTCTGAATTTGAGATATACACGGGTACTGAAGATGCATGCACATTTTGACTTTGGGCACCTGAAATATCAATTTTCAGCATGTTTTGGGACTGTATTTTGAAAATATTCTAACACGGAGTAGGCATGTACAGATTGCCTCTGGGACTCAAAAATATCGAATTTTTCGGGTGTTTTGAGCCTGAATTTGAGATATACACGGGTACAGAAGATGCATACACATATTGACTTTAGGCACCTAAAATATCGAATTTCAGCATGTTTTAGGCCTGTATTTTGAAAATACTCTAACACGGAGTAGGCATGTACAGATCGCTTCTGGGAACCAAAAATATCGAATTTTCGGGTGTTTTGAGCCAGAATTTTAGATATAAACGAGTACTGAAGATGCATGCACATATCGACTTTGGGCACCTAAAATATCGATTTTCAGCATGTTTTGGGCCTATATTTTGAAAACATTCTAGCACTGAGTAGGCATTTACAGATCGCTTCTGGGACCCAAAAATATCGAATTTTCGGGTGTTTTAAGCCTGAATTTGAGATATAAACGGGTACAGAAGATGCATTCACATTTTGACTTTGGGTACCTAAAATATCGATTTTTAACATGTTTTGGGCCTATATTTTGAAAATACTTTAACACGGAGTAGGCATGTACAGATCCCTTCTGGGACCCAAAAATATCGAGTTTTATGGTGTTTTGAGCATGAATTTGAGATATAAACGGTTACTGAAGATGCAAGCACATATCGACTTTGGGCACCTAAAATATCGATTTTCAGCATGTTTTGGGCCTGTATTTTGATAAAATTCTGGCACTAAGTAGACATCTACAGATCGCTTCTGGGCCAAAATAAAATCGAATATTCGGGTGTTTTGAGCCTGAATTTGAGATATAAACGTGTACAGAAGATGCATGCACATATCGACTTTGGGCACCTAAAATATCGATTTTCAGCATGTTTTGGGCGTGTTTTTTAAATATTCTATTACTGCGTAGGCATGTACAGATCGCTTCTGGGACTCAAAAATATCGAATTTTCGGGTGTTTTGAGTCTGAATTTGAGATATAAACGTGTACTGAAGATGCATGCACAAATTGACTTTGAGCACCTAAAATATCAATTTTCAGCATGATCTGGTCTATATTTTGAGAAATTTCTAGCAATGATTAGGCATGTACAGATCGCTTCTGGGACCCAAAAAATATCGAATTTTCGGGTGTTTTGAGCCTGAATTTGAGATATAATTGGGTACTGAAGATGCATGCACATATCGACTTTGGGCAACTGAAATATCAATTTTCAGCATGTTTTGGGCCTGTATTTTGAGAATACTCTAACACGGAGTAGGCATGTACAGATTGCCTCTGGGACCCAAAAATATCGAATTTTTCGGGTGTTTTGAGCCTGAATTTGAGATATACACGGGTACAGAAGATGCATACACATATTGACTTTGGGCACCTAAAATAACGAATTTCAGCATGTTTTAGGCCTGAATTTTGAAAATACTCTAACACGAAGTAGGCATGTACAGATCGCTTCTGGGAACCAAAAATATCGAATTTTTGGGTGTTTTGAGCCAGAATTTTAGATATAAACGGGTACTGAAGATGCATGCACATATCGACTTTGGGCACCTAAAATATCGATTTTCAGCATGTTTTGGGCCTATATTTCGAAAACATTCTAGCACTGAGTAGGCATGTACAGATCGCTTCTGGGACCCAAAAATATCGAATTTTCGGGTGTTTTGAGCATGAATTTGAGATATAAACGGTTACTGAAGATGCAAGCACATATCGACTTTGGGCACCTAAAATATCGATTTTCAGCATGTTTTGGGCCTGTATTTTGAAAATATTCTAGCACTAAGTAGACATGTACAGATAGCTTCTGGGCCAAAATAAAATCGAATATTCGGGTGTTTTGAGCCTGAATTTGAGATATAAACGTGTACAGAAGATGCATGCACATATCGACTTTGGGCACCTAAAATATCGATTTTCAGCATGTTTTGGGCGTGTTTTTTTTAATTTTCTATTACTGCGTAGGCATGTACAGATCGCTTCTGGGACTCAAAAATATCGAATTTTCGGGTGTTTTGAGTCTGAATTTGAGATATAAACGTGTACTGAGGATGCATGCACAAATTGACTTTGAGCACCTAAAATATCGATTTTCAGCATGTTTGGGTCTGTATTTTGAGAAATTTCTAGCAATGATTAGGCATGTACAGATCGCTTCTGGGACCCAAAAATATCGAATTTCCGGGTGTTTTGAGCCTGAATTTGAGATATAAACGGGTACTGTAGATGCATGCACATATCGACTTTGGGCACCTGAAATATCAATTTTCAGCATGTTTTGGGCCTGTATTTTGAGAATACTCTAACACGGAGTAGGCATGTACAGATTGCCTCTGGGACCCAAAAATATCGAATTTTTCGGGTGTTTTGAGCCTGAATTTGAGATATAAACGGGTACAGAAGATGCATTCACATATTGACTTTGGGCACCTAAAATAACGAATTTCAGCATGTTTTAGGCCTGAATTTTGAAAATACTCTAACACGAAGTAGGCATGTACAGATCGCTTCTGGGAACCAAAAATATCGAATTTTTGGGTGTTTTGTGCCAGAATTTTAGATATAAACGGGTACTGAAGATGCATGCACATATCGACTTTGGGCACCTAAAATATCGATTTTCAGCATGCTTTGGGCCTATATTTCGAAAACATTCTAGCACTGAGTAGGCATGTACAGATCGCTTCTGGGACCCAAAAATATCGAATTTTCGGGTGTTTTAAGCCTGAATTTGAGATATAAACGGTTACAGAAGATGCATTCACATATTGACTTTGGGTACCTAAAATATCGATTTTCAACATGTTTTGGGCCTGTATTTTGAAAATACTTTAACACGGAGTAGGCATGTACAGATCCCTTCTGGGACCCAAAAATATCGAGTTTTCGGGTGTTTTGAGCATGAATTTGAGATATAAACGGTTACTGAAGATGCAAGCACATATCGACTTTGAGCACCTAAAATATCGATTTTCAGCATGTTTTTAGGCCTGTATTTTGAAAATATTCTAGCACTAAGTAGACATGTACAGATCGCTTCTGGGCCAAAATAAAATCGAATATTCGGGTGTTTTGAGCATGAATTTGAGATATAAACGTGTACAGAAGATGCATGCACGTATCGACTTTGAGCACCTAAAATATCGATTTTCAGCATGTTTTGGGCGTGTTTTTTATATACTCTATTACTGCGTAGGCATGTACAGATCGCTTCTGGGACTCAAAAATATCGAATTTTCGGGTGTTTTGAGTCTGAATTTGAGATATAAACGTGTACTGAAGATGCATGCACATATTGACTTTGAGCACCTAAAATATCGATTATCAGCATGTTTGGATCTGTATTTTGAGAAAATTCTAGCAATGATTAGGCATGTACAGATCGCTTCTGGGACCCAAAAATATCGAATTTTCGGGTGTTTTGAGACTGAATTTGAGATATAAACGGGTACTGAAGATGCATGCACATATCGACATTGGGCACCTAAAATATCGATTTTCAGCATGTTTTGGGCCTATATTTTAAAAACATTCTAGCACTGAGTAGGCATGTACAGATCGCTTCTGGGACAAAAAAATATCGAATTTTCGGGTGTTTTAAGCCTGAATTTGAGATATAAACGGTTACAGAAGATGCATTCACATATTGACTTTGGGTACCTAAAATATCGATTTTCAACATGTTTTGGGCCTGTATTTTGAAAATACATTAACACGGAGTAGGCATGTACAGATCCCTTCTGGGACCCAAAAATATCGAGTTTTCGGGTGTTTTGAGCATGAATTTGAGATATAAACGGTTACTGAAGATGCAAGCACATATCGACTTTGAGCACCTAAAATATCGATTTTCAGCATGTTTTGGGCCTGTATTTTGAAAATATTCTAGCACTAAGTAGACATGTACAGATCGCTTCTGGGCCAAAATAAAATCGAATATTCGGGTGTTTTGAGCCTGAATTTGAGATATAAACGTGTACAGAAGATGCATGCACATATCGACTTTGGGCACCTAAAATATCGATTTTGAGCATGTTTTGGGCGTGTTTTTTAAATACTCTATTACTGCGTAGGCATGTACAGATCGCTTCTGGGACTCAAAAATATCGTATTTTCGGGTGTTTTGAGTCTGAATTTGAGATATAAACGTGTACTGAAGATGCATGCACATATTGACTTTGAGCACCTAAAATATCGATTTCAGCATGTTTGGATCTGTATTTTGAGAAAATTCTAGCAATGATTAGGCATGTACAGATCGCTTCTGGGACCCAAAAATATCGAATTTTCGGGTGTTTTGAGCCTGAATTTGAGATATAAACGGGTACTGAAGATGCATGCACATATCGACTTTGGGCACCTGAAATATCAATTTTCAGCATGTTTTGGGCCTGTATTTTGAGAATACTCTAACACGGAGTAGGCATGTACAGATTGCCTCTAGGACCCAAAAATATCGAATTTTTCGGGTGTTTTGAGCCCGAATTTGAGATATACACGGGTACAGAAGATGCATACACATATTGACTTTGGGCACCTAAAATAACGAATTTCAGCATGTTTTAGGCCCGTATTTTATGAAAATACTCTAACACGGAGTAGGCATGTACAGATCGCTTCTGGGAACGAAAAATATCGAATTTTTACGTGTTTTGAGTCTGAATTTTAGATATAAACGGGTACTGAAGATGCATGCACATATCGACTTTGGGCACCTAAAATATCGATTTTCAGCATGTTTTGGGTCTATATTTTGAGAAAATTCTTGCAATGATTAGGCATGTACAGATCGCTTCTGGGACCCAAAAATATCGAATTTTCGGGTGTTTTGAGCCTGAATTTGAGATATAAACGGGTACTGAAGATGCATGCACATATCGACTTTGGGCACCTAAAATATCGATTTTCAGCATGTTTTAGGCGTGTTTTTTTAAATATTCTATTACTGCGTAGGCATGTACAGATCGCTTCTGGGAACCAAAAATATCGAATTTTTGGGTGTTTTGAGCCAGAATTTTAGATATAAACGGGTACTGAAGATGCATGCACATATCGACTTTGGGCACCTAAAATATCGATTTTCAGCATGTTTGGGTCTGTATTTTGAGAAAATTCTAGCAAAGATTAGGCATGTACAGATTGCTTCTGGGACCCAAAAATATCGAATTTTCGGGTGTTTTGAGCCTGAATTTGAGATATAAACGGGTACTGAAGATGCATGCACATATCAACATTGGGCACCTGAAATATCAATTGTCAGCATGTTTTGGGCCTGTATTTTGAAAATACTCTAACACGGAGTAGACATGTACAGATTGCCTCTGGGACCCAAAAATATCGAATTTTTCGGGTGTTTTGAACCTGAATTTGAGATATAAACGGGTACAGAAGATGCATACACATATTGACTTTGGGCACCTAAAATAACGAATTTTAGCATGTTTTAGGCCTGTATTTTGAAAATACTCTAAAACGGAGTAGGCATGTACAGATCGCTTCTGGGAACCAAAAATATCGAATTTTTGGGTGTTTTGAGCCAGAATTTTAGATATAAACGGGTACTGAAGATGCATGCACATATCGACTTTGGGCACCTAAAATATCGATTTTCAGCATGTTTTGGGTCTATATTTTGAGAAAATTCTAGCAATGATTAGGCATGTACAGATCGCTTCTGGGACCCAAAAATATCGAATTTTCGGGTGTTTTGAGCCTGAATTTGAGATATAAACGGGTACTGAAGATTCATGCACATATCGACTTTGGGCACCTAAAATATCGATTTTCAGCATGTTTTTAGGCGTGTTTTTTTAAATATTCTATTACTGCGTAGGCATGTACAGATCGCTTCTGGGACTCAAAAATATCGAATTTTCGGGTGTTTTGAGTCTGAATTTGAGATATAAACGGTTACTGAATATGCAAGCACATATAAACTTTGGGCACCTAAAATATCGATTTTCAGCATGTTTTGGGCCTGTATTTTGAAAATATTCTAGCACTAAGTAGGCATGTACAAATCGCTTTTGGGCCAAAATAAAATCGAATATTCGGGTGTTTTGAGCCTGAATTTGAGATATAAACGTGTACAGAAGATGCATGCACATATCGACTTTGGGCACCTAAAATATCGATTTTCAGCATGTTTTAGGCTTTTTTTTTTATATATTCTATTACTGCGTAGGCATGTACAGATCGCTTCTGGGACTCAAAAATATCGAATTTTCGGGTGTTTTGAGTCTGAATTTGAGATATAAACGAGTACTGAAGATGCATGGACATATTGACTTTGGGCACCTAAAATATCGATTTTCAGCATGTTTGGGTCTGCATTTTGAGAAAATTCTAGCAATGATTAGGCATGTACAGATCGCTTCTGTGACCCAAAAATATCGAACTTTCGGGTGTTTTGAGCCTGAATTTGAGATATAAACGAGTACAGAAGATGCATACCCATATTGACTTTGGGCACCTAAAATATCGAATTTCAGCATGTTTTAGGCCTTTATTTTAAAAATACTCTAACACGGAGTAGGCATGTACAGATCGCTTTTGGGAACCAAAAATATCTAATTTTCGGGTGTTTTAAGCTTGAATTTGAGATATAAACGGGTACAGAAGATGCATTCGCATATTGACTTTGGGTACCTAAAATATCGATTTTCAACATGTTTTGGGCCTGCCTTTTTAAAATACTTTAACACGGAGTAGGCATGTACAGATCCCTTCTGGGACCCAAAAATATCGAGTTTTCGGGTGTTTTGATCCTGAATTTAAGATATAAACGGGTACAGAAGATGCATGCACATATCGACTTTGGGCACCTAAAATGTCGATTTTCAGCATGTTTTAGGCCTGAATTTTGAAAATGTTCTATTACTGAGTAGGCATGTACAGATCGCTTCTAGAACCCAAAAATATCGAGTTTTCGGGTGTTTTGAGCCTGAATTTGAGATATAAACGGTTATTGAAGATGCAAGCACATATCGACTTTGGGCACCTAAAATATCGATTTTCAGTATGTTTTGGGCCTGTATTTTGAAAATATTCTACACTAAGTAGGCATGTACAGATCGCTTCTGGGAACCAAAAATATCGAATTTTCGGGTGTTTTAAGCCTGAATTTAAGATATAAACGGGTACAGAAGATACATTCACATATTGACTTTGGGTACCTAAAATATCGATTTTCAACATGTTTTGGGCCTGTATTTTTAAAATACTTTAAAACGGAGTAGGCATCTACAGATCCCTTCTGTGACCCAAAAATATCGAGTTTTCGGGTGTTTTGATCCTGAATTTAAGATATAAACGGGTACAGAAGATGCATGCACATATCGACTTTGGGCACCTAAAATATCGATTTTCAGCATGTTTTAGGCCTGAATTTTGAAAATGTTCTATTACTGAGTAGGCATGTACAGATCACTTCTGGGACCCAAAAATATCGAATTTTCTATTGTTTTAAGCCTGAATTTGAGATATAAACGGGTACAGAAGATGCATTCACATATTGACTTTGGGTACCTAAAATATCGATTTTCAACATGTTTTGGGCCTGTATTTTGAAAATACTTTAACAGGGAGTAGGCATGAACAGGTCCCTTCTGGGACCCAAAGATATCGAGTTTTCGGGTGTTTTAAGCATGAATTTGAGATATAAACGGTTACTGAAGATGCAAGCACATGTCCACTTTGGGTACCTAAAATATCGATTTTCAGCATGTTTTGGGCGTGTATTTTGAAAATATTCTAGCACTAAGTAGACATGTACAGATCGCTTCTGGGCCAAAATAAAATCGAATATTCGGGTGTTTTGAGCCTGAATTTGAGATATAAACGGGTACAGAAGATGCATGCACATATCGACTTTGGGCACCTAAAATATTGATTTTCAGCATGTTTTGGGCGTGTTTTTTTAAATATTCTATTACTGCGTAGGCATGTACAGATTGCCTCTGGGACCCAAAAATATCGAATTTTTCGGGTGTTTTGAGCCAGAATTTTAGATATAAACGGGTACTGAAGATGCATGCACATATCGACTTTGAGCACCTAAAATATCGATTTTCAGCATGTTTTGGGCCTATATTTTGAAAACATTCTAGCACTGAGTAGGCATGTACAGATCGCTTCTGGGACCCAAAAATATCGAATTTTAGGGTGTTTTAAGCCTGAATTTGAGATATAAACGTGTACAGAAGATGCATGCACATATCGACTTTGGGCACCTAAAATATTGATTTTCAGCATGTTTTGGGCCTGAATTTTGAAAATGTTCTATTACTGAGTAGGCATGTACAGATCGCTTCTAGAACCCAAAAATATCGAGTTTTCGGGTGTTTTGAGCATGAATTTGAGATATAAACGGTTATTGAAGATGCAAGCACATATCGACTTTGGGCACCTAAAATATCGATTTTCAGCATGTTTTGGGCCTGTATTTTGAAAATATTCTACACTAAGTAGGCATGTACAGATCGCTTCTGGGAACCAAAAATATCGAATTTTCGGGTGTTTTAAGCCTGAATTTAAGATATAAACGGGTACAGAAGATGCATTCACATATTGACTTTGGGTACCTAAAATATCGATTTTCAACATGTTTTGGGCCTGTATTTTTAAAATACTTTAAAACGGAGTAGGCATCTACAGATCCCTTCTGTGACCCAAAAATATCGAGTTTTCGGGTGTTTTGATCCTGAATTTAAGATATAAACGGGTACAGAAGATGCATGCACATATCGACTTTGGGCACCTAAAATATCGATTTTCAGCATGTTTTAGGCCTGAATTTTGAAAATGTTCTATTACTGAGTAGGCATGTACAGATCACTTCTGGGACCCAAAAATATCGAATTTTCTGTTGTTTTAAGCCTGAATTTGTGATATAAACGGGTACAGAAGATGCATTCACATATTGACTTTGGGTACCTAAAATATCGATTTTCAACATGTTTTGGGCCTGTATTTTGAAAATACTTTAACAGGGAGTAGGCATGAACAGATCCCTTCTGGGACCCAAAGATATCGAGTTTTCGGGTGTTTTAAGCATGAATTTGAGATATAAACGGTTACTGAAGATGCAAGCACATGTCCACTTTGGGTACCTAAAATATCGATTTTCAGCATGTTTTGGGCGTGTATTTTGAAAATATTCTAGCACTAAGTAGACATGTACAGATCGCTTCTGGGCCAAAATAAAATCGAATATTCGGGTGTTTTGAGCCTGAATTTGAGATATAAACGGGTACAGAAGATGCATGCACATATCGACTTTGGGCACCTAAAATATTGATTTTCAGCATGTTTTGGGCGTGTTTTTTTAAATATTTTATTACTGCGTAGGCATGTACAGATTGCCTCTGGGACCCAAAAATATCGAATTTTTCGGGTGTTTTGAGCCAGAATTTTAGATATAAACGGGTACTGAAGATGCATGCACATATCGACTTTGAGCACCTAAAATATCGATTTTCAGCATGTTTTGGGCCTATATTTTGAAAACATTCTAGCACTGAGTAGGCATGTACAGATCGCTTCTGGGACCCAAAAATATCGAATTTTAGGGTGTTTTAAGCCTGAATTTGAGATATAAACGTGTACAGAAGATGCATGCACATATCGACTTTGGGCACCTAAAATATTGATTTTCAGCATGTTTTGGGCGTGTTTTTTTTAATTTTCTATTACTGCCCAGGCATGTACAGATCGCTTCTGGGACTCAAAAATATCAAATTTTCGGGTGTTTTGAGTCTGAATTTGAGATATAAACGAGTACTTAAGATTCATGCACATATTGACTTTGAGCACCTAAAATTTCGATTTTTATCATGTTTGGGTCTGTATTTTGAGAAAATTCTAGCAATGATTAGGCATGTACAGATCGCTTCTGGGACCCAAAAATATCGAATTTTCGGGTGTTTTGAGCCTGAATTTGAGATATAAACGGGTACTGAAGATGCATGCACATATCGACTTTGGGCACCTGAAATATCAATTTTCAGCATGTTTTGGGCCTGTATTTTGAAAATACTCTAACATGGAGTAGGCATGTACAGGTCGCCTCTGGGACCCCAAAATATCGAATTTTTCGGGTGTTTTGAGTCTGAATTTGAGATATACACGGGTACAGAAGATGCATACACATATTGACTTTGGGCACCTAAAATATCGAATTTCAGCATGTTTTAGGCCAGTATTTTGAAAATACTCTAACACGGAGTAGTCATGTACAGATCGCTTCTGGGAACCAAAAATATCGAATTTTCGGGTGTTTTGAGCCAGAATTTTAGATATAAACGGGTACTGAAGATGCTTGCACATATCGACTTTGGGCACCTAAAATATCGATTTTCAGCATGTTTTGGGCGTGTTTTTTTAAATATTCTATTACTGCGTAGGCATGTACAGATCGCTTCTGGGACTCAAAAATATCGAATTTTCGGGTGTTTTGAGTCTGAATTTGAGATATAAACGAGTACTGAAGATGCATGGACATATTGACTTTGGGCACCTAAAATATCGATTTTCAGCATGTTTGGGTCTGCATTTTGAGAAAATTCTAGCAATGATTAGGCATGTACAGATCGCTTCTGTGACCCAAAAATATCGAACTTTCGGGTGTTTTGAGCCTGAATTTGAGATATAAACGGGTACTGAAGATGAATGCACATTTCGACTTTGGGCACCTGAAATATCAATTTTCAGCATGTTTTGGGCCGGTATTTTAAAAATACTCTAACACGGAGTAGGCATGTACAGATCACTTCTGGGGCCCAAAAATATCGAATTTTCGGGTGTTTTAAGCCTGAATTTGAGATATACACGAGTACAGAAGATGCATACCCATATTGACTTTGGGCACCTAAAATATCGAATTTCAGCATGTTTTAGGCCTTTATTTTAAAAATACTCTAACACGGAGTAGGCATGTACAGATCGCTTTTGGGAACCAAAAATATCTAATTTTCGGGTGTTTTAAGCTTGAATTTGAGATATAAACGGGTACAGAAGATGCATTCGCATATTGACTTTGGGTACCTAAAATATCGATTTTCAACATGTTTTGGGCCTGCCTTTTTAAAATACTTTAACACGGAGTAGGCATGTACAGATCCCTTCTGGGACCCAAAAATATCGAGTTTTCGGGTGTTTTGATCCTGAATTTAAGATATAAACGGGTACAGAAGATGCATGCACATATCGACTTTGGGCACCTAAAATGTCGATTTTCAGCATGTTTTAGGGCTGAATTTTGAAAATGTTCTATTACTGAGTAGGCATGTACAGATCGCTTCTAGAACCCAAAAATATCGAGTTTTTGGGTGTTTTGAGCCTGAATTTGAGATATAAACGGTTATTCAAGATGCAAGCACATATCGACTTTGGGCACCTAAAATATCGATTTTCAGCATGTTTTGGGCCTGTATTTTGAAAATATTCTACACTAAGTAGGCATGTACAGATCGCTTCTGGGAACCAAAAATATCGAATTTTCGGGTGTTTTAAGCCTGAATTTAAGATATAAACGGGTACAGAAGATGCATTCACATATTGACTTTGGGTACCT
Organism: Petrolisthes cinctipes; assembly: GCA_033782935.1. NCBI lineage: Eukaryota > Metazoa > Arthropoda > Malacostraca > Decapoda > Porcellanidae > Petrolisthes > Petrolisthes cinctipes. The sequence goes on from JAWQEG010000858.1 coordinate 209,822, forward strand.
AAAATATCGATTTTCAACATGTTTTGGGCCTGTATTTTCAAAATACTTTAAAACGGAGTAGGCATCTACAGATCCCTTCTGTGACCCAAAAATATCGAGTTTTCGGGTGTTTTGATCCTGAATTTAAGATATAAACGGGTACAGAAGATGCATGCACATATCGACTTTGGGCACCTAAAATATCGATTTTCAGCATGTTTTAGGCCTGTATTTTGAAAATACTCTAACACGGAGTAGGCATGTACAGATCTCTTCAGGGAACCAAAATTATCGATTTTTTGGGTGTTTTGAGCCAGAATTTGAGATATAAACGGGTACTGAAGATGCATGCACATATCGACTTTGGGCACCTAAAATATCGATTTTCAGCATGTTTTAGGCGTGTTTTTTTAAATATTCTATTACTGTGTAGGCATGTACAGATCGCTTCTGGGACTCAAAAATATCGAATTTTCGGGTGTTTTGAGTCTGAATTTGAGATATTAACGAGTAATGAAGATGCATGCACATATCGACTTTGAGCACCTAAAATATCGATTTTCAGCATGTTTGGGTCTGTATTTTGAGAAAATTCTCGCAATGATTAGGCATGTACAGATCGCTTCTGAGACTGAAAAAAATCGAATTTTCGGGTGTTTTAAGCCTGAATTTGAGATATAAACGTGTACTGAAGATGCATGCACATATCGACTTTGGGCACCTGAAATATCAATTTTCAGCATGTTTTTGGTCTGTATTTTGAAAGTACTCTAACACGGAGTAGGCATGTACAGATTGCCTCTGGGACCCAAAAATATGGAATTTTTCGGGTGTTTTGAGCCTGAATTTGAGATATACACGGGTACAGAAGATGCATACACATATTGACTTTGGGCACCTAAAATATCGATTTTCAGCATGTTTTGGGTCTATATTTTGAGAAAATTCTAGCAATGATTAGGCATGTACAGATCGCTTCTGGGACCCAAAAATATCGAATTTTCGGGTGTTTTGAGCCTGAATTTGAGATATAAACGGGTACTGAAGATGCATGCACATATCGATTTTGGGCACATAAAATATCGATTTTCAGAATGTTTTAGGCGTGTTTTTTTAAATATTCTATTACTGCGTAGGCATGTACAGATCGCTTCTGAGACTCAAAAATATCGAATTTTCGGGTGTTTTGAGTCTGAATTTGAGATATAAACGAGTACTGAAGATGCATGGACATATTGACTTTGGGCACCTAAAATATCGATTTTTAGCATGTTTGGGTCTGTATTTTGAGAAAATTCTAGCAATGATTAGGCATGTACAGATCGCTTCTGGGACCCAAAAATATCGATTTTTCGGGTGTTTTGAGCCTGAATTTGAGATATACACGGGTACTGAAGATGCATGCACATATCGACTTTGGGCACCTAAAATATCGATTTTCAGCATGTTTCGGTCTGTATTTTGAGAAAATTCTAGCAAAGATTAGGCATGTACTGCTCGCTTCTTGGACCCAATAATATCGAATTTTCGGGTGTTTTGAGCCTGAATTTGAGATATAAACGGGTACTGAAGATGCTTGCACATATCGACTTTGGGCACCTGAAATATCAATTTTTAGCATGTTTTCGGCCTGTATTTTGAAAATACTCTAACACGGAGTAGGCATGTACAGATTGCCTTTGGGACCCAAAAATATCGAAATTTTCGGGTGTTTTGAGCCTGAATTTGAGATATAAACGGGTACAGAAGATGCATTCACATATTGACTTTGGGCACCTAAAATATCGATTTTCAACATGTTTTGGGCCTGTATTTTGAAAATACCTTAACACGGAGTAGGCATGTACAGATCTCTTATGTGACCCAAAAATATCCAGTTTTCGGGTGTTTTGAGCCTGAATTTGAGATATAAACGTGTACAGAAGATGCATGCACATATCGACTTTGGGCACCTAAATTATCGATTTTCAGCATATTTTGGGCGTGTTTTTAAAAATATTCTATTACTGCGTAGGCATGTACAGATCGCTTCTGGGACTCAAAAATATCGAATTTTCGGGTGTTTTGAGTCTGAATTAGAGATATAAACGAGTACTGAAGATACATGCACATATTGACTTTGAGCACCTAAAATATCGATTTTCAGCATGTTTGTGTCTGTATTTTGAGAAAATTCTAGCAATGATTAGGCATGTACAGATCGCTTCTGGACACCCAAAAATATCGAATTTTGGGGTGTTTTGAGCCTGAATTTGAGATATAAACGGGTACAGAAGATGCATTAACATATTGACTTTGGGTACCTAAAATATCGATTTTCAACATGTTTTGGGCCTGTATTTTGAAAATACTTTAACACGGAGTAGGCATGTACAGATCCCTTCTGGGACCCTAAAATATCGAGTTTTCGGGTGTTTTGAGCATGAATTTGAGATATAAACGGTTACTGAAGATGCAAGCACATATCGATTTTGGGCACCTAAAATATCGATTTTTAGCATGTTTTCGTCCTGAATCTTAAAAATATTCTATTACTGAGTAGGCATGTACAAATTGCTTCTTGGACCCAAAAATATCGAGTTTACGGATGTTTTGAGCCTGAATTTGAGATATAAACGTGTACAGAAGATTCATACACATACTGACTTTGGGCACCTACAATATCGATTTTCAGCATGTTTTGGACCTGTATTATGAAAATACTCTAATACGGAGTAGGCATGTACAGAACGCTTCTGGGACCCAAAAATATCGAATTTTCGGGTGTTTTGAGTCTGAATTTGGAATATAAACTTGTACAGAAGATGCATACACATATTGACTTTGGGCACCTAAAATATCGAATTTCAGCATGTTTTATGCCTGTATTTTGAAAATACTCTAACACGGAGTAGGCATGTACAGATCGCTTCTGGGACCCAAAAATATCGATTTTTTGGGTGTTTTGAGCCAGAATTTTAGATATAAACGGGTACTGAAGATGCATGCACATATCGACTTTGGGCACCTAAAATATCGATTTTCAGCATGTTTTAGGCGTGTTTTTTTAAATATTCTATTACTGAGTAGGCATGTACAGATCGCTTCTAGAACCCAAAAATATCGAGTTTTCGGGTGTTTTGAGCCTGAATTTGAGATATAAACGGTTATTGAAGATGCAAGCACATATCGACTTTGGGCACCTAAAATATCGATTTTCAGCATGTTTTGGGCCTGTATTTTGAAAATATTCTACACTAAGTAGGCATGTACAGATCGCTTCTGGGAACCAAAAATATCGAATTTTCGGGTGTTTTAAGCCTGAATTTAAGATATAAACGGGTACAGAAGATGCATTCACATATTGACTTTGGGTACCTAAAATATCGATTTTCAACATGTTTTGGGCCTGTATTTTCAAAATACTTTAAAACGGAGTAGGCATCTACAGATCCCTTCTGTGACCCAAAAATATCGAGTTTTCGGGTGTTTTGATCCTGAATTTAAGATATAAACGGGTACAGAAGATGCATGCACATCTCGACTTTGGGCACCTAAAATATCGATTTTCAGCATGTTTTAGGCCTGTATTTTGAAAATACTCTAACACGGAGTAGGCATGTACAGATCTCTTCAGGGAACCAAAATTATCGATTTTTTGGGTGTTTTGAGCCAGAATTTGAGATATAAACGGGTACTGAAGATGCATGCACATATCGACTTTGGGCACCTAAAATATCGATTTTCAGCATGTTTTAGGCGTGTTTTTTTAAATATTCTATTACTGTGTAGGCATGTACAGATCGCTTCTGGGACTCAAAAATATCGAATTTTCGGGTGTTTTGAGTCTGAATTTGAGATATTAACGAGTAATGAAGATGCATGCACATATTGACTTTGAGCACCTAAAATATCGATTTTCAGCATGTTTGGGTCTGTATTTTGAGAAAATTCTCGCAATGATTAGGCATGTACAGATCGCTTCTGGGACTGAAAAAAATCGAATTTTCGGGTGTTTTAAGCCTGAATTTGAGATATAAACGGGTACTGAAGATGCATGCACATATCGACTTTGGGCACCTGAAATATCAATTTTCAGCATGTTTTTGGCCTGTATTTTGAAAGTACTCTAACACGGAGTAGGCATGTACAGATTGCCTCTGGGACCCAAAAATATGGAATTTTTCGGGTGTTTTGAGCCTGAATTTGAGATATACACGGGTACAGAAGATGCATACACATATTGACTTTGGGCACCTAAAATATCGATTTTCAGCATGTTTTGGGTCTATATTTTGAGAAAATTCTAGCAATGATTAGGCATGTACAGATCGCTTCTGGGACCCAAAAATATCGAATTTTCGGGTGTTTTGAGCCTGAATTTGAGATATAAACGGGTACTGAAGATGCATGCACATATCGATTTTGGGCACATAAAATATCGATTTTCAGAATGTTTTAGGCGTGTTTTTTTAAATATTCTATTACTGCGTAGGCATGTACAGATCGCTTCTGAGACTCAAAAATATCGAATTTTCGGGTGTTTTGAGTCTGAATTTGAGATATAAACGAGTACTGAAGATGCATGGACATATTGACTTTGGGCACCTAAAATATCGATTTTTAGCATGTTTGGGTCTGTATTTTGAGAAAATTCTAGCAATGATTAGGCATGTACAGATCGCTTCTGGGACCCAAAAATATCGATTTTTCGGGTGTTTTGAGCCTGAATTTGAGATATACACGGGTACTGAAGATGCATGCACATATCGACTTTGGGCACCTAAAATATCGATTTTCAGCATGTTTCGGTCTGTATTTTGAGAAAATTCTAGCAAAGATTAGGCATGTACTACTCGCTTCTTGGACCCAATAATATCGAATTTTCGGGTGTTTTGAGCCTGAATTTGAGATATAAACGGGTACTGAAGATGCTTGCACATATCGACTTTGGGCACCTGAAATATCAATTTTTATCATGTTTTCGGCCTGTATTTTGAAAATACTCTAACACGGAGTAGGCATGTACAGATTGCCTTTGGGACCCAAAAATATCGAAATTTTCGGGTGTTTTGAGCCTGAATTTGAGATATAAACGGGTACAGAAGATGCATTCACATATTGACTTTGGGCACCTAAAATATCGATTTTCAACATGTTTTGGGCCTGTATTTTGAAAATACCTTAACACGGAGTAGGCATGTACAGATCCCTTATGTGACCCAAAAATATCCAGTTTTCGGGTGTTTTGAGCCTGAATTTGAGATATAAACGTGTACAGAAGATGCATGCACATATCGACTTTGGGCACCTAAATTATCGATTTTCAGCATATTTTGGGCGTGTTTTTAAAAATATTCTATTACTGCGTAGGCATGTACAGATCGCTTCTGGGACTCAAAAATATCGAATTTTCGGGTGTTTTGAGTCTGAATTAGAGATATAAACGAGTACTGAAGATACATGCACATATTGACTTTGAGCACCTAAAATATCGATTTTCAGCATGTTTGGGTCTGTATTTTGAGAAAATTCTAGCAATGATTAGGCATGTACAGATCGCTTCTGGACACCCAAAAATATCGAATTTTGGGGTGTTTTGAGCCTGAATTTGAGATATAAACGGGTACAGAAGATGCATTAACATATTGACTTTGGGTACCTAAAATATCGATTTTCAACATGTTTTGGGCCTGTATTTTGAAAATACTTTAACACGGAGTAGGCATGTACAGATCCCTTCTGGGACCCTAAAATATCGAGTTTTCGGGTGTTTTGAGCATGAATTTGAGATATAAACGGTTACTGAAGATGCAAGCACATATCGATTTTGGGCACCTAAAATATCGATTTTTAGCATGTTTTCGTCCTGAATCTTAAAAATATTCTATTACTGAGTAGGCATGTACAAATTGCTTCTTGGACCCAAAAATATCGAGTTTACGGATGTTTTGAGCCTGAATTTGAGATATAAACGTGTACAGAAGATTCATACACATACTGACTTTGGGCACCTACAATATCGATTTTCAGCATGTTTTGGACCTGTATTATGAAAATACTCTAATACGGAGTAGGCATGTACAGAACGCTTCTGGGACCCAAAAATATCGAATTTTCGGGTGTTTTGAGTCTGAATTTGGAATATAAACTTGTACAGAAGATGCATACACATATTGACTTTGGGCACCTAAAATATCGAATTTCAGCATGTTTTATGCCTGTATTTTGAAAATACTCTAACACGGAGTAGGCATGTACAGATCGCTTCTGGGACCCAAAAATATCGATTTTTTGGGTGTTTTGAGCCAGAATTTTAGATATAAACGGGTACTGAAGATGCATGCACATATCGACTTTGGGCACCTAAAATATCGATTTTCAGCATGTTTTAGGCGTGTTTTTTTAAATATTCTATTACTGCGTAGGCATGTACAGATCGCTTCTGGGACTCAAAAATATCGAATTTTCGGGTGTTTTGAGTCTGAATTAGAGATATAAACGAGTACTGAAGATGCATGGACATATTGACTTTGGGCACCTAAAATATCGATTTTTAGCATGTTTGGGTCTGTATTTTGAGAAAATTCTAGCAATGATTAGGCATGTACAGATCGCTTCTGGGGCCCAAAAATATCGAATTTTTCGGGTGTTTTGAGCCTGAATTTGAGATATACACGGGTACAGAAGATCCATACACATATTGACTTTGAGCACCTAAAATATCGAATTTCAGCATGTTATAGGCCTGTATTTTAAAAATACTCTAACACGTAGTAAGCATGTACAGATCGCTTCTGGGAACCAAAAATATCCAATTTTTGGGTGTTTTGAGCCAGAATTTTAGATATAAACGGGTACTGAAGATGCATGCACATATCGACTTTGGGCACCTAAAATATCGATTTTCAGCATGTTTGGGTCTGTATTTTAAAGAAAATTCTAGCAAAGATTAGGCATGTACAGATCGCTTCTGGGAACCAAAAATATCGAATTTTCGGGTGTTTTGAGCCTGAATTTGAGATATAATCGGGTACTGAAGATGCATGCACATATCGACTTTGGGCACCTGAAATATCAATTTTCAGCATGTTTTGGGCCTGTATTTTGAAAATACTCTAACACGTAGTAGGCATGTACAGATTGCCTTTGGGACCCAAAAATATCGAGTTTTCGGGTGTTTTCAGCCTGAATTTGAGATATAAGCGTGTACAGAAGATGCATGCACATATCGACTTTGGGCACCTAAAATATCGATTTTCAGCATGTTTGGGTCTGTATTTTGAGAAAATTCTAGCAAAGATTAGGCATGTACAGATCGCTTCTGGGACCCAAAAATATCGAATTTTCGGGTGTTTTGAGCCTGAATTTGAGATATAAACGGGTACTGAAGATGCATGCATATATCGACTTTGGGCACCTGAAATATCAATTTTCAGCATGTTTTGGGCCTGTATTTTGAAAATACTCTAACACGGAGTAGGCATGTACAGATTGCCTTTGGGACCCAAAATTATCGAAATTTTCGGGTGTTTTGAGCCAGAATTTGAGATATAAACGGGTACAGAAGATGCATTCACATATTGACTTTGGGCAAGTGAAATATCAATTTTCAGCATGTTTTGGGCCTGTATTTTGAAAATACTCTAACACGGAGTAGGCATGTACAGATCCCTTCTGGGACCCAAAAATATCGAGTTTTCGGGTGTTTTCAGCCTGAATTTGAGATATAAGCGTGTACAGAAGATGCATGCACATATCGACTTTGGGCACCTAAAATATCGATTTTCAGCATGTTTTGGGCGTGTTTTTTTAAATATTCTATTACTGCGTAGGCATGTACAGATCGCTTCTGGGACTCAAAAATATCGAATTTTCGGGTGTTTTGAGTATGAATTAGAGATATAAACGAGTACTGAAGATACATGCACATATTGACTTTGAGCACCTAAAATATCGATTTTCAGCATGTTTGGGTCTGTATTTTGAGAAAATTCTAGCAATGATTAGGCATGTACAGTTCGCTTCTGGGACCCAAAAATATCGAATTTTCGGGTGTTTTGAGCCTGAATTTGAGATATAAACGGATACAGAAGATGCATACACATATTGACTTTGGGCACCTAAAATATCGAATTTCAGCATGTTTTAGGCCTGTATTTTGAAAATACTCTAACACGGAGTAGGCATGTACAGATCGCTTATGGGATCCAAAAATATCGAATTTTCGGGTGTTTTGAGCTAGAATTTGAGATATAAACGGGTACTGAAAATGAAGATACATGCACATATCGACTTTGGCCACCTAAAATATCGATTTTCAGCATGTTTTAGGCCTATAATTTGAAAACATTCTAGCACTGAGTAGGCATGTACAGATCGCTTCTGGGAACCAAAAATATCGAATTTTCGGGTGTTTTGAGTCTGAATTTGAGATATAAACGGGTACTGAAGATGCATGCACATATCGACTTTAGGCACCTAAAATATCGATTTTAGCATGCTCTGGGTCTATATTTTGAAAACATTCTAGCACTGAGTAGGCATGTACAGATCGCTTCTGGGACCCAAAAATATCGAATTTTCGGGTGTTTTAAGCCTGAATTTGAGATATAAACGAGTACTGAAGATGCATGCACATATTGACTTTGAGCACCTAAAATATCGATTTTCAGCATGTTTGGGTCTGTATTTTGAGAAAATTCTAGCAATGATTAGCATGTACAGATCGCTTCTGGGTCCCAAAAATATCATAATTTTCGGGTGTTTTGAGCCTGAATTTGAGATATAAACGGGTACTGAAGATGCATGCACATATCGACTTTGGGCACCTAAAATATCGATTTTCAGCATGTTTTGGGCGTGTTTTTTTAAATATTCTATTACTGCGTAGGCATGTACAGATCGCTTCTGGGACTCAAAAATATCGAATTTTCGGGTGTTTTGAGTCTGAATTTGAGATATAAACGGTTACTGAATATGCAAGCACATATCGACTTTGGGCACCTAAAATATCGATTTTCAGCATGTTTTGGGCCTGTATTTTGAAAATATTCTAGCACTAAGTAGGCATGTACAAATCGCTTTTGGGCCAAAATAAAATCGAATATTCGGGTGTTTTGAGCCTGAATTTGAGATATAAACGGGTACTGAAGATGAATGCACATTTCGACTTTGGGCACCTGAAATATCAATTTTCAGCATGTTTTGGGCCGGTATTTTAAAAATACTCTAACACGGAGTAGGCATGTACAGATCACTTCTGGGGCCCAAAAATATCGAATTTTCGGGTGTTTTAAGCCTGAATTTGAGATATACACGAGTACAGAAGATGCATACCCATATTGACTTTGGGCACCTAAAATATCGAATTTCAGCATGTTTTAGGCCTTTATTTTAAAAATACTCTAACACGGAGTAGGCAAGTACAGATCGCTTTTGGGAACCAAAAATATCTAATTTTCGGGTGTTTTAAGCTTGAATTTGAGATATAAACGGGTACAGAAGATGCATTCGCATATTGACTTTGGGTACCTAAAATATCGATTTTCAACATGTTTTGGGCCTGCCTTTTTAAAATACTTTAACACGGAGTAGGCATGTACAGATCCCTTCTGGGACCCAAAAATATCGAGTTTTCGGGTGTTTTGATCCTGAATTTAAGATATAAACGGGTACAGAAGATGCATGCACATATCGACTTTGGGCACCTAAAATGTCGATTTTCAGCATGTTTTAGGCCTGAATTTTGAAAATGTTCTATTACTGAGTAGGCATGTACAGATCGCTTCTAGAACCCAAAAATATCGAGTTTTCGGGTGTTTTGAGCCTGAATTTGAGATATAAACGGTTATTGAAGATGCAAGCACATATCGACTTTGGGCACCTAAAATATCGATTTTCAGCATGTTTTGGGCCTGTATTTTGAAAATATTCTACACTAAGTAGGCATGTACAGATCGCTTCTGGGAACCAAAAATATCGAATTTTCGGGTGTTTTAAGCCTGAATTTAAGATATAAACGGGTACAGAAGATGCATTCACATATTGACTTTGGGTACCTAAAATATCGATTTTCAACATGTTTTGGGCCTGTATTTTTAAAATACTTTAAAACGGAGTAGGCATCTACAGATCCCTTCTGTGACCCAAAAATATCGAGTTTTCGGGTGTTTTGATCCTGAATTTAAGATATAAACGGGTACAGAAGATGCATGCACATATCGACTTTGGGCACCTAAAATATCGATTTTCAGCATGTTTTAGGCCTGAATTTTGAAAATGTTCTATTACTGAGTAGGCATGTACAGATCACTTCTGGGACCCAAAAATATCGAATTTTCTATTGTTTTAAGCCTGAATTTGAGATATAAACGGGTACAGAAGATGCATTCACATATTGACTTTGGGTACCTAAAATATCGATTTTCAACATGTTTTGGGCCTGTATTTTGAAAATACTTTAACAGGGAGTAGGCATGAACAGGTCCCTTCTGGGACCCAAAGATATCGAGTTTTCGGGTGTTTTAAGCATGAATTTGAGATATAAACGGTTACTGAAGATGCAAGCACATGTCCACTTTGGGTACCTAAAATATCGATTTTCAGCATGTTTTGGGCGTGTATTTTGAAAATATTCTAGCACTAAGTAGACATGTACAGATCGCTTCTGGGCCAAAATAAAATCGAATATTCGGGTGTTTTGAGCCTGAATTTGAGATATAAACGGGTACAGAAGATGCATGCACATATCGACTTTGGGCACCTAAAATATTGATTTTCAGCATGTTTTGGGCGTGTTTTTTTAAATATTCTATTACTGCGTAGGCATGTACAGATTGCCTCTGGGACCCAAAAATATCGAATTTTTCGGGTGTTTTGAGCCAGAATTTTAGATATAAACGGGTACTGAAGATGCATGCACATATCGACTTTGAGCACCTAAAATATCGATTTTCAGCATGTTTTGGGCCTATATTTTGAAAACATTCTAGCACTGAGTAGGCATGTACAGATCGCTTCTGGGACCCAAAAATATCGAATTTTAGGGTGTTTTAAGCCTGAATTTGAGATATAAACGTGTACAGAAGATGCATGCACATATCGACTTTGGGCACCTAAAATATTGATTTTCAGCATGTTTTGGGCCTGAATTTTGAAAATGTTCTATTACTGAGTAGGCATGTACAGATCGCTTCTAGAACCCAAAAATATCGAGTTTTCGGGTGTTTTGAGCATGAATTTGAGATATAAACGGTTATTGAAGATGCAAGCACATATCGACTTTGGGCACCTAAAATATCGATTTTCAGCATGTTTTGGGCCTGTATTTTGAAAATATTCTACACTAAGTAGGCATGTACAGATCGCTTCTGGGAACCAAAAATATCGAATTTTCGGGTGTTTTAAGCCTGAATTTAAGATATAAACGGGTACAGAAGATGCATTCACATATTGACTTTGGGTACCTAAAATATCAATTTTCAACATGTTTTGGGCCTGTATTTTTAAAATACTTTAAAACGGAGTAGGCATCTACAGATCCCTTCTGTGACCCAAAAATATCGAGTTTTCGGGTGTTTTGATCCTGAATTTAAGATATAAACGGGTACAGAAGATGCATGCACATATCGACTTTGGGCACCTAAAATATCGATTTTCAGCATGTTTTAGGCCTGAATTTTGAAAATGTTCTATTACTGAGTAGGCATGTACAGATCACTTCTGGGACCCAAAAATATCGAATTTTCTGTTGTTTTAAGCCTGAATTTGAGATATAAACGGGTACAGAAGATGCATTCACATATTGACTTTGGGTACCTAAAATATCGATTTTCAACATGTTTTGGGCCTGTATTTTGAAAATACTTTAACAGGGAGTAGGCATGAACAGATCCCTTCTGGGACCCAAAGATATCGAGTTTTCGGGTGTTTTAAGCATGAATTTGAGATATAAACGGTTACTGAAGATGCAAGCACATGTCCACTTTGGGTACCTAAAATATCGATTTTCAGCATGTTTTGGGCGTGTATTTTGAAAATATTCTAGCACTAAGTAGACATGTACAGATCGCTTCTGGGCCAAAATAAAATCGAATATTCGGGTGTTTTGAGCCTGAATTTGAGATATAAACGGGTACAGAAGATGCATGCACATATCGACTTTGGGCACCTAAAATATTGATTTTCAGCATGTTTTGGGCGTGTTTTTTTAAATATTCTATTACTGCGTAGGCATGTACAGATTGCCTCTGGGAACCAAAAATATCGAATTTTTCGGGTGTTTTGAGCCAGAATTTTAGATATAAACGGGTACTGAAGATGCATGCACATATCGACTTTGAGCACCTAAAATATCGATTTTCAGCATGTTTTGGGCCTATATTTTGAAAACATTCTAGCACTGAGTAGGCATGTACAGATCGCTTCTGGGACCCAAAAATATCGAATTTTAGGGTGTTTTAAGCCTGAATTTGAGATATAAACGTGTACAGAAGATGCATGCACATATCGACTTTGGGCACCTAAAATATTAATTTTCAGCATGTTTTGGGCGTGTTTTTTTTAATTTTCTATTACTGCCCAGGCATGTACAGATCGCTTCTGGGACTCAAAAATATCAAATTTTCGGGTGTTTTGAGTCTGAATTTGAGATATAAACGAGTACTGAAGATTCATGCACATATTGACTTTGAGCACCTAAAATTTCGATTTTTAGCATGTTTGGGTCTGTATTTTGAGAAAATTCTAGCAATGATTAGGCATGTACAGATCGCTTCTGGAACCCAAAAATATCGAATTTTCGGGTGTTTTGAGCCTGAATTTGAGATATAAACGGGTACTGAAGATGCATGCACATATCGACTTTGGGCACCTGAAATATCAATTTTCAGCATGTTTTGGGCCTGTATTTTGAAAATACTCTAACACGGAGTAGGCATGTACAGGTCGCCTCTGGGACCCCAAAATATCGAATTTTTCGGGTGTTTTGAGTCTGAATTTGAGATATACACGGGTACAGAAGATGCATACACATATTGACTTTGGGCACCTAAAATATCGAATTTCAGCATGTTTTAGGCCTGTATTTTGAAAATACTCTAACACGGAGTAGTCATGTACAGATCGCTTCTGGGAACCAAAAATATCGAATTTTCGGGTGTTTTGAGCCAGAATTTTAGATATAAACGGGTACTGAAGATGCTTGCACATATCGACTTTGGGCACCTAAAATATCGATTTTCAGCATGTTTTGGGCGTGTTTTTTGAAATATTCTATTACTGCGTAGGCATGTACAGATCGCTTCAGGGACTCAAAAATATCGAATTTTCGGGTGTTTTGAGTCTGAATTTGAGATATAAACGAGTACTGAAGATGCATGGACATATTGACTTTGGGCACCTAAAATATCGATTTTCAGCATGTTTGGGTCTGCATTTTGAGAAAATTCTAGCAATGATTAGGCATGTACAGATCGCTTCTGTGACCCAAAAATATCGAACTTTCGGGTGTTTTGAGCCTGAATTTGAGATATAAACGGGTACTGAAGATGAATGCACATTTCGACTTTGGGCACCTGAAATATCAATTTTCAGCATGTTTTGGGCCGGTATTTTAAAAATACTCTAACACGGAGTAGGCATGTACAGATCACTTCTGGGGCCCAAAAATATCGAATTTTCGGGTGTTTTAAGCCTGAATTTGAGATATACACGAGTACAGAAGATGCATACCCATATTGACTTTGGGCACCTAAAATATCGAATTTCAGCATGTTTTAGGCCTTTATTTTAAAAATACTCTAACACGGAGTAGGCATGTACAGATCGCTTTTGGGAACCAAAAATATCTAATTTTCGGGTGTTTTAAGCTTGAATTTGAGATATAAACGGGTACAGAAGATGCATTCGCATATTGACTTTGGGTACCTAAAATATCGATTTTCAACATGTTTTGGGCCTGCCTTTTTAAAATACTTTAACACGGAGTAGGCATGTACAGATCCCTTCTGGGACCCAAAAATATCGAGTTTTCGGGTGTTTTGATCCTGAATTTAAGATATAAACGGGTACAGAAGATGCATGCACATATCGACTTTGGGCACCTAAAATGTCGATTTTCAGCATGTTTTAGGCCTGAATTTTGAAAATGTTCTATTACTGAGTAGGCATGTACAGATCGCTTCTAGAACCCAAAAATATCGAGTTTTCGGGTGTTTTGAGCCTGAATTTGAGATATAAACGGTTATTGAAGATGCAAGCACATATCGACTTTGGGCACCTAAAATATCGATTTTCAGCATGTTTTGGGCCTGTATTTTGAAAATATTCTACACTAAGTAGGCATGTACAGATCGCTTCTGGGAACCAAAAATATCGAATTTTCGGGTGTTTTAAGCCTGAATTTAAGATATAAACGGGTACAGAAGATGCATTCACATATTGACTTTGGGTACCTAAAATATCGATTTTCAACATGTTTTGGGCCTGTATTTTTAAAATACTTTAAAACGGAGTAGGCATCTACAGATCCCTTCTGTGACCCAAAAATATCGAGTTTTCGGGTGTTTTGATCCTGAATTTAAGATATAAACGGGTACAGAAGATGCATGCACATATCGACTTTGGGCACCTAAAATATCGATTTTCAGCATGTTTTAGGCCTGAATTTTGAAAATGTTCTATTACTGAGTAGGCATGTACAGATCACTTCTGGGACCCAAAAATATCGAATTTTCTATTGTTTTAAGCCTGAATTTGAGATATAAACGGGTACAGAAGATGCATTCACATATTGACTTTGGGTACCTAAAATATCGATTTTCAACATGTTTTGTGCCTGTATTTTGAAAATACTTTAACAGGGAGTAGGCATGAACAGGTCCCTTCTGGGACCCAAAGATATCGAGTTTTCGGGTGTTTTAAGCATGAATTTGAGATATAAACGGTTACTGAAGATGCAAGCACATGTCCACTTTGGGTACCTAAAATATCGATTTTCAGCATGTTTTGGGCGTGTATTTTGAAAATATTCTAGCACTAAGTAGACATGTACAGATCGCTTCTGGGCCAAAATAAAATCGAATATTCGGGTGTTTTGAGCCTGAATTTGAGATATAAACGGGTACAGAAGATGCATGCACATATCGACTTTGGGCACCTAAAATATTGATTTTCAGCATGTTTTGGGCGTGTTTTTTTAAATATTCTATTACTGCGTAGGCATGTACAGATTGCCTCTGGGACCCAAAAATATCGAATTTTTCGGGTGTTTTGAGCCAGAATTTTAGATATAAACGGGTACTGAAGATGCATGCACATATCGACTTTGAGCACCTAAAATATCGATTTT
Organism: Petrolisthes cinctipes; assembly: GCA_033782935.1. NCBI lineage: Eukaryota > Metazoa > Arthropoda > Malacostraca > Decapoda > Porcellanidae > Petrolisthes > Petrolisthes cinctipes. The sequence continues at coordinate 225,132 of JAWQEG010000858.1, forward strand.
CAGCATGTTTTGGGCCTATATTTTGAAAACATTCTAGCACTGAGTAGGCATGTACAGATCGCTTCTAGAACCCAAAAATATCGAGTTTTCGGGTGTTTTGAGCATGAATTTGAGATATAAACGGTTATTGAAGATGCAAGCACATATCGACTTTGGGCACCTAAAATATCGATTTTCAGCATGTTTTGGGCCTGTATTTTGAAAATATTCTACACTAAGTAGGCATGTACAGATCGCTTCTGGGAACCAAAAATATCGAATTTTCGGGTGTTTTAAGCCTGAATTTAAGATATAAACGGGTACAGAAGATGCATTCACATATTGACTTTGGGTACCTAAAATATCAATTTTCAACATGTTTTGGGCCTGTATTTTTAAAATACTTTAAAACGGAGTAGGCATCTACAGATCCCTTCTGTGACCCAAAAATATCGAGTTTTCGGGTGTTTTGATCCTGAATTTAAGATATAAACGGGTACAGAAGATGCATGCACATATCGACTTTGGGCACCTAAAATATCGATTTTCAGCATGTTTTAGGCCTGAATTTTGAAAATGTTCTATTACTGAGTAGGCATGTACAGATCACTTCTGGGACCCAAAAATATCGAATTTTCTGTTGTTTTAAGCCTGAATTTGAGATATAAACGGGTACAGAAGATGCATTCACATATTGACTTTGGGTACCTAAAATATCGATTTTCAACATGTTTTGGGCCTGTATTTTGAAAATACTTTAACAGGGAGTAGGCATGAACAGATCCCTTCTGGGACCCAAAGATATCGAGTTTTCGGGTGTTTTAAGCATGAATTTGAGATATAAACGGTTACTGAAGATGCAAGCACATGTCCACTTTGGGTACCTAAAATATCGATTTTCAGCATGTTTTGGGCGTGTATTTTGAAAATATTCTAGCACTAAGTAGACATGTACAGATCGCTTCTGGGCCAAAATAAAATCGAATATTCGGGTGTTTTGAGCCTGAATTTGAGATATAAACGGGTACAGAAGATGCATGCACATATCGACTTTGGGCACCTAAAATATTGATTTTCAGCATGTTTTGGGCGTGTTTTTTTAAATATTCTATTACTGCGTAGGCATGTACAGATTGCCTCTGGGACCCAAAAATATCGAATTTTTCGGGTGTTTTGAGCCAGAATTTTAGATATAAACGGGTACTGAAGATGCATGCACATATCGACTTTGAGCACCTAAAATATCGATTTTCAGCATGTTTTGGGCCTATATTTTGAAAACATTCTAGCACTGAGTAGGCATGTACAGATCGCTTCTGGGACCCAAAAATATCGAATTTTAGGGTGTTTTAAGCCTGAATTTGAGATATAAACGTGTACAGAAGATGCATGCACATATCGACTTTGGGCACCTAAAATATTGATTTTCAGCATGTTTTGGGCGTGTTTTTTTTAATTTTCTATTACTGCCCAGGCATGTACAGATCGCTTCTGGGACTCAAAAATATCAAATTTTCGGGTGTTTTGAGTCTGAATTTGAGATATAAACGAGTACTGAAGATTCATGCACATATTGACTTTGAGCACCTAAAATTTCGATTTTTAGCATGTTTGGGTCTGTATTTTGAGAAAATTCTAGCAATGATTAGGCATGTACAGATCGCTTCTGGGACCCAAAAATATCGAATTTTCGGGTGTTTTGAGCCTGAATTTGAGATATAAACGGGTACTGAAGATGCATGCACATATCGACTTTGGGCACCTGAAATATCAATTTTCAGCATGTTTTGGGCCTGTATTTTGAAAATACTCTAACACGGAGTAGGCATGTACAGGTCGCCTCTGGGACCCCAAAATATCGAATTTTTCGGGTGTTTTGAGTCTGAATTTGAGATATACACGGGTACAGAAGATGCATACACATATTGACTTTGGGCACCTAAAATATCGAATTTCAGCATGTTTTAGGCCTGTATTTTGAAAATACTCTAACACGGAGTAGTCATGTACAGATCGCTTCTGGGAACCAAAAATATCGAATTTTCGGGTGTTTTGAGCCAGAATTTTAGATATAAACGGGTACTGAAGATGCTTGCACATATCGACTTTGGGCACCTAAAATATCGATTTTCAGCATGTTTTGGGCGTGTTTTTTTAAATATTCTATTACTGCGTAGGCATGTACAGATCGCTTCAGGGACTCAAAAATATCGAATTTTCGGGTGTTTTGAGTCTGAATTTGAGATATAAACGAGTACTGAAGATGCATGGACATATTGACTTTGGGCACCTAAAATATCGATTTTCAGCATGTTTGGGTCTGCATTTTGAGAAAATTCTAGCAATGATTAGGCATGTACAGATCGCTTCTGTGACCCAAAAATATCGAACTTTCGGGTGTTTTGAGCCTGAATTTGAGATATAAACGGGTACTGAAGATGAATGCACATTTCGACTTTGGGCACCTGAAATATCAATTTTCAGCATGTTTTGGGCCGGTATTTTAAAAATACTCTAACACGGAGTAGGCATGTACAGATCACTTCTGGGGCCCAAAAATATCGAATTTTCGGGTGTTTTAAGCCTGAATTTGAGATATACACGAGTACAGAAGATGCATACCCATAATGACTTTGGGCACCTAAAATATCGAATTTCAGCATGTTTTAGGCCTTTATTTTAAAAATACTCTAACACGGAGTAGGCATGTACAGATCGCTTTTGGGAACCAAAAATATCTAATTTTCGGGTGTTTTAAGCTTGAATTTGAGATATAAACGGGTACAGAAGATGCATTCGCATATTGACTTTGGGTACCTAAAATATCGATTTTCAACATGTTTTGGGCCTGCCTTTTTAAAATACTTTAACACGGAGTAGGCATGTACAGATCCCTTCTGGGACCCAAAAATATCGAGTTTTCGGGTGTTTTGATCCTGAATTTAAGATATAAACGGGTACAGAAGATGCATGCACATATCGACTTTGGGCACCTAAAATGTCGATTTTCAGCATGTTTTAGGGCTGAATTTTGAAAATGTTCTATTACTGAGTAGGCATGTACAGATCGCTTCTAGAACCCAAAAATATCGAGTTTTCGGGTGTTTTGAGCCTGAATTTGAGATATAAACGGTTATTGAAGATGCAAGCACATATCGACTTTGGGCACCTAAAATATCGATTTTCAGCATGTTTTGGGCCTGTATTTTGAAAATATTCTACACTAAGTAGGCATGTACAGATCGCTTCTGGGAACCAAAAATATCGAATTTTCGGGTGTTTTAAGCCTGAATTTAAGATATAAACGGGTACAGAAGATGCATTCACATATTGACTTTGGGTACCTAAAATATCGATTTTCAACATGTTTTGGGCCTGTATTTTCAAAATACTTTAAAACGGAGTAGGCATCTACAGATCCCTTCTGTGACCCAAAAATATCGAGTTTTCGGGTGTTTTGATCCTGAATTTAAGATATAAACGGGTACAGAAGATGCATGCACATATCGACTTTGGGCACCTAAAATATCGATTTTCAGCATGTTTTAGGCCTGTATTTTGAAAATACTCTAACACGGAGTAGGCATGTACAGATCTCTTCAGGGAACCAAAATTATCGATTTTTTGGGTGTTTTGAGCCAGAATTTAAGATATAAACGGGTACTGAAGATGCATGCACATATCGACTTTGGGCACCTAAAATATCGATTTTCAGCATGTTTTAGGCGTGTTTTTTTAAATATTCTATTACTGTGTAGGCATGTACAGATCGCTTCTGGGACTCAAAAATATCGAATTTTCGGGTGTTTTGAGTCTGAATTTGAGATATTAACGAGTAATGAAGATGCATGCACATATTGACTTTGAGCACCTAAAATATCGATTTTCAGCATGTTTGGGTCTGTATTTTGAGAAAATTCTCGCAATGATTAGGCATGTACAGATCGCTTCTGGGACTGAAAAAAATCGAATTTTCGGGTGTTTTAAGCCTGAATTTGAGATATAAACGGGTACTGAAGATGCATGCACAAATCGACTTTGGGCACCTGAAATATCAATTTTCAGCATGTTTTTGGCCTGTATTTTGAAAGTACTCTAACACGGAGTAGGCATGTACAGATTGCCTCTGGGACCCAAAAATATGGAATTTTTCGGGTGTTTTGAGCCTGAATTTGAGATATACACGGGTACAGAAGATGCATACACATATTGACTTTGGGCACCTAAAATATCGATTTTCAGCATGTTTTGGGTCTATATTTTGAGAAAATTCTAGCAATGATTAGGCATGTAAAGATCGCTTCTGGGACCCAAAAATATCGAATTTTCGGGTGTTTTGAGCCTGAATTTGAGATATAAACGGGTACTGAAGATGCATGCACATATCGATTTTGGGCACATAAAATATCGATTTTCAGAATGTTTTAGGCGTGTTTTTTTAAATATTCTATTACTGCGTAGGCATGTACAGATCGCTTCTGAGACTCAAAAATATCGAATTTTCGGGTGTTTTGAGTCTGAATTTGAGATATAAACGAGTACTGAAGATGCATGGACATATTGACTTTGGGCACCTAAAATATCGATTTTTAGCATGTTTGGGTCTGTATTTTGAGAAAATTCTAGCAATGATTAGGCATGTACAGATCGCTTCTGGGACCCAAAAATATCGATTTTTCGGGTGTTTTGAGCCTGAATTTGAGATATACACGGGTACTGAAGATGCATGCACATATCGACTTTGGGCACCTAAAATATCGATTTTCAGCATGTTTCGGTCTGTATTTTGAGAAAATTCTAGCAAAGATTAGGCATGTACTGCTCGCTTCTTGGACCCAATAATATCGAATTTTCGGGTGTTTTGAGCCTGAATTTGAGATATAAACGGGTACTGAAGATGCTTGCACATATCGACTTTGGGCACCTGAAATATCAATTTTTAGCATGTTTTCGGCCTGTATTTTGAAAATACTCTAACACGGAGTAGGCATGTACAGATTGCCTTTGGGACCCAAAAATATCGAAATTTTCGGGTGTTTAGAGCCTGAATTTGAGATATAAACGGGTACAGAAGATGCATTCACATATTGACTTTGGGCACCTAAAATATCGATTTTCAACATGTTTTGGGCCTGTATTTTGAAAATACCTTAACACGGAGTAGGCATGTACAGATCCCTTATGTGACCCAAAAATATCCAGTTTTCGGGTGTTTTGAGCCTGAATTTGAGATATAAACGTGTACAGAAGATGCATGCACATATCGACTTTGGGCACCTAAATTATCGATTTTCAGCATATTTTGGGCGTGTTTTTAAAAATATTCTATTACTGCGTAGGCATGTACAGATCGCTTCTGGGACTCAAAAATATCGAATTTTCGGGTGTTTTGAGTCTGAATTAGAGATATAAACGAGTACTGAAGATACATGCACATATTGACTTTGAGCACCTAAAATATCGATTTTCAGCATGTTTGGGTCTGTATTTTGAGAAAATTCTAGCAATGATTAGGCATGTACAGATCGCTTCTGGACACCCAAAAATATCGAATTTTGGGGTGTTTTGAGCCTGAATTTGAGATATAAACGGGTACAGAAGATGCATTAACATATTGACATTGGGTACCTAAAATATCGATTTTCAACATGTTTTGGGCCTGTATTTTGAAAATACTTTAACACGGAGTAGGCATGTACAGATCCCTTCTGGGACCCTAAAATATCGAGTTTTCGGGTGTTTTGAGCATGAATTTGAGATATAAACGGTTACTGAAGATGCAAGCACATATCGATTTTGGGCACCTAAAATATCGATTTTTAGCATGTTTTCGTCCTGAATCTTAAAAATATTCTATTACTGAGTAGGCATGTACAAATTGCTTCTTGGACCCAAAAATATCGAGTTTACGGATGTTTTGAGCCTGAATTTGAGATATAAACGTGTACAGAAGATTCATACACATACTGACTTTGGGCACCTACAATATCGATTTTCAGCATGTTTTGGACCTGTATTATGAAAATACTCTAATACGGAGTAGGCATGTACAGACCGCTTCTGGGACCCAAAAATATCGAATTTTCGGGTGTTTTGAGTCTGAATTTGGAATATAAACTTGTACAGAAGATGCATACACATATTGACTTTGGGCACCTAAAATATCGAATTTCAGCATGTTTTATGCCTGTATTTTGAAAATACTCTAACACGGAGTAGGCATGTACAGATCGCTTCTGGGACCCAAAAATATCGATTTTTTGGGTGTTTTAAGCCAAAATTTTAGATATAAACGGGTACTGAAGATGCATGCACATATCGACTTTGGGCACCTAAAATATCGATTTTCAGCATGTTTTAGGCGTGTTTTTTTAAATATTCTATTACTGCGTAGGCATGTACAGATCGCTTCTGGGACTCAAAAATATCGAATTTTCGGGTGTTTTGAGTCTGAATTAGAGATATAAACGAGTACTGAAGATGCATGGACATATTGACTTTGGGCACCTAAAATATCGATTTTTAGCATGTTTGGGTCTGTATTTTGAGAAAATTCTAGCAATGATTAGGCATGTACAGATCGCTTCTGGGGCCCAAAAATATCGAATTTTTCGGGTGTTTTGAGCCTGAATTTGAGATATACACGGGTACAGAAGATCCATACACATATTGACTTTGAGCACCTAAAATATCGAATTTCAGCATGTTATAGGCCTGTATTTTAAAAATACTCTAACACGTAGTAGGCATGTACAGATCGCTTCTGGGAACCAAAAATATCCAATTTTTGGGTGTTTTGAGCCAGAATTTTAGATATAAACGGGTACTGAAGATGCATGCACATATCGACTTTGGGCACCTAAAATATCGATTTTCAGCATGTTTGGGTCTGTATTTTAAAGAAAATTCTAGCAAAGATTAGGCATGTACAGATCGCTTCTGGGACCCAAAAATATCGAATTTTCGGGTGTTTTGAGCCTGAATTTGAGATATAATCGGGTACTGAAGATGCATGCACATATCGACTTTGGGCACCTGAAATATCAATTTTCAGCATGTTTTGGGCCTGTATTTTGAAAATACTCTAACACGGAGTAGGCATGTACAGATTGCCTTTGGGACCCAAAAATATCGAGTTTTCGGGTGTTTTCAGCCTGAATTTGAGATATAAGCGTGTACAGAAGATGCATGCACATATCGACTTTGGGCACCTAAAATATCGATTTTCAGCATGTTTGGGTCTGTATTTTGAGAAAATTCTAGCAAAGATTAGGCATGTACAGATCGCTTCTGGGACCCAAAAATATCGAATTTTCGGGTGTTTTGAGCCTGAATTTGAGATATAAACGGGTACTGAAGATGCATGCATATATCGACTTTGGGCACCTGAAATATCAATTTTCCGCATGTTTTGGGCCTGTATTTTGAAAATACTCTAACACGGAGTAGGCATGTACAGATTGCCTTTGGGACCCAAAATTATCGAAATTTTCGGGTGTTTTGAGCCAGAATTTGAGATATAAACGGGTACAGAAGATGCATTCACATATTGACTTTGAGCAAGTGAAATATCAATTTTCAGCATGTTTTGGGCCTGTATTTTGAAAATACTCTAACACGGAGTAGGCATGTACAGATCCCTTCTGGGACCCAAAAATATCGAGTTTTCGGGTGTTTTCAGCCTGAATTTGAGATATAAGCGTGTACAGAAGATGCATGCACATATCGACTTTGGGCACCTAAAATATCGATTTTCAGCATGTTTTGGGCGTGTTTTTTTAAATATTCTATTACTGCGTAGGCATGTACAGATCGCTTCTGGGACTCAAAAATATCGAATTTTCGGGTGTTTTGAGTATGAATTAGAGATATAAACGAGTACTGAAGATACATGCACATATTGACTTTGAGCACCTAAAATATCGATTTTCAGCATGTTTGGGTCTGTATTTTGAGAAAATTCTAGCAATGATTAGGCATGTACAGTTCGCTTCTGGGACCCAAAAATATCGAATTTTCGGGTGTTTTGAGCCTGAATTTGAGATATAAACGGATACAGAAGATGCATACACATATTGACTTTGGGCACCTAAAATATCGAATTTCAGCATGTTTTAGGCCTGTATTTTGAAAATACTCTAACACGGAGTAGGCATGTACAGATCGCTTATGGGATCCAAAAATATCGAATTTTCGGGTGTTTTGAGCTAGAATTTGAGATATAAACGGGTACTGAAAATGAAGATACATGCACATATCGACTTTGGCCACCTAAAATATCGATTTTCAGCATGTTTTAGGCCTATAATTTGAAAACATTCTAGCACTGAGTAGGCATGTACAGATCGCTTCTGGGAACCAAAAATATCGAATTTTCGGGTGTTTTGAGTCTGAATTTGAGATATAAACGGGTACTGAAGATGCATGCACATATCGACTTTAGGCACCTAAAATATCGATTTTAGCATGCTCTGGGTCTATATTTTGAAAACATTCTAGCACTGAGTAGGCATGTACAGATCGCTTCTGGGACCCAAAAATATCGAATTTTCGGGTGTTTTAAACCTGAATTTGAGATATAAACGAGTACTGAAGATGCATGCACATATTGACTTTGAGCACCTAAAATATCGATTTTCAGCATGTTTGGGTCTGTATTTTGAAAATACTCTAACACGTAGTAGGCATGTACAGATCGCTTCTGGGAACCAAAAATATCGAATTTTCGGGTGTTTTGAGCCAGAATTTTAGATATAAACGGGTACTGAAGATGCATGCACATATCGACTTTGGGCACCTAAAATATCGATTTTCAGCATGTTTGGGTCTGTATTTTGAGAAAATTCTAGCAAAGATTAGGCATGTACAGATCGCTTCTGGGACCCAAAAATATCGAATTTTCGGGTGTTTTAAGCCTGAATTTGAGATATAAACGGATACTGAAGATGCATGCACATATCGACTTTGGGCACCTGAAATATCAATTTTCAGCATGTTTTGGGCCTGTATTTTGAAAATACTCTAACACGGAGTAGGCATGTACAGATTGCCTTTGGAACCCAAAAATATCGAAATTTTCAGGTGTTTTGAGCCAGAATTTGAGATATAAACGGGTACAGAAGATGCATTCACATATTGACTTTGGGCACCTGAAATATCAATTTTCAGCATGTTTTGGGCCTGTATTTTGAAAATACTCTAACACGGAGTAGGCATGTACAGATCCCTTCTGGGACCCAAAAATATCGAGTTTTCGGGTGTTTTGAGCCTGAATTTGAGATATAAGCGTGTACAGAAGATGCATGCACATATCGACTTTGGGCACCTAAAATATCGATTTTCAGCATGTTTTGGGCGTGTTTTTTTAAATATTCTATTACTGTGTAGGCATGTACAGATCGCTTCTGGGACTCAAAAATATCGAATTTTCGGTTTTTTGAGTCTGAATTAGAGATATAAACGAGTACTGAAGATACATGCACATATTGACTTTGAGCACCTAAAATATCTATTTTCAGCATGTTTGGGTCTGTATTTTGAGAAAATTCTAGCAATGATTAGGCATGTACAGTTCGCTTCTGGGACCCAAAAATATCGAATTTTCGGGTGTTTTGAGCCTGAATTTGAGATATAAACGGATACAGAAGAAGCATACACATATTGACTTTAGGCACCTAAAATATCGAATTTCAGCATGTTTTAGGCCTGTATTTTGAAAATACTCTAACACGGAGTAGGCATGTACAGATCGCTTATGGGATCCAAAAATATCGAATTTTCGGGTGTTTTGAGCTAGAATTTGTGATATAAATTGGTACTGAAAATTAAGATACATGCACATATCGACTTTGGCCACTAAAATATCGATTTTCAGCATGTTTTAGGCCTATAATTTGAAAACATTCTAGCACTGAGTAGGCATGTACAGATCGCTTCTGGGAACCAAAAATATCGAATTTTCGGGTGTTTTGAGTCTGAATTTGAGATATAAACGGGTACTGAAGATGCATGCACATATCGACTTTGGGCACCTAAAATATCGATTTTAGCATGCTTTGGGCCTATATTTTGAAAACATTCTAGCACTGAGTAGGCATGTACAGATCGCTTCTGGGACCCAAAAATATCGAATTTTCGGGTGTTTTAAGCCTGAATTTGAGATATAAACGAGTACTGAAGATGCATGCACATATTGACTTTGGGCACCTAAAATATCGATTTTCAGCATGTTTGGGTCTGTATTTTGAGAAAATTCTAGCAATGATTAGCATGTACAGATCGCTTCTGGGTCCCAAAAATATCGAATTTTCGGGTGTTTTGAGCCTGAATTTGAGATATAAACGGGTACTGAAGATGCATGCACATATCGACTTTCGGCTCCTGAAATATTGATTTTCAGCATGTTTTGAGCTTGTATTTTGAAAATATTCTAACACGGAGTAGGCATGTACAGATTGCCTCTGGGACCCAAAAATATCGAATTTTCCGGGTGTTTTGAGCCTGAATTTTAAATATACACGGGTACAGAAGATCCATACACATATTGTCTTTGGGCACCTAAAATACCGAATTTCAGCATGTTTTAGGCCTGTATTTTGAAAAAACTCTAACACAGAGTAGGCATGTACATACATATCGCTTCTGGGAACCAAAAATATCGAATTTTCGGGTGTTTTAAGCCTGAATTTGAGATATAAACGGGTACAGAAGACGCATTCACATATTGACTTTGGGAACCTAAAATATCGATTTTCAACATGTTTTGGGCCTGTATTATGAAAATACTTTAACACGGAGTAGGCATGTACAGATCCCTTCTGGGACCCAAAAATATCGAATTTTCGGGTGTTTTGAGCCAGAATTTGAGATACAAAACGGGTACAGAAGATGCATGGACATATTGACTTTGGGCACCTAAAATATCGATTTTTAGCATGTTTGGGTCTGTATTTTGAGAAAATTCTAGCAATGATTAGGCATGTACAGATCGCTTCTGGGGCCCAAAAATATCGAATTTTTCGGGTGTTTTGAGCCTGAATTTGAGATATACACGGGTACAGAAGATCCATACACATATTGACTTTGAGCACCTAAAATATCGAATTTCAGCATGTTATAGGCCTGTATTTTAAAAATACTCTAACACGTAGTAGGCATGTACAGATCGCTTCTGGGAACCAAAAATATCCAATTTTTGGGTGTTTTGAGCCAGAATTTTAGATATAAACGGGTACTGAAGATGCATGCACATATCGACTTTGGGCACCTAAAATATCGATTTTCAGCATGTTTGGGTCTGTATTTTAAAGAAAATTCTAGCAAAGATTAGGCATGTACAGATCGCTTCTGGGACCCAAAAATATCGAATTTTCGGGTGTTTTGAGCCTGAATTTGAGATATAATCGGGTACTGAAGATGCATGCACATATCGACTTTGGGCACCTGAAATATCAATTTTCAGCATGTTTTGGGCCTGTATTTTGAAAATACTCTAACACGGAGTAGGCATGTACAGATTGCCTTTGGGACCCAAAAATATCGAGTTTTCGGGTGTTTTCAGCCTGAATTTGAGATATAAGCGTGTACAGAAGATGCATGCACATATCGACTTTGGGCACCTAAAATATCGATTTTCAGCATGTTTGGGTCTGTATTTTGAGAAAATTCTAGCAAAGATTAGGCATGTACAGATCGCTTCTGGGACCCAAAAATATCGAATTTTCGGGTGTTTTGAGCCTGAATTTGAGATATAAACGGGTACTGAAGATGCATGCATATATCGACTTTGGGCACCTGAAATATCAATTTTCCGCATGTTTTGGGCCTGTATTTTGAAAATACTCTAACACGGAGTAGGCATGTACAGATTGCCTTTGGGACCCAAAATTATCGAAATTTTCGGGTGTTTTGAGCCAGAATTTGAGATATAAACGGGTACAGAAGATGCATTCACATATTGACTTTGGGCAAGTGAAATATCAATTTTCAGCATGTTTTGGGCCTGTATTTTGAAAATACTCTAACACGGAGTAGGCATGTACAGATCCCTTCTGGGACCCAAAAATATCGAGTTTTCGGGTGTTTTCAGCCTGAATTTGAGATATAAGCGTGTACAGAAGATGCATGCACATATCGACTTTGGGCACCTAAAATATCGATTTTCAGCATGTTTTGGGCGTGTTTTTTTAAATATTCTATTACTGCGTAGGCATGTACAGATCGCTTCTGGGACTCAAAAATATCGAATTTTCGGGTGTTTTGAGTATGAATTAGAGATATAAACGAGTACTGAAGATACATGCACATATTGACTTTGAGCACCTAAAATATCGATTTTCAGCATGTTTGGGTCTGTATTTTGAGAAAATTCTAGCAATGATTAGGCATGTACAGTTCGCTTCTGGGACCCAAAAATATCGAATTTTCGGGTGTTTTGAGCCTGAATTTGAGATATAAACGGATACAGAAGATGCATACACATATTGACTTTGGGCACCTAAAATATCGAATTTCAGCATGTTTTAGGCCTGTATTTTGAAAATACTCTAACACGGAGTAGGCATGTACAGATCGCTTATGGGATCCAAAAATATCGAATTTTCGGGTGTTTTGAGCTAGAATTTGAGATATAAACGGGTACTGAAAATGAAGATACATGCACATATCGACTTTGGCCACCTAAAATATCGATTTTCAGCATGTTTTAGGCCTATAATTTGAAAACATTCTAGCACTGAGTAGGCATGTACAGATCGCTTCTGGGAACCAAAAATATCGAATTTTCGGGTGTTTTGAGTCTGAATTTGAGATATAAACGGGTACTGAAGATGCATGCACATATCGACTTTAGGCACCTAAAATATCGATTTTAGCATGCTCTGGGTCTATATTTTGAAAACATTCTAGCACTGAGTAGGCATGTACAGATCGCTTCTGGGACCCAAAAATATAGAATTTTCGGGTGTTTTAAACCTGAATTTGAGATATAAACGAGTACTGAAGATGCATGCACATATTGACTTTGAGCACCTAAAATATCGATTTTCAGCATGTTTGGGTCTGTATTTTGAGAAAATTCTAGCAATGATTAGCATGTACAGATCGCTTCTGGGTCCCAAAAATATCATAATTTTCGGGTGTTTTGAGCCTGAATTTGAGATATAAACGGGTACTGAAGATGCATGCACATATCGACTTTGGGCACCTAAAATATCGATTTTCAGCATGTTTTGGGCGTGTTTTTTTAAATATTCTATTACTGCGTAGGCATGTACAGATCGCTTCTGGGACTCAAAAATATCGAATTTTCGGGTGTTTTGAGTCTGAATTAGAGATATAAACGAGTACTGAAGATACATGCACATATTGACTTTGAGCACCTAAAATATCGATTTTCAGCATGTTTGGGTCTGTATTTTGAGAAAATTCTAGCAATGATTAGCATGTACAGTTCGCTTCTGGGACCCAAAAATATCGAATTTTCAGGTGTTTTGAGCCTGAATTTGAGATATAAACGGATACAGAAGATGCATACACATATTGACTTTGGGCACCTAAAATATCGAATTTCAGCATGTTTTAGGCTTGTATTTTGAAAATACTCTAACACGTAGTAGGCATGTACAGATCGCTTCTGGGAACCAAAAATATCGAATTTTCGGGTGTTTTGAGCCAGAATTTTAGATATAAACGGGTACTGAAGATGCATGCACATATCGACTTTGGGCACCTAAAATATCGATTTTCAGCATGTTTGGGTCTGTATTTTGAGAAAATTCTAGCAAAGATTAGGCATGTACAGATCGCTTCTGGGACCAAAAAATATCGAATTTTCGGGTGTTTTAAGCCTGAATTTGAGATATAAACGGATACTGAAGATGCATGCACATATCGACTTTGGGCACCTGAAAAATCAATTTTCAGCATGTTTTGGGCCTGTATTTTGAAAATACTCTAACACGGAGTAGGCATGTACAGATTGCCTTTGGAACCCAAAAATATCGAAATTTTCAGGTGTTTTGAGCCAGAATTTGAGATATAAACGGGTACAGAAGATGCATTCACATATTGACTTTGGGCACCTGAAATATCAATTTTCAGCATGTTTTGGGCCTGTATTTTGAAAATACTCTAACACGGAGTAGGCATGTACAGATCCCTTCTGGGACCCAAAAATATCGAGTTTTCGGGTGTTTTGAGCCTGAATTTGAGATATAAGCGTGTACAGAAGATGCATGCACATATCGACTTTGGGCACCTAAAATATCGATTTTCAGCATGTTTTGGGAGTGTTTTTTTAAATATTCTATTACTGTGTAGGCATGTACAGATCGCTTCTGGGACTCAAAAATATCGAATTTTCGGTTTTTTGAGTCTGAATTAGAGATATAAACGAGTACTGAAGATACATGCACATATTGACTTTGAGCACCTAAAATATCTATTTTCAGCATGTTTGGGTCTGTATTTTGAGAAAATTCTAGCAATGATTAGGCATGTACAGTTCGCTTCTGGGACCCAAAAATATCGAATTTTCGGGTGTTTTGAGCCTGAATTTGAGATATAAACGGATACAGAAGAAGCATACACATATTGACTTTAGGCACCTAAAATATCGAATTTCAGCATGTTTTAGGCCTGTATTTTGAAAATACTCTAACACGGAGTAGGCATGTACAGATCGCTTATGGGATCCAAAAATATCGAATTTTCGGGTGTTTTGAGCTAGAATTTGTGATATAAATTGGTACTGAAAATTAAGATACATGCACATATCGACTTTGGCCACTAAAATATCGATTTTCAGCATGTTTTAGGCCTATAATTTGAAAACATTCTAGCACTGAGTAGGCATGTACAGATCGCTTCTGGGAACCAAAAATATCGAATTTTCGGGTGTTTTGAGTCTGAATTTGAGATATAAACGGGTACTGAAGATGCATGCACATATCGACTTTGGGCACCTAAAATATCGATTTTAGCATGCTTTGGGCCTATATTTTGAAAACATTCTAGCACTGAGTAGGCATGTACAGATCGCTTCTGGGACCCAAAAATATCGAATTTTCGGGTGTTTTAAGCCTGAATTTGAGATATAAACGAGTACTGAAGATGCATGCACATATTGACTTTGGGCACCTAAAATATCGATTTTCAGCATGTTTGGGTCTGTATTTTGAGAAAATTCTAGCAATGATTAGCATGTACAGATCGCTTCTGGGTCCCAAAAATATCGAATTTTCGGGTGTTTTGAGCCTGAATTTGAGATATAAACGGGTACTGAAGATGCATGCACATATCGACTTTCGGCTCCTGAAATATTGATTTTCAGCATGTTTTGAGCTTGTATTTTGAAAATACTCTAACACGGAGTAGGCATGTACAGATTGCCTCTGGGACCCAAAAATATCGAATTTTCCGGGTGTTTTGAGCCTGAATTTTAAATATACACGGGTACAGAAGATCCATACACATATTGTCTTTGGGCACCTAAAATACCGAATTTCAGCATGTTTTAGGCCTGTATTTTGAAAAAACTCTAACACAGAGTAGGCATGTACATACATATCGCTTCTGGGAACCAAAAATATCGAATTTTCGGGTGTTTTAAGCCTGAATTTGAGATATAAACGGGTACAGAAGACGCATTCACATATTGACTTTGGGAACCTAAAATATCGATTTTCAACATGTTTTGGGCCTGTATTATGAAAATACTTTAACACGGAGTAGGCATGTACAGATCCCTTCTGGGACCCAAAAATATCGAATTTTCGGGTGTTTTGAGCCAGAATTTGAGATACAAAACGGGTACAGAAGATGCATGGACATATTGACTTTGGGCACCTAAAATATCGATTTTTAGCATGTTTGGGTCTGTATTTTGAGAAAATTCTAGCAATGATTAGGCATGTACAGATCGCTTCTGGGGCCCAAAAATATCGAATTTTTCGGGTGTTTTGAGCCTGAATTTGAGATATACACGGGTACAGAAGATCCATACACATATTGACTTTGAGCACCTAAAATATCGAATTTCAGCATGTTATAGGCCTGTATTTTGAAAATACTCTAACACGTAGTAGGCATGTACAGATCGCTTCTGGGAATCAAAAATATCCAATTTTTGGGTGTTTTGAGCCAGAATTTTAGATATAAACGGGTACTGAAGATGCATGCACATATCGACTTTGGGCACCTAAAATATCGATTTTCAGCATGTTTGGGTCTGTATTTTAAAGAAAATTCTAGCAAAGATTAGGCATGTACAGATCGCTTCTGGGACCCAAAAATATCGAATTTTCGGGTGTTTTGAGCCTGAATTTGAGATATAATCGGGTACTGAAGATGCAAGCACATATCGACTTTGGGCACCTGAAATATCAATTTTCAGCATGTTTTGGGCCTGTATTTTGAAAATACTCTAACACGGAGTAGGCATGTACAGATTGCCTTTGGGACCCAAAAATATCGAGTTTTCGGGTGTTTTCAGCCTGAATTTGAGATATAAGCGTGTACAGAAGATGCATGCACATATCGACTTTGGGCACCTAAAATATCGATTTTCAGCATGTTTTGGGCGTGTTTTTTTAAATATTCTATTACTGCGTAGGCATGTACAGATCGCTTCTGGGACTCAAAAATATCGAATTTTCGGGTGTTTTGGGTCTGAATTAGAGATATAAACGAGTACTGAAGATACATGCACATATTGACTTTGAGCACCTAAAATATCGATTTTCAGCATGTTTGGGTCTGTATTTTGAGAAAATTCTAGCAATGATTAGGCATGTACAGTTCGCTTCTGGGACCCAAAAATATCGAATTTTCGGGTGTTTTGAGCCTGAATTTGAGATATAAACGGATACAGAAGATGCATACACATATTGACTTTGAGCACCTAAAATATCGAATTTCAGCATGTTTTAGGCTTGTATTTTGAAAATACTCTAACACGTAGTAGGCATGTACAGATCGCTTCTGGGAACCAAAAATATCGAATTTTTGGGTGTTTTGAGCCAGAATTTTAGATATAAACAGGTACTGAAGATGCATGCACATATCGACTTTGGGCACCTAAAATATCGATTTTCAGCATGTTTGGGTCTGTATTTTTAGAAAATTTTAGCAAAGATTAGGCATGTACAGTTCGCTTCTGGGACCCAAAAATATCGAATTTTCGGGTGTTTTGAGCCTGAATTTGAGATATAAACGGATACAGAAGATGCATACACATATTGACTTTGGGCACCTAAAATATCGAATTTCAGCATGTTTTAGGCCTGTATTTTGAAAATACTCTAACACGGAGTAGGCATGTACAGATCGCTTATGGGATCCAAAAATATCGAATTTTCGGGTGTTTTGAGCTAGAATTTGAGATATAAACGGGTACTGAAAATGAAGATACATGCACATATCGACTTTGGCCACCTAAAATATCGATTTTCAGCATGTTTTAGGCCTATAATTTGAAAACATTCTAGCACTTAGTAGGCATGTACAGATCGCTTCTGGGAACCAAAAATATCGAATTTTCGGGTGTTTTGAGTCTGAATTTGAGATATAAACGGGTACTGAAGATGCATGCACATATCGACTTTAGGCACCTAAAATATCGATTTTAGCATGCTCTGGGTCTATATTTTGAAAACATTCTAGCACTGAGTAGGCATGTACAGATCGCTTCTGGGACCCAAAAATATCGAATTTTCGGGTGTTTTAAGCCTGAATTTGAGATATAAACGAGTACTGAAGATGCATGCACATATTAACTTTGGGCACCTAAAATATCGATTTTCAGCATGT
This sequence comes from Petrolisthes cinctipes, assembly GCA_033782935.1. NCBI lineage: Eukaryota > Metazoa > Arthropoda > Malacostraca > Decapoda > Porcellanidae > Petrolisthes > Petrolisthes cinctipes. The sequence continues at coordinate 242,919 of JAWQEG010000858.1, forward strand.
TTGGGTCTGTATTTTGAGAAAATTCTAGCAATGATTAGCATGTACAGATCGCTTCTGGGTCCCAAAAATATCGAATTTTCGGGTGTTTTGAGCCTGAATTTGAGATATAAACGGGTACTGAAGATGCATGCACATATCGACTTTGGGCACCTAAAATATCGATTTTCAGCATGTTTGGGTCTGTATTTTGAGAAAATTCTAGCAAAGATTAGGCATGTACAGATCGCTTCTGGGACCCAAAAATATCGAATTTTCGGGTGTTTTAAGCCTGAATTTGAGATATAAACGGATACTGAAGATGCATGCACATATCGACTTTGGGCACCTGAAATATCAATTTTCAGCATGTTTTGGGCCTGTATTTTGAAAATACTCTAACACGGAGTAGGCATGTACAGATTGCCTTTGGAACCCAAAAATATCGAAATTTTCAGGTGTTTTGAGACAGAATTTGAGATATAAACGGGTACAGAAGATTCATTCACATATTGACTTTGGGCACCTGAAATATCAATTTTCAGCATGTTTTGGGCCTGTATTTTGAAAATACTCTAACACGGAGTAGGCATGTACAGATCCCTTCTGGGACCCAAAAATATCGAGTTTTCGGGTGTTTTGAGCCTGAATTTGAGATATAAGCGTGTACAGAAGATGCATGCACATATCGACTTTGGGCACCTAAAATATCGATTTTCAGCATGTTTTGGGCGTGTTTTTTTAAATATTCTATTACTGCGTAGGCATGTACAGATCGCTTCTGGGACTCAAAAATATCGAATTTTCGGTTTTTTGAGTCTGAATTAGAGATATAAACGAGTACTGAAGATACATGCACATATTGACTTTGAGCACCTAAAATATCTATTTTCAGCATGTTTGGGTCTGTATTTTGAGAAAATTCTAGCAATGATTAGGCATGTACAGTTCGCTTCTGGGACCCAAAAATATCGAATTTTCGGGTGTTTTGAGCCTGAATTTGAGATATAAACGGATACAGAAGATGCATACACATATTGACTTTAGGCACCTAAAATATCGAATTTCAGCATGTTTTAGGCCTGTATTTTGAAAATACTCTAACACGGAGTAGGCATGTACAGATCGCTTATGGGATCCAAAAATATCGAATTTTCGGGTGTTTTGAGCTAGAATTTGTGATATAAATCGGTACTGAAAATTAAGATACATGCACATATCGACTTTGGCCACTAAAATATCGATTTTCAGCATGTTTTAGGCCTATAATTTGAAAACATTCTAGCACTGAGTAGGCATGTACAGATCGCTTCAGGGAACCAAAAATATCGAATTTTCGGGTGTTTTGAGTCTGAATTTGAGATATAAACGGGTACTGAAGATGCATGCACATATCGACTTTGGGCACCTAAAATATCGATTTTAGCATGCTTTGGGCCTATATTTTGAAAACATTCTAGCACTGAGTAGGCATGTACAGATCGCTTCTGGGACCCAAAAATATCGAATTTTCGGGTGTTTTAAGCCTGAATTTGAGATATAAACGAGTACTGAAGATGCATGCACATATTGACTTTGGGCACCTAAAATATCGATTTTCAGCATGTTTGGGTCTGTTTTTTGAGAAAATTCTAGCAATGATTAGCATGTACAGATCGCTTCTGGGTCCCAAAAATATCGAATTTTCGGGTGTTTTGACCCTGAATTTGAGATATAAACGGGTACTGAAGATGCATGCACATATCGACTTTCGGCACCTGAAATATTGATTTTCAGCATGTTTTGGGCTTGTATTTTGAAAATACTCTAACACGGAGTAGGCATGTACATATTGCCTCTGGGACCCAAAAATATCGAATTTTCCGGGTGTTTTGAGCTAGAATTTGAGATATAAACGGGTACTGAAAATGAAGATACATGCACATATCGACTTTGGCCACCTAAAATATCGATTTTCAGCATGTTTTAGGCCTATAATTTGAAAACATTCTAGCACTGAGCAGGCATGTACAGATCGCTTCTGGGAACCAAAAATATCGAATTTTCGGGTGTTTTGAGTCTGAATTTGAGATATAAACGGGTAAAGAAGACGCATTCACATATTGACTTTGGGAACCTAAAATATCGATTTTCAACATGTTTTGGGCCTGTATTTTGAAAATACTTTAACACGGAGTAGGCATGTACAGATCCCTTCTGGGACCCAAAAATATCGAATTTTCGGGTGTTTTGAGCCTGAATTTGAGATACAAAACGGGTACAGAAGATGCATGCACATATCGACTTTGGGCACCTAAAATATTGATTTTTAGCATATTTTCGGCCTGAATCTTGAAAATATTCAATTACTGAGTAGGCATGTACAGATCGCTTCTTGGACCCAAATAAATGGAATTTTCGGGTGTTTTGAGCCTGAATTTGAGATATAAACGGGTACAGAAGATGCATGCACATATCGACTTTGGGCACCTAAAATATCGTTTTTCTGCATATTTTGACTTGTATTTTGAAAATATTCTGTTACTGAGTAGGCATGTACAGATCGCTTCTGGGACTCAAAAATATCGAATTTTTGGGTGTTTTGATCCTGAATTTGAGATATAAACGGGTACTGAAGATACATACATATATTGACTTTGGACACCTAAAATATCGATTTTCAGCATGTTTTGGGCCTGTATTAAAAAAAATATTCTAACACAGAGTAGGCATGCACAGATCGCTTCTGGGACCCAAAAATATCGAATTTTCAGTTGTTTTGAGCCTGAATTTGAGATATAAACGAGTATTGAAGATGCATGCACATATCGACTTTGGGCACCTGAAATATCAATTTTAAGCATGTTTTAGGCTTGTATTTTGAAAATACTCTAACACGGAGTAGGCATGTACAGATCGCTTCCGGAAACCAAAAATATCGAATTTTCGGGTGTTTTAAGCCTGAATTTGAGATATAAACGGGTACAGAATATGCATTCACATATTGACTTTGGGCTCCTAAAATATCGATTTTCAGCATGTTTTGGGCCTGTATTTTGAAAATACTTTAACACAGAATAGGCATGTACAAATCCCTTCTGGGTCCCAAAAATATCGAATTTTCGGGTGTTTTAAGCCTGAATTTGAGATATAAACGGGTACTGAAGATGAATGCACATATCGATTTTGGGCACCTAAAACATCGATTTTTAACTTGTTTTTGTGCCTGTATTTTGAAAATATTCTAACATTGAGTAGGCATGTACAAATCGCTTCTTGGACCCAAAAATATCGAATTTTCGGATGTTTTGAGCCTGAATTTGAGATATTAACGTGTACTGAAGATGCATACACATATTGCTTTTGGCACCTAAAATATCGAATTTCAACATGTTTTGGGCCTGTATTTTGAAAATACTCTAACACGGAGTAGGTAGGTACAGATCGCTTTTGGGAACCAAAAATATCGAATTTTCGGGTGTTTTGGGCCAGAATTTGAGATATAAACGGGTACTGAAGATGCATACACATATTGATTTTGGGCACCTAAATTATCGATTTTCAACTTGTTTTTTGTGCCTGTGTTTTGAAAATATTCTAACATTGAGTAGGCATGTACAGATCGCTTCTGGGACTCAAAAATATCGAATATTCGGGTGTTTTGAGTCTGAATTAGAGATATAAACGAGTACTGAAGATACATGCACATATTGACTTTGAGCACCTAAAATATCGATTTTCAGCATGTTTGGGTCTGTATTTTGAGAAAATTCTAGCAATGATTAGGCATGTACAGTTCGCTTCTGGGACCCAAAAATATCGAATTTTCGGGTGTTTTGAGCCTGAATTTGAGATATAAGCGGATTCAGACGATACATACACATATTGACTTTGGGCACCTAAAATATCGAATTTCAGCATGTTTTAAGCCTGTATTTTGAAAATACTCTAACACGGAGTAGGCATGTACAGATCGCTTATGGGATCCAAAAATATCGAATTTTCGGGTGTTTTGAGCTAGAATTTGAGATATAAACGGGTACTGAAAATGAAGATACATGCACATATCGACTTTGGGCACCTAAAATATCGATTTTCAGCATGTTTTAGACCTATATTTTGAAAACATTCTAGCACTGAGTAGGCATGTACAGATCGCTTCTGTGAACCAAAAATATCGAATTTTCGGGTGTTTTGAGTCTGAATTTGAGATATAAACGGGTACTGAAGATGCATGCACATACCGACTTTGGGCACCTAAAATATCGATTTTAGCATGCTTTGGGTCTATATTTTGAAAACATTCTAGCACTGAGTAGGCATGTACAGATCGCTTCTGGGACCCAAAAATATCGAATTTTCGGGTGTTTTAAGCCTGAATTTGAGATATAAACGAGTACTGAAGATGCATGCACATATTGACTTTGGGCACCTAAAATATCTATTTTCAGCATGTTTGGGTCTGTATTTTGAGAAAATTCTAGCAATGATTAGCATGCACAGATCGCTTCTGGGTCCCAAAAATATCGAATTTTCGGGTGTTTTGAGCCTGAATTTGAGATATAAACGGGTACTGAAGATGCATGCACATATCGACTTTGGGCACCTGAAATATTGATTTTCAGCATGTTTTGGGCCTGTATTTTGAAAATACTCTAACACGGAGTAGGCATGTACAGATTGCCTCTGGGACCCAAAAATATCGAATTTTCCGGGTGTTTTGAGCCAGAATTTTAAATATACACGGGTACAGAAGATCCATACACATATTGTCTTTGGGCACCTAAAATACCGAATTTCAGCATGTTTTAGGCCTGTATTTTGAAAATACTCTTACACGGAGTAGGCATGTACAGATCCCTTCTGGGACCCAAAAATATCGAATTTTCGGGTATTTTGAGCCAGAATTTGAGATACAAAACGGGTACAGAAGATGCATGCACATATCGACTTTGGGCACCTAAAATATTGATTTTTAGCATATTTTCGACCTGAATCTTGAAAATATTCTATTACTGAGTAGGCATGTACAGATCGCTTCTTGGACCCAAATAAATTGAATTTTCGGGTGTTTTGAGCCTGAATTTGAGATATAAACGGGTACAGAAGATGCATGCACATATCGACTTTGGGCACCTAAAATATCGTTTTTCTGCATATTTTGACTTGTATTTTGAAAATATTCTGTTACTGAGTAGGCATGTACAGATCGCTTCTGGGACTCAAAAATATCGAATTTTTGGGTGTTTTGATCCTGAATTTGAGATATACACGGGTACAGAAGATACATACATATATTGACTTTGGACACCTAAAATATCGATTTTCAGCATGTTTTGGGCCTGTATTAAAAAAAATATTCTAACACAGAGTAGGCATGCACAGATCGCTTCTGGGACCCAAAAATATCGAATTTTCAGGTGTTTTGAGCCTGAATTTGAGATATAAACGGGTATTGAAGATGCATGCACATATCGACTTTGGTTACCTGAAATATCAATTTTAAGCATGTTTTAGGCTTGTATTTTGAAAATACTCTAACACGGAGTAGGCATGTACAGATCGCTTCCGGAAACCAAAAATATCGAATTTTCGGGTGTTTTAAGCCTGAATTTGAGATATAAACGGGTACAGAATATGCATTCACATATTGACTTTGGGCTCATAAAATATCGATTTTCAGCATGTTTTGGGCCTGTATTTTGAAAATACTTTAACACAGAATAGGCATGTACAGATCGCTCCTGGGACGCAAAAATATCGAATTTTCAGGTGTTTTGAGCCTGAATTTGAGATATAAACGGGTACTGAAGATGAATGCACATATCGATTTTGGGCACCTAAAACATCGATTTTCAACTTGTTTTTGTGCCTGTATTTTGAAAATATTCTAACATTGAGTAGGCATGTACAAATCGCTTCTTGGACACAAAAATATCGAATTTTCGGGTGTTTTGAGCCTGAATTTGAGATATAAACGGGTACAGAAGATGCATGCACATATCGACTTTGGACACCTAAAATATCGATTTTTAGCATGATTTGAGCCTATATTTTGAAAACATTCTATTACTGAATAGGCATGTACAGATCGCTCCTGGGACGCAAAAATATCGAATTTCCAGGTATTTTGAGCCTGAATTTGAGATATAAACGGGTACAGAAGATGCATACACATATTGACTTTGGGCACCTAAAATATCGATTTTCAGCATGTTTTGGGCCTGTATTATGAAAATACTCTAACACGGAGTAGGCATGTACATATCGCTTCTGGGACACAAAAACATCGATTTATCGGGTGTTTTAAGCCGGAATTTGGGATGTAAATGGGTACCGAAAATGCATGCATATATAGACTTTGTGCACCCAAAATGTCCATATTTAGCATGTTTTGGGCCTATATTTTGAAAATATTATAGCACTGAGTAGGCATGTACAGATCGCTTTTTGGACCCAAAAATATAGAATTTTAGGGTGTTTTGAGCCTGAATTTGGGACATAAACGGGTACAGAAGATGCATGCACATATCGATTTTGGGCACATAAAATATCGATTTTTAGCATGTTTTCGTCCTGAATCTTAAAAATATGCTATTACTGAGTAGGCATGTACAAATCGCTTCTGGGACCCAAAAATATCGATTTTTCGGATGTTTTGAGCCTGAATTTGAGATATAAACGTGTACTGAAGATGCATACACATATTGCTTTTTGCACCTAAAATATCGAATTTCAGCATGTTTTGGGCCTGTATTTTGAATATACTCTAACACGGAGTAGGTAGGTACAGATCGCTTCTGGGATCAAAAAAATTTGAATTTTCGGGTGTTTTCAGCCTGAATTTGAGATATACACGGGTACAGAAGATGCATACACATATTGAATTTGGGCACCTAAAATATCGATTTTCAGCATGTTTTAGGCCTGTATTTTGAAAATACTCTAACACGGAGTAGGCATGTACAGATCGCTTTTGGGAACCAAAAATATCGAATTTTCTGGTGTTTTGAGCCAGAATTTGAGATATAAACGGGTACTGAAGATGCATGCACATATTGATTTTGGGCACCTAAAATATCGATTTTCAACTTGTTTTTGTGCCTGTGTTTTGAAATTATCTAACACTGAGTAGGTATGTACACATCGCTTCTTGGACCCAAAAATATCGAATTTTCGGGTGTTTTGAGCCTGAATTTGAGATATAAACGGGTACAGAAGATGCATGCACATATCGACTTTGGACACCTAAAATATCGATTTTTAGCATGATTTGAGCCTATATTTTGAAAACATTCTATTACTGAATAGGCATGTACAGATCGCTCCTGGGACGCAAAAATATCGAATTTTAAGGTGTTTTGAGCCTGAATTTGAGATATAAACGGGTACTGAAGATGCATCCACATATCGACTTTGGGCACCTGAAATATCAATTTTCAGCATGTTTTGGGTCTGTATTTTGAAAATATTCTGTCACTGTGTAGGCATGTACAGATCTCTTTTGGGCCAAAATAAAATTAAATATTCGGGTGTTTTGAGCCTGAATTTGAGATATAAACGGGTACAGAAGATGCATGCACATATCGACTTTGGGCACCTAAAATATCGATTTTCAGCATGTTTTGGGCCTATATATTGAAAAAATTCTAGCATTGAGAAGGCATGTACAGATCGCTCTTGGGACCCAAAAATATCGAAATTTCGGGTGTTTTAAGCCTGAATTTGAGATATAAACGGGTACTGAAGATGCATGCACATATCGACTTTTTGCACCTAAAATATCGATTTTGAGCATGTTGGGTCTGTATCTTGAAAACATTCTAGAAAGGAGTAGGCATGTACAGATAGGTTCTGGGACATAAAAATATCGAATTATCGGGTGTTTTGAGCCTGAATTTGAGATATAAACTGGTACAAAAGATGCATGCACATATCGACTTTGGGCACCTAAAATATAGATTTTCAGCATATTTTCGGCCTGAATCTTGAAAATATTCTATTACTTAGTAGGCATGTACAGATCGCTTCTGGGACCCAAAAAAATGGAATTTTCGGGTGTTTTGAGCCTGAATTTGAGATATAAACGGGTACAGAAGATGCATGCACATATCGATTTTGGACACCTAAAATATCGATTTTCAACTTGTTTTTGTGCCTGTATTATAAAAATACTCTAATACGGAGTAGGTATGTACAGATCGCTTCTGGGACTCAAAAATATCGAATTTTCAGGTGTTTTGAACCTGAATTTGAGATATAAACGGGTACAGAAAATGCATGCACATATCGACTTTGGACACCTAAAATATCGATTTTCAGCATGTTTTCGGCCTATAACTTAAAAATATTCTAGCATTGAGTAGGCATGGAGAGATCGCTTCTGGAACCCAAAAATATCGAATTTTCGGGTATTTTGATCCTGAATTTAAATATAAAAGGGTACAGAAATGCATGCACATATCGACTTTGGGCACCTAATATATCGATTTTTAGCATGTTTTTGTCCTTTATTTTGAAAAAAACTCTAACACGGAATAGGCATGTACAGATCGCTTCTGGGACCCAAAAATATCGATTTTTCGGGTGTTTTGAGCTTGAATTTGAGATATCAACAGGTACAGAAGATGAATGCACATATCGACTTTGGACACCTAAAATATCGATTTTTAGCATGATTTGAGCCTATATTTTGAAAACATTCTATTACTGAATATGCATGTACAGATCGCTTCTTGGACGCAAAAATATTGAATTTTCAGGTGTTTTGAGCCTGAATTTGAGATATACACGGGTACAGAAGATGCATACACATATTGACTTTGGGCACATAAAATATCGAATTTCAGCATGTTTTAGGCCTGTATTTTGAAAATACTCTAACACGGAGTAGGCATGTACAGATCGCTTTTGGGAACCAAAAATATCGAATTTTAGGGTGTTTTGAGCCAGAATTTGAGATATAAACGGGTACTGAAGATGCATGCACATATCGATTTTGGGCACCTAAAATATCGATTTTCAACTTGTTTTTGTGCCTCTGTTTTGAAAATATTCTAACATTGAGTAGGTATGTACACATCGGTTCTGGGACCCAAAATATCGAATTTTCGGGTGTTTTGAGCCTGAATTTGAGATATAAACGGGTACAGAAGATCCATGCACATATCGACTTTGGGCACCTAAAATATCAATTTTCAGTATGTTTTGGGTCTGTTATTTGAAAATATTCTGTCACTGAGTAGGCACGTACAGATCGCTTCTGGACGCCAATAAAATCGAATATTCGGGTGTTTTGAGCCTGAATTTGAGATATAAACAGGTACAGAATATGCATGCACATATCGAATTTGGGCACCTAATATATCGATTTTCAGCATGTTTTGGGCCTATATTTTGAAAATATTCTAGCACTGAGTAGGCATGTACAGATAGCTTCTGGGACCCATAAATATCGATTTTTCGGGTGTTTTGAGCCTGAATTTGAGATATAAACGGGTACAGAAGATGCATACACATATTGACTTTGGGCACCGAAAATATCGATTTTCAGCATGTTTTGGGCCTGTATTTTGAAAATACTTTAACACGGAATAGGCATGTACAGATCGCTTCTGGGACCCAAAAATATCGAATTTTCGGGTGTTTTGACCCAGAATTTGAGATATTAACGGGTACTGAAGATGCATGCACATATATCGACTTTGGGCACCTGAAATATCAATTTTCAGCATGTTTTGGGTCTGTATTTTGACAATATTCTGTCACTGAGTAGGCATGTACAGATCGCTTCTGGGACCCAAAAATATCGATTTTTCGGGTGTTTTAAGCCTGAATTTGAGATATAAACGGGTACTGAAGATGCAAGCACATATCGACTTTTTGCACCTAAAATATCGATTTTGAGCATGTTGGGTCTGTATTATGAAAATACTCTAACACGGAGTAGGCATGTACAGATCGCTTTTGGGACCCAAAAATATCGAATTTTCGGGTGTTTTGTGCTTGAATTTGAGATATCAACGGGTACAGAAGATGAATGCACATATCGACTTTGGGCACCTAATATATCGATTTTCAGCATGTTTTTGGCCTTTATTTTGAAAAAACTCTAACACGGAATAGGCATGTACAGATAGCTTCTGGGACCCATAAATATCGATTTTTCGGGTGATTTGAGCCTGAATTTGAGATATAAACGGGTACTGAAGATGAATGTACATATCGATTTTGGGTACCTAAAACATCGATTTTCAACTTGTTTTTGTTCCTGTATTTTGGAAATATTTTAACATTGAGTAGGCATGTACAGATCGCTTCTGGGTCCCAAAAATATCTAATTTTCAGGTGTTTTGAGCCTGAATTTGGGACATAAACGGGTACAGAAGATCCATGCACATATTAATTTTGGGCACCTAAAATATCTATTTTCAACTTGTTTTTGTGCCTGTGTTTTGAAAATAATCTAACATTGAGTAGGCATGTACAGATCGCTTCTGGGACCCAAAAATATCGAATTTTCGGGTATTTTGAGCCTGAATTTGAGATATAAACGGGTACAGAAGATGCATGCACATATCGACTTTGGGCACCTAAAATATCGATTTTCAGCATGTTTTGGGCCTATATTTTGAAAACATTCTAGCACTGAGTAGGCATGTACAGTTTGCTTCTGGGACCCAAAAATATCGAATTTTCGGGTGTTTTGAGCCTGAATTTGAGATATAAACGGGTACTGAAGATGCATACACATATTGACTTTGGGCACTTAAAATATCGATTTTCAGCATGTTTTGGGCCTGTATTATAAAAATACTCTAATACGGAGTAGGCATGTACAGATCGCTTCTGGGACCCAAAAATATCGAATTTTCGGGTGTTTTGAGTCTGAATTTGGAATATAAACGTTTACAGAAGATGCATACACATATTGACTTTGGGGACCTAAAATATCGATTTTCAGCATGTTTTGGGCCTGTATTATGAAATTACTCTAACACGGAGTAGGCATGTACATATCGCTTCGGGGACCCAAAAACATCGAATTTTCGGGTGTTTTAAGCCTGAATTTGGGATGTAAATGGGTACAGAAAATGCATGCATATATAGACTTTGTGCACCCAAAATATCCATATTTAGCATGTTTTGAACCTATATTTTGAAAATATTCTAGCACTGAGTAGGCATGTACAGATCGCTTTTTGGACCCAAAAATATCGAATTTTAGGGTGTTTTGAGCCTGAATTTGGGACATAAACGGGTACAGAAGATGCCTGCACATATCGATTTTGTGCACCTAAAATATCGATTTTCAGCATGTTTTCGGCCTTAATCTTAAAAATATTCTATTACTGAGTAGGCATGTACAAATCGCTTCTTGGACCGAAAAATATCGAGTTTTAAGATGTTTTGAGCCTGAATTTGAGATATAAACGTGTACTGAAGATGCATGCACATTTCGACTTTAGGCACCTAAAATATCGATTTTCAGCATGTTTTGGGCCTGTATTATGAAAATACTCTAACACGGAGTAGGCATGTACAGATCGCTTCTGGGACCCAAAAATATCGATTTTTCGGGTGTTTTGAGCTTGAATTTGAGATATCAACGGGTACAGAAGATGCATGCACATATCGACTTTGGACACCTAAAATATTGATTTTTAGCATACTTTGAGCCTATATTTTGAAAACATTCCATTACTGAATAGGCATGTACAGATCGCTTCTGGGACGCAAAAATATCGAATTTTCAGGTGTTTTGAGCCTGAATTTGAGATATAAACGGGTACTGAAGATGCATGCACATATATCGACTTTGGGCACCTTAAATATCAATTTTCAGCATGTTTTGGGTCTGTATTTTGACAATATTCTATCACTGAGTAGGCATGTACAGATCGCTTCTGGGACCCAAAAATATCGATTTTTCGGGTGTTTTAAGCCTGAATTTGAGATATAAACGGGTACTGAAGATGCAAGCACATATCAACTTTTTGCACCTAAAATATCGATTTTGAACATGTTGGTTCTGTATTATGAAAATACTTTAACACGGAGAAGGCATGTACAGATTGCCTCTGGGATCCAAAAATATCGAATTTTCGGGTGTTTTGAGCTAGAATTTGAGATATCAACGGGTACACATATTGACTTTGGGCACCTAATATATTGTTTTTTAGCATGTTTTTGGCCTTTATTTTGAAAAAACTCTAAAACGGAATAGGCATGTACAGATAGCTTCTTGGACCCATAAATATCGATTTTTCGGGTGTTTTGAGCCTGAATTTGAGATATAAACGGGTACAGAAGATGCATACACATATTGACTTTGGGCACCTAAAATATCGATTTTCAGCATATTTTGGGCCTGTATTATGAAAATACTCTAACACGGAGTAGGCATGTACAGATCGCTTCAGGGACCCAAAAATATCGAATTTTCGGGTGTTTTGAGCTTGAATTTGAGATATCAACGGGTACAGAAGATGAATGCACATATCGACTTTGGACACCTAAAATATTGATTTTTAGCATGCTTTGAGCCTATATTTTGAGAACATTCCATTACTGAATAGGCATGTACAGATCGCTTCTGGGACGCAAAAATATCGAATTTTCAGGTGTTTTGAGCCTGAATTTGAGATATAAACGGGTACTGAAGATGCATGCATATATATCGACTTTGGGCACCTGAAATATCAATTTTCAGCATGTTTTGGGTCTGTATTATGAACATACTTTAACACGGAGTAGGCATGTACAGATCGCTTCTGGGACCCAAAAATATCGAATTTTCGGGTGTTTTGAGCTTGAATTTGAGATATCAACGGGTACAGAAGATGAATGCACATATCGACTTTGGGCACATAATATATCGATTTTCAGCATGTTTTTGGCCTTTATTTTGAAAAAACTCTAACACGGAATAGGCATGTACAGATAGCTTCTGGGACCCATAAATATCGATTTTTCGGGTGTTTTGAGCCTGAATTTGAGATATAAACGGGTACAGAAGATGCATACACATATTGACTTTGGGCACCTAAAATATCGATTTTCAGCATATTTTGGGCCTGTATTATGAAAATACTCTAACACGGAGTAGGCATGTACAGATCGCTTCTGGGACCCAAAAATATCGAATTTTCGGGTGTTTTGAGCTTGAATTTGAGATATCAACGAGTACAGAAGATGAATGCACATATCGACTTTGGACACCTAAAATATTGATTTTTAGCATGCTTTGAGCCTATATTTTGAGAACATTCCATTACTGAATAGGCATGTACAGATTGCTTCTGGGACGCAAAAATATCGATTTATCGGGTGTTTTGAGCCTGAATTTGAGATATAAACGGGTACAGAAGAAGCATGCACATATCGACTTTGGGCACCTAAAATATCAATTTTCAGCATGTTTTGGACTTGTATTTTGAAAATATTCAGTTACTTAGTAGGCATGTACAGATCGCTTCTGGGACTATAAAAATATCGAATTTTCGGGAGTTTTGAGCCTGAATTTGAGATATAAACGGGTACTGAAGATGCAAGCACATATCGACTTTGGGCACCGAAAATATCGATTTTCAGCATGTTTTGGGCCTGTATTTTGAAAATACTTTAACACGGAATAGGCATGTACAGATCGCTTCTGGGACCCAAAAATATCGAATTTTCGGGTGTTTTGACCCAGAATTTGAGATATTAACGGGTACTGAAGATGCATGCACATATATCGACTTTGGGCACCTGAAATATCAATTTTCAGCATGTTTTGGGTCTGTATTTTGACACTATTCTGTCACTGAGTAGGCATGTACAGATCGCTTCTGGGACCCAAAAATATCGATTTTTCGGGTGTTTTAAGCCTGAATTTGAGATATAAACGGGTACTGAAGATGCAAGCACATATCGACTTTTTGCACCTAAAATATCGATTTTGAGCATGTTGGGTCTGTATTATGAAAATACTCTAACACGGAGTAGGCATGTACAGATCGCTTTTGGGACCCAAAAATATCGAATTTTCGGGTGTTTTGAGCTTGAATTTGAGATATCAACGGGTACAGAAGATGAATGCACATATCGACTTTGGGCACCTAATATATCGATTTTCAGCATGTTTTTGGCCTTTATTTTGAAAAAACTCTAACACGGAATAAGCATGTACAGATAGCTTCTGGGACCCATAAATATCGATTTTTCGGGTGATTTGAGCCTGAATTTGAGATATAAACGGGTACTGAAGATGAATGTACATATCGATTTTGGGTACCTAAAACATCGATTTTCAACTTGTTTTTGTTCCTGTATTTTGGAAATATTTTAACATTGAGTAGGCATGTACAGATCGCTTCTGGGTCCCAAAAATATCTAATTTTCAGGTGTTTTGAGCCTGAATTTGGGACATAAACGGGTACAGAAGATCCATGCACATATTAATTTTGGGCACCTAAAATATCTATTTTCAACCTGTTTTTGTGCCTGTGTTTTGAAAATAAACTAACATTGAGTAGGCATGTACAGATCGCTTCTGGGACCCAAAAATATCGAATTTTCGGGTGTTTTGAGCCTGAATTTGAGATATAAACGGGTACAGAAGATGCATGCACATATCGACTTTGGGCACCTAAAATATCGATTTTCAGCATGTTTTGGGCCTATATTTTGAAAACATTCTAGCACTGAGTAGGCATGTACAGTTTGCTTCTGGGACCCAAAAATATCGAATTTTCGGGTGTTTTGAGCCTGAATTTGAGATATAAACGGGTACTGAAGATGCATACACATATTGACTTTGGGCACTTAAAATATCGATTTTCAGCATGTTTTGGGCCTGTATTATAAAAATACTCTAATACGGAGTAGGCATGTACAGATCGCTTCTGGGACCCAAAAATATCGAATTTTCGGGTGTTTTGAGTCTGAATTTGGAATATAAACGTTTACAGAAGATGCATACACATATTGACTTTGGGGACCTAAAATATCGATTTTCAGCATGTTTTGGGCCTGTATTATGAAATTACTCTAACACGGAGTAGGCATGTACATATCGCTTCGGGGACCCAAAAACATCGAATTTTCGGGTGTTTTAAGCCTGAATTTGGGATGTAAATGGGTACAGAAAATGCATGCATATATAGACTTTGTGCACCCAAAATATCCATATTTAGCATGTTTTGAACCTATATTTTGAAAATATTCTAGCACTGAGTAGGCATGTACAGATCGCTTCTGGGACCCAAAAATATCGAATTTTAGGGTGTTTTGAGCCTGAATTTGGGACATAAACGGGTACAGAAGATGCATGCACATATCGATTTTGTGCACCTAAAATATCGATTTTCAGCATGTTTTCGGCCTTAATCTTAAAAATATTCTATTACTGAGTAGGCATGTACAAATCGCTTCTTAGACCGAAAAATATCGAGTTTTAAGATGTTTTGAGCCTGAATTTGAGATATAAACGTGTACTGAAGATGCATGCACAATTCGACTTTGGGCACCTAAAATATCGATTTTCAGCATGTTTTGGGTCTGTATTATGAAAATACTCTAACACGGAATAGGCATGTACAGTTAGCTTCTGGGACCCAAAAATATCGATTTTTCGGGTGTTTTGAGCCTGAATTTGAGATATAAACGGGTACAGAAGATGCATACACATATTGACTTTGGGCACCTAAAATATCGATTTTCAGCATATTTTGGGCCTGTATTATGAAAATACTCTAACACGGAGTAGGCATGTACAGATCGCTTCAGGGACCCAAAAATATCGAATTTTCGGGTGTTTTGAGCTTGAATTTGAGATATCAACGGGTACAGAAGATGAATGCACATATCGACTTTGGACACCTAAAATATTGATTTTTAGCATGCTTTGAGCCTATA
Organism: Petrolisthes cinctipes; assembly: GCA_033782935.1. Lineage (NCBI taxonomy): Eukaryota > Metazoa > Arthropoda > Malacostraca > Decapoda > Porcellanidae > Petrolisthes > Petrolisthes cinctipes. The sequence continues at coordinate 258,774 of JAWQEG010000858.1, forward strand.
TTTTGAGAACATTCCATTACTGAATAGGCATGTACAGATCGCTTCTGGGACGCAAAAATATCGAATTTTCAGGTGTTTTGAGCCTGAATTTGAGATATAAACGGGTACTGAAGATGCATGCATATATATCGACTTTGGGCACCTGAAATATCAATTTTCAGCATGTTTTGGGTCTGTATTATGAACATACTTTAACACGGAGTAGGCATGTACAGATCGCTTCTGGGACCCAAAAATATCGAATTTTCGGGTGTTTTGAGCTTGAATTTGAGATATCAACGGGTACAGAAGATGAATGCACATATCGACTTTGGGCACATAATATATCGATTTTCAGCATGTTTTTGGCCTTTATTTTGAAAAAACTCTAACACGGAATAGGCATGTACAGATAGCTTCTGGGACCCATAAATATCGATTTTTCGGGTGTTTTGAGCCTGAATTTGAGATATAAACGGGTACAGAAGATGCATACACATATTGACTTTGGGCACCTAAAATATCGATTTTCAGCATATTTTGGGCCTGTATTATGAAAATACTCTAACACGGAGTAGGCATGTACAGATCGCTTCTGGGACCCAAAAATATCGAATTTTCGGGTGTTTTGAGCTTGAATTTGAGATATCAACGGGTACAGAAGATGAATGCACATATCGACTTTGGACACCTAAAATATTGATTTTTAGCATGCTTTGAGCCTATATTTTGAGAACATTCCATTACTGAATAGGCATGTACAGATTGCTTCTGGGACGCAAAAATATCGAATTATCGGGTGTTTTGAGCCTGAATTTGAGATATAAACGGGTACAGAAGAAGCATGCACATATCGACTTTGGGCACCTAAAATATCAATTTTCAGCATGTTTTGGACTTGTATTTTGAAAATATTCAGTTACTTAGTAGGCATGTACAGATCGCTTCTGGGACTATAAAAATATCGAATTTTCGGGAGTTTTGAGCCTGAATTTGAGATATAAACGGGTACTGAAGATGCAAGCACATATCGACTTTGGGCACCGAAAATATCGATTTTCAGCATGTTTTGGGCCTGTATTTTGAAAATACTTTAACACGGAATAGGCATGTACAGATCGCTTCTGGGACCCAAAAATATCGAATTTTCGGGTGTTTTGACCCAGAATTTGAGATATTAACGGGTACTGAAGATGCATGCACATATATCGACTTTGGGCACCTGAAATATCAATTTTCAGCATGTTTTGGGTCTGTATTTTGACAATATTCTGTCACTGAGTAGGCATGTACAGATCGCTTCTGGGACCCAAAAATATCGATTTTTCGGGTGTTTTAAGCCTGAATTTGAGATATAAACGGGTACTGAAGATGCAAGCACATATCGACTTTTTGCACCTAAAATATCGATTTTGAGCATGTTGGGTCTGTATTATGAAAATACTCTAACACGGAGTAGGCATGTACAGATCGCTTTTGGGACCCAAAAATATCGAATTTTCGGGTGTTTTGAGCTTGAATTTGAGATATCAACGGGTACAGAAGATGAATGCACATATCGACTTTGGGCACCTAATATATCGATTTTCAGCATGTTTTTGGCCTTTATTTTGAAAAAACTCTAACACGGAATAAGCATGTACAGATAGCTTCTGGGACCCATAAATATCGATTTTTCGGGTGATTTGAGCCTGAATTTGAGATATAAACGGGTACTGAAGATGAATGTACATATCGATTTTGGGTACCTAAAACATCGATTTTCAACTTGTTTTTGTTCCTGTATTTTGGAAATATTTTAACATTGAGTAGGCATGTACAGATCGCTTCTGGGTCCCAAAAATATCTAATTTTCAGGTGTTTTGAGCCTGAATTTGGGACATAAACGGGTACAGAAGATCCATGCACATATTAATTTTGGGCACCTAAAATATCTATTTTCAACTTGTTTTTGTGCCTGTGTTTTGAAAATAAACTAACATTGAGTAGGCATGTACAGATCGCTTCTGGGACCCAAAAATATCGAATTTTCGGGTGTTTTGAGCCTGAATTTGAGATATAAACGGGTACTGAAGATGCAAGCACATATCGACTTTGGGCACCGAAAATATCGATTTTCAGCATGTTTTGGGCCTGTATTTTGAAAATACTTTAACACGGAATAGGCATGTACAGATCGCTTCTGGGACCCAAAAATATCGAATTTTCGGGTGTTTTGACCCAGAATTTGAGATATTAACGGGTACTGAAGATGCATGCACATATATCGACTTTGGGCACCTGAAATATCAATTTTCAGCATGTTTTGGGTCTGTATTTTGACAATATTCTGTCACTGAGTAGGCATGTACAGATCGCTTCTGGGACCCAAAAATATCGATTTTTCGGGTGTTTTAAGCCTGAATTTGAGATATAAACGGGTACTGAAGATGCAAGCACATATCGACTTTTTGCACCTAAAATATCGATTTTGAGCATGTTGGGTCTGTATTATGAAAATACTCTAACACGGAGTAGGCATGTACAGATCGCTTTTGGGACCCAAAAATATCGAATTTTCGGGTGTTTTGAGCTTGAATTTGAGATATCAACGGGTACAGAAGATGAATGCACATATCGACTTTGGGCACCTAATATATCGATTTTCAGCATGTTTTTGGCCTTTATTTTGAAAAAACTCTAACACGGAATAAGCATGTACAGATAGCTTCTGGGACCCATAAATATCGATTTTTCGGGTGATTTGAGCCTGAATTTGAGATATAAACGGGTACTGAAGATGAATGTACATATCGATTTTGGGTACCTAAAACATCGATTTTCAACTTGTTTTTGTTCCTGTATTTTGGAAATATTTTAACATTGAGTAGGCATGTACAGATCGCTTCTGGGTCCCAAAAATATCTAATTTTCAGGTGTTTTGAGCCTGAATTTGGGACATAAACGGGTACAGAAGATCCATGCACATATTAATTTTGGGCACCTAAAATATCTATTTTCAACTTGTTTTTGTGCCTGTGTTTTGAAAATAAACTAACATTGAGTAGGCATGTACAGATCGCTTCTGGGACCCAAAAATATCGAATTTTCGGGTGTTTTGAGCCTGAATTTGAGATATAAACGGGTACAGAAGATGCATGCACATATCGACTTTGGGCACCTAAAATATCGATTTTCAGCATGTTTTGGGCCTATATTTTGAAAACATTCTAGCACTGAGTAGGCATGTACAGTTTGCTTCTGGGACCCAAAAATATCGAATTTTCGGGTGTTTTGAGCCTGAATTTGAGATATAAACGGGTACTGAAGATGCATACACATATTGACTTTGGGCACTTAAAATATCGATTTTCAGCATGTTTTGGGCCTGTATTATAAAAATACTCTAATACGGAGTAGGCATGTACAGATCGCTTCTGGGACCCAAAAATATCGAATTTTCGGGTGTTTTGAGTCTGAATTTGGAATATAAACGTTTACAGAAGATGCATACACATATTGACTTTGGGGACCTAAAATATCGATTTTCAGCATGTTTTGGGCCTGTATTATGAAATTACTCTAACACGGAGTAGGCATGTACATATCGCTTCGGGGACCCAAAAACATCGAATTTTCGGGTGTTTTAAGCCTGAATTTGGGATGTAAATGGGTACAGAAAATGCATGCATATATAGACTTTGTGCACCCAAAATATCCATATTTAGCATGTTTTGAACCTATATTTTGAAAATATTCTAGCACTGAGTAGGCATGTACAGATCGCTTTTTGGACCCAAAAATATCGAATTTTAGGGTGTTTTGAGCCTGAATTTGGGACATAAACGGGTACAGAAGATGCATGCACATATCGATTTTGTGCACCTAAAATATCGATTTTCAGCATGTTTTCGGCCTTAATCTTAAAAATATTCTATTACTGAGTAGGCATGTACAAATCGCTTCTTAGACCGAAAAATATCGAGTTTTAAGATGTTTTGAGCCTGAATTTGAGATATAAACGTGTACTGAAGATGCATGCACATTTCGACTTTGGGCACCTAAAATATCGATTTTCAGCATGTTTTGGGTCTGTATTATGAAAATACTCTAACACGGAATAGGCATGTACAGTTAGCTTCTGGGACCCAAAAATATCGATTTTTCGGGTGTTTTGAGCCTGAATTTGAGATATAAACGGGTACAGAAGATGCATACACATATTGACTTTGGGCACCTAAAATATCGATTTTCAGCATATTTTAGGCCTGTATTATGAAAATACTCTAACACGGAGTAGGCATGTACAGATCGCTTCTGGGACCCAAAAATATCGATTTTTCGGGTGTTTTGAGCTTGAATTTGAGATATCAACGGGTACAGAAGATGCATGCACATATCGACTTTGGACACCTAAAATATTGATTTTTAGCATACTTTGAGCCTATATTTTGAAAACATTCCATTACTGAATAGGCATGTACAGATCGCTTCTGGGACGCAAAAATATCGAATTTTCGGGTGTTTTGAGCCTGAATTTGAGATATAAACGGGTACTGAAGATGCATGCACATATATCGACTTTGGGCACCTGAAATATCAATTTTCAGCATGTTTTGGGTCTGTATTTTGACAATATTCTATCACTGAGTAGGCATGTACAGATCGCTTCTGGGACCCAAAAATATCGATTTTTCGGGTGTTTTAAGCCTGAATTTGAGATATAAACGGGTACTGAAGATGCAAGCACATATCAACTTTTTGCACCTAAAATATCGATTTTGAACATGTTGGTTCTGTATTATGAAAATACTTTAACACGGAGTAGGCATGTACAGATTGCCTCTGGGATCCAAAAATATCAAATTTTCGGGTGTTTTGAGCTAGAATTTGAGATATCAACGGGTACACATATCGACTTTGGGCACCTAATATATCGTTTTTTAGCATGTTTTTGGCGTTTATTTTGAAAAAACTCTAACACGGAATAGGCATGTACAGATAGCTTCTGGGACCCATAAATATCGATTTTTCGGGTGTTTTGAGCCTGAATTTGAGATATAAACGGGTACAGAAGATGCATACACATATTGACTTTGGGCACCTAAAATATCGATTTTCAGCATATTTTGGGCCTGTATTATGAAAATACTCTAACACGGAGTAGGCATGTACAGATCGCTTCAGGGACCCAAAAATATCGAATTTTCGGGTGTTTTGAGCTTGAATTTGAGATATCAACGGGTACAGAAGATGAATGCACATATCGACTTTGGACACCTAAAATATTGATTTTTAGCATGCTTTGAGCCTATATTTTGAGAACATTCCATTACTGAATAGGCATGTACAGATCGCTTCTGGGACGCAAAAATATCGAATTATCAGGTGTTTTGAGACTGAATTTCAGATATAAACGGGTACTGAAGATGCATGCATATATATCGACTTTGGGCACCTGAAATATCAATTTTCAGCATGTTTTGGGTCTGTATTATGAACATACTTTAACACGGAGTAGGCATGTACAGATCGCTTCTGGGACCCAAAAATATCGAATTTTCGGGTGTTTTGAGCTTGAATTTTAGATATCAACGGGTACAGAAGATGAATGCACATATCGACTTTGGGCACATAATATATCGATTTTCAGCATGTTTTTGGCCTTTATTTTGAAAAAACTCTAACACGGAATAGGCATGTACAGATAGCTTCTGGGACCCATAAATATCGATTTTTCGGGTGTTTTGAGCCTGAATTTGAGATATAAACGGGTACAGAAGATGCATACACATATTGACTTTGGGCACCTAAAATATCGATTTTCAGCATATTTTGGGCCTGTATTATGAAAATACTCTAACACGGAGTAGGCATGTACAGATCGCTTCTGGGACCCAAAAATATCGAATTTTCGGGTGTTTTGAGCTTGAATTTGAGATATCAACGGGTACAGAAGATGAATGCACATATCGACTTTGGACACCTAAAATATTGATTTTTAGCATGCTTTGAGCCTATATTTTGAGAACATTCCATTACTGAATAGGCATGTACAGATTGCTTCTGGGACGCAAAAATATCGAATTTTCGGGTGTTTTGACCCAGAATTTGAGATATTAACGGGTACTGAAGATGCATGCACATATATCGACTTTGGGCACCTAATATATCGATTTTCAGCATGTTTTTGGCCTTTATTTTGAAAAAACTCTAACACGGAATAAGCATGTACAGATAGCTTCTGGGACCCATAAATATCGATTTTTCGGGTGATTTGAGCCTGAATTTGAGATATAAACGGGTACTGAAGATGAATGTACATATCGATTTTGGGTACCTAAAACATCGATTTTCAACTTGTTTTTGTTCCTGTATTTTGGAAATATTTTAACATTGAGTAGGCATGTACAGATCGCTTCTGGGTCCCAAAAATATCTAATTTTCAGGTGTTTTGAGCCTGAATTTGGGACATAAACGGGTACAGAAGATCCATGCACATATTAATTTTGGGCACCTAAAATATCTATTTTCAACTTGTTTTTGTGCCTGTGTTTTGAAAATAAACTAACATTGAGTAGGCATGTACAGATCGCTTCTGGGACCCAAAAATATCGAATTTTCGGGTGTTTTGAGCCTGAATTTGAGATATAAACGGGTACAGAAGATGCATGCACATATCGACTTTGGGCACCTAAAATATCGATTTTCAGCATGTTTTGGGCCTATATTTTGAAAACATTCTAGCACTGAGTAGGCATGTACAGTTTGCTTCTGGGACCCAAAAATATCGAATTTTCGGGTGTTTTGAGCCTGAATTTGAGATATAAACGGGTACTGAAGATGCATACACATATTGACTTTGGGCACTTAAAATATCGATTTTCAGCATGTTTTGGGCCTGTATTATAAAAATACTCTAATACGGAGTAGGCATGTACAGATCGCTTCTGGGACCCAAAAATATCGAATTTTCGGGTGTTTTGAGTCTGAATTTGGAATATAAACGTTTACAGAAGATGCATACACATATTGACTTTGGGGACCTAAAATATCGATTTTCAGCATGTTTTGGGCCTGTATTATGAAATTACTCTAACACGGAGTAGGCATGTACATATCGCTTCGGGGACCCAAAAACATCGAATTTTCGGGTGTTTTAAGCCTGAATTTGGGATGTAAATGGGTACAGAAAATGCATGCATATATAGACTTTGTGCACCCAAAATATCCATATTTAGCATGTTTTGAACCTATATTTTGAAAATATTCTAGCACTGAGTAGGCATGTACAGATCGCTTTTTGGACCCAAAAATATCGAATTTTAGGGTGTTTTGAGCCTGAATTTGGGACATAAACGGGTACAGAAGATGCATACACATATCGATTTTGTGCACCTAAAATATCGATTTTCAGCATGTTTTCGGCCTTAATCTTAAAAATATTCTATTACTGAGTAGGCATGTACAAATCGCTTCTTGGACCGAAAAATATCGAGTTTTAAGATGTTTTGAGCCTGAATTTGAGATATAAACGTGTACTGAAGATGCATGCACATATCGACTTTGGGCACCTAAAATATCGATTTTCAGCATGTTTTGGGTCTGTATTATGAAAATACTCTAACACGGAATAGGCATGTACAGTTAGCTTCTGGGACCCAAAAATATCGATTTTTCGGGTGTTTTGAGCCTGAATTTGAGATATAAACGGGTACAGAAGATGCATACACATATTGACTTTGGGCACCTAAAATATCGATTTTCAGCATATTTTAGGCCTGTATTATGAAAATACTCTAACACGGAGTAGGCATGTACAGATCGCTTCTGGGACCCAAAAATATCGATTTTTCGGGTGTTTTGAGCTTGAATTTGAGATATCAACGGGTACAGAAGATGCATGCACATATCGACTTTGGACACCTAAAATATTGATTTTTAGCATACTTTGAGCCTATATTTTGAAAACATTCCATTACTGAATAGGCATGTACAGATCGCTTCTGGGACGCAAAAATATCGAATTTTCAGGTGTTTTGAGCCTGAATTTGAGATATAAACGGGTACTGAAGATGCATGCACATATCGACTTTGGGCACCTAAAATATCGATTTTCAGCATGTTTTGGGTCTGTATTATGAAAATACTCTAACACGGAATAGGCATGTACAGATAGCTTCTGGGACCCAAAAATATCGATTTTTCGGGTGTTTTGAGCCTGAATTTGAGATATAAACGGGTACAGAAGATGCATACACATATTGACTTTGGTCACCTAGAATATCGATTTTCAGCATATTTTAGGCCTGTATTATGAAAATACTCTAACACGGAGTAGTCATGTACAGATCGCTTCTGGGACCCAAAAATATCGAATTTTCGGGTGTTTTGAGCTTGAATTTGAGATATCAACGGGTACAGAAGATGAATGCACATATCGACTTTGGACACCTAAAATATTGATTTTTAGCATGCTTTGAGCCTATATTTTGAAAACATTCCATTACTGAATAGGCATGTACAGATCGCTTCTGGGACGCAAAAATATCGAATTTTCAGGTGTTTTGAGCCTGAATTTGAGATATAAACGGGTACTGAAGATGCATGCACATATCGACTTTGGGCACCTGAAATATCAATTTTCAGGTTGTTTTGGGTCTGTATTTTGAAAATATTCTGTCACTAAGTAGGCATGTACAGATCGCTTCTGGGCCAAAATAAAATCAAATATTCGGGTGTTTTGAGACTGTATTTGAGATATAAACGGGTACAGAAGATGCATGCACATATCGAATTTGGGCACCTAAAATATCGATTTTCAGCATGTTTTGGGCCTATATATTGAAAAAATTCTAGCACTGAGTAGGCATGTAAAGATTGCTTCTGGGACCCAAAAATATAGAATTTTCGTGTGTTTTAAGCCTGAATTTGAGATATAAACGGGTACTTAAGATGCATGCACATACGACTTTTTGCACCTAAAATATCGATTTTGAGAATGTTGGGTCTGTAACTTGAAAACATTTTAGGAAGGAGTAGGCATGTACAGATCGCTTCTGGGACATAAAAATTTTGAATTATCGGGTGTTTTGAGCCTGAATTTGAGATATAAAACGGTACTGAAGATGCATACACATATCGACTTTGGACACATAAAATATCGATTTTTCGCATGTTTTGGGCTTATACTTTGAAAATATTCTAACATTAATTAGGCATGTACAGATCGCTTATGGGACCCAAAAATATCGAAATTTCAGGTGTTTTAAGCCTGAATTTGGGATGTAAATGGGTACAGAAGATGCAAGAACATATTGACTTGGGCACCTGAAATATCGATTTTCAACTTGTTTTTGTGCCTGCATTTTGAAAATATTCTAACATTGAGTAGGCATGTACAGATCGCTTATGGGACCCAAAAATATTGAATTTTCTGGTGTTTTGAGCCAGAATTTGGGATATGAAAGGGTACAGAAGATGCATACACATATTGACTTTGGGCACCTAAAATATCGATTTTTAGCATATTTTTAGCTTATCTTCTGAAAATATTTTAGCACTGAGTATGCATGTACAGATCGCTTCTTGGACCAAAACATATCGAATTTTCGTTTGTTTTGAGCCTGAATTTGAGATATAAACGGGTACAGAAGATGCATGCACATATCGATTTTGTGCACCTAAAATATCGATTTTCAGCATGTTTTCGGCCTTAATCTTAAAAATATTCTATTACTGAGTAGGCATGTACAAATCGCTTCTTGGGCCGAAAAATATCGAGTTTTAAGATGTTTTGAGCCTGACTTTGAGATATAAACGTGTACTGAAGATGCATGCACATATCGACTTTGGGCACCTAAAATATCGATTTTCAGCATGTTTTGGGTCTGTATTATGAAAATACTCTAACACGGAATAGGCATGTACAGTTAGCTTCTGGGACCCAAAAATATCGATTTTTCGGGTGTTTTGAGCCTGAATTTGAGATATAAACGGGTACAGAAGATGCATACACATATTGACTTTGGGCACCTAAAATATCGATTTTCAGCATATTTTAGGCCTGTATTATGAAAATACTCTAACACGGAGTAGGCATGTACAGATCGCTTCTGGGACCCAAAAATATCGAATTTTCGGGTGTTTTGAGCTTGAATTTGAGATATCAACGGGTACAGAAGATGCATGCACATATCGACTTTGGACACCTAAAATATTGATTTTTAGCATGCTTTGAGACTATATTTTGAAAACATTCCATTACTGAATAGGCATGTACAGATCGCTTCTGGGACGCAAAAATATCGAATTTTCAGGTGTTTTGAGCCTGAATTTGAGATATAAACGGGTACTGAAGATGCAAGCTTATATCGACTTTGGGCACCTAAAATATCGATTTTCAGCATGTTTTGGGTCTGTATTATGAAAATACTCTAACACGGAATAGGCATGTACAGATAGCTTCTGGGACCCAAAAATATCGAATTTTCGGGTGTTTTGAGCTTGAATTTGAGATATCAACGGGTACAGAAGATGAATGCACATATCGACTTTGGACACCTAAAATATTGATTTTTAGCATGCTTTGAGCCTATATTTTGAAAACATTCCATTACTGAATAGGCATGTACAGATCGCTTCTGGGACGCAAAAATATCGAATTTTCAGGTGTTTTGAGCCTGAATTTGAGATATAAACGGGTACTGAAGATGCATGCACATATCGACTTTGGGCACCTGAAATATCAATTTTCAGGTTGTTTTGGGTCTGTATTTTGAAAATATTCTGTCACTAAGTAGGCATGTACAGATCGCTTCTGGGCCAAAATAAAATCAAATATTCGGGTGTTTTGAGCCTGTATTTGAGATATAAACGGGTACAGAAGATGCATGCACATATCGACTTTGGGCACCTAAAATATCGATTTTCAGCATGTTTTGGGCCTATATATTGAAAAAATTCTAGCACTGAGTAGGCATGTAAAGATTGCTTCTGGGACCCAAAAATATAGAATTTTCGTGTGTTTTAAGCCTGAATTTGAGATATAAACGGGTACTTAAGATGCATGCACATACGACTTTTTGCACCTAAAATATCGATTTTGAGAATGTTGGGTCTGTAACTTGAAAACATTTTAGGAAGGAGTAGGCATGTACAGATCGCTTCTGGGACATAAAAATTTTGAATTATCGGGTGTTTTGAGCCTGAATTTGAGATATAAAACGGTACTGAAGATGCATACACATATCGACTTTGGACACATAAAATATCGATTTTTCGCATGTTTTGGGCTTATACTTTGAAAATATTCTAACATTAATTAGGCATGTACAGATCGCTTATGGGACCCAAAAATATCGAAATTTCAGGTGTTTTAAGCCTGAATTTGGGATGTAAATGGGTACAGAAGATGCAAGAACATATTGACTTGGGCACCTGAAATATCGATTTTCAACTTGTTTTTGTGCCTGCATTTTGAAAATATTCTAACATTGAGTAGGCATGTACAGATCGCTTATGGGACCCAAAAATATTGAATTTTCTGGTGTTTTGAGCCAGAATTTGGGATATGAAAGGGTACAGAAGATGCATACACATATTGACTTTGGGCACCTAAAATATCGATTTTTAGCATATTTTTAGCTTATCTTCTGAAAATATTTTAGCACTGAGTATGCATGTACAGATCGCTTCTTGGACCAAAACATATCGAATTTTCGTTTGTTTTGAGCCTGAATTTGAGATATAAACGGGTACAGAAGATGCATGCACATATCGATTTTGTGCACCTAAAATATCGATTTTCAGCATGTTTTCGGCCTTAATCTTAAAAATATTCTATTACTGAGTAGGCATGTACAAATCGCTTCTTGGGCCGAAAAATATCGAGTTTTAAGATGTTTTGAGCCTGACTTTGAGATATAAACGTGTACTGAAGATGCATGCACATATCGACTTTGGGCACCTAAAATATCGATTTTCAGCATGTTTTGGGTCTGTATTATGAAAATACTCTAACACGGAATAGGCATGTACAGTTAGCTTCTGGGACCCAAAAATATCGATTTTTCGGGTGTTTTGAGCCTGAATTTGAGATATAAACGGGTACAGAAGATGCATACACATATTGACTTTGGGCACCTAAAATATCGATTTTCAGCATATTTTAGGCCTGTATTATGAAAATACTCTAACACGGAGTAGGCATGTACAGATCGCTTCTGGGACCCAAAAATATCGAATTTTCGGGTGTTTTGAGCTTGAATTTGAGATATCAACGGGTACAGAAGATGCATGCACATATCGACTTTGGACACCTAAAATATTGATTTTTAGCATGCTTTGAGACTATATTTTGAAAACATTCCATTACTGAATAGGCATGTACAGATCGCTTCTGGGACGCAAAAATATCGATTTTTCGGGTGTTTTGAGCCTGAATTTGAGATATAAACGGGTACAGAAGATGAATACACATATTGACTTTGGTCACCTAGAATATCGATTTTCAGCATATTTTAGGCCTGTATTATGAAAATACTCTAACACGGAGTAGTCATGTACAGATCGCTTCTGGGACCCAAAAATATCGAATTTTCGGGTGTTTTGAGCTTGAATTTGAGATATCAACGGGTACAGAAGATGAATGCACATATCGACTTTGGACACCTAAAATATTGATTTTTAGCATGCTTTGAGCCTATATTTTGAAAACATTCCATTACTGAATAGGCATGTACAGATCGCTTCTGGGACGCAAAAATATCGAATTTTCAGGTGTTTTGAGCCTGAATTTGAGATATAAACGGGTACTGAAGATGCATGCACATATCGACTTTGGGCACCTGAAATATCAATTTTCAGGTTGTTTTGGGTCTGTATTTTGAAAATATTCTGTCACTAAGTAGGCATGTACAGATCGCTTCTGGGCCAAAATAAAATCAAATATTCGGGTGTTTTGAGCCTGTATTTGAGATATAAACGGGTACAGAAGATGCATGCACATATCGACTTTGGGCACCTAAAATATCGATTTTCAGCATGTATTGGGCCTATATATTGAAAAAATTCTAGCACTGAGTAGGCATGTAAAGATTGCTTCTGGGACCCAAAAATATAGAATTATCGTGTGTTTTAAGCCTGAATTTGAGATATAAACGGGTACTGAAGATGCATGCACATACGACTTTTTGCACCTAAAATATCGATTTTGAGAATGTTGGGTCTGTAACTTGAAAACATTTTAGGATGGAGTAGGCATGTACAGATCGCTTCTGGGACTTAAAAATTTTGAATTATCGGGTGTTTTGAGCCTGAATTTGAGATATAAAACGGTAGTGAAGATGCATACACATATCGACTTTGGACACCTAAAATATCGATTTTTAGCATGTTTTGGGCTTATATTTTGAAAATATTCTAACATTAATTAGGCATGTACAGATCGCTTATGGGACCCAAAAATATCGAAATTTCAGGTGTTTTAAACCTGAATTTGGGATGTAAATGGGTACAAAAGATGCAAGCACATATTGACTTGGGCACCTAAAATATTGATTTTCAACTTATTTTTGTGCCTGTATTTTGAAAATATTCTAACATTGAGTAGGCATGTACAGATCGCTTATGGGACCCAAAAATATTGAATTTTCTGGTGTTTTGAGCCAGAATTTGGGATATGAAAGGGTACAGAAGATGCATACACATATTGACTTTGGGCACCTAAAATATCGATTTTTAGCATGTTTTTAGCTTATATTCTGAAAATATTTTAGCACTGAGTATGCATGTACAGATCGCTTCTTGGACCAAAACATATCGAATTTTCGTTTGTTTTGAGCCTGAATTTGAGATATAAACGGGTACAGATGATGCATACACATATTGACTTTAGGCACCTAAAATATCGATTTTCAGCGTTTTAGGCCTGTATCTTTAAAATACTCTAACACGGAGTAGGCATGTACAGATAGCTTCTGGGGCCCAAAAATATCGATTTTTTTGGAAATTTTGAGCACGAATATGGGATAGAAATGGGTACAGAAAATGCATGCACATATTAACTTTGGGAACCTAAAATATCGATTTTCAACTTGTTTTTGGCCTGTATTTTGAAAATATTCCAACACTGAGTAGGCGTGTACAGATAGCTTCTGGGACTCAAAAATATCGAATTTTCGTGTGTTTTGAGCCTGAATTTGAGATATAAAAGGGTACAGAAGATGCATGCACATATCGATTTTGGGCACCTAAAATATCGATTTTCAACTTGTTTTTGTGCCTGTGTTTTGAAAATATTCTAACATTGAGTAGGCATGTACAGATCGCTTCTGGGACCCATAAATATCGAATTTTCGGGTGTTTTGATCGTGAATTTGAGATATAAACGGGTACAGAAGATGCATACACATATTGACTTTGGGCACCTAAAATATCGATTTTCAGCATGTTTTGGGCCTGTATTTTGAAAATACTCTAACACGGAGTAGGCATGTACAGATCGCTTCTTGGACCAAAAATATCGATTTTTTGGATATTTTGAGCACGAATATGGGATAGAAATGGGTACAGAAAATGCATGCACATATTAACTTTGGGAACCTAAAATATCGATTTTCAACTTGTTTTTGGCCTGTATTTTGAAAATATTCCAACACTGAGTAGGCGTGTACAGATAGCTTCTGGGACTCAAAAATATCGAATTTTCGGGTGTTTTGAGCCTGAATTTGAGATATAAACGGGTACAGAAGATGCATGCACATATCAACTTTGGGCACATAAAATATAGATTTTCAGCATGTTTTGGGCTTATATTTTGAGAACATTCTTTTTCTGAGTAGGCATGTACAGATCGCTCCTGGGACCCAAAAATATCGAATTTTAGGGTGTTTTAAGCCTGAATTTGGGACATAAACGGGTACAGAAGATACATGCACATATCAACTTTGGGCACCTAAAATATCGATTTTAAACATGTTTTGGGCCTGTATTTTGAAAAAATTCTATTAGTGAGTAGGCATGTACAGAACTCTCCTGGAACCCAAAAATATCGAATTTTCGGGTGTTTTGAGTCTGAATTTGAGATATTAACGGGTACTAAAGATGCATGCACATATCGACTTTGGACACCTAAAATATCGAATTTAAGCATGTTTTGGGCCTAAATTTTGAAAATACTCTAACACGGAGTAGGCATGTACAGATCGCTTCTGGGACCCAAAAATATCGAATTTTCGGGTGTTTTGAGCTTGAATTTGAGATATCAACTGGTACAGAAGATGCATGCACATATCGACTTTGGACACCTAAAATATTGATTTTTAGCATGCTTTGAGCCTATATTTTGAAAACATTCCATTACTGAATAGGCATGTACAGATCGCTTCTGGGACCCAAAAATATCGAATTTTCGGGTGTTTTGAGCCTGAATTTGAGATTTAAACGGGTACAGAAGATGCATGCACATATCGACTTTGTGACTTAAAATATAGATTTTCAGCATGTTTTGGCCTTGTATTTTTAAAATATTCTGTTACTGAGTAGGCATGTACAGAAATCTCCTGGGACCCAAAAATATCGAATTTTCGGGTGTTTGAGCCTGAATTTGAGATATAAACGGGTACTGAAGATGCATACACATATTGACTTTGTGCACCTAAAATATCGGTTTTCAGCATGTTTTGGGCCTGTATTTTGAAAATACTCTAACACGGAGTAGGCATGTACAGATCGCTTCTTGGACCAAAAATATCGATTTTTTGGATATTTTGAGCACGAATATGGGATAGAAATGGGTACAGAAAATGCATGCACATATTAACTTTGGGAACCTAAAATATCGATTTTCAACTTGTTTTTGGCCTGTATTTTTGAAAATATTCCAACACTAAGTAGGCGTGTACAGATAGCTTCTGGGACTCAAAAATATCGAATTTTCGGGTGTTTTGAGCCTGAATTTGAGATATAAACGGGTACAGAAGATGCATGCACATATCGACTTTGGGCACATAAAATATAGATTTTCAGCATGTTTTGGGCTTATATTATGAGAACATTCTTTTTCTGAGTAGGCATGTACAGATCGCTCCTGGGACGCAAAAATATCGAATTTTCAGGTGTTTTGAGCCTGAATTTGAGATATAAACGGGTACTGAAGATGCATGCACATATCGACTTTGGGCACCTAAAATATCGATTTTCAGCATGTTTTGGGTCTGTATTATGAAAATACTCTAACACGGAATAGGCATGTACAGATAGCTTCTGGGACCCAAAAATATCGATTTTTCGGGTGTTTTGAGCCTGAATTTGAGATATAAACGGGTACAGAAGATGCATACACATATTGACTTTGGTCACCTAGAATATCGATTTTCAGCATATTTTAGGCCTGTATTATGAAAATACTCTAACACGGAGTAGTCATGTACAGATCGCTTCTGGGACCCAAAAATATCGAATTTTCGGGTGTTTTGAGCTTGAATTTGAGATATCAACGGGTACAGAAGATGAATGCACATATCGACTTTGGACACCTAAAATATTTATTTTTAGCATGCTTTGAGCCTATATTTTGAAAACATTCCATTACTGAATAGGCATGTACAGATCGCTTCTGGGACGCAAAAATATCGAATTTTCAGGTGTTTTGAGCCTGAATTTGAGATATAAACGGGTACTGAAGATGCATGCACATATCGACTTTGGGCACCTGAAATATCAATTTTCAGGTTGTTTTGGGTCTGTATTTTGAAAATATTCTGTCACTAAGTAGGCATGTACAGATCGCTTCTGGGCCAAAATAAAATCAAATATTCGGGTGTTTTGAGCCTGTATTTGAGATATAAACGGGTACAGAAGATGCATGCACATATCGACTTTGGGCACCTAAAATATCGATTTTCAGCATGTATTGGGCCTATATATTGAAAAAATTCTAGCACTGAGTAGGCATGTAAAGATTGCTTCTGGGACCCAAAAATATAGAATTATCGTGTGTTTTAAGCCTGAATTTGAGATATAAACGGGTACTGAAGATGCATGCACATACGACTTTTTGCACCTAAAATATCGATTTTGAGAATGTTGGGTCTGTAACTTGAAAACATTTTAGGATGGAGTAGGCATGTACAGATCGCTTCTGGGACTTAAAAATTTTGAATTATCGGGTGTTTTGAGCCTGAATTTGAGATATAAAACGGTAGTGAAGATGCATACACATATCGACTTTGGACACCTAAAATATCGATTTTTAGCATGTTTTGGGCTTATATTTTGAAAATATTCTAACATTAATTAGGCATGTACAGATCGCTTATGGGACCCAAAAATATCGAAATTTCAGGTGTTTTAAACCTGAATTTGGGATGTAAATGGGTACAAAAGATGCAAGCACATATTGACTTGGGCACCTAAAATATTGATTTTCAACTTGTTTTTGTGCCTGTATTTTGAAAATATTCTAACATTGAGTAGGCATGTACAGATCGCTTATGGGACCCAAAAATATTGAATTTTCTGGTGTTTTGAGCCAGAATTTGGGATATGAAAGGGTACAGAAGATGCATACACATATTGACTTTGGGCACCTAAAATATCGATTTTTAGCATGTTTTTAGCTTATATTCTGAAAATATTTTAGCACTGAGTATGCATGTACAGATCGCTTCTTGGACCAAAACATATCGAATTTTCGTTTGTTTTGAGCCTGAATTTGAGATATAAACGGGTACAGATGATGCATACACATATTGACTTTAGGCACCTAAAATATCGATTTTCAGCGTTTTAGGCCTGTATCTTTAAAATACTCTAACACGGAGTAGGCATGTACAGATAGCTTCTGGGGCCCAAAAATATCGATTTTTTTGGAAATTTTGAGCACGAATATGGGATAGAAATGGGTACAGAAAATGCATGCACATATTAACTTTGGGAACCTAAAATATCGATTTTCAACTTGTTTTTGGCCTGTATTTTGAAAATATTCCAACACTGAGTAGGCGTGTACAGATAGCTTCTGGGACTCAAAAATATCGAATTTTCGTGTGTTTTGAGCCTGAATTTGAGATATAAAAGGGTACAGAAGATGCATGCACATATCGATTTTGGGCACCTAAAATATCGATTTTCAACTTGTTTTTGTGCCTGTGTTTTGAAAATATTCTAACATTGAGTAGGCATGTACAGATCGCTTCTGGGACCCATAAATATCGAATTTTCGGGTGTTTTGATCGTGAATTTGAGATATAAACGGGTACAGAAGATGCATACACATATTGACTTTGGGCACCTAAAATATCGATTTTCAGCATGTTTTGGGCCTGTATTTTGAAAATACTCTAACACGGAGTAGGCATGTACAGATCGCTTCTTGGACCAAAAATATCGATTTTTTGGATATTTTGAGCACGAATATGGGATAGAAATGGGTACAGAAAATGCATGCACATATTAACTTTGGGAACCTAAAATATCGATTTTCAACTTGTTTTTGGCCTGTATTTTGAAAATATTCCAACACTGAGTAGGCGTGTACAGATAGCTTCTGGGACTCAAAAATATCGAATTTTCGGGTGTTTTGAGCCTGAATTTGAGATATAAACGGGTACAGAAGATGCATGCACATATCAACTTTGGGCACATAAAATATAGATTTTCAGCATGTTTTGGGCTTATATTTTGAGAACATTCTTTTTCTGAGTAGGCATGTACAGATCGCTCCTGGGACCCAAAAATATCGAATTTTAGGGTGTTTTAAGCCTGAATTTGGGACATAAACGGGTACAGAAGATACATGCACATATCAACTTTGGGCACCTAAAATATCGATTTTAAACATGTTTTGGGCCTGTATTTTGAAAAAATTCTATTAGTGAGTAGGCATGTACAGAACTCTCCTGGAACCCAAAAATATCGAATTTTCGGGTGTTTTGAGTCTGAATTTGAGATATTAACGGGTACTAAAGATGCATGCACATATCGACTTTGGACACCTAAAATATCGAATTTAAGCATGTTTTGGGCCTAAATTTTGAAAATACTCTAACACGGAGTAGGCATGTACAGATCGCTTCTGGGACCCAAAAATATCGAATTTTCGGGTGTTTTGAGCTTGAATTTGAGATATCAACTGGTACAGAAGATGCATGCACATATCGACTTTGGACACCTAAAATATTGATTTTTAGCATGCTTTGAGCCTATATTTTGAAAACATTCCATTACTGAATAGGCATGTACAGATCGCTTCTGGGACCCAAAAATATCGAATTTTCGGGTGTTTTGAGCCTGAATTTGAGATTTAAACGGGTACAGAAGATGCATGCACATATCGACTTTGTGACTTAAAATATAGATTTTCAGCATGTTTTGGCCTTGTATTTTTAAAATATTCTGTTACTGAGTAGGCATGTACAGAAATCTCCTGGGACCCAAAAATATCGAATTTTCGGGTGTTTGAGCCTGAATTTGAGATATAAACGGGTACTGAAGATGCATACACATATTGACTTTGTGCACCTAAAATATCGGTTTTCAGCATGTTTTGGGCCTGTATTTTGAAAATACTCTAACACGGAGTAGGCATGTACAGATCGCTTCTTGGACCAAAAATATCGATTTTTTGGATATTTTGAGCACGAATATGGGATAGAAATGGGTACAGAAAATGCATGCACATATTAACTTTGGGAACCTAAAATATCGATTTTCAACTTGTTTTTGGCCTGTATTTTTGAAAATATTCCAACACTAAGTAGGCGTGTACAGATAGCTTCTGGGACTCAAAAATATCGAATTTTCGGGTGTTTTGAGCCTGAATTTGAGATATAAACGGGTACAGAAGATGCATGCACATATCGACTTTGGGCACATAAAATATAGATTTTCAGCATGTTTTGGGCTTATATTATGAGAACATTCTTTTTCTGAGTAGGCATGTACAGATCGCTCCTGGGACGCAAAAATATCGAATTTTCAGGTGTTTTGAGCCTGAATTTGAGATATAAACGGGTACTGAAGATGCATGCACATATCGACTTTGGGCACCTAAAATATCGATTTTCAGCATGTTTTGGGTCTGTATTATGAAAATACTCTAACACGGAATAGGCATGTACAGATAGCTTCTGGGACCCAAAAATATCGATTTTTCGGGTGTTTTGAGCCTGAATTTGAGATATAAACGGGTACAGAAGATGCATACACATATTGACTTTGGTCACCTAGAATATCGATTTTCAGCATATTTTAGGCCTGTATTATGAAAATACTCTAACACGGAGTAGTCATGTACAGATCGCTTCTGGGACCCAAAAATATCGAATTTTCGGGTGTTTTGAGCTTGAATTTGAGATATCAACGGGTACAGAAGATGAATGCACATATCGACTTTGGACACCTAAAATATTTATTTTTAGCATGCTTTGAGCCTATATTTTGAAAACATTCCATTACTGAATAGGCATGTACAGATCGCTTCTGGGACGCAAAAATATCGAATTTTCAGGTGTTTTGAGCCTGAATTTGAGATATAAACGGGTACTGAAGATGCATGCACATATCGACTTTGGGCACCTGAAATATCAATTTTCAGGTTGTTTTGGGTCTGTATTTTGAAAATATTCTGTCACTAAGTAGGCATGTACAGATCGCTTCTGGGCCAAAATAAAATCAAATATTCGGGTGTTTTGAGCCTGTATTTGAGATATAAACGGGTACAGAAGATGCATGCACATATCGAATTTGGGCACCTAAAATATCGATTTTCAGCATGTTTTGGGCCTATATATTGAAAAAATTCTAGCACTGAGTAGGCATGTAAAGATTGCTTCTGGGACCCAAAAATATAGAATTTTCGTGTGTTTTAAGCCTGAATTTGAGATATAAACGGGTACTGAAGATGCATGCACATACGACTTTTTGCACCTAAAATATCGATTTTGAGAATGTTGGGTCTGTAACTTGAAAACATTTTAGGAAGGAGTAGGCATGTACAGATCGCTTCTGGGACATAAAAATTTTGAATTATCGGGTGTTTTGAGCCTGAATTTGAGATATAAAACGGTACTGAAGATGCATACACATATCGACTTTGGACACATAAAATATCGATTTTTCGCATGTTTTGGGCTTATACTTTGAAAATATTCTAACATTAATTAGGCATGTACAGATCGCTTATGGGACCCAAAAATATCGAAATTTCAGGTGTTTTAAGCCTGAATTTGGGATGTAAATGGGTACAGAAGATGCAAGAACATATTGACTTGGGCACCTGAAATATCGATTTTCAACTTGTTTTTGTGCCTGCATTTTGAAAATATTCTAACATTGAGTAGGCATGTACAGATCGCTTATGGGACCCAAAAATATTGAATTTTCTGGTGTTTTGAGCCAGAATTTGGGATATGAAAGGGTACAGAAGATGCATACACATATTGACTTTGGGTACCTAAAATATCGATTTTTAGCATGTTTTTAGCTTATCTTCTGAAAATATTTTAGCACTGAGTATGCATGTACAGATCGCTTCTTGGACCAAAACATATCGAATTTTCGTTTGTTTTGAGCCTGAATTTGAGATATAAACGGGTACAGAAGATGCATGCACATATCGATTTTGTGCACCTAAAATATCGATTTTCAGCATGTTTTCGGCCTTAATCTTAAAAATATTCTATTACTGAGTAGGCATGTACAAATCGCTTCTTGGACCGAAAAATATCGAGTTTTAAGATGTTTTGAGCCTGACTTTGAGATATAAACGTGTACTGAAGATGCATGCACATATCGACTTTGGGCACCTAAAATATCGATTTTCAGCATGTTTTGGGTCTGTATTATGAAAATACTCTAACACGGAATAGGCATGTACAGTTAGCTTCTGGGACCCAAAAATATCGATTTTTCGGGTGTTTTGAGCCTGAATTTGAGATATAAACGGGTACAGAAGATGCATACACATATTGACTTTGGGCACCTAAAATATCGATTTTCAGCATATTTTAGGCCTGTATTATGAAAATACTCTAACACGGAGTAGGCATGTACAGATCGCTTCTGGGACGCAAAAATATCGAATTTTCAGGTGTTTTGAGCCTGAATTTGAGATATAAACGGGTACTGAAGATGCATGCACATATCGACTTTGGGCACCTAAAATATCGATTTTCAGCATGTTTTGGGTCTGTATTATGAAAATACTCTAACACGGAATAGGCATGTACAGACCGCTTCTGGGACGCAAAAATATCGAATTTTCAGGTGTTTTGATCCTGAATTTGAGATATAAACGGGTACTGAAGAAGCATGCACATATCGACTTTGGGCACCTAAAATATCGATTTTCAGCATGTATTGGGCCTATATATTGAAAAAATTCTAGCACTGAGTAGGCATGTAAAGATTGCTTCTGGGACCCAAAAATATAGAATTATCGTGTGTTTTAAGCCTGAATTTGAGATATAAACGGGTACTGAAGATGCATGCACATACGACTTTTTGCACCTAAAATATCGATTTTGAGAATGTTGGGTCTGTAACTTGAAAACATTTTAGGAAGGAGTAGGCATGTACAGATCGCTTCTGGGACATAAAAATTTTGAATTATCGGGTGTTTTGAGCCTGAATTTGAGATATAAAACGGTAGTGAAGATGCATACACATATCGACTTTGGACACCTAAAATATCGATTTTTAGCATGTTTTGGGCTTATATTTTGAAAATATTCTAACATTAATTAGGCATGTACAGATCGCTTATGGGACCCAAAAATATCGAAATTTCAGGTGTTTTAAACCTGAATTTGAGATGTAAATGGGTACAGAAGATGCAAGCACATATTGACTTGGGCACCTAAAATATTGATTTTCAACTTGTTTTTGTGCCTGTATTTTGAAAATATTCTAACATTGAGTAGGCATGTACAGATCGCTTATGGGACCCAAAAATATTGAATTTTCTGGTGTTTTGAGCCAGAATTTGGGATATGAAAGGGTACAGAAGATGCATACACATATTGACTTTGGGCACCTAAAATATCGATTTTTAGCATGTTTTTAGCTTATATTCTGAAAATATTTTAGCACTGAGTATGCATGTACAGATCGCTTCTTGGACCAAAACATATCGAATTTTCGTTTGTTTTGAGACTGAATTTGAGATATAAACGGGTACAGATGATGCATACACATATTGACTTTAGGCACCTAAAATATCGATTTTCAGCGTTTTAGGCCTGTATCTTTAAAATACTCTAACACGGAGTAGGCATGTACAGATAGCTTCTGGGGCCCAAAAATATCAATTTTTTTGGAAATTTTTAGCACGAATATGGGATAGGAATGGGTACAGAAAATGCATGCACATATTAACTTTGGGAACCTAAAATATCGATTTTCAACTTGTTTTTGGCCTGTATTTTGAAAATATTCCAACACTGAGTAGGCGTGTACAGATAGCTTCTGGGACTCAAAAATATCGAATTTTCGTGTGTTTTGAGCCTGAATTTGAGATATAAAAGGGTACAGAAGATGCCTGCACATATCGATTTTGGGCACCTAAAATATCGATTTTCAACTTGTTTTTGTGCCTGTGTTTTGAAAATATTCTAACATTGAGTAGGCATGTACAGATCGCTTCTGGGACCCATAAATATCGAATTTTCGGGTGTTTTGATCCTGAATTTGAGATATAAACGGGTACAGAAGATGCATACACATATTGACTTTGGGCACCTAAAATATCGATTTTCAGCATGTTTTGGGCCTGTATTTTGAAACTACTCTAACATGGAGTAGGCATGTACAGATCGCTTCTTGGACCAAAAATATCGATTTTTTGGATATTTTGAGCACGAATATGGGATAGAAATGGGTACAGAAAATGCATGCACATATTAACTTTGGGAACCTAAAATATCGATTTTCAACTTGTTTTTGGCCTGTATTTTGAAAATATTCCAACACTGAGTAGGCGTGTACAGATAGCTTCTGGGACTCAAAAATATCGAATTTTCGGGTGTTTTGAGCCTGAATTTGAGATATAAACGGGTACAGAAGATGCATGCACATATCAACTTTGGGCACATAAAATATAGATTTTCAGCATGTTTTGGGCTTATATTTTGAGAACATTCTTTTTCTGAGTAGGCATGTACAGATCGCTCCTGGGACCCAAAAATATCGAATTTTAGGGTGTTTTAAGCCTGAATTTGGGACATAAACGGGTACAGAAGATACATGCACATATCAACTTTGGGCACCTAAAATATCGATTTTAAACATGTTTTGGGCCTGTATTTTGAAAAAATTCTATTAGTGAGTAGGCATGTACAGAACTCTCCTGGAACCCAAAAATATCGAATTTTCGGGTGTTTTGAGTCTGAATTTGAGATATTAACGGGTACTAAAGATGCATGCACATATCGACTTTGGACACCTAAAATATCGAATTTAAGCATGTTTTGGGCCTAAATTTTGAAAATACTCTAACACGGAGTAGGCATGTACAGATCGCTTCTGGGACCCAAAAATATCGATTTTTCGGGTGTTTTGAGCTTGAATTTGAGATATCAACTGGTACAGAAGATGCATGCACATATCGACTTTGGACACCTAAAATATTGATTTTTAGCATGCTTTGAGACTATATTTTGAAAACATTCCATTACTGAATAGGCATGTACAGATCGCTTCTGGGACCCAAAAATATCGAATTTTCGGGTGTTTTGAGCCTGAATTTGAGATTTAAACAGGTACAGAAGATGCATGCACATATCGACTTTGGGCACTTAAAATATAGATTTTCAGAATGTTTTGGACTTGTATTTTGAAAATATTCTGTTACTGAGTAGGCATGTACAGAACTCTCCTGGGACCCAAAAATATCGAATTTTCGGGTGTTTGAGCCTGAATTTGAGATATAAACGGGTACTGAAGATGCATACACATATTGACTTTGGGCACCTAAAATATCGATTTTCAGCATGTTTTGGGCCTGTATTTTGAAAATACTCTAACACGGAGTAGGCATGTACAGATCGCTTCTTGGACCAAAAATATCGATTTTTTGGATATTTTGAGCACGAATATGGGATAGAAATGGGTACAGAAAATGAATGCACATATTAACTTTGGGAACCTAAAATATCGATTTTCAACTTGTTTTTGGCCTGTATTTTGAAAATACAGGTACAGAAGATGGATGCACATATTGATTTTGGGCACCTAAAATATCGATTTTCAACTTGTTTTTGTGCCTGTGATTTAAAAAAATATTCTAACATTGAGTAGGCATGTACAGATCGCTTATGGGACCCATAAATATCGAATTTTCGGGTGTTTTCATCCTGAATTTGAGATATAAACGGGTACAGAAGATACATGCACATATTAACTTTGGGCACCTAAAATATCGATTTTAAACATGTTTTGGGCCTGTGTTTTGAAATAATTCTATTAGTGAGTAGGCATGTACAGAACTCTCCTGGGACCAAAAAATATCGAATTTTATGGTTTTTTGAGCCTGAATTTGAGATATTAACGGGTACTGAAGATGCATGCACATATCGACTTTGGACACCTAAAATATCGATTTTCAGCATGTTTTGGGCCTAAATTTTGAAAATGCTCTAACACGGAGTAGGCATGTACAGATCGCTTCTGGGACCCAAAAATATCGAGTTTTCGGGTGATTTGAGCCTGAATTTGGGACATAAACGGGTACAGAAGATGCATGCACATATCGATTTTGGGCACCTAAATTATCGATTTTCAACTTGTTTTTGTGCCTGTGTTTTGAAAATACTCTAACATTGAGTAGGCATGTACAGATCGCTTCTGGGACCCAAAAAAATCGAGTTTTCGGGTGTTTTGAGCCTGAATTTGAGATTTAAACGGGTACAGAAGATGCATGCACATATCGACTTTGGGCACCTAAAATATCGATTTTCAGCATGTTTTTGGGCTGTATTTTGAAAATATTATATTACTGATTAGCTATGTACAGATCGCTTCGAGGACCCAAAAATATCGAATTTTCGGGTGGTTTGAGCCTGAATTTGAGATTTAAACGGGTACAGAAGATGGATGCACATATTGATTTTGGGCACCTAAAATATCGATTTTCAACTTGTTTTTGTGCCTGTGTTTTAAAAAAATATTCTAACATTGAGTAGGCATGTACAGATCGCTTATGGGACCCATAAATATCGAATTTTCAGGTGTTTTGATCCTGAATTTGAGATATAAACAGGTACAGAAGATACATGCACATATTAACTTTGGGCACCTAAAATATCGATTTTAAACGTGTTTTGGGCCTGTGTTTTGAAATAATTCTATTAGTGAGTAGGCATGTACAGAACTCTCCTGGGACCCAAAAATATCGAATTTTCGGGTGTTTTGAGCCTGAATTTGAGATTTAAACGGGTACAGAAGATGCATGCACATATCGACTTTGGGCACTTAAAATATAGATTTTCAGCATGTTTTGGACTTGTATTTTGAAAATATTCTGTTACTGAGTAGGCATGTACAGAACTCTCCTGGGACCCAAAAATATCGAATTTTCGGGTGTTTGAGCCTGAATTTGAGATATAAACGGGTACTGAAGATGCATACACATATTGACTTTGGGCACCTAAAATATCGATTTTCAGCATGTTTTGGGCCTGTATTTTGAAAATACTCTAACACGGAGTAGGCATGTACAGATCGCTTCTTGGACCAAAAATATCGATTTTTTGGATATTTTGAGCACGAATATGGGATAGAAATGGGTACAGAAAATGAATGCACATATTAACTTTGGGAACCTAAAATATCGATTTTCAACTTGTTTTTGGCCTGTATTTTGAAAATACAGGTACAGAAGATGGATGCACATATTGATTTTGGGCACCTAAAATATCGATTTTCAACTTGTTTTTGTGCCTGTGATTTAAAAAAATATTCTAACATTGAGTAGGCATGTACAGATCGCTTATGGGACCCATAAATATCGAATTTTCGGGTGTTTTCATCCTGAATTTGAGATATAAACGGGTACAGAAGATACATGCACATATTAACTTTGGGCACCTAAAATATCGATTTTAAACATGTTTTGGGCCTGTGTTTTGAAATAATTCTATTAGTGAGTAGGCATGTACAGAACTCTCCTGGGACCAAAAAATATCGAATTTTATGGTTTTTTGAGCCTGAATTTGAGATATTAACGGGTACTGAAGATGCATGCACATATCGACTTTGGACACCTAAAATATCGATTTTCAGCATGTTTTGGGCCTAAATTTTGAAAATGCTCTAACACGGAGTAGGCATGTACAGATCGCTTCTGGGAACCAAAAATATCGAGTTTTCGGGTGATTTGAGCCTGAATTTGGGACATAAACGGGTACAGAAGATGCATGCACATATCGATTTTGGGCACCTAAATTATCGATTTTCAACTTGTTTTTGTGCCTGTGTTTTGAAAATACTCTAACATTGAGTAGGCATGTACAGATCGCTT
Source organism: Petrolisthes cinctipes (assembly GCA_033782935.1). NCBI lineage: Eukaryota > Metazoa > Arthropoda > Malacostraca > Decapoda > Porcellanidae > Petrolisthes > Petrolisthes cinctipes. The sequence goes on from JAWQEG010000858.1 coordinate 286,252, forward strand.
CTGGGACCCAAAAAAATCGAGTTTTCGGGTGTTTTGAGCCTGAATTTGAGATTTAAACGGGTACAGAAGATGCATGCACATATCGACTTTGGGCACCTAAAATATCGATTTTCAGCATGTTTTTGGGCTGTATTTTGAAAATATTATATTACTGATTAGCTATGTACAGATCGCTTCGAGGACCCAAAAATATCGAATTTTCGGGTGGTTTGAGCCTGAATTTGAGATTTAAACGGGTACAGAAGATGGATGCACATATTGATTTTGGGCACCTAAAATATCGATTTTCAACTTGTTTTTGTGCCTGTGTTTAAAAAAATATTCTAACATTGAGTAGGCATGTACAGATCGCTTATGGGACCCATAAATATCGAATTTTCGGGTGTTTTGATGCTGAATTTGAGATATAAACGGGTACAGAAGATACATGCACATATCAACTTTGGGCACCTAAAATATCGATTTTAAACATGTTTTGGGCCTGTATTTTGAAATAATTCTATTAGTGAGTAGGCATGTACAGAACTCTCCTGGGACCAAAAAATATCGAATTTTCGGGTGTTTTGAGCCTGAATTTGAGATATTAACGGGTACTGACGATGCATGCACATATCGACTTTGGACACCTAAAATATCGATTTTCAGCATGTTTTGGGCCTAAATTTTGAAAATACTCTAACACGGAGTAGGCATGTACAGATAGCTACTTGGACCCAAAAATATCGAGTTTTCGGGTGTTTTCAGCCTGAATTTGGGACATAAACGGGTACAGAAGAGTATGCACATATCGATTTTGGGCGCTTAATATATCGATTTTTAACTTGTTTTTGTGCCTGTGTTTTGAAAATACTCTAACATTGAGTAGGCATGTACAGATCTCTTCTGGGACCCCAAAAAATCGAATTTTCGGGTGTTTTGAGCCTGAATTTGAGATTTAAACGGGTACAGAAGATGCATGCACATATCGACTTTGGGCACTTAAAATATAGATTTTCAGCATGTTTTGGACTTGTATTTTGAAAATATTTTGTTACTGAGTAGGCATGTACAGAACTCTCCTGGGACCCAAAAAATCGAATTTTCGGGAGTTTTGAGCCTGAATTTGAGATATAAACGGGTACTGAAGGCACCTAACTCTTGGCACCTAAAATATCGATTTTCAGCATGTTTTGGGCCTGTATTTTAAAAATACTCTAACAAGGAGTAGGCATGTACAGATCGCTTCTTGGATCAAAAAATATCGAATTTTCGGGTGTTTTGAGCCTGAATTTGAGATATAAACGGGTACAGAAAATGGATGCACATATTGACTTTGGGTACCCAAAATATTGATTTTTAGCATGTTTTGGGCCTATATTTTTAAAATATTCTAGCACTGCGTAGGTATGTACAGTTTGCTTCTCGTATCCAAAAATATCGAATTTTCGGGTGTTTTAGCCTGAATTTGAGATATAAACGGGTACAGAAGATGCATACACATAAAGACTTTGGGCACCTAAAATATCGATTTTCAGCATGTTTTAGGTCTGTATTTTGAAAATAATATATTACTGAATAGCCATGTACAGATCGCTTCTAAGACCCAAAAATATCGAATTTTCCGGTATTTTGAGCCTGAATTTGAGATATAAACGGGTACTGAAGATGCATGCACATATTGACTTTGGGCACCTAAAATATCGATTTTAAATTTGTTTTTGTGCCTGTATTTTGAAAATATTCTAACATTGAGTAGGCATGTACAGATCGCTTGTTGGACCCAAAAAATATCGAATTTTCGGGTGTTTTGAGCCTGAATTTGGGATATAAACGGGTACAGAGGATCATGCACATATTGACTTTGGGCACCTAAAATATCGATTTTCAGCATGTTTTGGGCGTGTATTTTGAAAATATTCTATTACTAAGTAGGCATGTACATATCGTTTCTGTGACCCAAAAATATCGAATCTTCTCGTGTTTTGAGCATGAATTTGGGATATAAACGAGTACAGAAGAGTCATGCACATATCGACTTTGGGTACCTAAAATATCGAATTTCGGCATTTGATGGGCCTGTATTATGAAAATATTCTATTACTGAATATGCATGTATAAATCGCTTCTGGGAACCAAACATATCGAATTTTCGGGTATTTTGAGCCAGAATTTGTGATATAAACGGGTACAGAAAACGCATGCACATATCGACTTTGGGCACCAAAAATATCTATTTTTAGCATGCTTTGGGCCTATATTTTGAAATTATTCTAGGACTGAGTAGGCATGTACAGCTCGCTTCTGGGACCCAAAAATATCGAATTTTCGGGTGTTTTGAGCCTGAATTTGAGATATAAACGTGTATTGAAGATGTTTGCACATATCGACTTTTCGCACCTAAAATATCGATTTTAAACATGTTTTGGGTCTGTATTTTGAAAACATTCTAGCAAGGAGTAAGCATGTACAGATCGCTATTGGGACCCAAAAATATCGACTTTTCGGGTGTTTTGATCCTCAATTTGGGATATAAACGGGTACAAAAGATGCATGCACATATTGACTTTGGGCACATAAAATATCGATTTTGAGCATGTTTTGGGCCTGAATTTTGAAAATATTCTAATACTGAGTAGGTATGTACAGGTCGCTTCTGGGATCCAAAAATATGGAATTTTCGTGTGTTTACAGCCTGATTTTGGAATACAAACGGGTACAGAAGTTGCATGAACATACTGACTTTGGACACATAAAATATCGATTTTTAGCATGTTTTGAGCCTATATTTTGAAAACATTCAAGCATTGAGTAGGCATGTACAGATCGCTTCTGGGAACCCCAAAAATCGAATTTTCGGGTGAATTGAGCGTGAATTTGGGATATAAAAGGGTACAGAAGCTGTATGCACATATTGACTCTGTGCATCTAAAATATCGATTTTCAGCAAGTTTTGGGCCAGTATTATGAAAATATTCTAGCACTGAGTATGCATGTACAGATCGCTTCTCGTATCCAAAAATATCGAATTTTCGGGTGTTTTGAGCCTGAATTTCTGATATAAACGAGTACAGAAGATGCATGCACATATCAACTTTTTGAACAACAAATATCGAATTTCAGCATGTTTTGGGCCTATATTTTGAAAGTATTCTAGCACTGAGTATGCATGTACAGATCGCTTCTGGGACCCAAAAATATCGAATTTTCAGGTGTTTTGAGCCTGAATATAAGATATAAACGGGTACAGAAGATGCATGCACATATTGACTTTTAGCACCTAAAATATCGATTTTCAGCATGTTTTGGGCCTGTATCTTTAAAATATTCTGTCATTGGATAGGCATGTACAGATCGCTTCTCGGCCCCCCAAAAATAGATTATTCGGGTGTTTTGAGCTTGAATTTTGGATATAAACGGATACAGAAGATGGATGCACATATTGACTTTGGGTACCCAAAATATCGATTTTTAGCATGTTTTGGGCCTATTTTTTCTAAAATATTCTAGCACTGCGTAGGCATGTACAGTTTGCTTCTCGGAACCAAAAATATCTAATTTTCGGGTGTTTTAGCCTGAATTTGAGATATAAACGGGTACAGAAGATGCATACACATATCGACTTTGGCACCTAAAATATCGATTTTAGCATGTTTTGGGCCTGTATTTTTAAAATATTATATTACTGAATAGCCATCTACATATCGCTTCTGGGACCCAATAATAGCGATTTTTCTAGTGTTTTGAGCCTGAATTTGAGATATAAACGGGTACTGAAAATGCATGCACATATCGACTTTTAGCACCTAAAATATCGATTTTCAGCATGTTTTGGGCCTGTATCTTGAAAATATTCTAGCACTGGGTAGGCATGTACAGATCGCTTCAGGGACCCCGAAATATCGAGTTTTCGGGTGTTTTGAGCCTGAATTTGAGATATAAACGGATACAGAAGATGCATGCACATATTGACTTTTGGCACCTAAAATATCAATTTTCAGCATGTTTTGGGCCTGTATTTTGAAAATACTCTAACACGGAGTAGGCATGTACAGATCGCTTCTGGGACCCCAAAATATTGAATTTTCGGGTGTTTTGAGCCTGGATTAGAGATATAAACGGGTACTTAAGATGCATGCACATATCGACTTTTGGGCACCTAAAATATCGATTTTGAGCATGTTTTGGGTCTGTATCTTGAAAGCATTCTAACTAGGAGTAGGCATGTACAGATCGCTTCTAGGACCAAAAAATGCCGAATTTTCGAGGGTTTTAAACCTGAATTTGAGATATAAATGGTACAGAAGATGCATGCACATATTGACTTTGGACACTTAAAATATCGATTTTTAGCATTTTATAAGCCTATATTTTTAAAACATTCTAGCACTGTATAGGCATGTACAGATCGCTTCTGGGACCCATAAATATCGAATTTTAGGGTGTTTTGAGCCTGAATTTGAGATATAAACGGGTGCAGAAGATGCATACACATATTGATTTTTGGCACCTAAAATATCGATTTTCAGCATGTTTTGGGCCTGTATCTGAGTAGGAGTGTACAGATCGCTTCTGGGACCCTAAAATATCGAATATTCGGGTGTTTGGATACTGAATTTGAGATATAAACGGGTACAGAAGATGCATGCACAATCGACTTTTGGGCACCTAAAAGATCGATTTTCAGTATGTTTTGGGCCTGTATTTTGAAAATACTCTAACACGGAGTAGGCATGTACAGATCGCTTCTGGGACCCCAAAATTTCGAATCTTCGGGTGTTTTGGGTCTGAATTTGAGATATCGACTTTGGGCACCTAAAATATCGATTTTCAGCATGTTTTCGGCCTGTATTTTGAAAATACTCTAACACGGAGTAGGCATATACAGATCGCTTCTGGGACCCCAAAATATCGAATTTTCGGGTGTTTTGAGCCTGAATTTGAGATATAAACGGGTACTGAAGTTGCATGCACATATCGACTTTTGGGCACCTAAGATATCGATTTTGAGCATGTTTTGGGTCTGTATCTTGATAACATTCTAACAAGGAGTAGGCATGTACAGATCGCTTCTAGGAACTAAAAATAACGAATTTTCGGGTGTTTTGATCCCGAATTTGAGATATAAACGGGTACAGAAGATACATGCACACATCAACTTTGGGCACCTAAAATATCGATTTTAAACATGTTTTGGGCCTGTATTTTTAAATAATTCTATTAGTGAGTAGGCATGTACATAACTCTCCTGGGACCAAAAAATATCGAATTTTCGGGTGTTTTGAGCCTGAATTTGAGATATTAACGGGTACTGAAGATGGATGCACATATCGACTTTGGACACCTAAAATATCGATTTTCAGCATGTTTTGGGCCTAAATTTTGAAAATACACTAACACGGAGTAGGCATGTACAGATCGCTTCTTGGACCCAAAAATATCGAGTTTTCGGGTGATTTGAGCCTGAATTTAGGACATAAACGGGTACAGAAGATGCATGCACATATCGATATTGGGCACCTAAAATATCGATTTTAAACTTGTTTTTGTGCCTGTGTTTTGAAAATACTCTAACATTGAGTAGGCATGTACAGATCGCTTCTGGGACCAAAAAAAATCGAATTTTCGGGTGTTTTGAGCCTGAATTTGAGATTTAAACGGGTACAGAAAACGCAAGTACATATCGACTTTGTGCACCAAAAATATCCATTTTTAGCATGCTTTGAGCCTATATTTTGAAAATATTCTATGACTGAGTAGGCATGTACAGCTCGCTTCTGGGACCCAAAAATATCGAATTTTCGGGTGTTTTGAGCCTGAATTTGAAATATAAACGTGTATTGAAGATGTCTGCACATATCGACTTTTAGCACCTAAAATATCGATTTTGAACATGTTTTGGGTATGTATCTTGAAAACATTCTAGTAAGGAGTAAGCATGTACAGATCGCTATTGGGACCCAAAAATATCGAATTTTCGGGTGTTTTCATTCTCAATTTGGGATATAAACGGGTACAGAAGATGCATGCACATATTGACTTTGGGCACATAAAATATCGATTTTGAGCATGTTTTGGGCCTGTATTTTGAAAATATTCTAATACTGAGTAGGCATGTACAGGTCGCTTCTGGGATCCAAAAATATGGAATTTTCGTGTGTTTACAGCCTGATTTTGGAATACAAACGGGTACAGAAGTTGCATGTACATACTGACTTTGGACACATAAAATATCGATTTTAAGCATGTTTTGAGCCTTTATTTTGAAAACATTCAAGCATTGAGTAGGCATGTACAGATCGCTTATGGGACCCCCAAAAATCGAATTTTCGGGTGAATTGAGCGTGAATTTGAGATATAAAAGGGTACAGAAGATGTATGCACATATTGACTTTGTGCATCTAAAATATCGATTTTCAGCAAGTTTTGGGCCTGCATTTTGAAAATATTCTAGCACTGAGTATGCATGTACAGATCGCTTCAGGGACCCAATAATATAGAATTTTCGGGTGTTTTGAGACTGAATTTGGAATATAAATGAGTACAAAATATGCATGCACATATCGACTTTTTGCAACTAAAATATCGAATTTTAGCATGTTTTGGGGCTATATTTTGAAAGTATTCTAGCACTGAGTATGCATGTACAGATCGCTTCTCGTATCCAAAAATATCGAATTTTTGGGTGTTTTGAGCCTGAATTTCTGATATAAACGAGTACAGAAGATGCATGCACATATCGACTTTTTGAACATCAAATATTGAATTTCAGCATGTTTTTGGCCTATATTTTGAAAGTATTCTAGCACTGAGTATGCATGTACAGCTCGCTTCTGGGACCCAAAAATATCGAATTTTCAGGTGTTTTGAGCCTGAATGTAAGATATAAACGGGTACAGAAGATGCATGCACATATTGACTTTTTGCACCTAATAGGTCGAATTTCAGCATGTTTTGGGCCTATATTATGAAAATATTATATTACTGAATAGCCATGTGCAGATCGCTTCTAAGACCCAAAAATATCGAATTTTCGGGTATTTTGAGCCTGAATTTGAGATATAAACGGATACTGAAAATGCATGCACATATCGACTTTTAGCACCTAAAATATCGATTTTCAGCATGTTTTGGGCCTGTATCCTGGAAATATACTAGCACTGGGTAGGCATGTACAGATCGGTTCAGGGACCCAAAAATATCGAATTTTCGCGTGTTTTGAGCCTGAATTTGAGATATAAACGGATACAGAAGATGCATGCACATTTTGACTTTGGGCACCTAAAATATCAATTTTCAGCATGTTTTGGGCCTGTATTTTGAAAATACTCTAACACGGAGTACGCATGTACAGATCGCTTCTGGGACCACAAAATATTGAATTTTCGGGTTTTTTGAGCCTGGATTTGAGATATAAACGGGTACTTAAGATGCATGCACATATCGACTTTTGGGCACCTAAAATATCGATTTTGAGCATGTTTTGGTCTGTATCTTTAAAGCATTCTAACTAGGAGTAGGCATGTACAGATCGCTTCTGGGACCCAAAAATATCGAATTTTAGGGTGTTTTGAGCCTGAATTTGAGATATAAACGGGTACAGAAGATTCATACACTTATCGACTTTGGACACTTAAAATATCGATTTCCAGCATGTTTTGAGCCTGTATTTTGAAAATACTTAAACACGGAGTAGGCATGTACAGATCGCTTCTAGGACCCAAAAATACCGAATTTTCGGGTGTGTTGAGGTTGAATTTGGGATATAAACGTGTGCAGAAGATGCATACACATATTGACTTTGGGCACCTAAAATATAGATTTTCACCATGTTTTGTGCCTTTATCTGAGTAGGCATGTACAGATCGCTTCTGGGACCCCAAAATGTTAAATTTTCGGGTGTTTGGAGTCTGAATTTGAGATATAAACGGGTACAGAAGATGCATGCACATATCGACTTTGGACACTTAAAATATCGATTTTTAGCATGTTTTGAGCCTATATACGGGATGTAAACGGGTACAGAATATGCATGTACATATCGACTTTTTGCACCTAAAATATCGATTTTCAGCATGTTTTGGGTCGGTATCATGAGAAAATTCTAGCAAGGATTAGGCATGTACAGATCGCTTCTGGGACCCAAAAATATTGAATTTTCGGGTGTTTTGAGCCTGAATATCAGATATAAACGGGTACAAAAGATGCATGCACATATCGACTTTGGGCACCTAAAATATCGATTTTTAGCATGTTTTTGGCCTAAATTTTGAAAATATTCTAGCACTGAGTAGGCATGTACAGATCGCTTCTGGGACCCAAAAATATCAAATTTTCGAGTGTTTTGAGCCTGAATTTGGGATATAAACGGGTACTGAAGATGCATGAACATATCGACTTTTTGCACCTAAAATATCGATTTTGAGCATGTTTTGGGCCTGTAATTTGAAAATATTCGAACACGAAGTAGGCATGTACAGATCGCTTTTGGGACCCAAAAATATCGAATTTCGGGTGTTTTGAGCCTGAATTTGGGATATAAATGGGTACAGAAGATGCATGCACTTATTGACTTGAGCACCTAAAATATCGATTTTCAACTTGTTTTTCTGCCTGTATTTTGAAAATATTCTAACATTGAGTAGGCATGAATAGATCGCTTCTGGAACCAAAAAATATCAAATTTTCGGGTATTTTTAACCTGAATTTGAGATATAAACGGGTACAGAAGATGCATGCACATATCGACTTTGGGCACCTAAAATATCGATTTTTATCATGTTTTGGGTCTGTATCCTGAGAAAATTCCAGCAAGGATTAGGAATGTACAGATCGCTTCTGGGACCCAAAAATATTGAATTTTCGGGTGTTTTGAGCCTAAATTTGAGATATAAACGGGTACAGAAGATGCATGCACATATCGACATAGGGGACCTAAAATATCGATTTTCAGCATGTTTTTAGCCTAAATTTTGAAAATATTCTAGCACTGAGTAGGCATATACAGATCGCTTCTGGGACCCAAAAATATCAAATTTTCAAATGTGTTTTGAGCCTTAATTTGGGTTATAAAAGGGAAAAGAAGATGCATGCACATATCGACTTTCTGCACCTAAAATATCGATTTTGAGCATGTTTTGGGCCTGTAATTTGAAAATACTCGAACACGAAGTAGGCATGTACAGATCGCTTCTGGGACCCAAAAATATTGAATTTTCGGGTGTTTTGAGCCTGAATTTGGGATGTAAATGGGTACAGAAGATGCATGCACATATTGACTTTGGCACCTAAAATATCGATTTTTAACTTGTTTTTCTGCCTGTATTTTGAAAATGTTCTATTACTGAGTAGGCATGTACAGATCACTTCTGGGACCCAAAAATATCGAGTTTTCGGGTGTTTTGAGCCTGAATTTGAGATATAAACGGGTACAGAGGATGCATGCTCATATCGACTTTGGGCACCTAAAATATCGATTTTTAGCATGTTTTTGGCCTAAATTTTGAAAATATTCTAGCACTGAGTAGGCATGTACAGATCACTTCTGGGACCCAAGAATACCAAATTATCGAGTGTTTTGAGCCTAAATTTGGGATATAAACGGGTACTGAAGATGCATGCACATATCGACTTTTTTCACCTAAAATATCTATTTTGAGCATGTTTTGGGACTGCATTTGGAAAATACTCTAACACGTAGTAGGCATGTACAGATTGCCTCTGGGACAAAAAAATATCGAATTTTTCGGGTGTTTTGAGCCTGAATTTAAGATATACACGGGTACAGAAGATGCATACACATATTGACTTTAGGCACCTAAAATATCGAATTTCAGCATGTTTTAGGCCTGTATTTTGAAAATACTCTAACACGGAGTAGGCATGTACAGATCGCTTCTGGGAACCAAAAATATCGAATTTTCGGGTGTTTTGAGCCAGAATTTGAGATATAAACGGGTACTGAAGTTGCATGCACATATCGACTTTGGGCACCTAAAATATCGATTTTCAGCATGTTTTGGGCCTATATTTTAAAAACATTCTAGCACTGAGTAGGCATGTACCGATCGCTTCAGGGACCCAAAAATATCGAATTTTAGGGTATTTTAAGCCTGAATTTGAGATATAAACGAGTACTGAAGATGCATGAACATATTGACTTTGGGCACCTAAAATATCGATTTTCAGCATGTTTGGGCCTGTAATTTGAGAAAATTCTTGCAATGATTAGGCTTGCTCAGATCGCTTCTGGGACCCAAAAATATCGAAATTTCGGGTGTTTTGAGCCTGGATTTGAGATATAAACGGGTACTGAAGATGAATGCACATATCGACTCTGGGCACCTGAAATATCGATTTTCAGCATGTTTTGGGCCTGTATTTTGAAAAAACTCTAACACGGAGTAAGCATGTACAGATTGCCTCTGGGACCCAAAAATATCGAATTTTTCGGGTGTTTTGAGCCTAAATTTTAAATATACACGGATACAAAAGATGCATACACATATTTATTTTGGGCAACTAAAATACCGAATTTCAGCATGTTTTAGGCCTGTATTTTGAAAATACTCTAACACGGAGTAGGCATGTACAGATCCCTTCTGGGAACCAAAAATATCGAATTTTCGGGTGTTTTAAGCCTGAATTTGAGATATAAACTGGTACAGAAGATGCATGCACATATCGATTTTGGGCACCTAAAATATCGATTTTCAACTTGTTTTTGTGCCTGTGTTTTGAAAATATTCTAACATTTAGTAGGCATGTACACATCGCTTCTGGGACACAAAAATATCAAATTTTCAGGTGTTTTGAGCCTGAATTTGAGATATAAACGGGTACAGAAGATGCATGCACATATCGATTTTGAGCACCTAAAATATCGATTTTCAGCATGTTTTGGGCGTATATTTTGAAAATATTCAAGCACTGAGTAGGCTTGTACAGATCGCTTTTTGGACCTAAAAATGTCGAATTTTCGTGTGTTTTGAGCCTGAATTTGGTATATAAACAGGTACAGAAGATGCATACACATATTGACTTTGGGCACCTAAAATATCGATTTTCAGCATGTTTTGGGCCTTTATTATAAAAATACTCTGACGCGGAGTAGGCATATACAGATAGCTTCTGGGACCCAAAAATATCGATTTTTCGGGTGTTTTGAGCCAGAATTTGTTATATTTTACGGGTACAGAAGATGCATGCACATATCGATTTTGGACACCTAAAATATCGCTTTTCAACTTGTTTTTGTGCCTGTGTTTTGAAAGTATTCTAACATTGAGTAGGCATGTACAGATTGCTTCTGGGACCCAAAAATATCGAATTTTCGGGTGTTTTGAGCCTGAATTTGAGATTTAAACGGGTACAGAAGATGCATGCACATATCGACTTTGGCACCTAAAATATCGTTTTTCAGCATATTTTGACTTGTATTTTGAAAATATTCTGTTACTGAGTAGGCATGTACAGATCGCTTCTGGGACCCAAAAATATCGAATTTTCAGGTGTTTTGAGCCTGAATTTGAGATATAAACGGGTACTGAAGATGCATGCACATATCGACTTAGGGCACCTGAAATATCAATTTTCAGCATGTTTTAGGCCTTTACTTTAAAAATACTCTAACACGGAGTAGGCATGTACAGATCGATTCCGAAAACCAAAAATATCGAATTTTCGGGTGTTTTAAGCCTGAATTTGAGATAAAAACGGGTACAGAAGATGCATTCACATATTGACTTTGGGCACCTAAAATATCGATTTTTCAGCATGTTTTGGGCCTGTGTTTTGAAAATACTTTAACACGGAATAGGCATGTACAGATCCCTTCTGGGACCCAAAAATATCGAATTTTTGGGTGTTTTAAGCCTGAATTTGGGTTGTAAATGGGTACAGAAAATGCAAGCACATATTGACTTAAGCACCTTAAATATCGATTTTAACTTGTTTTTCTGCCTGTATTTTAAAAATATTCTAACATTGAGTAGGCATGTACAGATCGCTTCTGGGAACCAAAAATATCGAATTTTCTAGTGTTTTGAGCCGGAATTTGAGATATAAACGGCTACAAAAGATGCATGCATATATAGACTTTGTGCACACAAAATATCCATATTTAGCATGTTTTGGGCCTATATTTTGAAAATATTCTAGCACTGAGTAGGCATGTACAGATCGCTTTTTGGACCCAAAAATATAGAATTTTAGGGTGTTTTGAGCCTGAATTTGGGACATAAACGGGTACAGAAGATTCATGCACATATCGATTTTGTGAACCTAAAATATCGATTTTCAGCATGTTTTCGGCCTGAATCTTAAAAATATTCTATTACTGAGTAGGCATGTACAAATCGCTTATTGGACCCAAAAATATCGAGTTTTCGGATATTTTAAGCCTAAATTTGAGATATAAACGTGTACTGAAGATGCATGCACATATCGACTTTGGGCACCTAGAATATCGATTTTTAGCATGTTTTGGGTCTGTAATTTGAAAAAATTCTGTCACTGAGTAGGCATGTACAGATCGCTTATTGGACCCAAAAATGTCGAGTTTTCGGGTGTTTTGAGCCTGAATTTGAGATATAAACGGGTAGAGAAGATGCATACACATATTGCTTTTGGCACCTAAAATATCGAATTTCAGCATGTTTTGGGCCTGTATTTTGAAAATACTCTAACACGAAGTAGGCATGTACAGATCGCTTCTGGGAACCAAAAAATTTGAATTTTCGGGTGTTTTCAGCCTGAATTTGAGATATAAAATGGTACAGAAGATGCATACCCATATTGACTTAGGGCACCTAAAATATCGATTTTCAGCATGTTTTAGGCCTGTATTTTTAAAAAATACTCTAACAAGGAGTAGGCATGTACAGATCGCTTCTGGGAACCAAAAATATCGAATTTTCGGGTGTTTTGAGCCAGAATTTGTGATATAAACGGGTACTGAAGATGCATGCACAAATCGATTTTGGGCACCTAAAATATCGATTTTCAACTTGTTTTTGTGCCTGTGTTTTGAAAATATTCTAACATTGAGTAGGCATGTACACATCGCTTCTGGGACCCAAAAATATCGAATTTTCGGGTGTTTTGAGCCTGAATTTCAGATATAAACGGGTACAGAAGATGCATGCACATATCGACTTTGGGCACCTAAAATATTGATTTTCAGCTTGTTTTGGGCCTATATTTTGAAAATATTCAAGCACTGAGTAGGTATGTACAGATCGTTTCTGGGCCAAAATAAAATAAAAAATTCGGGTGTTTTGAGCCTGAATTTGAGATATAAACGGGTACTGAAGATACATACACATATCGACTTTGGGCACCTAAAATATCGATTTTAGCATGTTTTGGGTCTGTTAATTGAAAATATTCTGTCACTGAGTAGGCATGTAGAGATAGCTTCTGGACGCCAATAAAATCGAATATTCAGGTGTTTTGAGCCTGAATTTGAGATATAAACAGGTATAGAAAATGCATGCACATATCGACTTTGGGCACCTAAAATATCGATTTTCAGCATGTTTTGGGCTTATATTTTGAAAATATTCTAGCACGGAGTAAGCATGTACAGATCACTTCTGGGCCAAAATGAAATCGAATATTCGGGTGATTTGAGCCTGAATTTGAGATATAAACGGGTACAGAAGATGCATGCACATATCGACTTTGGGCACCTAAAATATCGATTTTCAGCATATTTTGGGCCTATATATTGAAAAAATTCTAGCACTGAGTAGGCATGTACAGATCGCTTCTAGGACCCCAAAATATTGAATTTTCGGGTGTTTTAAGCCTGAATTTAAGATATAAACGGGTACTGAAGATGCATGCATGTATCGACTTTTTGCACCTGAAATATCGATTTTGAGCATGTTGGGTCTGTATCTTGAAAACATTCTAGGAAGGAGTAGGCATGTACAGATCGCTTCTGGGACAAAAAAATATCGAATTTTCGGGTGTTTTGAGCCTGAATTTGAGATATAAAACGGTACTGAAGATGCATACACATATCGACTTTGGACACCTAAAATATCGATTTTTAGCATGTTTTGGGTCTATATTTTGAAAATATTCTAACATTGATTAGGCATGTACAGATCGCTTATGGGACCCAAAAATATCGAAATTTCGGGTGTTTTAAGCCTGAATTTGGGATGTAAATGGGTACAGAAGATGCAAACACTAATTGACTTGGGCACCTAAAATATCGATTTTAACTTGTTTTTCTGCCTGTATTTTGAAAATATTCTAACATTGAGTAGGCATGTACAGATCGCTTCTGGGAACCAAAAATATCGAATTTTCGGGTGTTTTGAGCCAGAATTTGAGATATAAACGGGTACTGAAGTTGCATGCACATATCGACTTTGGGCACCTAAAATATCGATTTTCAGAATGTTTTGGGCCTATATTTTAAAAACATTCTAGCACTGAGTAGGCATGTACCGATCGCTTCAGGGACCCAAAAATATCGAATTTTAGGGTATTTTAAGCCTGAATTTGAGATATAAACGAGTACTGAAGATGCATGAACATATTGACTTTGGGCACCTAAAATATCGATTTTCAGCATGTTTGGGCCTGTAATTTGAGAAAATTCTTGCAATGATTAGGCATGCTCAGATCGCTTCTGGGACCCAAAAATATCGAAATTTCGGGTGTTTTGAGCCTGGATTTGAGATATAAACGGGTACTGAAGATGAATGCACATATCGACTTTGGGCACCTGAAATATCGATTTTCAGCATGTTTTGGGCCTGTATTTTGAAAAAACTCTAACACGGAGTAGGCATGTACAGATCCCTTCTGGGAACCAAAAATATCGAATTTTCGGGTGTTTTAAGCCTGAATTTGAGATATAAACTGGTACAGAAGATGCATGCACATATCGATTTTGGGCACCTAAAATATCGATTTTCAACTTGTTTTTGTGCCTGTGTTTTGAAAATATTCTAACATTTAGTAGGCATGTACACATCGCTTCTGGGACACAAAAATATCAAATTTTCAGGTGTTTTGAGCCTGAATTTGAGATATAAACGGGTACAGAAGATGCATGCACATATCGATTTTGAGCACCTAAAATATCGATTTTCAGCATGTTTTGGGCGTATATTTTGAAAATATTCAAGCACTGAGTAGGCTTGTACAGATCGCTTTTTGGACCTAAAAATGTCGAATTTTCGTGTGTTTTGAGCCTGAATTTGGTATATAAACAGGTACAGAAGATGCATACACATATTGACTTTGGGCACCTAAAATATCGATTTTCAGCATGTTTTGGGCCTTTATTATAAAAATACTCTGACGCGGAGTAGGCATATACAGATAGCTTCTGGGACCCAAAAATATCGATTTTTCGGGTGTTTTGAGCCAGAATTTGTTATATTTTACGGGTACAGAAGATGCATGCACATATCGATTTTGGACACCTAAAATATCGCTTTTCAACTTGTTTTTGTGCCTGTGTTTTGAAAGTATTCTAACATTGAGTAGGCATGTACAGATTGCTTCTGGGACCCAAAAATATCGAATTTTCGGGTGTTTTGAGCCTGAATTTGAGATTTAAACGGGTACAGAAGATGCATGCACATATCGACTTTGGCACCTAAAATATCGTTTTTCAGCATATTTTGACTTGTATTTTGAAAATATTCTGTTACTGAGTAGGCATGTACAGATCGCTTCTGGGACTCAAAAATATCGAATTTTTGGGAGTTTTGATCCTGATTTTGAGATATAAACGGGTACTGAAGATCCATACATATATTGACTTTGGGCACCTAAAATATCGATTTTCAGCATGTTTTGGGCCTGTATTATAAAAATATTCTAACCCGGAGTAGGCATGTACAGATCGCTTCTGGGACCCAAAAATATCGAATTTTCAGGTGTTTTGAGCCTGAATTTGAGATATAAACGGGTACTGAAGATGCATGCACATATCGACTTTGGGCACCTGAAATATCAATTTTCAGCATGTTTTAGGCCTTTATTTTGAAAATACTCTAACACGGAGTAGGCATGTACAGATCGATTCCAAAAACCAAAAATATCGAATTTTCGGGTGTTTTAAGCCTGAATTTGAGATAAAAACGGGTACAGAAGATGCATTCACATATTGACTTTGGGCACCTAAAATATCGATTTTTCAGCATGTTTTGGGCCTGTGTTTTGAAAATACTTTAACACGGAATAGGCATGTACAGATCCCTTCTGGGACCCAAAAATATCGAATTTTTGGGTGTTTTAAGCCTGAATTTGGGTTGTAAATGGGTACAGAAAATGCAAGCACATATTGACTTAAGCACCTTAAATATCGATTTTAACTTGTTTTTCTGCCTGTATTTTAAAAATATTCTAACATTGAGTAGGCATGTACAGATCGCTTCTGGGAACCAAAAATATCGAATTTTCTAGTGTTTTGAGCCGGAATTTGAGATGTAAACGGCTACAAAAGATGCATGCATATATAGACTTTGTGCACACAAAATATCCATATTTAGCATGTTTTGGGCCTATATTTTGAAAATATTCTAGCACTGAGTAGGCATGTACAGATCGCTTTTTGGACCCAAAAATATAGAATTTTAGGGTGTTTTGAGCCTGAATTTGGGACATAAACGGGTACAGAAGATTCATGCACATATCGATTTTGTGAACCTAAAATATCGATTTTCAGCATGTTTTCGGCCTGAATCTTAAAAATATTCTATTACTGAGTAGGCATGTACAAATCGCTTATTGGACCCAAAAATATCGAGTTTTCGGATATTTTAAGCCTAAATTTGAGATATAAGCGTGTACTGAAGATGCATGCACATATCGACTTTGGGCACCTAGAATATCGATTTTCAGCATGTTTTGGGTCTGTAATTTGAAAAAATTCTGTCACTGAGTAGGCATGTACAGATCGCTTATTGGACCCAAAAATGTCGAGTTTTCGGGTGTTTTGAGCCTGAATTTGAGATATAAACGGGTAGAGAAGATGCATACACATATTGCTTTAGGCACCTAAAATATCGAATTTCAGCATGTTTTGGGCCTGTATTTTGAAAATACTCTAACACGAAGTAGGCATGTACAGATCGCTTCTGGGAACCAAAAAATTTGAATTTTCGGGTGTTTTCAGCCTGAATTTGAGATATAAAATGGTACAGAAGATGCATACCCATATTGACTTAGGGCACCTAAATTATCGATTTTCAGCATGTTTTAGGCCTGTATTTTAAAAAAAATACTCTAACAAGGAGTAGGCATGTACAGATCGCTTCTGGGAACCAAAAATATCGAATTTTCGGGTGTTTTGAGCCAGAATTTGTGATATAAACGGGTACTGAAGATGCATGCACAAATCGATTTTGGGCACCTAAAATATCGATTTTCAACTTGTTTTTGTGCCTGTGTTTTGAAAATATTCTAACATTGAGTAGGCATGTACACATCGCTTCTGGGACCCAAAAATATCGAATTTTCGGGTGTTTTGAGCCTGAATTTCAGATATAAACGGGTACAAAAGATGCATGCACATATCGACTTTGGGCACCTAAAATATTGATTTTCAGCTTGTTTTGGGCCTATATTTTGAAAATATTCAAGCACTGAGTAGGTATGTACAGATCGTTTCTGGGCCAAAATAAAATAAAAAATTCGGGTGTTTTGAGCCTGAATTTGAGATATAAACGGGTACTGAAGATATATACACATATCGACTTTGGGCACCTAAAATATCGATTTTAGCATGTTTTGGGTCTGTTAATTGAAAATATTCTGTCACTGAGTAGGCATGTAGAGATCGCTTCTGGACGCCAATAAAATCGAATATTCAGGTGTTTTGAGCCTGAATTTGAGATATAAACAGGTATAGAAAATGCATGCACATATCGACTTTGGGCACCTAAAATATCGATTTTCAGCATGTTTTGGGCTTATATTTTGAAAATATTCTAGCACGGAGTAAGCATGTACAGATCACTTCTGGGCCAAAATGAAATCGAATATTCGGGTGATTTGAGCCTGAATTTGAGATATAAACGGGTACAGAAGATGCATGCACATATCGACTTTGGGCACCTAAAATATCGATTTTCAGCATATTTTGGGCCTATATATTGAAAAAATTCTAGCACTGAGTAGGCATGTACAGATCGCTTCTGGGACCCCAAAATATTGAATTTTCGGGTGTTTTAAGCCTGAATTTAAGATATAAACGGGTACTGAAGATGCATGCATGTATCGACTTTTTGCACCTAAAATATCGATTTTGAGCATGTTGGGTCTGTATCTTGAAAACATTCTAGGAAGGAGTAGGCATGTACAGATCGCTTCTGGGACAAAAAAATATCGAATTTTCGGGTGTTTTGAGCCTGAATTTGAGATATAAAACGGTACTGAAGATGCATACACATATCGACTTTGGACACCTAAAATATCGATTTTTAGCATGTTTTGGGTCTATATTTTGAAAATATTCTAACATTGATTAGGCATGTACAGATCGCTTATGGGACCCAAAAATATCGAAATTTCGGGTGTTTTAAGCCTGAATTTGGGATGTAAATGGGTACAGAAGATGCAAGCACTAATTGACTTGGGCACCTAAAATATCGATTTTAACTTGTTTTTCTGCCTGTATTTTGAAAATATTCTAACATTGAGTAGGCATGTACAGATCGCTTATGGGACCCAAAAATATCGAATTTTCTGGTGTTTTGAGCCAGAATTTGGGATATAAAAGGGTACAGAAGATGCATACACATATTGACTTTGGGCACAAAAAATATCGATTTTTAGCATGTTTTGATCTTATATTCTGAAAATATTTTTGCACTAAGTATGCATGTACAGATCGCTTCTTGGACCAAAACATATCGAATTTTCGGGAGTTTTGAGCCTGAATTTGAGATATAAACGGGTACAGATGATGCATACACATATTGACTTTGGGCACCTAAAATATCAATTTTCAGCATGTTTTAGGCCTGTATCTTGAAAATAATCTAACACGGAGTAGGCATGTACAGATAGCTTCTGGGGCCCAAAAATATCGATTTTTTGGATGTATTGACCACGAATATGGGATAGAAATGGGTACAGAAAATGCATGCACATATTAACTTTGGGAACCTAAAATATCGATTTTCAGCATGTTTTTGGCCTGTATTTCGAAAATATTCTAACACTGTGTAGGCGTGTACAGAGAGCTTCTGGGACTCAAAAATATCGAATTTTCGGGTGTTTTGAGCCTGAATTTGAGATATAAACGGGTACAGAAGATGCATGCACATATCGACTTTGGGCACATCAAATATAGATTTTCAGCATGTTTTAGGCTTATATTTTGAGAACATTCTTTTTCTGAGTAGGCATGTACAGATCGCTTCCGGGACCCAAAAATATCGAATTTTAGGGTGTTTTAAGCCTGAATTTGGGACATACACGGATACAGAAGATGCATGCACATATCGATTTTGGGCACCTAAAATATATCGATTTTCAACTTGTTTTTGTGCCTGTGTTTTGAAAATATTCTAACATTGAGTAGGCATGTACACATCGCTTCCGGGACCCAAAAATATCGAATTTTCGGGTGTTTTGAGACTGAATTTGAGATATAAACGGGTACAGAAGATGCATGCACTTATCGATTTTGGGCACCTAAAATATCGATTTTCAGCATGTTTTGGGCCTATATATTGAAAATATTCAAGCACTGAGTAGGCTTGTACAGATCGCTTTTTGGACCCAAAAATGTCGAATTTTCGTGTGTTTTGAGCCTGAATTTGGGATATAAACGGGTACAGAAGATGCATACACATATTGACTTTGGGCATCTAAACACGGAGTAGGCATCTACTGAAAGCCTCTGGGACCTAAAAATATCGAATTTTTCGGGTGTTTTGAGCCTGAATTTGAGATATACACGGGTACAGAAGATGCATACACATATTGACTTTAGGCACCTAAAATATCGAATTTCAGCATGTTTTAGGCCTGTATTTTGAAAATACTATCACACGAAATAGCCATGTACAGATCGCTTCTGGGAACCAAAAATATCGAATTTTCGGGTGTTTTGAGCAAGAATTTGAGATATAAACGGGTACTGAAGATGCATGCACATATCGACTTTGGGCACCTAAAATATTGATTTTCAGCTTGTTTTGGGCCTATATTTTAAAAACATTCTAGCACTGAGTAGGCATGTACAGATCGCTTCAGGGACCCAAAAATATTGAATTTTCGGGTATTTTGATCTTGAATTTAAATATAAAGGGGTACCGAAAATGCATGCACATATCGACTTTAGGCACCTAAAATATCGAATTTCAGCATGTTTTAGTCATGTATTTTGAAAATACTCTCACACGGAGTAGGCATGTACAGATCGCTTCAGGGACCCCATAATATCGAATTTTCGGGTGTTTTGAGCCTGAATTTGAGATATAAACAGGTACTGAAAATGCATGCACATATCGACTTTGGGCCTCTGAAATATCGATTTTCAGCATGTTTTGGGCCTGTATTTTGAAAATACTCTAACACGGAATAGGCATGTACAGATTGCCTCTGGGACCCAAAAATATCGAATTTTTCGGGTGTTTTGAGCCTGAATTTTAAATATACACAGGTACAGAAGATGCATACACATATTGAGTTTGGACACCTAAAATATCGATTTTCAGCATGTTTTCGGCCTCAATCTTGAAAATATTCTATTACTGAGTAGGCATGTACAGATCGCTTCTGGGACCTAAAAAAATGGAATTTTCGGGTGCTTTGAGCCTGAATTTAAGATAGAAACGGGTACAGAAGATGCATGCACATATCGATTTTGGACACCTAAAATATCGATTTTCAACTTGTTTTTGTGCCTGTGTTTTGAAAATATTCTAACATTGAGTAGGCATGTACAGATCGCTTCTGGGACCCAAAAAAATGGAATTTTCGGGTGTTTTGAGCCTGAATTTGTGATTTAAACGGGTACATAAGATGCAGGCACATATCGACTTTGGGCACCTAAAATATCATTTTTCAGCATATTTTGACTTGTATTTTGAAAATATTCTGTTACTGAGTAGACATGTACAGATCGCTTCTGGGACTCAAAAATATCGAATTTTTAGGTGTTTTGAGCCTGAATTTTAAATATACACAGGTACAGAAGATGCATACACATATTGAGTTTGGACACCTAAAATATCGATTTTCAGCATGTTTTCGGCCTCAATCTTGAAAATATTCTATTACTGAGTAGGCATGTACAGATCGCTTCTGGGACCCAAAAAAATGGAATTTTCGGGTGTTTTGAGCCTGAATTTGTGATTTAAACGGGTACAGAAGATGCAGGCACATATCGACTTTGGGCACCTAAAATATCGTTTTTCAGCATATTTTGACTTGTATTTTGAAAATATTCTGTTACTGAGTAGGCATGGAGAGATCGCTTCTAGGACTCAAAAATATCGAATTTTTGGGTGTTTTGATCCTGAATTTGAGATATAAACGGGTACTGAAGATCCATACATATATTGACTTTGGGCACCTAAAATATCGATTTTCAGCATGTTTTGGGCCTGTATTATAAAAATATTCTAACACGGAGTAGGCATGTACAGATCGCTTATGGGACCCAAAAATATCGATTTTTCAGGTGTTTTGAGCCTGAATTTGAGATATAAACGGGTACTGAAAATGCATGCACATATCGACTTTGGGCACCTGAAATATCAATTTTCAGCATGTTTTAGGTCTTTATTTTGAAAATACTATAACACAGAGTAGGCATGTACAGATCGCTTCCGGAAACCAAAAATATCGAATTTTCAGGTGTTTTAAGCCTGAATTTGAGATATAAACGGGTACTGAAGATGCATGCACATATCGATTTTGGGCACCTAAAACATCGATTTTCAACTTGTTTTTGTGCCTGAATTTTGAAAATGTTCTAACATTGAGTAGGTATGTACAGATCGCTTCTGGGTCCCAAAAATATCTAATTTTAAGGTGTTTTGAGCCTAAATTTGGGACATAAATGGATACAGAAGATCCATGCACATATCAATTTTGGGCACCTAAAAATATCTATTTCAACTTGTTTTTGTGCCTGTGTTTTGAAAATATTCTAACATTGAGAAGGCATGTTCAGATCGCTTATGGGACCCAAAAATATCGAATTTTCGGTGTTTTGAGCCTGAATTTGAGATATAAACGGGTACTGAAGATGCATACACATATTGACTTTGGGCACCTAAAATATCGATTTTCAGCATGTTTTGGGCCTGTATTATGAAAATACTCTAATACGGAGTAGGCATCTACAGATCGCTTCTGGGACCCAAAAATATCGAATTTTCGGGTGTTTTGAGTCTGAATTTGGGATATAAACGTGTACAGAAGATGCATACACATATTGACTTTGGGCACCTAAAATATCGATTTTTTAGCATGTTTTGGGCCTGTATTATGAAAATACTCTAACACGGAGCAGGCATGTACATATCGCTTCTGGGACCCTAATACATCGATTTTTCGAGTGTTTTAAGCGTGAATTTGGGATGTAAATGGGTATAGAAAATGCAAGCACATATTTGGGCACCTAAAATATCGATTTTAACTTGTTTTTCTGCCTGTATTTTGAAAATATTCTAACATTGAGTAGGCATGTACAGATCGCTTTTCGGACCCAAAAATCTCGAATTTTAGGATGTTTTGAGCCTGAATTTGAGATATAAACGTGTACTGAAGATGCATGCACGTATCGACTTTGGGCACCTAGAATATCGATTTTCAGCATGTTTTGGGTCTGTAATTTGAAAATATTCTGTCACTGAGTAGGCATGTACAGATCGCTTATTGGACCCAAAAATATCGAGTTTTCGGGTGTTTTGAGCCATAATTTGAGATATAAACGGGTAGAGAAGATGCATACACATATTGCATTTGGCACCTAAAATATCGAATTTCAGCATGTTTTGGTCCTATATTTTGAAAATATTCAAGCACTGAGTATGTATGTACAGATCGCTTCTGGGACCCAAAAATATCGAATTTTCGGGTGTTTTGAGACTGAATTTGAGGTATAAACGGGTACTGAAGATACATACACATATCGGCTTTGGGCACCTAAAATATCGATTTTAGCATGTTTTGGGTCTGTTATTTGAAAATATTCTGTCACTGAGTAGGCATATACAGATCACTTCTGGGCCAAAATAAAATCGAATATTCAGGTGTTTTGAGCCTGAATTTGAGATATAAACAGGTAAAGAAAATGCAAGCATATATCGACTTTGGGCACCTAATATATCGATTTTCAGCATGTTTTGGGCTTTTATTTTGAAAATATTCTAGCACTGAGTAGGCATGTACAGATCACTTCTGGGCCAAAATAAAATCGAATATTTGGGTGTTTTGAACCTGAATTTGATATATAAACGGGTACTGAAGATGCATGCACATATCGACTTTGGACACCTAAAATATCGATTTTCAACTTGTTTTCGGGATATAATTTGAAAATATTCTAGCAGTGAGTAGGTATGGAGAGATCGCTTCTGGAACCCAAAAATATCGAATTTTCGGGTATTTTGATCCTGAATTTATATATAAAAGGGTACAGAAAATGCATGCACATATCGACTTTGGGCACCTAATATATCGATTTTCAGCATGTTTTTGTCCTTTATTTTGAAAAAACTCTAACACGGAATAGGCATGTACAGATAGCTTCTGGGACCCAAAAATATCGATTTTTCGGGTGTTTTGAGCCTGAATTTGAGATATAAACTGGTATTGAAGATGCATGCACATATCGACTTTGGGCACCTGAAATATCAATTTTCAGCATGTTTTGGGTCTGTATTTTGAAAATATTCTAACACTGAGTAGGCATGTACAGATCGCTTCTGGGCCAAAATAAAATCAAATATTTGGGTGTTTTGAGCCTGAATTTGAGATATACACGGGTACAGAATATGCATGCACATATCGACTTTGGGCACCTAAAATATCAATTTTCAGCATGTTTTGGGTCTATATATTGAAAAAATTCTAGCACTGAGTAGGGATGTACAGATCGCTTCTGGGACCCAAAAATATCGAATTTTCGGGTGTTTTAAGCCTGAATTTGAGATATAAACGGGTACTGAAGATGCATGCACATTTCGACTTTTTGCACCTAAAATATCGATTTTGAGCATGTTGGGTCTGCATCTTGAAAACATTCTAGGAAGGAGTAGGCATGTACAGATCGCTTATGGGACCCAAAAATACCGAAATTTCGGGTGTTTTAAGCCTGAATTTGGGATGTAAATGGGTACAGAAGATGCAAGCACTAATTGACTTGGGCACCTAAAATATCGATTTTAACTTTTTTTTCTTCCTGTATTTTGAAAATATTCTAACATTGAGTAGGCATGTACAGATCGCTTATGGGACCCAAAAATATCGAATTTTCGGGTGTTTTGAGCCAGAATTTGGGATATAAAAGGGTACAGAAGATGCATACACATATTGACTTTAGACACCTAAAATATCGATTTTTAGCATGTTTTGAGCTTATATTCTGAAAATATTTTAGCACTGAGTATGCATGTACAGATCGCTTCTTGGACCAAAACATATCGAATTTTCGGGTGTTTTGAGCCTGAATTTGAGATATAAACGGGTACAGATGATGCATACACATATTGACTTTGGGCATCTAAAATATCGATTTTCAGCATGTTTTAGGCCTGTATCTTGAAAATACTCTAACACGGAGTAGGCATGTACAGATAGCTTCTGGGGTCCAAAAATATCGATTTTTTGGATGTTTTGAGCACGAATATGGGATAGAAATGGGAACAGAAAATGCATGCACATATTAACTTTGGGAACCTAAAATATCGATTTCCAGAATGTTTTTGGCCTGTACTTTGAAAATATTCTAACACTGAGTAGGAGTGTACAGAGAGCGTCTGGGACTGAAAAATATCGAATTTTCGGGTGTTTTGAGCCTGAATTTGAGATATAAACGGGTACAGAAGATGCATGCACATATCGACTTTGGGCACATAAAATATAGATTTTCAGCATGTTTTGGGCTTATATTTTGAGAACATTCTTTTTCTGAGTAGGCATGTACAGATCGCTTCCGGGATCCAAAAATATCGAATTTTAGGGTGTTTTAAGCCTGAATTTGGGACATAAACGGATACAGAAGATGCATGCACATATCGATTTTGGGCACCTAAAATATCGATTTTCAACTTGTTTAGGGTCTGTATCATGAAAACATTTTAGCAAGGAGTAGGCATGTACAGATCGCTTATGGAACCCAAAAATATCGAAATTTCGAGTGCTTTAAGCCTGAATTTGGGATGTAAATGGGTACAGAAGATGCAAGCACTAATTGACTTGGGCAACTAAAATATCGATTTTAACTTGTTTTTCTGCCTGTATTTTGAAAATATTCTAACATTGAGTAGGCATGTACAGATCGCTTATGGGACCCAAAAATATCGAATTTTCGGGTGTTTTGAGCCAGAATTTGGGATATAAAAGGGTACAGAAGATGCATACACATATTGACTTTAGACACCTAAAATATCGATTTTTAGCATGTTTTGAGCTTATATTCTGAAAATATTTTAGCACTGAGTATGCATGTACAGATCGCTTCTTGGACCAAAACATATCGAAATTTCGGGTGTTTTGAGCCTGAATTTGAGATATAAACGGGTACAGATGATGCATACACATATTGACTTTGGTCACCTAAAATATCAATTTTCAGCATGTTTTAGGCCTGTATCTTGAAAATACTCTAACACGGAGTAGGCATGTAAAGATAGCTTCTGGGGCCCAAAAATTTCGATTTTTTGGATGTTTTGAGCACGAATATGTGATAGAAATGGGAACAGAAAATGCATGCACATATTAACTTTGGGAACCTAAAATATCGATTTCTAGAATGTTTTTGGCCTGTACTTTGAAAATATTCTAACACTGAGTAGGCGTGTACAGAGAGCGTCTGGGACTGAAAAATATCGAATTTTCGGGTGTTTTGAGCCTGAATTTGAGATATAAACGGGTACAGAAGATGCATGCACATATCGACTTTGGGCACATAAAATATAGATTTTCAGCATGTTTTGGGCTTATATTTTGAGAACATTCTTTTTCTGAGTAGGCATGTACAGATCGCTTCCGGGACCCAAAAATATCGAATTTTAGGGTGTTTTAAGCCTGAATTTGGGACATAAACGGATACAGAAGATGCATGCACATATCGATTTTTGGCACCTAAAATATCGATTTTCAACTTGTTTAGGGTCTGTATCATGAAAACATTTTAGCAAGGAGTAGGCATGTACAGATCGCTTATGGGACCCAAAAATATTGAATTTTCAAGTGTTTTAAGCCTGAATTTGAGATATAAACGGGTACAGAAGATGCATGCACATATCGATTTTGGAAACCTAAAATATCGAGTAGGCATGTACAGATCGCTTCCGGGACCCAAAAATATCAAATTTTATGGTGTTTTGAACCTGAATTTAAGATATAAATGGGTACAGAAGATGCATGCACATATCGACTTTGGGCACCTAAAATATCGATTTTTAGCATGTTTTGGACTTGTATTTTGAAAATATTCTGTTATTGATTAGGCATGTACAAATCGCTTCTGGGACCCAAAAATATCGAGTTTTCGGGTGTTTTGAGCCTGAATTTGAGATATTAACGGGTAATGAAGATACATACACATATTGTCTTTGGGCCCCTAAAATATCGATTTTAGCATGTTTTTGGCCTGTATTATGAAAATACTCTAACACGGAGTAGGCATGTACAGATCGCTTCTGGGACCCAAAAATATCGAATTTTCGGGTGTTTTGAGCCTGAATTTGAGATATTAACGGGTACAGAAGATGCATGCATATATCGACTTTGGACCCCTAAAATATCGATTTTTAGCTTGCTTTGAGCCTATATTATGAAAACATTCTATTTCTTAGTAGGCATGTACATATCGCTTCTGGGACGTACAAATATCGAATTTTCAGGGGTTTTGAGACTAAATTTGAGATATAAACGGCTACAGAAGATGCGTGCACATATCGACTTTTGGCACCAAAAAGATCGATAATTAGGATGTTTTGGTCCTATATTTTGAAAATATTCTAGCACTGAGTAGGCATGTACAGATCGCTTCTGGGACCCAAAAATATCGAATTTTAGGTTGTTTTGAGCCTGAATTTGGGACATAAACGGATACAGAAGATGCATGCACATACCGATTTTGTGCACCTAAAATATCGATTTTCAACTTGTTTTTGTGCCTGTGTTTTAAAAATATTCTAACATTGAGTAGGCATGTACAGATCGCTTCTGGGACCCAAAAATATCTAATTTTCGGGTGTTTTGAGCCTGAATTTGAGATATAAACGTGTACTGAAGAAGCATACACATATTGACTTTGGAAACATAAAAGATCGATTTTCAGTATGTTTTGGGCCTGTACTTTGAAAATACTCTAGCACGGAGTGGGCATGTACGGATCACTTCTGGGACCCCAAAATATCGAAATGACACTCACACAATAACCACCCTATGAATGACTGTTGATATTAACAGTTCAAGCACTGTAATGACACCCACACACTCACCACCCCATAAATGATAGTTGATATTTATAGTCCAAGCACTGTAATGACACCCACACACCCACCACCCCATGAATGACTGTTGATAATCACAGTCCAAGCACTGTAATGCCACCCACCACCCCATGAATGACTGTTGATATTTACAGTGCAAGCACTGTAATGACACCCACACACCCACCACCCCATTAATGACTGTTGATATTTAGAGTCCAAGCACTGTAATGACACCCTAACACCCACCACCCCATGTATAACTGTTGATATTTACAGTCAAAGCACTGTAATGGCAACCACACACCGACCACCCCAAGAATTATGGTTGATATTTACAGTCCAAGCTCTGTAATGACACCCACACACCCACCATCCCATTAATGACTGTTGATATTTACAGTCCAAACACTCTAATGACATACACCACCCTTTACATGACTGTTGATAATTACTATCAAAACACTGTAATAACGCCAACACACCGACCACCCCATGAATGACTGTTGATATTTACAGTCCAATCACTGTAATGACATTCACACACCCACCACCCCATTAATGACTGTTGATATTAACAGTCCAAGCACTGTAATGAACCCCACACACCCACCATCCCATGAAAGACTGTTGATATTTTCAGTCCAAGCACTGTAATGACATCCACACACTCATCACCCTTCGAATGACTGTTAATATTTACAGTCCAAGCACTCTAATGTCACCAACTACCCCATGGATGACTGTTAATATTT
The DNA here is from genome assembly GCA_033782935.1 of Petrolisthes cinctipes. Classification (NCBI taxonomy): domain Eukaryota; kingdom Metazoa; phylum Arthropoda; class Malacostraca; order Decapoda; family Porcellanidae; genus Petrolisthes; species Petrolisthes cinctipes. Next base: position 314,645 of record JAWQEG010000858.1, read on the forward strand.
ACAGTCCAAGAACTGTAATGACACCCACACACCCACCACCCCATAAATGACTGTTGATATTTTCAGTCCAAGCACTGTAATGACATCCACAAACCCACCACCCCATGAATAACTCTTAATATTTACAGTCCAAGGACTGTAATGACACCCACACACTAACCACCCAATGAATGACTAGTGATATTTACAGTAAAAACACTGTAATGACACCCACACACCCACCACCCCATGAATGACTGTTGATATTTACAGTCCAAGCACTGTAATGACACCCAAGCACCCACCATTTCATGAATGACTGTTGATATTTACAGTCCAAGCACTGTAATGACACCCACAGACCCATCACTACATGAATGACTGTTGATATTTACAGTCCAAGCACTGTAATGCCACCCACTACCCCATGAATGACTGTTAATATTTATTGTCCAAGCACTAATGACACACACACCCACCACCCCATGAATGACTTTATATTTACAGTCCAAGCACTGTAATGACACCCACACACCCACCACCTTATGAATGACTGTGGATATTTACAGTTCAAGCACTGTAAACACCCCCACCCTATGAATGCCTGTTGATATTTACAATCAAAACACTGTAATGACACCCACACACCAACAACCCCATGAATGACTCTTGATATTCACTGTCCAAGCACAGAAAGGACACCCACATACCCACCACCCCATTAATTACTGTTGATATTTACAGTACAAGCACTCTATTGACACCCACCACCATATGAATGACTGTTGAAATTTACAATCAAAACATTGTAATGACACCCACACATTAACCACCTCATGAATGACTGTTGATATTTACAGTCAAAGCACTGTAATGACACCCCAACACCCACCACCCCATAAATAATTGTTGATATTTACAGTCCAAGCACTGTAATGACACCAATACAACCACCACCCCATTAATGACTGTTGATATTTACAGTCCAAGTACTGTAATGACACCCACCACCCTATGAATGACTGTTGATATTTACAATCAAAACACTGTAATGACACCCACACACCCACCACCCAATGAATGAATGTTGATATTTACAGTCCAAGCACTGTAATGACACCCACACACCCACCACCCCATGATTAACTGTTGATATTTACAGTCCAAACACTGTAATGACATCCACACACCCACCACCCCATGAATGGCTGTTGATATTTACAGTCAAAGCACTGTAATAACACCCACACACCCACCACCCCATGAATAACTGTTGATATTTACAGTTAAAGCACTGTAAAGACACCCAACTCCCCATGATTGACCGTTGATATTTATCGTCCAAGCAATGTAATGACAGCCACACACCCACCACCCCATTAATGACTGTTGATATTTACAGTCCAAGCACTGTAATGACACCCACACACCCATCACCCCAAGAATGACTGTTGATATTTACAGTCCAATCACTGTAATGCCACCCACCACCCTATGAATGACTGTTGATATTTACAGTTTAAGCAATAATGAAACACACACACCCACCACCCCATGAATGAATTGATATTTACAGTCAAGCACTGTATTGACACCCAACCACCCACCACCCCATGAATGACTGTTGATATTTACTGTCCAAGCAATATAATGACACCAACACACCCACAACCCCATGAATGACTGTTGATATTTACAGTCCAAGCACTGTAATGACACCCTCACACACACCACCCCATAAATGACTGTTGATATTTACAGTCAAAGCACTGTAACGACACACACTTCCTGACCACCCAATGAATTGTGGTTGATATTTACAGTCCAAGCACTGTAATGACACCCACACACCCACCACCCCATTAATGACTTTTGATATTTACAGTCCAAGCACTCTAATGACACCCACCACCCTATGAATGACTGTTGCTATTTATAATCAAAACACTGTAATATCGCCAACACAAACACCACCCCATGAATGACTGTTGAAATTTACAGTCCAAGCACTGTAATGACAGCCACACACCCACCACCCCATAAATAACTGTTGATATTTACAGTCCAAGCACTCTAATGATACCCACCACCCTATGAATGACTGTTGATATTTACAATTAAAACATTGTAATGACACCCATACACCCACCAACCCATAAATGACTGTTGATATTTACAGTCCAAGCACTGTAATGACACCCACACACCCACCACCCCATTAATGACTTTTGATATTTACAGTCCAAGCACTCTAATGACACCCACCACCCTATGAATGACTGTTGATATTTATAATCAAAACACTGTAATATCGCCAACACAAACACCACCCCATGAATGACTGTTGAAATTTACAGTCCAAGCACTGTAATGACAGCCACACACCCACCACCCCATAAATAACTGTTGATATTTACAGTCCAAGCACTCTAATGATACCCACCACCCTATGAATGACTGTTGATATTTACAATTAAAACATTGTAATGACACCCATACACCCACCAACCCATAAATGACTGTTGATATTTACAGTCCAAGCACTGTAATGACACCCACACACCCACCACCCCATAAATGACTGTTGATATTTTCTGTCCAAGCACTCTAATGACACCCACCACCCTCTGAATAGCTGTTGATATTTACAGTCAAAGCACTGTAATAACACCCACACACCCACCACCCCATGAATGACTGTTGATATTTACAATTCAAGCACTGTAATGACACCCACCTCCCCATGATTGACTGTTGATATTTACCGTCCAAGCACTGTAATGACACCCACACACCCATCACTCCATGAATGACTTAATATTTACAGTCCAAGCACTGTAATGCCACCCACCACCCTATGAATGACTGTTGATATTTACAGTTCAAGTAATAATGACACACACACACCCACCACCCCATGAATGAATTGATTTTTACAGTCCAAGCACTGTATTGACACCCACACACCCACCACCCCATGAATGACTGTTGATATTTACAGTCCAAGCAATATAATTACACCAAAACACCCACCACCCCATGAATGACTGTTGATATTTACAGTCCAAGCACTGTAATGACTCCCTCACACCTACCACACCATGAATGACTGTTGATATTTACAGTCAAAGCACTGTAATGAAACCCACACACCGACTACCCAATGAATTATTGTTGATATTTACAGTCCAAGCACTGTAATGACACCCACACACCCACCACCCCATTAATGACTGTTGATATTTACAGTCCAAGCACTGTAATGACATCCACACTCCCACAACCCCATGAATGACTGTTGATATTTACAGTGCAAGCACTCTAACGATACCCACCACCCATAAATGACTGTTGATATTTACAGTTCAAGCTCTGTAATGACACCCTCACACCCACCACCACATAAATGACTGTTGATATTTACAGTCTAACCACTGTAATGACACCCACACAATCACCACCCCAAGAATGACTGTTGATATTTACAGTCCAAGCACTGTAATGACACCCACACACCCACCACTCCATAAATGACTGTTGATATTTGCAGTCCAAGCTCTGTAATAACACTCACACACCCACCACCCTATAAATGACTGTTGATATTTACAGTCCAAGCACTGTAATGAAACCCACACACCCACCACCCCATGATTGACTGTTGATATTTACAGTCCAAGCAATGTAATGACACCCAAACACCCACCACCCTATAAATGACTGTTGATTTTTACAGTCCAAGCACTGTAATGACACCCACAAACCCATCACCCTATGAATGACTGTTGATATTTACAGTCCAAGCACTGTAATGCTACCCACCACCCAATAAATGACTTGATATTTACACTCAAAGCACTGTAATGACACCCTAAAACCCACGACCCCATGAATTATAGTTGATATTTACAGTCCAAGCACTTTAATGACACCCACACACCCACAACCCCATGAATGAATGTTGATATTTACAGTCCAAGTACTCTAACGATACATACCACCCTATGAATGACTGTTAATATTTACAATCAAATTACTGTAATGACACCCATACACCCACTACCCCATGAATGACTGTTGATATTTACAGTCCAAGCACTGTAATGACACCCACACACCCACAACCCCATGATTGACTGTTGATATTTACAGTCCATGCACTGTAATGACACCCCCACACCCACCACCCTATGAATTATGGTTGATCTTTACAGTCCAAGCACTGTAATGACACCCACACAACCACCACCCCATGAATAACTGTTGATATTTACAGTCCAAGCACTGTAATGACACCCACAACCCAATTAATGACTGTTGATAATTAAAATCAAAACACTCACACACCTACCACCCCATGAATGACTGTTGATATTTTCAGTTCAAGCACGGTAATGACACCATGACACCCACCACCCTATAAATGACTGTTGATATTTACAGTCAAAGCACAGTAATGACACCCCAACACCCACAACCCCATGAATTATAGTTAATATTTACAGTCCAAGCACTGTAATGACACCCACACACCCACAGCCCCATGATTGACTGTTGATATTTACAGTCCAAGCACTTTAATGATACCCACCACCCTATGAATGACTGTTGATATTTACAATCAAATCACTGTAATGACACCCATACACCACCACCCCATGTTAGACTGTTGATATTTAAAGTCCAAGCAGGGTAATGACACCCACACACCCACCACCCCATGATTGACTGTTGATATTTACAGTGCAAGCACTTTAATGATACCCACCACCCTATGAATGACTGTTGATATTTACAATCAAATCACTGTAATGACACCCATACACCACCACCCCATGTTAGACTGTTGATATTTAAAGTCCAAGCAGGGTAATGACACCCACACACCCACCACCCCATGATTGACTGTTGATATTTACAGTCCTGAGTAGGCATGTACAGATCGCTTCCGGGACCCAAAAATATCGAATTTTAGGGTGTTTTAAGCCTGAATTTGAGACATAAACGGATACAGAAGATGCATGCACATATCGATTTTTGGCACCTAAAATATCGATTTTCAACTTGTTTAGGGTCTGTATCATAAAAACATTTTAGCAAGGAGTAGGCATGTACAGATCGCTTATGGGACCCAAAAATATTGAATTTTCAAGTGTTTTAAGCCTGAATTTGAGATATAAACGGGTACAGAAGATGCATGCACATATCGATTTTGGAAACCTAAAATATCGAGTAGGCATGTACAGATCGCTTCCGGGACCCAAAAATATCAAATTTTATGGTGTTTTGAACCTGAATTTAAGATATAAACGGGTACAGAAGATGCATGCACATATCGACTTTGGGCACCTAAAATATCGATTTTTAGCATGTTTTGGACTTGTATTTTGAAAATATTCTGTTATTGATTAGGCATGTACAAATCGCTTCTGGGACCCAAAAATATCGAGTTTTCGGGTGTTTTGAGCCTGAATTTGAGATATTAACGGGTAATGAAGATACATACACATATTGTCTTTGGGCCCCTAAAATATCGATTTTAGCATGTTTTTGGCCTGTATTATGAAAATACTCTAACACGGAGTAGGCATGTACAGATCGCTTCTGGGACCCAAAAATATCGAATTTTCGGGTGTTTTGAGCCTGAATTTGAGATATTAACGGGTACAGAAGATGCATGCATATATCGACTTTGGACCCCTAAAATATCGATTTTTAGCTTGCTTTGAGCCTATATTATGAAAACATTCTATTTCTTAGTAGGCATGTACATATCGCTTCTGGGACGTACAAATATCGAATTTTCAGGGGTTTTGAGACTAAATTTGAGATATAAACGGCTACAGAAGATGCATGCACATATCGACTTTTGGCATCAAAAAGATCGATAATTAGGATGTTTTGGTCCTATATTTTGAAAATATTCTAGCACTGAGTAGGCATGTACAGATCGCTTCTGGGACCCAAAAATATCGAATTTTAGGGTGTTTTGAGCCTGAATTTGGGACATAAACGGATACAGAAGATGCATGCACATACCGATTTTGTGCACCTAAAATATCGATTTTCAACTTGTTTTTGTGCCTGTGTTTTAAAAATATTCTAACATTGAGTAGGCATGTACAGATCGCTTCTGGGACCCAAAAATATCGAATTTTCGGGTGCTTTGAGCCTGAATTTGAGATATAAACGTGTACTGAAGAAGCATACACATATTGACTTTGGAAACATAAAAGATCGATTTTCAGTATGTTTTGGGCCTGTACTTTGAAAATACTCTAACACGGAGTGGGCATGTACGGATCACTTCTGGGACCCCAAAATATCGAAATGACACTCACACAATAACCACCCTATGAATGACTGTTGATATTAACAGTTCAAGCACTGTAATGACACCCACACACTCACCACCCCATAAATGATAGTTGATATTTATAGTCCAAGCACTGTAATGACACCCACACACCCACCACCCCATGCATGACTGTTGATAATCACAGTCCAAGCACTGTAATGCCACCCACCACCCCATGAATGACTGTTGATATTTACAGTGCAAGCACTGTAATGACACCCACACACCCACCACCCCATGAATGACTGTTGATATTTAGAGTCCAAGCACTGTAATGACACCCTAACACCCACCACCCCATGTATAACTGTTGATATTTACAGTCAAAGCACTGTAATGGCAACCACACACCCACCACCCCATGATTGACTGTTGATATTTACAGTCCAAGCTCTGTAATGACACCCAAACACCCACCACCCTATAAATGACTGTTGATATTTACAGTCCAAGCACTGTAATGACACCCACAAACCCATCATATTATGAATGACTGTTGATATTTACAGTCCAAGCACTGTAATGCTACCCACCACCCAATAAATGACTTGATATTTACACTCAAAGAACTGTAATGACACCCTAAAACCCATGACCCCATGAATTATAGTTGATATTTACAGTCCAAGCACTTTAATGACACCCACACACCCACAACCCCATGAATGAATGTTGATATTTACAGTCCAAGTACTCTAACGATACATACCACCCTATGAATGACTGTTAATATTTACAATCAAATTACTGTAATGACACCCATACACCCACTACCCCATGAATGACTGTTGGTATTTACAGTCCAAGCACTGTAATGACACCCACACACCCACAACCCCATGATTGACTGTTGATATTTACAGTCCATGCACTGTAATGACACCCCCACACCCACCACCCTATGAATTATGGTTGATCTTTACAGTCCAAGCACTGTAATGACAACCACACAACCACCACCCCATGAATAACTGTTGATATTTACAGTCCAAGCACTGTAATGACACCCACCACCCAATTAATGACTGTTGATAATTAAAATCAAAACACTCACACACCTACCACCCCATGAATGACTGTTGATATTTTCAGTTCAAGCACAGTAATGACACCATGACACCCACCACCCTATAAATGACTGTTGATATTTACAGTCAAAGCACAGTAATGACACCCCAACACCCACAACCCCATGAATTATAGTTAATATTTACAGTCCAAGCACTGTAATGACACCCACAAACCCACAGCCCAATGATTGACTGTTGATATTTACAGTCCAAGCACTTTAATGATACCCACCACCCTATGAATGACTGTTGATATTTACAATCAAATCACTGTAATGACACCCATACACCACCACCCCATGTTAGACTGTTGATATTTAAAGTCCAAGCAGGGTAATGACACCCACACACCCACCACCCCATGATTGACTGTTGATATTTACAGTCCAAGCACTGTAATGACACCTCCACACCCCCAACCCTATGAATTATGGTTGATATTTACAGTCCAAGCAATGTAATGACACCCACACAACCACCACCCCATGAATTACTGTTGATATTTACAGTTCAAGCACTGTAATGACACCCACCACCCGATGAATGACTGTTTATAATTACAATTAAAACACTGTAATGACACCCACACACCCACCAGCCCAAGAATGACTGTTGATATTTGCAGTCCAAGTACTGTAATGACACCAACACACCCACCACCCTATGATTGACTGTTGATATTTACAGTCCAAGCACTGTAATGATATCCACACACCCTCCACCCAATGAATGACTGTTGATATTTACAGTCCAAGCTCTGTAATGACACTCACACACCCACCACCCTATGAATGACTGTTGATATTTACAGTCCAAGCAATGTAATGACACCCACACACCCACCACCCTATGATTGACTGTTGATATTTACAGTCAAAGCACTGTAATAACCTCCACACATCCACCACCCCATGAATGACTGTTAATATTTACAGTCCAAGCATTCTAATGACATTCACCACCCTCTGAAAAACTGTTGATATTTACAGTCAAAGCACTGTAATAACACCCACACACTCACCAAACCATAAATAACTGTTGATATTCACAGTCCAAGCACTGTAATGACACCCACACATGCACCACCCAATGAATGATGGTTGATATTTACAGTCCAAGAACTGCAATAACACCCACACACTCACCACCCCATGAATGACTGTTGATATTTACAGTCCAAGCACTCTCATGATACCCACACACCCACCACCGCATGAATAACTGTTGATATTTACAGTCCAAACTCTGTAATGACACTCACACACCCACCACAATGAATGAATGACGGTTGATATTTACAGTTCAAGCACTGTAATGACACCCACAAACCTACCACCCCATTAATGTTGGTTGATATTTATCGTCCAACCACTGTAATGACACCCACACACCTACCACCCCATGAAAGACTGTTGATATTTTCAGTCCAAGCACTGTAATGACATCCACACACTCACCGACTTATAAATGACTGTTAATATTTACAGTCCAAGCACTCTAATGTTACCCACCACAGAATGGATGACTAGTAATATTTACAGTCCAAGTACTGTAATGACACCCACACACCCACCACCCAATAAATGATGGTTGAAATTTACAGTCCACGAACGGTAATGACACAGACACACTCACATCCAAATGAATGACTGTTGATATTTACAGTCCAAGCACTTTAATGACACCCACACACCCACCACCCCATGAATGACTGTTGATATTATCAGTCCAAGCACTGTAATGACATCAACACATCCATCACCCTATGAATGACTGTTGATATTTACAGTCCAAGCTCTGTAATGACACTTACACAACCATCAACCCATTAATGACTGTTGATATTTACAGTCCAAGCACTGTAATGCAACCCACCACCCCATGAATAGCTGTTGATAAACATAGTCCATGCACTAATAACACACACACACCACCCTATGAATGACTTGATATTTACATTCAAAGCACTGTAATATCACACCCACACCCACCACTCCATGAATGACCGTAGATATTTACAGTCCAAGCACTGTAATGACTCTCACACACCCACCACCCTATGAATGACTGTTGAGATAACAGTCCAAGCACTGTAATGACAACCACACACCCACCACCCCATAAATGACGGTTGATATTTATAGTCCAAGTTCTGTAATGACACCCTCACACCCACCACCCCATAAATGACTGTTATTAATTTCAGTCCAAGCACTGTAATGACATCCAAACACCTACCACCCCAAAAATGACTGTTAACATTTACAGTCTAAGCATTCTAATCACACTCACCACCCTCTGAATGACTGTTGATATTTACAGTCAAAGCACTGTAATAACACCCACACACTCACCAAACCATAAATAACTATTGATATTCACAGTCCAAGCACTGTAATGACACCCACACCCCCACCACCCAATGAATGATGGTTGATATTTACAGCCCAAGAACTGCAATAGCACTCACACACTTACCACCCTATGAATGACTGTTTAATATTTACAGTCCAAGCACTTTCATGATACCCACACACCCACCACCCCATGAAAAACTGTTGATATTTACAGTCCAAGCTCTGTAATGACACTCACACACCCACGACAATAAGTGAATGACTGTTGATATTTACAGTTCAAGCACTGTAATGACACCCACACACCTACCACCCCATTAATGTTGGTTGATATTTACAGTCCAAGCACTGTAATGACACCCACACACCCACCACCCCATGATTGACTGTTGATATTTACAGTCCAAGCACTGTAATGACACCAACACACCAACCACTACATAAATTACTGTTGATATTTACTGTCCAAGCTCTGTAATAACACTCACACACCCACCACCCTATGAATGACTGTTGATATTTACAGTCCAAGCACTGTAATGACACCCACACACCCACCACCCCATAATTGACTGTTGATATTTACAGTCCAAGTAATGTAATGACACCCAAACACCCACCACCCTATAAATGACTGTTAATATTTACAGTCCAAGCACTGTAATGACACCCACACACCCATCACCCTATGATTGACTGTTGATATTTACAGTCCAAGCACTGTAATGCTACCCACCACCCAATAAATGAATGTTGATATTTACACTCAAAGCACTGTAATGACACCCCAACACCCACAACCCCATGAATTATAGTTCATATTTACAGTCCAAGCACTGTAATGACACCCACACACTCACAACCCCATGAATGACTGTTGATATTTACAGTCCAAGCATTCTAATGATACCCACTACCCTATGAATGACTGTTAATATTTACAATCAATCCACTGTAATGACACCCATACACCCACTACCCCATGAATGACAGTTGATATTTACAGTCCAAGCAATGTAATGACACCCACACTCCCACCACCCCAGGATTGACTATTGATATTTACAGTCCAAGCACTGTAATGACACCCCAACACCCACCACCCCATGAATTATGGTTGATATTTACAGTCCAAGCACTGTAATGACACCAACACAACCACCACCCAATAAATGACTGTTGATATATACAGTCCAAGCACTGTAATGACACCCACCATCCTATGAATGACTGTTGATTATTACAATCAAAACACTGTAATGACACTCACACACCTACCACCCCATGAATGACAGTTGATATTTTCAGTCCAAGCCCTATAATGACCCCCTTACACCCACCACCCTATAAATGACTGTTGATATTTACAGTCAAAGCACTGTAATGACACCCCAACACCCACGACCCCATGAATTATAGTTGATATTTAGAGTCCAAGCACTGTAATGTAACCCAAACACCCACAGCCCCATGAATGACTGTAGATATTTACAGTCCAAGCACTTTAATGATACCCACCACCTATGAATGACTGTTGATATTTACAATCAAAACACTGTAATGACACCCATACACCCACCACCCCATGAATGACTGTTGATATTTACAGTCAAAGAACTGTAATGACAACCACACACCCACCACCCCATGATTGACAGTTGATATTTACAGTCCAAGCACTGTAATGACACCCACACACCAACAACCCCATGAATGACTGTTGATATTTACAGTCCAAGCACACTAATGATACCCACCACCCTATGAATGACTGTTGATATTTACAATCTAATCACTGTAATGACACCCATACACCCACCACCCCATGAAAGACTGTTGATATTTACAGTCCAAGCACTGTAATGACACCCCCAAACCCACCACCCCATGAACTATGGTTGATATTTACAGTCCAAGCAATGTAATGACACCCACACAACCACCACCCTATGCATTACTGTTGATATTTACAGTCCAAGCAATGTGATGACACCCACCACCCTATGATTGACTGTTGATAATTACAATCAAAACACTGTAATGACACCCACACACCCACCACCCCAAGAATGACTGTTGATATTTACAGTCCAAGCACTGTAATGACACCCACACACCCACCACCCCATGATTGACTGTTGATATTTACAGTCCAAGCACTGTAATGACATCCACACACCCACCACCCCATGAATGACTGTTGATATTTACAGTCCAAGCTCTGTAATAACACTCACACACCCACCAGCATAAAAAATGATGGTTGATATTTATAGTCCAAGCACTGTAATGACACCGACACACCCACCACCCTATAAATGACTGTTGATATTTTCAGTCCAGTCACTGTAATGACATCCACAAACCCACCACCCCTTGAATGACTGTTAATATTTACAGTCCAAGCATTCTAATCACACTCACCACCCTCTGAATGACTGTTGATATTTACAGTCAAAGCACTGTAATAACACCCACACACTCACCAAACCATAAATAACTATTGATATTCACAGTCCAAGCACTGTAATGACACCCACACCCCCACCACCCAATGAATGATGGTTGATATTTACAGCCCAAGAACTGCAATAGCACTCACACACTTACCACCCTATGAATGACTGTTTAATATTTACAGTCCAAGCACTTTCATGATACCCACACACCCACCACCCCATGAATAACTGTTGATATTTACAGTCCAAGCTCTGTAATGACACTCACACACCCACGACAATAAGTGAATGACTGTTGATATTTACAGTTCAAGCACTGTAATGACACCCACACACCTACCACCCCATTAATGTTGGTTGATATTTTAAGTCCAAGCACTGTAATGACACCCACACACCCACCACCCCATAAAAGACTGTTGATATTTTCAGTCCAAGCACTGTAATGACATCCACACACTCACCGACCAATGAATAACTGGGAATATTTACAGTCCAAGCACTCTAATGACACCCACCACAGAATGGATGACTGGTAATATTTACATTCCAAGCACTGTAATGATACCCACACACCCACCACCCAATGAATGATAATTGAAATTTACAGTCCATGAACGGTAATGACACAGACACACTCACCACCCCATGAATGACTGTTGATATTTACAGTCCAAGCACTTTAATGACACCCACGCACCCACCACCCCATGAATGACTGTTAATATTTACAGTACAAGGAGTGTAATGACAAACACACACCCACCACCCAATGAATGACTGTTGATATTATCAGTCCAAGCACTGTAATGACATCCACACATCCACCACCCCATGAATGACTGTTAATATTTATAGTCCAAGAACTGTAATGATACCCACACACTCACCACCCCATGAATGACTGTTGATATTTACAGTCCAAGCACTGTAATGATACCCGCACACCCACCACCCCATGAATGTCTACTGATATTTACAGTCCAAGCACTATAATGACACCCCGACAACTACCATCCCATGATTGACTGTTGATATTCATAGACCAAGCACTGTAATGACACCCAAACACCCACCACCCCATGAATGATTGTTTATATTTACAGTCCAAGGTCTGTAATGACACCAGAAAACCCATCAACCAATGAATGACTGTTGATATTTACAGTCCAAGCACTGTAATGCCACCCACCACCCCATGAATAGCTGTTGATATTCATAGTCAATGCACTAATAACACACACACACCACCCCATGAATGACTTGATATTTACAGTCCAAGCATTGTAATGACACCCACACACCCACCACCTAATGCATGTCTGTTGATATTTACAGTACAAGCACTGTAATGACACACACACACTTACCATCCCAAGAATGACTGTTGATATTTACATTCCAAGCACTGTAATGATACCCACACACCAACCATCCTCTAAATGACTGTTGATATTTACAGTCCAAGCACTGTAATAACACCCACTATCCAATGAATGACTGTTGATATTTAAATTCCAAGCACTGTAATTACACCAACACACCCAGCATTCCATAAATGACTGTTGATATTTACAATCCAAGCACTGTTATGACACCCACACACCCACCACTCCATGAATGACTGTGGATATTTACAGTTCAAGCACCATATTGACACCCACACACATACCACCCCATGAATGACTGTTGATATTTACATTCAAAGCACTGTAATGACACCCTCACACCCACCACTCCATGAATTATGGTTGATATTTACATTCCAAGAACTGTAAACACACCCACACGCCCCATACCCCATGAATAACTGTTGATATTTACTGTCCAAGCAATCTAATGACACCCACCACCCTATGAATGACTTTAGATATTTACAGTCCAAGCACTGTAATGACACTCACACACCCACCACCCTATAAATGACTGTTGAGATTTACAGTCTAAGCACTGTAATGACAACCAAACACCCACCACCCTAAAAATGACGGTTAATATTTATAGTCCAAGTACTGTAATGACACCCACACACCCGCCACCCCCTAAATGACTGTTAATATTTTCAGTCGAAGCACTGTAATGACATCCACACACCTACCACCCCATGAATGACTGTTAACATTTACAGTCCAAGCACTGTAATGACACCCACACACCCACCACCCAATGAATGACTGTTGATATTTACAGACCAAGCACTGTAATGACATCCACACACCCACCACCCCATGAATGACTGTTGATATTTACAGTTCAAGCTCTGTAATAACACTCACACACCCACCAGCACATAAATGATGGTTGATATTTATAGTCCAAGCACTGTAATGACACCGACACACCCACCACCCTATAAATGACTGTTGATATTTTCAGTCCAGTCACTGTAATGACATCCACAAACCCACCACCCCTTGAATGACTGTTAATATTTACAGTCCAAGCATTCTAATCACACTCACCACCCTCTGAATGACTGTTGATATTTACAGTCAAAGCACTGTAATAACACCCACACACTCACCAAACCATAAATAACTATTGATATTCACAGTCCAAGCACTGTAATGACACCCACACCCCCACCACCCAATGAATGATGGTTGATATTTACAGTCCAAGAACTGCAATAGCACTCACACACTTACCACCCTATGAATGACTGTTTAATATTTACAGTCCAAGCACTTTCATGATACCCACACACCCACCACCCCATGAATAACTGTTGATATTTACAGTCCAAGCTCTGTAATGACACTCACACACCCACGACAATAAGTGAATGACTGTTGATATTTACAGTTCAAGCACTGTAATGACACCCACACACCTACCACCCCATTAATGTTGATTGATATTTTAAGTCCAAGCACTGTAATGACACCCACACACCCACCACCCCATAAAAGACTGTTGATATTTTCAGTCCAAGCACTGTAATGACATCCACACACTCACCGACCAATGAATAACTGGTAATATTTACAGTCCAAGCACTCTAATGACACCCACCACAGAATGGATGACTGGTAATATTTACATTCCAAGCACTGTAATGATACCCACACACCCAACACCCAATGAATGATAATTGAAATTTACAGTCCATGAACGGTAATGACACAGACACACTCACCACCCCATGAATGACTGTTAATATTTACAGTCCAAGCACTTTAATGACACCCACGCACCCACCACCCCATGAATGACTGTTAATATTTACAGTACAAGGAGTGTAATGACAAACACACACCCACCACCCAATGAATGACTGTTGATATTATCAGTCCAAGCACTGTAATGACATCCACACATCCACCACCCCATGAATGACTGTTAATATTTATAGTCCAAGAACTGTAATGATACCCACACACTCACCACCCCATGAATGACTGTTGATATTTACAGTCCAAGCACTGTAATGATACCCACACACCCACCACCCCATGAATGTCTACTGATATTTACAGTCCAAGCACTATAATGACACCCCGACAACTACCATCCCATGATTGACTGTTGATATTCATAGACCAAGCACTGTAATGACACCCAAACACCCACCACCCCATGAATGATTGTTTATATTTACAGTCCAAGGTCTGTAATGACACCAGAAAACCCATCAACCAATGAATGACTGTTGATATTTACAGTCCAAGCACTGTAATTCCACCCACCACCCCATGAATAGCTGTTGATATTCATAGTCAATGCACTAATAACACACACACACCACCCCATGAATGACTTGATATTTACAGTCCAAGCATTGTAATGACACCCACACACCCACCACCTAATGCATGTCTGTTGATATTTACAGTACAAGCACTGTAATGACACACACACACTTACCATCCCAAGAATGACTGTCGATATTTACATTCCAAGCACTGTAATGATACCCACACACCAACCATCCTCTAAATGACTGTTGATATTTACAGTCCAAGCACTGTAATAACACCCACTATCCAATGAATGACTGTTGATATTTAAATTCCAAGCACTGTAATTACACCAACACACCCAGCATTCCATAAATGAATGTTGATATTTACAGTCCAAGCACTGTTATGACACCCACACACCCACCACTCCATGAATGACTGTGGATATTTACAGTTCAAGCACCATATTGACACCCACACACATACCACCCCATGAATGACTGTTGATATTTACATTCAAAGCACTGTAATGACACCCTCACACCCACCACTCCATGAATTATGGTTGATATTTACATTCCAAGAACTGTAAAGACACCCACACACCCCATACCCCATGAATAACTGTTGATATTTACTGTCCAAGCAATCTAATGACACCCACCACCCTATGAATGACTTTAGATATTTACAGTCCAAGCACTGTAATGACACTCACACACCCACCACCCTATAAATGACTGTTGAGATTTACAGTCTAAGCACTGTAATGACAACCAAACACCCACCACCCTAAAAATGACGGTTGATATTTATAGTCCAAGTACTGTAATGACACCCACACACCCGCCACCCCCTAAATGACTGTTAATATTTTCAGTCGAAGCACTGTAATGACACCCACACACCCACCACCCAATGAATGACTGTTGATATTTACAGTCCAAGCACTGTAATGACACACTCACACCTACCACCCCATAAGTGACTGTTGATATTTACAGTCTAAGCACTGTAATGACACCCACACAACCACCACCCCAAAAATGACTGTTGATATTTACAGTCCAAGCACTGTAATGACACCTACACACCCACCACTCCATGAATTACTGTTTAAATTATCAGTCCAAGCTCTGTAATAACACTCACACACCCAGGACCCTATGAATGACTGTTGATATTTACAGTCCAAGCACTGTAATGACACCCACACACCAACCACCCCATGATTGACTGTTGATATTTACAATCCAAGCACAGTAATGACACCCCCACACCCACCACCCCATGAATTATGGTTGATATTTACAGTCCAAGCACTGTAATGACACACACCACCCTATGAATGACTGTTGATAATTACAATCAAAACACTGTAATGACACCCACACACCCACCACCCCATGAATAACTGTTGATATTTAGAGTCAAAGCACTGTAATGACACCTACACACCCACCACCAAAGAATGACTGTTGATATTTACAGTCCAAGCACTGTAATGACATCCAAACACCCACCAACCCATGAATGACTGTTGATATTTACAGTCCAAGCTCTGTAATGACACTCACACACCCACCACCCTATGAATGACTGTTGATATTTACAGTCCAAGCACTGTAATGACACCCACACACCCACAATCCCATAAATGATGGTTGATATTTATAGTCCAAGCACTGTAATGACACACTCACACCCACCACCCCATAAATGACTGTTAATATTTACAGTCTAAGCACTGTAATGACACCCACACAACCACCACCCCAAGAATGACTGTTAATATTTACAGTCCAAGCACTGTATTGACACCCACACACCCACCACTCGATTAATGACTCTTGATATTTACAGTCCAAGCTCTGTAATAACACTCACACACCCACTACCCTATAAATGACTGTTAATATTTACATTCCAAGCGCTGTAATGACACCCACACACCCATCACCCTATGAATTACTGGTGATATTTACAGTCCAAGCACAGTAATGCCATCCACCACTCAATAAATGACTGTTGATATTTACTGTCAATGCAATGTAATGACACTTAAACACCCATGACCCCATGAATTACAGTTGATATTTACAGTCCAAGCACTGTAATGACACCCACACACCCATAAATGACTGTTGATATTTACAGTCCAAGAACTCTAATGATACCCACCACTCTATGAATGACTGTTGATATTTACAATCAAATCACTGTAACGACACCCATACACCCACCACCCCATGAATGACTGTTGATATTTACAGTCCAAGCACTCTAATGACACCCAACACCCTATGAATGACTGTTGATAATTACAATTACAATACTGTAATGACACCCACAAGCCCACCACCCCTTGAATGACTGTTGATATTTAAAGTCCAAGCACTGTAATGACACCCACACACCCACCTCCCCATGATTGACTGTTGATATTTACAGTCCAAGCACTGTAATGACATCCACACACCCACCACCCCATAAATGACGGTTGATATTTATAGTCCAAGCACTGTAATGACACCGACACACCCACCACCATATAAATGACTGTTGATATTTTTTTAGTCCAAGCACTGTAATGACATCCACACACCCACATCCCCATGAATAACTGTTAATATTTACAGTCCAAGCACTCTAATGACACCCACCACCCTCTGAATGACTGTTGATATTTACAGTCTAAGCACTGTAATAAAACTCACACACTCACCAAAACATAAATGACTGTTGATATTCACAGTCCAAGCACTGTAATGACACCCACACACCCACCACCTTATGAATGACTGTTGATATCTACACTCCAAGCACTGTAATGACACCCAAACACCCACCACCCTATAAATGACGGTTGATATTTATAGTCCACGTACTGTAATGACACCGACACACCCACCACCATATAAATGACTGTTGATATTTTCAGGCCAAGCACTGTAATGACATCCACACACCCACCACCCCATGAATGACTGTTAATATTTACAGTCCAAGCACTCTAATGACACCCACCACCCTTTGAATGACTGTTGATATTTACAGTCAAAGCACTGTAATAACGCTCACACACTCACCAAACCATAAATGACTGTTGATATTTACAGTACAAGCACTGTAATGACACCCACACACCCACAACCTAATGAATGATGATTGATATCTACAGTCCAAGAACTGCAATGACACCCACAAACTCACCACCCCATGAAGTACTGTTGATATTTACATTCCAAGCACTTTCATGATACCCACACACCTACCACCCCATAAATATCTGTTGATATTTACAGTCCAAGCTCTGTAATGACACTCACACACCCACAACAATGAATCAATGACGGTTGATATTTACAGTCCAAGCACTGTAATAACACCCACACACCCACAACCTAATGAATGATGATTGATATCTACAGTCCAAGAACTGCAATGACACCCACAAACTCACTACCCCATGAAAGACTGTTGATATTTACAGTCCAAGCACTCTAATGACACCCACCACAGAATGGATGACTGTTAATATTTACAGTCCAAGCACTGTAATGACACCCACACACCCACCACCTAATGAATGATGGCTGAAATTTACAGTCCAAGAACAGTAATGACACCCACACACCTGCCACCCCATAAATGACTGGTAATATTTTCAGTCCAAGCACTGTAATGACATCCACACACCTACCACCCCATGAATGACTGTTAACATTTGTGGTCTGAGCACTGTAATGACACCCACACACCCACCACAAAATGAATGACTGTTGATATTTACAGTCCAAGCACTGTAATGACACACTCACACCTACCACCCCATAAGTGACTGTTGATATTTACAGTCTAAGCACTGTAATGACACCCACACAACAACCACCCCAAAAATGACTATTGATATTTACAGTCCAAGCTCTGTAATAACACTCACACACCCACCACCCAATGAATGACTGTTGATATTTACAGTCCAAGCACTGTAATGACACCCACACACCAACCACCCCATGATTGACTGTTGATATTTACAGTCCAAGCACAGTAATGACACCCCCACACCCGACACCCCATGAATTATGGTTGATATTTACAGTCCAAGCTCTGTAATGACACCCACATAACAACCACCCTATTAATGACTGTTGATATTTACAGTCCAAGCACTGTAATGACACACACCACCCTATGAATGACTGTTGATAATTACAATCAAAACACTGTAATGACACCCACACACCCACCACCCCATTAATAACTGTTGATATTTAGAGTCAAAGCACTGTATTGACACCCACACACCCACCACCAAAGAATGACTGTTGATATTTACAGTCCAAACACTGTAATGACATCCAAACACCCACCAACCCATGAATGACTGTTGATATTTACAGTCCAAGCTCTGTAATGACACTCACACACCCACCACCCTATGAATGACTGTTGATATTTACAGTCCAAGCACTGTAATGTGTACTTGGGCCTCTGTTTTTTATTCTCTTTACTGCTGACTTGGGCTTTGAGCTCGAAAATAAGCTTATTTCTTATGCTGATGACACAACTTTATATTCATCCATTTCATCACCAGGGAGTAGAATTGAAGTTGCAGCATCCCTAAGCAGGGACTTGGCTAAGATTACTTCTTGGTGTGAACTTTGGGGTATGAAGCTTAATGCCAAGAAAACTCACTCCATGATTATTAGCAGATCACGCACTTTGGTTCCTCCTCATCCTTGTTTGCATATTTCTGGTGAACAAATTGAGGATGTGACAGGTTTGCATTTGTTGGGAGTGACTCTTGATCCCAAGTTGACCTTTGAAAGGCATATTCGTTCCTTATCTTCTACTATTGCACAAAAGATTGGTTTACTCCGCAAGTGTTTTAAAAAATTTGCGTGTGAAACCATAGTCTTAAAATCTTTTTATGCTTTTATTTTGCCTCACTTTGAATATTGCTCTTCTGTTTGGAACTCTGCTGCTGACTGTCATCTAAAGTTACTTGACAGAGCTCTTACTTCTATAAAATTTGTTCTACCTGCTGTATCTCTTGATCTCCATCATCGGCGTCAGGTTGGTGCCCTTAGTCTTGTATTCAAAATTTTTAACAATACTCGGCATCCCCTGCATAGTGTTTTACCTGAACGTTTTATTCCGACTCGCACAACAAGGTTTACAAGGAGTCTTAATGACTTTGCCATGACTCCAATTAATGCTTCTACATCTCAATTTTTTCGTTGTTTTATTCCCTCTATGATTACCTTATGGAATCATCTGCCTAACGAGGTTGTACAGTCAACTGATATTACTGGTTTTAAATCTAAAGTTAATGTCTTATTGCAACAGTAGTTTGTCTATTTTTTAAAAATCATATCTTTTCTTTTGTATAAGCTTTCATTGACAACTAGTTTTCTCTTTTGGGCTCTCTATACTCAGTAGCCCCTTTCCTTTTTTCTTAGTTGTTGTAGTCCCTCTTCAGTACTCCCCAGGTATTTTGTGTGGATCCATCTATTGATGTGTCTGCACCCTGTTGGGAGGCTATGACAGCTTCTATAATAATAATAATAATAATAATGACACCCACAAACCCACCACCCCATAAATGATGGTTGATATTTATAGTCCAAGCACTGTAATGACACACTCACACCAACCACCCCATAAATGACTGTTGATATTTACAGTCTAAGCACTGTAATGACACCCACACAACCACCACCCCAAGAATGACTGTTGATATTTACAGTCCAAGCACTGTAATGACACCCACACACCCACCACTTGATTAATGACTGTTGATATTTACAGTCCAAGCTCTGTAATAACACTCACACACCCACTACCCTATAAATGACTATTGATATTTACATTCCAAGCATTGTAATGACACGCACACACCCATCACCCTATGAATTACTGTTGATATTTACAGTCCAAGAACTGTAATGCCACCCTACACCCAATAAATGACTGTTGATATTTACAGTCAAAGCAATGTAATGACCCCTAAACACCCATGACCCCATGAATTATAGTTGATATTTACAGTCCAAGCACTGTAATGACACCCACACACCCACAACCCCATGAATGACTGTTGATATTTACAGTCCAAGCACTCTAATGATACCCACCACCCTATGAATGACTGTTGATATTTAAAATCAAATCACTGTAACGACACCCATACACCTACCATCCAATGAATGACTGTTGATATTTACAGTCCAAGCACTGTAATTACACCCACACACCCACTACCCCATAATTGACTGATGATATTTATAGTCCAAGCACTGTAATGACACCCCAACACCCATCACCCCATAAATTATGGTTGATATTTACAGTCCAAGCACTGAAATGACACCCACACAAACACCACCCCATGAATGACTGTTGATATTTACAGTCCAAGAACTCTAATGACACCCACCACCCTATGAATGACTGTTGATAATTACAATAAAAATACTGTAATGACACCCACACGCCCACCACCCCATGAATGACTGTTGATATTTACAGTCCAAGCACTGTAATGACACCCACACACCCACCACCCCATGATTGACTGTTGATATTTACAGTCCAAGCACTGTAATGACATCCTCACACCCACCACCCGATGAATAACTGTTGATATTTACAGTCCAAGCTCTGTAATGACACTCAAACACCCACCACCTTATGAATGACTGTTGATATTTACACTCCAAGCACTGTAATGACACCCAAAAACCCACCACCCTATAAATGACAGTTTATATTTATAGTCCAAGCACTGTAATGACACTGACACACCCACCACCATATAAATGACTGTTGATATTTTCAGCCCAAGCACTGTAATAACACTCACACACCCACCACCCAATGAATGACTGTTGATATTTACAGTCCAAACACTGTAATGACACCCACACACCAACCACCCCATGATTGACTGTTGATATTTACATTCCAAGCACTGTAATGACACCCACACACCCATCACCCTATGAATTACTGTTGATATTTACATTCCAAGCACTGTAATGACACCCACACACCCATCACCCTATGAATTACTGTTGATATTTACAGTCAAAGCAATGTAATGACACCTAAACACCCATGACCCCATGAATTATAGTTGATATTTACAGTCCAAGCACTGTAATGACACCCACACACCCACAACCCCATGAATGACTGTTGATATTTACAGTCCAAGCACTCTAATGATACCCACTACCCTATGAATGACTGTTGATATTTACAATCAAATCACTGTAACGACACCCATACACCCACCATCCAATGAATGACTGTTGATATTTACAGTTCAAGCACTGTAATTACACCCACACACCCACTACCCCATAATTGACTGATGATATTTATAGTCCAAGCACTGTAATGACACTCACACACCCACCACCTTATGAATGACTGTTGATATCTACACTCCAAGCACTGTAATGACACCCAAACACCCACCACCCTATAAATGACGGTTGATATTTATAGTCCAAGCACTGTAATGACATCCACACACCCACCACCCCATGAATGACTGTTAATATTTACAGTCCAAGCACTCTAATGACACCCACCACCCTCTGAATGACTGTTGATATTTACAGTCAAAGCACTGTAATAACACTCACACACTCACCAAACCATAAATGACTGTTGATATTTACAGTACAAGCACTGTAATGACACCCACACACCCACAACCTAATGAATGATGATTGATATCTACAGTCCAAGAACTGCAATGACACCCACAAACTCACCACCCCATGAAGTACTGTTGATATTTACATTCCAAGCACTTTCATGATACCCACACACCCACCACACCATAAATATCTGTTGATATTTACAGTCCAAGCTCTGTAATGACACTCACACACCCACAACAATGAATCAATGACGGTTGATATTTACAGTCCAAGCACTGTAATAACACCCACACACCCACAACCTAATGAATGATGATTGATATCTACAGTCCAAGAACTGCAATGACACCCACAAACTCACTACCCCATGAAAGACTGTTGATATTTACAGTCCAAGCACTCCAATGACACCCACCACAGAATGGATGACTGTTAATATTTACAGTCCAAGCACTGTAATGACACCCACACACCCACCACCTAATGAATGATGGCTGAAATTTACAGTCCAAGAACAGTAATGACACCCACACACCTGCCACCCCATAAATGATTGTTAATATTTTCAGTCCAAGCACTGTAATGACATCCACACACCTACCACCCCATGAATGACTGTTAACATTTGTGGTCTGAGCACTGTAATGACACCCACACACCCACCACCCAATGAATGACTGTTGATATTTACAATCCAAGCAGTGTAATGACACACTCACACCTACCACCCCATAAGTGAGTGTTGATATTTACAGTCTAAGCACTGTAATGACACCCACACAACTACCACCCCAAAAATGACTATTGATATTTACAGTCCAAGCTCTGTTATAACACTCACACACACACCACCCAATGAATGACTGTTGATATTTACAGTCCAAGCACTGTAATGACACCCACACACCAACCACCCCATGATTGACTGTTGATATTTACAGTCTAAGCACTGTAATGACACCCACACAACCACCACCCCAAGAATGACTGTTAATATTTACAGTCCAAGCACTGTAATGACACCCACACACCCACCACTCGATTAATGACTGTTGATATTTACAGTCCAAGCTCTGTAATAACACTCACACACCGACTACCCTATAAATGACTATTGATATTTACATTCCAAGCACTGTAATGACACCCACACACCCATCACCCTATGAATTACTGTTGATATTTAGAGTCCAAGCACTGTAATGCCACCCACCACCCAATAAATGACTGTTGATATTTACAGTCAAAGCAATGTAATGACCCCTAAACACCCATGACCCCATGAATTATAGTTGATATTTACAGTCCAAGCACTGTAATGACACCCACACACCCACAACCCCATGAATGACTGTTGATATTTACAGTCCAAGCACTCTAATGATACCCACCACCCTATGAATGACTGTTGATATTTACAATCAAATCACTGTATCGACACCCATACACCCACCATCCAATGAATGACTGTTGATATTTACAGTCCAAGCACTGTAATTATACCCACACACCCACTACCCCATAATTGACTGATGATATTTATAGTCCAAGCACTGTAATGACACCCCAACACCCACAAACCCATAAATTATGGTTGATATTTACAGTTCAAGCACTGAAATGACACCCACACAACCACCACCCCATGAATGACTGTTGATATTTACAGTCCAAGCACTCTAATGACACCCACCACCCTATGAATGACTGTTGATAATTACAATAAAAATACTGTAATGACACCCACACGCCCACCACCCCATGAATGACTGTTGATATTTACAGTCCAAGCACTGTAATGACACCCACACACCCACCAACCCATGATTGACTGTTGATATTTACAGTCCAAGCACTGTAATGACATCCACACACCCACCACCCCATGAATAACTGTTGATATTTACAGTCCAAGCTCTGTAATGACACTCACACACCCACCACCTTATGAATGACTGTTGATATCTACACTCCAAGCACTGTAATGACACCCAAACACCCACCACCCTATAAATGACGGTTGATATTTATAGTCCACGTACTGTAATGACACCGACACACCCACCACCATATAAATGACTGTTGATATTTTCAGTCCAAGCACTGTAATGACATCCACACACCCACCACCCCATGAATGACTGTTAATATTTGCAGTCCAAGCAATCTAATGACACCCACCACCCTTTGAATGACTGTTGATATTTACAGTCAAAGCACTGTAATAACACTCACACACTCACCAAACCATAAATGACTGTTGATATTTACAGTACAAGCACTGTAATGACACCCACACACCCACAACCTAATGAATGATGAATGATATCTACAGTCCAAAAACTGCAATGACACCCACAAACTCACCACCTCATGAAGTACTGTTGATATTTACATTCCAAGCACTTTCATGATACCCACACACCTACCACCCCAAAAATATCTGTTGATATTTACAGTCCAAGCTCTGTAATGACACTCACACACCCACAACAATGAATCAATGACGGTTGATATTTACAGTCCAAGCACTGTAATAACACCCACACACCCACAACCTAATGAATGATGATTGATATCTACAGTCCAAGTACTGCAATGACACCCACAAACTCACTACCCCATGAAAGACTGTTGATATTTACAGTCCAAGCACTCTAATGACACCCACCACAGAATGGATGACTGTTAATATTTACAGTCCAAGCACTGTAATGACACCCACACACCCACCACCTAATGAATGATGGCTGAAATTTACAGTCCAAGAACAGTAATGACACCCACACACCTGCCACCCCATAAATGACTGGTAATATTTTCAGTCCAAGCACTGTAATGACATCCACACACCTACCACCCCATGAATTACTGTTAACATTTGTGGATAGAGCACTGTAATGACACCCACACACCCACCACCCAATGAATGACTGTTGATATTTACAGTCCAAGCAATGTAATGACACACTCACACCTACCACCCCATAAGTGACTGTTGATATTTACAATCTAAGCACTGTAATGACACCCACACAACTACCACCCCAAAAATGACTATTGATATTTACAGTCCAAACTCTGTAATAACACTCACACACCCACCACCCAATGAATGACTGTTGATATTTACAGTCCAAGCACTGTAATGACACCCACACACCAACCACCCCATGATTGACTGTTGATATTTACAGTCCAAGCACAGTAATGACACCCCCACACCCGACACCCCATGAATTATGGTTGATATTTACAGTCCAAGCTCTGTAATGACACCCACATAACAACCACCCTATTAATGACTGTTGATATTTACAGTCCAAGCACTGTAATGACACACACCACCCTATGAATGACTGTTGATAATTACAATCAAAACACTGTAATGACACCCACACACCCACCACCCCATTAATAACTGTTGATATTTAGAGTCAAAGCACTGTATTGACACCCACACACCCACCACCAAAGAATGACTGTTGATATTTACAGTCCAAACACTGTAATGACATCCAAACACCCACCAACCCATGAATGACTGTTGATATTTACAGTCCAAGCTCTGTAATGAAACTCACACACCCACCACCCTATGAATGACTGTTGATATTTACAGTCCAAGCACTGTAATGACACCCACAAACCCACCACCCTATAAATGATGGTTGATATTTATAGTCCAAGCACTGTAATGACACACTCACACCAACCACCCCATAAATGACTGTTGATATTTACAGTCTAAGCACTGTAATGACACCCACACAACCACCACCCCAAGAATGACTGTTGATATTTACAGTCCAAGCACTGTAATGACACCCACACACTTACAACTCGATTAATGACTGTTGATATTTACAGTCCAAGCTCTGTAATAACACTCACACACCCACTACCCTATAAATGACTATTGATATTTACATTCCAAGCACTGTAATGACACGCACACACCCATCACCCTATGAATTACTGTTGATATTTACAGTCCAAGCACTGTAATGCCACCCACCACCCAATAAATGACTGTTGATATTTACAGTCAAAGAAATGTAATGACCCCTAAACACCCATGACCCCATCAATTATAGTTGATATTTACAGTCCAAGCACTGTAATGACACCCACACACCCACAACCCCATGAATGACTGTTGATATTTACAGTCCAAGCACTCTAATGATACCCACCACCCTATGAATGACTGTTGATATTTAAAATCAAATCACTGTAACGACACCCATACACCTACCATCCAATGAATGACTGTTGATATTTACAGTCCAAGCACTGTAATTACACCCACACACCCACTACCCCATAATTGACTGATGATATTTATAGTCCAAGCACTGTAATGACACCCCAACACCCATCACCCCATAAATTATGGTTGATATTTACAGTCCAAGCACTGAAATGACACCCACACAACCACCACCCCATGAATGACTGTTGATATTTACAGTCCAAGAACTCTAATGACACCCACCACCCTATGAATGACTGTTGATAATTACAATAAAAATACTGTAATGACACCCACACGCCCACCACCCCATGAATGACTGTTGATATTTACAGTCCAAGCACTGTAATGACACCCACACACCCACCACCCCATGATTGACTGTTGATATTTACAGTCCAAGCACTGTAATGACATCCTCACACCCACCACCCCATGAATAACTGTTGATATTTACAGTCCAACCTCTGTAATGACACTCAAACACCCACCACCTTATGAATGACTGTTGATATCTACACTCCAAGCACTGTAATGACACCCAAACACCCACCACCCTATAAATGACGGTTTATATTTATAGTCCAAGCACTGTAATGACAGTGACACACCCACCACCATATAAATGACTGTTTATATTTTTAGTCCAAGCACTGTAATGACATCCACACACCCACCACCCCATGAATGACTGTTAATATTTACAGTCCAAGCACTCTAATGACACCCACCACCCTCTGAATGACTGTTGATATTTACAGTCAAAGCACTGTAATACAACTCACACACTCACCAAACTATCAATGACTGTTGATATTTACAGTCCAAGCTCTGTAATGACACTCACACACCCACAACATTGAATCAATGACGGTTGATATTTACAGTCCAAGCACTGTAATAACACCCACACACCCACCACGCCATGAAAGACTGTTGATATTTACAGTACAAGCACTCTAATGACACCCACCACAGAATGGATGACTGTTAATATTTACAGTCCAAGCACTGTAATGACACCCACACACCCACCACAAAATGAATAATGGTTGAAATTTACATTCCAAGAACGGTAATGAAAAAGACACACTCAACACCCCATGAATGACTGTTGATATTTACAGTCCAAGCACTGTAATGACACCCACACACTAACCACCCCATAAATGACTGTTAATATTTAAAGGCCAAGGAGTGTAATGACAACCACACACCCACCACCCAATGAATGACTGTTGATATTATCAGTACAAGCACTGTAATAACATCCACACATCCACCCCCCAATGAATGACTGTTAATATTTATAGTACAAGAACTGTAATGATACCCACACACTCACCACCCCATGAAGGACTGTTGATAATTACAGTCCAAGCACTGTAATGACACCCACACACCCACCACCCCATGAATGACTGTTGATATTTACAGTCCAAGCACTGTAATGACACTCTGACACTCACCATCCCATGATTGACTGTTGATATTTATAGTCCAAGCACTGTAATGACACCCAAACACCCACCACCCCATGAATGACTGTTGAAATTTCCAATCCAAGCTCTGTAATGACACCCACACACCCATCAACCCATAAATGACTGTTGATATTTACAGTCCAAGAACTGTAATGCCACTCACCACCCCATGAATGACTGTTGATATTTATAGTCCATGCACTAATAACACACACACACACCACCCATTGAATGACTTGATATTTACAGTCCAAGCACTGTAATGACACCCACACACCCACCACCCCATGATTGACAGTGGATATTTACAGTTCAAGCACCATAATGACACCCACACACCCACAACCCCATGAATGACTGTCGATATTTACATTCAAAGCACTGTAATGACACCCTCACACCACCCACTCCATGAATTATAATTGATATTTACAGTCCAAGCACTGTAATGACACCCACACACCCACCACCCAATGAATGATGGTTGAAATATACAGTCCAAGAAAGGTAATGACACAGACACACTCACCACCACATGAATGACTGTTGATATTTACAGTCCAAGCACTGTAATGACACCCACACACTAACCACCCCTTAAATAACTGTTAATATTTAAAGTCCAAGGAGTGTAATGACTCCCACACACCCACTACCCAATGAATGACTGTTGATATTATCAGTATAAGCACTGTAATAACATCCACACATCCACCCCCCAATGAATGACTGTTAATATTTATAGTACAAGAACTGCAATGATACCCACACACTCACCACCCCATGAATGACTGTTGATAATTACAGTCCAAGCACTGTAATGACACCCACACACCCACCACCACATGAATAACTGTTAATATTTACTGTCCAAGCACTCTAATGACACCCACCACCCTATGAATGACTGTAGATATTTACAGTCCAAGCTCTGTAATGACACTCACACACCCACCACCCAATGAATTACTTTTGATATTTACAGTCCAAGCACTGTAATGACACACTCACACCTACCACCCATGAATGACTGTTGATATTTACAGTCTAAGCACTGTAATGACACCCACACAACCACCACCACAAAAATGACTGTTGATATTTACAGTCCAAGCACTGTAATGACACCCACACACCCACCACTCCATGAATGACTGTTGATATTTACAGTCCAAGCTCTTTAATAACACTCACACATCCACGACCCTATGAATGACTGTTGATATCTACAGTCCAAGCACTGTAATGACACCCACACACCAACCACCCCATGATTGACTGTTGATATTTACAGTCCAAGCACTGTAATGACACCCCCACACCCACCACCCCATGAAATATAGTTGATATTTACAGTCCAAGCACTGTAATGACACCCACATAACCACCACCCCATTAATGACTGTTAATATTTACAGTCCAAGCACTGTAATGACACACACCACCCTATGAATGACTGTTGATAATTACAATAAAAACACTGTAATGACACACACACACCCACCACCCCATGAATAACTGTTGATATTTACAGTCCAAGCACTGTAATGACACTTTAACATCCACTACCCTATGAATGACTGTTGATATTTACAGTCCAAGCACTGTAATGACACCCACACACCCATCAGCCCATAAATGACTGTTGATATTTACAGTCCAAGCACTGTAATGCCACTCACCACCCCATGAATGACTGTTGATATTTATAGTCCATGCACTAATAACACACACACACACCACCCATTGAATGACTTGATATTTACAGTCCAAGCACTGTAATGACACCCACACACCCATCACCCCATGATTGACTGTGGATATTTACAGTTCAAGCACCATAATGACACCCACACACCCACAACCCCATGAATGACTGTTGATATTTACATTCAAAGTACTGTAATGACACCCTCACACCACCCACTCCATGAATTATGGTTGATATTTATAGTCCAAGCACTGTAATGACACACACACACCCACCACCCCATGAATTACTGTTGATATTTACTGTCCAAGCACTCTAATGACACCCACCACCCTATGAATGACTGTAGATATTTACAGTCCAAGCTCTGTAATGACACTCACACACCCACCACCCTATAAATAACTGTTGAGATTTACAGTCCAAGCACTGTAATGACACCCACACACCCTCCACCCCATAAATGACGGTTGATATTTATAGTCCAAATACTGTAATGACACCCACACACCAACCACCCCATAAATGACTATTAATATTTTCAGTCCAAGCACTGTAATGACATCCACACACTTACCACCCCATGAATGACTGTTAACATTTGCAGTCTGAGCACTCTAATGACACCCACACACCCACCACCCAATGAATGACTGTTGATATTTACAGTCCAAGCACTGTAATGACACACTCACACCCACCACCCCATAAATGTCTGTTGATATTTACAGTCTAAGCACTGTAATGACACACACCACCCTATGAATGACTGTTGATAATTACAATCAAAACACTGTAATGACACCCACACACCCACCACCCCATAAATAACTGTTGATATTTACAGTCCAAGCACTGTAATGACACTCACACATCCACTACCCTATGAATGACTGTTGATATTTACAGTCCAAGCACTGTAATGACACCCACACACCCATCAACCCATGAATGACTGTTGATATTTATAGTCCATGCACTAATAACACACACACACACGACCCATTGAATGACTTGATATTTACAATCCAAGCTCTGTAAAGACACCCACACACCCACCACCCCATGATTGACTGTGGATATTTACAGTTCAAGCACCATAATGACACCCACACACCCACAACCCCATGAATGACTGTTGATATTTACATTCAAAGCACTGTAATGAGACACACACACCCACCACCCCATGAATAACTGTTGATATTTACTGTCCATGCACTCTAATGACACCCACCACCCTATGAATGACTGTAGATATATACAGTCCAAGCTCTGTAATGACACTCATACTCCCACCACCCTATGAATAACTGTTGAAATTTACAGTCAAAGCACTGTAATGACACCCACACACCCTCCACCCCATAAATGATGGTTGATATTTAAAGTCCAAGTACTGTAATGACACCCACACACCCACCACCCCATAAATGACTGTTAATATTTTCAGTCCAAGCACTGTAATGACATCCACACACCTACCACCCCATAAAGGACTGTTAACATTTACAGTCTGAGCACTGTAATGACACCCACACACCCACCACCCAATGAATGACTGTTGATATTTACAGTCCAAGCACTGTAATGACACACTCACACCCACCACCCCATAAATGACTGTTGATATTTACAGTCTAAGCACTGTAATGACACCCAAACAACCACCACCCCAAAAATGACTGTTGATATTTACAGTCCAAGTACTGTAATGACACCTACAAACCCACCACTCCATGAATGACTGTTGATACTTACAGTCCAAGCTCTGTAATAACACTCACACATCCACGACCCTATGAATGACTGTTGATATTTACAGTCCAAGCACTGTAATGACACCCACACACCAACCACCCCATGATTAACTGTTGATATTTACAGTCCAAGCACTGTAATGACACCCCCACACCCACCACCCCATGAATTATGGTTGATATTTACAGTCCAAGCACTGTAATGACACCCACATAACCACCACCCTATTAATGACTGTTGATATTTACAGTCCAAGCACTGTAACGACACACACCACCCTATGAATGACTGTTGATAATTACAATCAAAACACTGTTATACCCACACACCCACCATCCCATAAATGACTGTTAATATTTTCAGTCTAAGCACTGTAATGACATCCACACATCTACCACCCCATGAATGACTGTTAACATTTACAGTCTGAGCACTGTAATGACACCCACACACCCACCACCCAATGAATGACTGTTGATATTTACAGTCCAAGCACTGTAATGACACACTCACACCCACCACCCCATAAATGACTTTTAATATTTACAGTCTAAGCACTGTAATGACACCCACACAACCACCACCCCAAAAATGACTGTTGATATTTACAGTCCAAGCACTGTAATGACACCCACAAACCCACCACTCCATGAATGACTGTTGATATTTACAGTCCAAGCTCTGTAATAACACTCACACATCCACGACCCTATGAATGACTGTTGATATTTACAGTCCAAGCACTGTAATGACACCCACACACCAACCACCCCATGATTGACTGTTGATATTTTCAGTCCAAGCACTGTAATGACACCCCCACACCCACCACCCCATGAATTATGGTTGATATTTACAGTCCAAGCACTGTAATGCCACTCACCACCCCATGAATGACTGTTGATATTTATAGTCCATGCACTAATAACACACACACACACCACCCATTGAATGACTTGATATTTACAGTCCAAGCACTGTAATGACACAGACACACTCACCACCCCATGAATGACTGTTGATATTTACATTCCAAGCAGTGTAATGATACTCACACACCCACCACCCCATAAATATCTGTTGATATTTACAGTCCAAGCTCTGTAATGACACTCACACACCCACCACAATGAATCAATGACGGTTGATATTTACAGTCCAAGCACTGTAATAACACCAACACACCCACCACGTCATGAAAGACTGTTGATATTTACAGTCCAAGCACTCTAATGACACCCATAACAGAATTTATGACTGTTAATATTTACAGTCCAAGCACTGTAATGTCACCCACACACCAACCACCCAATAAATGATGGTTGAAATTTACAGTCCAAGAACGGTAATGCCACAGACACACTCACCACCCCATGAATGACTGTTGATATTTACAGTCCAAGAACTGTAATGACACCCACACACCCACCACCCCATAAATTATGGTTGATATTTATAGTCCAAACACTGTAATGACACACTCACACCCACCACCCCATAAATGACTTTTGATATTTACAGTCTAAGCACTGTAATGACACCCACACAATCACCACCCCAAGAATGACTGTTGATATTTACATTCCAAGCAGTGTAATGATACTCACACACCCACCACCCCATAAATATCTGTTGATATTTACAGTCCAAGCTCTGTAATGACACTCACACACCCACCACAATGAATCAATGACGGTTGATATTTACAGTCCAAGCACTGTAATAACACCAACACACCCACCACGTCATGAAAGACTGTTGATATTTACAGTCCAAGCACTCTAATGACACCCATAACAGAATTTATGACTGTTAATATTTACAGTCCAAGCACTGTAATGTCACCCACACACCAACCACCCAATAAATGATGGTTGAAATTTACAGTCCAAGAACGGTAATGCCACAGACACACTCACCACCCCATGAATGACTGTTGATATTTACAGTCCAAGAACTGTAATGACACCCACACACCAAACACCCCGTAAATGACTGTTAATATTTAAAGTCCAAGGAGTGTAATGACACCCACACACCCACCACCCAATGAATGACCGTTAATATTATCAGTCCAAGCACTGTAATATCATCCACACATCCACCCCCCAATAAATGACTGTTAATATTTATAGTCAAAGAACTGTAATGATACCCACACACTCACCACCCCATGAATGATTGTTGATAATTACAGTCCAAGCACTGTAATGATACCCACACACCCACCACCCCATGAATGACTGTCGATATTTACAGTCCAAGCACTGTAATAACATCCCGACACTCACCATCCCATGATTGACGGTTGATATTTATAGTCCAAGCACTGTAATGACACCCAAACACCCACCACCCCATGAATGACTGTTGATATTTACAATCCAAGCACTGTAATGACACCCACACACCCATCAACCCATAAATGACTGTTGCTATTTACAGTCCAAGCACTGTAATGACACCCACACACCCACCACTCCATGAATGACTGTTGATATTTACAGTCCAAACTCTGTAATAACACTCACACACCCACGACAATATGAATGACTGTTGATATTTACAGTCCAAGCACTGTAATGACACCCACACACCAACCACCCCATGATTGACTGTTGATATTTACGGTCCAAGCACTGTAATGACACCCCCACACCCACCACACCATGAATTATGGTTGATATTTACAGACCAAGCACTGTAATGACACCCACATAACCACCACCCCATTAATGACTGTTGATATTTACAGTCCAAGTACTGTAATGACACACACCACCCTATGAAAGACTCTTGATAATTACAATCAAAACACTGTAATGACACCCACACACCCACCACCCCATGAATAACTGTTGATATTTACAGTCCAAGCAATGTAATGACAACCACACACCTATCACCCCAAGAATGAATGTTGATATTTACAGTCCAAGCACTGTAATGACATCCAAACACCCACCAATCCAGGAATGACTGTTGATATTTACAGTCCAAGCTCTGTAATGACATTCACACACCCACCACCCTATGATTGACTGTTGATATTTACAGTCCAAGCACTGTAATGACACCCACACACCCACCACCCCATAAATGATGGTTGATATTTATAGTCCAAACACTGTAATGACACACTCACACCCACCACCCCATAAATGACTTTTGATATTTACAGTCTAAGCACTGTAATGACACCCACACAATCACCACTCCAAGAATGACTGTTGATATTTACAGTCCAAGCACTGTAATGACACCCACACACCCACCACTCGATTAATT
The DNA here is from genome assembly GCA_033782935.1 of Petrolisthes cinctipes. NCBI lineage: Eukaryota > Metazoa > Arthropoda > Malacostraca > Decapoda > Porcellanidae > Petrolisthes > Petrolisthes cinctipes. The sequence goes on from JAWQEG010000858.1 coordinate 350,732, forward strand.
ACTGTTGATATTTACAGTCCAAGCTCTGTAATAACACTCACACACCCACTACCCTATAAATGACTGTTGATATTTACAGTCCAAGCACTGTAATGACACCCACACACCCATCACCTTATAAATTACTGTTGATATTTACAGTCCAAGCACTGTAATGCCAGCCACCACCCAATAAATGAATGTTGATATTTACAGTCCAAGCAATGTAATGACAACCACACACCTATCACCCCAAGAATGACTGTTGATATTTACAGTCCAAGCACTGTAATGACATCCAAACACCCACCAATCCATGAATGACTGTTGATATTTACAGTCCAAGCTCTGTAATGACATTCACACACCCACCACCCTATGATTGACTGTTGATATTTACAGTCCAAGCACTGTAATGACACCCACACACCCACCACCCCATAAATGATGGTTGATATTTATAGTCCAAGCACTGTAATGACACACTCACACCCACCACCCCATAAATGACTTTTGATATTTACAGTCTAAGCACTGTAATGACACCCACACAACCACCACCCCAAGAATGACTGTTGATATTTACAGTCCAAGCACTGTAATGACACCCACACACCCACCACTCGATTAATTACTGTTGATATTTACAGTCCAAGCTCTGTAATAACACTCACACACCCACTACCCTATAAATGACTGTTGATATTTACAGTCCAAGCACTGTAATGACACCCACACACCCATCACCTTATAAATTACTGTTGATATTTACAGTCCAAGCACTGTAATGCCAGCCACCACCCAATAAATGAATGTTGATATTTACAGTCAAAGCAATGTAATGACACCTAAACACCCATGACCCCATTAATTATAGTTGATATTTACAGTCCAAGCATTGTAATGACACCCACACACCCACAACCCCATGAATGACTGTTGATATTTACAGTCCAAGCACTCTAATGATACCCACCACCCTATGAATGACTGTTGATATTTACAATCAAATCACTGTAACGACACCCATACACCCACCACCCAATGAATGACTGTTGATATTTACAGTCCAAGCACTGTAATGACACCCACACACCCACTACCCCATGATTGACTGATGATATTTACAGTCCAAGCAGTGTAATGACACCCCAACACCCACCACCCCATGAATTATGGGTGATATTTACAGTCCAAGCACTGAAATGACACCCACACAACCACCACCCCATGAATGACTGTTGATATTTACAGTCCAAGCACAGTAATGACACCCACCACCCTCTGAATGACTGTTGATATTTACAGTCAAAGCACTGTAATAAAACTCACACACTCACCAAACCATAAATGACTGTTGATATTCACAGTCTAAGCACTGTAATGACACCCACACATCCACCACCTAATGAATGATGGTTGATATCTACAGTCCAAGAACTGCAATGACACCCACACACTCACCACCCTATTAATGACTGTTGATATTTACATTCCAAGCACTGTAATGATACCCACACACACACCACCCCATAAATATCTGTTGATATTTACAGTCCAAGCTCTGTAATGACACTCACACACCCACCACAATGAATCAACGACGGTTGATATTTACAGTCCAAGCACTGTAATAACACACACACACCTACCACGCCATGAAAGACTGTTGATATTTACAGTCCAAGCACTTTAATGACACCCACAACAGAATGGATGACTGTTAATATTTACAGTCCAAGCACTGTAATGACACCCACACACCAACCACCCAATAAATGATGGTTGAAATTTACAGTCCAAGAATGGTAATGACACAGACACACTCACCACCCCATGAATGACTGTTGATATTTACAGTCCAAGCACTGTAATGACACCCACACACCAACCACCCTATAAATGACTGTTAATATCTAAAGTCCAAGGAGTGTAATGACACCCACACACCCACCACCCAATGAATGACTGTTAATATTATCAGTCCAAGCACTGTAAAAACTTCCACACATCCACCCCCCAATAAATGACTGTTAATATTTATAGTCCAAGAACTGTAATGATACCCACACACTCACCACCCCATGAATGATTGTTGATAATTACAGTCCAAGCACTGTAATGACACCCACACACCCACGACCCCATGAATGACTGTCAATATTTACAGTCCAAGCACTGTAATAACACACCGACACTCACCATCCCATGATTGACTGTTGATATTTATAGTCCAAGCACTGTAATGACACCTTCACATCACCCACTCCATGAATTATGGTTGATATTTACAGTCCAAGCACTGTAATGACACCCACACACCCACCACCCCAAGAATAACTATTGATATTTACTGTCCAAGCTCTCTAATGACACCCACCACCCTATGAATGACTGTAGATATTTACAGTCCACGCTCTGTAATGACACTCACACACCCACCACCTTTAAATAACTGTTGAAATTTACAGTCCAAGCACTGTAATGACACCCACACACCCTCCACCCCTTAAATCACGGTTGATATTTATTGTCCAAGTACTGTAATGACAACCAGACACCCACCACCCCATAAATGACTGTTAATATTTTCAGTCCAAGCACTGTAATGACATCCACACACCTACCACCCCATTAATAACTGTTAACATTTACAGTCTAAGCACTGTAATGACACCCACACACCCACCACCCAATGAATGACTGTTGATATTTACAGTTCAAGCACTGTAATGACACACTCACACCCACCACCCAATAAATGATTGTTGATATTTACAGTCTAAGCACTGTAATGACACCAACCATACAACCACCCCAAAAATGACTGTTCATATTTACAGTCCCAGCACTGTAATGACACCCACACACCCACCACTCCATGAATGACTGTTGATATTTACAGTCCAAGCTCTGTAATAACACTCACACACCTACCATACTATTAATGACTGTTGATATTTACAGTCCAAGCACTGTAATGACACCCACACACCCACCACCCCATGATTGACTGTTGATATTTACAGTCCAAGCAATGTAATGACACCCACACACCCGTCTTTCTATGAATGACTGTTGATATTTACAGTCCAAGCACTGTAATGCCACCCACAACCCCATGAATGATTGTTGATATTTACAGTCAAAGAACTAATGACACCCACCAGCCCATGAATGACTTGATATTTACAGTCTAAGCACTGCAATGACACCCACACACCCACTACCCCATAAATGACTGTTGATATTTACAGTCCAAGCACTATAATGACTCCCACACACCCATCACCTCATGAATGACTATTGATATTTACAGTCCAAGCACTGTAATGACATCCTCACACCCACCACCACATAAATGACCATTGATATTATCAGTCCAAGCACTGTAATAACATCCACACATCCACCCCCCAATGAATGACTGTTAATATTTATAGTCCAAGAACTGTAATGATACCCAAACACTCACCACCCCATGAATGACTGTTAATATTTACAATCCAAGGTCTGTAATGACACCCACACACCCATCAACCCATAAATGACTGTTGATATTTACAGTCCAAGCACTGTAATGACACCCACACACCCACCACTCCATGAATGACTGTTGATATTTACAGTCCAAGCTCTGTAATAACACACACACCCACGACCCTATGAATGATGTTTGATATTTATAGTCCAAGCACTGTAATGACACCCACACACATACCACCCCATGATTATCTGTTGATATTTACAGTCCAAGCACTGTAACGACACCCCCACACCCACCACCCCATGAATTATGGTTGATATTTACAGTCCAAGCACTGTAATGACACCCACATAACCACCACCCCATTAATGACTGTTGATATTTACAGTCCAAGCACTATAATGACACACACCACCCTATGAATGACTGTTGATAATTACAATATAAACACTGTAATGACACCCACACACCTACCATCCCATGAATAACTGTTGATATTTACAGTCCAAGCACTGTAATGACACCCACAAACCCACCACTCCATGAATGACTGTTGATATTTACAGTCCAAGCTCTGTAATAACACACACACCCTCGACCCTATGAATGATGTTTGATATTTACAGTCCAAGCACTGTAATGACACCCACACACCAACCACCCCATGATTGACTGTTGATATTTACAGTCCAAGCACTGTAATGACACCCCCACATCCACCACCCCATGAATTATGGTTGAAATTTACAGTCCAAGCACTGTAATGACACCCACATAACCACCACCCCATTAATGACTGTTGATATTTACAGTCCAAGCACTATAATGACACACACCACCCTATGAATGACTGTTGATAATTACAATTAAAACAATGTAATGACACCCACACACCTACCACCCCATGAATAACTGTTGATATTTACAGTCCAAGCACTGTAATGACACCCACACACCCCCCACCCCAAGAATGACTGTTGATATTTACAGTCAAAGCACTGTAATGACATCCAAACACCCACCAACCCATGAATGACTGTTTATATTTACAGTCCAAGCTCTGTAATGACACTCACACACCCACCACCCTATGATTGACTGTTGATATTTATAGTCCAAGCTCTGTAATGACACACTCACACCCACCACCCCATAAATAACTGTTGATATTTACAGTCCAAGCACTGTAATGAAACCCACACACCCACCACTCGATTAATGACTGTTGATATTTACAGTCCAAGCTCTGTAATAACACTCACACACCGACTACCCTATAAATGACTGTTGATATTTACATTCAAAGCAATGTAATGACACCTAAACACCCATGACCCCATTAATTATAGTTGATATTTACAGTCCAAGCACTGTAATGACACCCACACAACCACAACCTCATGAATGACTGTTGATATTTATAGTCCAAGCACTCTAATGATACCTACCACCCTATGAATGACTGTTGATATTTACAATTAAATCACTGTAAAAACACCCATACACCTACCACCCAATGAATGACAGTTGATATTTACAGTCCAAGCACTGTAATGACACCCACACACCCACTACCCCATGATTGACTTTTGATATCTACAGTCCAAGCACTGTAATGACACCCCAACACCCACCACCCCATGAATTATGGTTGATATTTATAGTCCAAGCACTGAAATGACACCCACACAACAACCACCCCATGAATGACTGTTGATATTTACAGTCCAAGAACTGTAATGACACCCACCACCCTCTGAATGACTGTTGATATTTACAGTCAAAGCACTCTAATAAAACTCACACACTCACCAAAACATAAATGACTGTTGATATTCACAGTCCAAGCACTGTAATGACACCCACACACCCACCACCTAATGAATGATGGTTGATATCTACAGTCCAAGAACTGCAATGACACCCACACACTCACCACTCCATGAATGACTGTTGATATTTACATTCCAAGCACTGTAATGATACCCACACACCTACCCCCCTTTAAATATCTGTTGATATTTACAGTCCAAGCTCTGTAATGACACTCACACACCCACCACAATGAATCAATGACGGTTGATATTTACAGTCCAAGCACTGTAATAACACCCACACACCCACCACGACATGAAAGACAGTTAATATTTACAGTCCAAGCACTCTAATGACACCCACCACAGAATAGATGACTGTTAATATTTACAGTCCAAGCACTGTAATGACACCCACACACCCACCACCCCATGAATAACTGTTGATATTTACTGTCTAAGCACTCTAATGACACCCACCACCCTATGAATGACTGTAGATATTTACTGTCCAAGCTCTGTAATGACACTCACACACCAACCACCCTATGAATAACTGTTGAAATTTACAGTCCAAGCACTGTAATAACCCCCACACACCCTCCACCCCTTAAATCACGGTTGACATATATAGTTCAAGTACTGTAATGACACCCACACAATCACCACCCCATAAATGACTGTTAATATTTTCAGTCCAAGCACAGTAATGACATCCACACACCTACCACCCCATGAATAACTGTTAACATTTACAGTCTGAGCACTGTAATGACACCCACACACCCACCACCCCATGAATGACTGTTGATATTTACAGTCTAAGCACTGTAATGACACCCACACAACAACCACCCCAAAAATGACTGTTGATATTTACAGTCCAAGCACTGTAAGTACACCCACACACACACCACTCCATGAATGACTGTTGATATTTACAGTCCAAGCTCTGTAATAACACTCACACACCTACCACACTATTAATGACTGTTGATATTTACAGTCCAAGCACTGTAATGAAACCCACAAACCCACCACCCCATGATTGACTGTTGATATTTACAGTCCAAGCAATGTAATGACAACCAAACACCAACCACCCTATAAATGACTGTTGATAATTACAGTCCAAGCACTGTAATGACACCCACACACCCATCTTTCTATGAATGACTGTTGATATTTACAGTCCAAGCACTGTAATGCCACCCACCACCCTATGAATGACTGTTGATATTTACAGTCAAAGCACTAATGACACCCACCAGCCTATGAATGACTTGATATTTACAGTCTAAGCACTACAATGACACCCACACTCCCACTACCCCATAAATGTCTGTTGATATTTACAGTCCAAGCACTATAATGACTCCCAAACACCCATCACCTCATGAATGACTATTGATATTTACAGTCCAAGAACTGTAATGACATCCTCACACCCACCACCACATAAATGACCGTTGATATTTACAGTGAAAGCACTGTAATGACCCCCCTCCACCCCCGACCCCCTGAATTATAGTTGATATTTACAGTCCAAGCACTGTAATGAACCCCACACACCCACAACCCCATGAATGACTGTTTATATTTACAGTCCAAGCACTCTAATGATACCCACCACCCTATGAATAACTGTTGATATTTACAATCAAAACACTGTAATGACACCCATACACCCACCACCCCATGAAAGACTGTTGATATTTACAGTCCAAGCACTGTAAGGACACCTTCACACCCACCACCCCATGTTTGACTGTTGATATTTACATTCCTAGCACTGTAATGACACCACCACACCCGACACCCCATGTATTATTTTTGATATTTACAGTACAAGCACTGTAATGACACCAACATAACCACCACCCCATGAATGACTGTTGATATTTACAGTCCAAGCACTGTAATGAAACCCACAACCATATGAATGACTGTTGATAATTACAATCAAAACACTGAAATGACACCCACACACCCACCACCCCATGAATGACTGTTGATATTTACAGTCCAAGCACTGTAATGACACCCACACAACAACCACCCCAAAAATGACTGTTGATATTTACAGTCCAAGCACTGTAATGACACCCACACACCCACCACTCCATGAATGACTGTTGATATTTACAGTCCAAGCTCTGTAATAACACTCACACACCTACCACACTATTAATGACTGTTGATATTTACAGTCCAAGCAATGTAATGACACCCACACACCCACCACCCCATGATTGACTGTTGATATTTACAGTCCAAGCAATGTAATGACACCCAAACACCAACCACCCTATAAATGACTGTTGATATTTACAGTCCAAGCACTGTAATGACACCCACACACCCATCTTTCTATGAATGACTGTTGATATTTACAGTCCAAGGACTGTAATGCCACCCACCACCCAATAAATGACTGTTGATATTTACAGTCAAAGCACTAATGACACCCACCAGCCCATGAATGACTTGATTTTAACAGTCTAAGCACTGCAATGACACCCACAAAACCCACTACCCCATAAATGACTGTTGATATTTACAGTCCAAGCACTATAATGACTCCCACACACCCATCACCTCATGAATGACTATTGATATTTACAGTCCAAGCACTGTAATGACATCCTCACACCCACCACTACATAAATGACCGTTGATATTTACAGTCAAAGCTCTGTAATGACACGCCAACACCCCCGACCCCATGAATTATAGTTGATATTTACAGTCCAAGCACTGTAATGAACCCCACACACCCACAACCCCATGAATGAGTGTTTATATTTACATTCCAAGCACTCTAATGATACCCACCACCCTACGAATAACTGTTGATATTTGCAATCAAAACACTGTAATGACACCTATACACCCACCACCCCATGAAAGACTGTTGATATTTACAGTCCAAGCACTGTAATGACACCCTCACACCCACCACCCCATGTTAGACTGTTGATATTTACAGTACAAGCACTGTAATGACACCCACACAACCAACACCCCATGAATGACTGTTGATATTTACACTCCAAGCACTGTAATGACACCCACAACCATATGAATGACTGTTGATAATTACAATCAAAACACTGTAATGACACCCACACCCCTACCACAACATGAATGACTGTTGATATTTACAGTCCAAGCACTGTAATGACACCCACACACACACCACCCCATGATTGACTGTTGATATTTACAGTCCAAGCACTGTAATGAAACCTCACACACCCACCACCCTATGAATGACTGTTGATATTTACAGTCCAAGCACTGTAATGACACCCACACACAATCACCCCATAAATGATGGTTGATATTTATAGTCCAAGCACTGTAATGACACCCACACACTCACCAACCCATAAATGACTGTTGATATTTTCAGTCCAATCACTGTAATGACATCCACACACCCACCACCCCATGAATGACTGTTAATATTTACAGTCCAAGCACTCTAATGACACCCACCACCATCTGAATGACTGTTGATATTTACAGTCCAAGCACTGTAATTACACCCACACACCCACCACCCCATAAATGATGATTGATATTTATAGTCCAAGCTCTGTAATGACAACCACACACTCACCAACCCATAAATGATTGTTGATATTTTCAGTCCAATCACTGTATTGACACCCAAACACCCACCACCCCATAAATGACTGTTAATATTTTCAGTCCAAGCACTGTAATGGCATCCACACACCTACCACCCCATGAATAACTGTTAACATTTACAGTCTGAGCACTGTAATGACACCCACACACCCACCACCCAATAAATGACTGTTGATATTTACAGTCCAAGCACTGTAATGACACACTCACACCCAACACCCAATAAATGACAGATGATATTTACAGTCTAAGCACTGTAATGACACCCACACAACAACCACCCCAAAAATGACTGTTGATATTTACAGTCCAAGCACTGTAATGACACCCACACACCCACCACTCCATGAATGACTTTTGATATTAACAGTCCAAGCTCTGTAATAACACTCACACACGTACCACACTATTAAGGACGGTTGATATTCACAGTCCAAGCACTGTAATGACAACCACACACCCACCACCCATGATTGACTGTTGATATTTACAGTCCAAGCACTGTAATGCCACCCACCACCCCATGAATGACTGTTGATATTTACAGTCAAAGCACTAATGACACCCACCAGCCTATGAATGACTTGATATTTACAGTCTAAGCACTACAATGACACCCACACACCCACTACCCCATAAATGACTGTTGATATTTACAGTCCAAGCACTGTAATGACACCCACACACACACCACCGCATGATTGACTGTTGATATTTATAGTCCAAGCTCAGTAATGACACCCTGACACTCACCAACCCATAAATGACTGTTGATATTTTCAGTCCAATCAGTGTAATGACACCCACATACCCACCACCCCATAAATGACTGTAAATATTTTCAGTCCAAGCACTGTAATGGCATCCACACACCTACCACCCCATGAATAACTGTTAACATTTACAGTCTGAGCACTGTAATGACACCCACACACCCACCACCCAATGATTGACTGTTGATATTTACAGTCCAAGCACTGTAATGACACACTCACACCCACCACCCAATAAATGACTGTTGATAATTACAGTCTAAGCACTGTAATGACACCCACACAACAACCACCACATAAATGACCGTTGATATTTACAGTCAAAACACTGTAATGACACCCCAACACCCCCGACCCCATGAATTATAGTTGATATTTACAGTCCAAGCACTGTAATGAACCTCACACACCCACCACCCCATGAATGACTGTTTAAATTTACAGTCCAAGCACTCTAATGATACCCACCACCCTATGAATAACTGTTGATATTTACAATCAAAACACTGTAATGACACCCATACACCCACCACCCCATGAAAGACTGTTGATATTTACAGTCCAAGCACTGTAATGACACCCTCACACCCACCACCCCATGTTTGACTGTTGATATTTACATTCCTAGCACTGTAATGACACCACCACACCCGACACCCCATAAATTATTTTTTATATTTACAGTACAAGCACTGTAATGACACCCACACAACCACCACCCCATGAATGACTGTTGATATTTACAGTCCAAGCACTGTAATGAAACCCACAACCATATGAATGACTGTTGATAATTACAATCAAAACACTGTAATGACACCCACATACCTATCACCCTATGAATGACTGTTGATATATACAGTCCAAACACTGTAATTCCACCCACCACCCCATGATTGACTGTTGATATTTACAGTCCAATCACTGTAATGACATCCACACACCCACCACCCCATAAATGACTGTTGATATTTACAGTCCAAGCAATAATGACACCCACACACCCACCACCCCATTAATGACTTGATATTTACAGTCCAAGCACTGTAATAACACCCACACACTAACCACCCTATGAATGACTGTTGGTATTTACAGTCCAAGCACTATAATGACACCCACACACCCACCACCCCATGAATGACTGCTGATATTTATAGTCCAAGCACTGTAATGACACCCTCACACCCACCACCCCATTAATGACTCTTGATATTTACAGTCAAAGCACTGTAATGACACCCACACACCGACCACCCCATGAATTATGGTTGATATTTACAGTCCATGCACTATAATGACACCCACACACCCATTACCCCATTAATGACTGTTGATATTTACAGTCCAAGCACTCTAATGACACCCATCACCTTATGAATGACTGTTGATATTTACAGTCTAAGCACTCTAATGACACCCACACACCCACTACCTTATAATTGACTTTTGATATTTACAGTCCAAGCAATGTAATGACACTCAAACACCCACCACTCTATAAATGACTGTTGATATTTTCAGTCCAAGCACTGTAATGACATCCACACACCCATCACCCCATTAATGACTGTTGATATTTACAGTTAAAGCACTAATGACACCCTCCACCCAATGAATGACTTGATATTTACAGTCCAAGTACTGTAATGACACCCACACACGCACCACCCCATTAATGACTGTTGATATTTACAGTCCAAGCACTGTAATGAAACCCACAACCATATGAATGACTGTTGATAATTACAATCAAAACACTGTAATGACACCCGCACACCCACCACACCATGAATGACTGTTGATATTTACAGTCCAAGCACTGTAATGACACCCACACAACAACCACCCCAAAAATGACTGTTGATATTTACAGTCCAAGCACTGTAATGACACACACACACCCACCACTCCATGAATGACTGTTGATATTTACAGTCCAAGCTCTGTAATAACACTCACACACCTAACACACTATTAATGACTGTTGATATTTACAGTCCAAGCACTGTAATGCCACCCACCACCCCATGAATGACTGTTGATATTTACAGTCAAAGCACTAATGACACCCACCAGCCTATGAATGACTTGATATTTACAGTCTAAGCACTACAATGACACCCACACACCCACTACCCCATAAATGACTGTTGATATTTACAGTCCAAGCACTGTAATGACACCCACACACACACCACTGCATGATTGACTGTTGATATTTATAGTCCAAGCTCAGTAATGACACCCTCACACTCACCAACCCATAAATGACTGTTGATATTTTCAGTCCAATCACTGTAATGACACCCACACACCCACCACCCCATAAATGACTGTAAATATTTTCAGTCCAAGCACTGTAATGGCATCCACACACCTACCACCCCATGAATAACTGTTAACATTTACAGTCTGAGCACTGTAATGACACCCACACACCCACCACCAAATGATTGACTGTTGATATTTACAGTCCAAGCACTGTAATGACACACTCACACCCACCACCCAATAAATGACTGTTGATAATTACAGTCTAAGCACTGTAATGACACCCACACAACAACCACCACATAAATGACCGTTGATATTTACAGTCAAAACACTGTAATGACACCCCAACACCCCCGACCCCATGAATTATAGTTGATATTTACAGTCCAAGCACTGTAATGAACCTCACACACCCACCACCCCATGAATGACTGTTTAAATTTACAGTCCAAGCACTCTAATGATACCCACCACCCTATGAATAACTGTTGATATTTACAATCAAAACACTGTAATGACACCCATACACCCACCACCCCATGAAAGACTGTTGATATTTACAGTCCAAGCACTGTAATGACACCCTCACACCCACCACCCCATGTTTGACTGTTGATATTTACATTCCTAGCACTGTAATGACACCACCATACCCGACACCCCATAAATTATTTTTTATATTTACAGTACAAGCACTGTAATGACACCCACACAACCACCACCCCATGAATGACTGTTGATATTTACAGTCCAAGCACTGTAATGAAACCCACAACCATATGAATGACTGTTGATAATTACAATCAAAACACTGTAATGACACCCACATACCTATCACCCTATAAATGACTGTTGATATATACAGTCCAAACACTGTAATTCCACCCACCACCCCATGATTGACTGTTGATATTTACAGTCCAATCACTGTAATGACATCCACACACCCACCACCCCATGAATGACTGTTGATATTTACAGTCCAAGCAATAATGACACCCACACACCCACCACCCCATTAATGACTTGATATTTACAGTCCAAGCACTGTAATAACACCCACACACTAACCACCCTATGAATGACTGTTGGTATTTACAGTCCAAGCACTATAATGACACCCACACACCCACCACCCCATGAATGACTGCTGATATTTATAGTCCAAGCACTGTAATGACACCCTCACACCCACCACCCCATTAATGACTCTTGATATTTACAGTCAAAGCACTGTAATGACACCCACACACCGACCACCCCATGAATTATGGTTGATATTTACAGTCCATGCACTATAATGACACCCACACACCCATTACCCCATTAATGACTGTTGATATTTACAGTCCAAGCACTCTAATGACACCCATCACCTTATGAATGACTGTTGATATTTACAGTCTAAGCACTCTAATGACACCCACACACCCACTACCTTATAATTGAATTTTGATATTTACAGTCCAAGCAATGTAATGACACTCAAACACCCACCACTCTATAAATGACTCTTGATATTTTCAGTCCAAGCACTGTAATGACATCCACACACCCATCACCCCATTAATGACTGTTGATATTTACAGTTAAAGCACTAATGACACCCTCCACCCAATGAATGACTTGATATTTACAGTCCAAGTACTGTAATGACACCCACACACGCACCACCCCATTAATGACTGTTGATATTTACAGTCCAAGCACTATAATGACACCCACACACCCATCACCTCATTAATGACTGTTGATATTTATAGTACAAGCACTGTAATGATACCCACCACCTTATGAATAACTGTTGATATTTACAATCAAAACACTGTAATGACACCCATACACCCACCACCCCATGAAAGACTGTTGATATTTACAGTCCAAGCACTGTAATGACACCCTCACACCCACCACCCCATGTTTGACTGTTGATATTTACATTCCTAGCACTGTAATGACACCACCACACCCGACACCCCATGAATTATTTTTTATATTTACAGTACAAGCTCTGTAATGACACCCACACAACCACCATCCCATGAATGACTGTTGATATTTACAGTCCAAGCACTGTAATGAAACCCACAACCATATGAATGACTGTTGATAATTACAATCAAAACACTGTAATGACACCCACATACCTATCACCCTATGAATGACTGTTGATATATACAGTCCAAACACTGTAATTCCACCCACCACCCCATGATTGACTGTTGATATTTACAATCCAATCACAGTAATGACATCCACACACCCACCACCCCATGAATGACTGTTGATATTTACAGTCCAAGCAATAATGACACCCACACACCCACCACCCCATTAATGACTTGATATTTACAGTCCAAGCACTGTAATGACACCCACACACTAACCACCCCATCAATGACTGTTGGTATTTACAGTCCAAGCACTATAATGACACCCACACACCCACCACCCCATGAATGACTGTTGATATTTATAGTCCAAGCACTGTAATGACACCCTCACACCCACCACCCCATTAATGACTCTTGATATTTACAGTCCAAGCACTGTAATGACACCCACACACCGACCACCCCATGAATTATGGTTGATATTTACAGTCCATGCACTTTATTGACACCCACACACCTATTACCCCGCTAATGACTGTTGATATTTACGGTCCAAGCACTCTAATGACACCCATCACCCTATGAATGACTGTTGATATTTACAGTCTAAGCACTCTAATGACACCCACACACCCAATACTTTATGATTGAATTTTGATATTTACAGTCCAAGCAATGTAATGACACCCAAACACCCACCACTCTATAAATGACTGTTGATGTTTTTAGTCCAACCACTGTAATGACATCCACACACCCATCACCCCATTAATGACTGTTGATATTTACAGTCAAAGAACTTATGACACCCTCCACCCAATGAATGACTTGATATTTACAGTCCAAGCACTGTAATGACACCCACACATGCACAACCCCATTAATGACTGTTGATATTTACAGTCCAAGCACTATAATGACACCCACACACCCATCAACTAATGAATGACTGTTGATATTTATAGTCCAAGCACTGTAATGACACCCTCACACCCACCACCCCATAAATGATTGTTGATATTTATAGTCCAAGCACTGTAATGACACCCCAACACCCACGACCCCATTAATTATAGTTGATATTTACAGTCCAAGCACTGTAATGACACCCACACACCCACAACCCCATGAATGACTGTTGATATTTACAGTCCAAGCACTCTAATGATACCCACAACCCCATGAATGACTATTGGTATTTAGAGTCCAAGCACTTTAATAACACTCACACACCCACCACCCTATGAATGACTGTTGATAGTTACAGTTCAAGCACTGTAATGACACCCACACCCCCACCACCCTATGAATGTCTGTTGATATTTACACTCCAAACACTGTAATGACAACCACACACCCACCACCCAATAAATGACTGTTGATATTTACTGTCCAACCACTGTAATCACACACACATACCCATCACCCTATAAATGACTATTGATATATACAGTCTAAGCAACGTAATTCTACCCACCTCCCCATGATTGACTGTTGATATTTACAGTCCAAGCACTGTAATGACATTCACACACCCACCACCTAATGAATGACTGTTGATATTTACAGTCCAAGCACTGTAATGCCACCCAACACCCCATGAATGACTGTTGATATTTACAGTCCAAACAATAATGACACCCACACACCCACCACCCCATTAATGACTTGATATCTACAGTCCAAGCACTGTAATGACACACACACACTAACCACCCCATAAATAACTGTTGGTATTTACTGTCCAAGCACTATAATGACACCCAAACACCCACCACCCCATGAATGACTGTTGATATTTACAGTCCAATCACTGTAATGACACCCACACACCCACTACCTCATGATTGACTGTTGATATATACAGTCCAAGCAATGTAATGACACCTAAACACCCACCACTCTATAAATGACTGTTAATATTTTCAGTCCAAGCACTGTAATGACATTCACACCCCCATCACCCCATTAATGACTGTTGATATTTACAGTCAAAGCACTAATGACACCCCCCACCCCATGAATGACTTAATATTTACAGTCCAAGCACTGTAATGACACCCCAACATCCACGACCCCATGAATTATAGTTGATATTTACAGTCCAAGCACAGTAATGACACCCATACACCAACAACCCCATTAATGACTGTTGATATTTACTGTCCAAGCACTGTAATGACTCCCACACACCAACCACCCCAGGATTGACTGTTGATATTTACAGTCCAAGCACTTTAATGACACCCCCACACCAACCATCCCATGAATTATGTTTGATATTTACAGTCCTAGCACTGTAAAGACAACCACACAACCACCACCCCATGAATGAATTGATAATTACAGTTTATGCACTGTAATGACACCCACCACCCTATGAATGACTGTTGATAATTACAATCAAAACACTGTAATGACACCCACACACCCACCACCCCATGATTGACTGTTGATATTTACACTCCAAGCACTATAATGACATCCACACACCCACCACCCATTGAATGACTGTTGATATTTACAGTCCAAACTCTGTAATGACACTCACACACCCACCACCCTATGAATGACTGTTGATATTTACAGTCCAAGCAATGTAATGACACCCACACATCCACCACCCCATAACTGATGGTTGATATATTATATTCCAAGCACTGTCATGACACCCACACACCCACCACCCCATAAATGACTCGTGATATTTTCAGTCTAATCACTGTAATGACATCCACACACCCACCACTCCATGAATGACCTGTTAATATTTACAGTCCAAGCACTCTAATGACACCCACCACCCTCTGAATGACTGTTGATATTTACATTCAAAGCACTGTAATAACACCCACACAACCATCACCCCAAAAATGACTGTTGATATTTACAGTCCAAGCACTGTAATGACACCCACACATCCACCACTCCATGAATGACTGTTGATATTTACAATCCAAGGTCTGTAACAACACTCACACACCCACCACCCTATAAATGACTGTTGATAGTTACAGTCCAAGCACTGTAATGACACCCACACCCCCACCACCCTATGATTGACTATTGATATCTACAGTCCAAGCAATTTAATGACACTCAAACACCCACCACCCTAAAAATGACTGTTGATATTTACAGTCCAAGCACTGTAATGACACTCACATACCCATCAACCTATGAATGACTGTTGATATATACAGTCCAAGCACTGTAATTCCACCCAGCACCCTATGAATGACTGTTGATCTTTACAGTCAAAGCACTGTAATGACACCCCAACACCCACGACCCCATGAATTATAGTTGATATTTACAGTCTAAGCACTGTAATGACACCAACACACACACAACCCCTTGAATGACTGTTGATATTTACAGTCCAAGCACAATAATGATACCCACCACCCTATGAATGACTGTTAATATTTACAATTAAATCACTGTAATGACACCCATACACCCACCACCCCATGAATGACTGTTGATATTTACCGTCCAAGCACTGTAATAACACTCACACACCCACCACCCGTAAATTATGGTTGATATTTACAGTCCAAGCACTGTAATAACACCCACACAACCACTACCCCATTAATGACTGTTGATATTTACAGACCAAGGACTGTAATGACACCCACCACCCTATGAATGACTGTTGATAATTACAAACAAAACACTGTAATGACACCCATACACCCACTACCCCATTAATGACTGTTAATATTTACAGTCCAAGCACTGTAATGACATCCACACACCCACCACCCCATGAATGACTGTTGATATTTACAGTCCAAGCTCTGTAATGACACTCACACACCCACCACCCTATGAATGACTGTTGATATTTACAGTCCAAGCACTGTAATGACACCCACTCACCCACTACCTCATGATTGACTGTTGATATTTACAGTCCAAGCACTGTAATGACACCCACACACACAAAACCCCATGAACGACTGTTGATATTTACAGTCCAAGCACTGTAATGATACCCACCACCCTATGAATGACTGTTGATATTTACAATCAAAACACTGTAATGACACCCATACACCCACGACCCCATGAATGACTGTTGATATTTACAGTCTAAGCACTGTAATGACACCCACACACCCACAACCCCTTAAATGACTGTTGATATTTACAGTCCAAGCACTATAATGATACCCACCACCCTATGAATGACTGTTAATATTTACAATTAAATCACTGTAATGACACCAACACACTTACCACCCCATGATTGACTGTTAATATTTACAGTCCAAGCACTATAATGACATCCACACACCCACGACCCCATGAATGACTGTTGATATGTACAATCCAAGCACTGTAATGTCACCCACACACCCACCACCCCATAAATGATGGTTGATATTTATAGTCCAAGCACTGTAATGACACCCACACACCCACCACCCAATAAATGACTGTTGATATTTTCAATCCAAGCACTGTAATGATACCCACCACCCTATGAATGACTGTTGATATTTACAATCAAAACACGGTAATGACACCAATACACCCACGAACCCATGAATGACTGTTGATATTTAGTGTTCAAGCACTGTAATGACACCCACACACCCACCACCCCATGAATAAATGTTGATACTTACAGTCCAGGCACTGTAATGACACCCACACACCCACCACCCCATGATTGACTGTTGATATTTACAGTCCAAGCACTGTAATGACACCAACACACCCATCACCCTATGAATGACTGTTGATATTTAGTGTCCAAGCAGTGTAATGACACCCACACACCCACCACCCCATGAATGAATGTTGATACTTACAGTCCAGGCACTGTAATGACACTAACACACCCACCACCCCATGATTGACTGTTGATATTTACAGTCCAAGCACTGTAATGACACCCACACACCCATCACCCTATGAATGACTGTTGATATTTACAGTCCAAGCACTGTAATGCCACCCACCACCCCATGATTGACTGTTGATATTTTTAGTCCAAGCAATGTAATGACACCCAAACACCCACCACCCTATAAATGACTGTTGATATTTACAGTCCTAGCACTGTAATGACACCCACACACCCATCACCCTATGAATGACTGTTGATATTTACAGTCAAAGCACTGTAATGACACCCCAACACCCACGACCCCATAATTATAGTTGATATATACAGTCCAAGCACTGTAATGACAAACACACACCAACAACAAAATGAATGACTGTTGATATTTTCAGTTGAAGGACTGTAATGACATCCACACACCCACCACCCCATTAATGGCGGTTAATATTTATAGTCCAACCACTCTAATGACACTCACCACCCTGTGAATGACTGTTGATATTTAGAGTCAAAGCACTGTAATAATACCCACACACTCACCGCCCCATGAATGACTGTTGATATTCACAGTCCAAGCACTGTAATGACACCCACACAAACACCACCCAATGAATGATGGTTGATATTCACAGTCCAAGCACTGTAATGACACCCACCACCCCATGATTAACTGTTGATATTTACAATCCAAGCAATGCAATGACACCCAAACACCTACCACCCCATGAATTATAGTTGATATTTACAGTCCAAGCACTGTAATGCCACCCACCATCCCATGAATGACTGTTGATATTTACAGTCCAAGCAATAATGACACACACACCCACCACCCCATTAATAACTTGATATTTACAGTCCAAGCACTGTAATGACACCCACACACCAACCACCCCATGAATGACTGTTTGTATTTACAGTTCAAGCACTATAATGACACCCACACCCACCACCCCATGAATGACTGTTGATATTTACAGTCCGAACACTTTAATGACAACCTCACACCCACCACCCCATGAATGACTCTTGATATTTACAGTCAAAGCACTGTAATGACACCAACACATCGACCACCCCATAAATTATGGTTCATATTTACAGTCCATGCACTATAATGACACCCATACTCTCACCACCCTATTAATGACTGTTGATATTTACAGTCCAAGCACTCTAATGACACCCACCACCCTATGAATGACTGTTGATATTTACAGTCCAAGCACTATAATGACAACCACACACACACCATTTCATGAATGACTGTTGATATTTAAAGTCCAAGCAATGTAATGACACCCTAACACCCACAACCCTATGAATAACTTTTGATATTTACAGTCAAAGCACTGTAATAAAACCCACACCCATACCACCCCATGAGTTATGGTTGATATTTACAGTCAAAGCACTGTAATGACACCCACACACCCACAACCCTATGAATGAATGTTGATATTTTCAGTCCGAGCACTCTATTGATACCCACAACCCTATGAATGACTGTTGATATTTACAATCAAAACACTGTAATGACACCCACACACACACCACCCCATGATTGACTGTTAATATTTACAGTCCAAGCACTGTAATGTCATCCCCACACCAGCCACCCCATGAATTATGGTTGATAATTACAGTCCAAGCACTGTAATGACACCCACACAACAACCATCCCATAAATGACTGTTGATATTTACAGTCCAAGCAATGTAATGACATCCACCACCCTATAAATGACTGTTAATATTTACAATCAAAACACTGTAATGACACCCACACACCCACCACCCAATGAATGACTGTTGAAATTTACAGTCAAAACACTCTAATGACACCCACCACCCTCTAAATGACTGTTGATATTTACAGTCAAATCACTGTAATAACACCCACACACCCACCACACCATAAATGACTTCATATTTACAGTCCAAGCACTGTAATGACACCCACACCCCCACCACCCCATGAATGACTGTTGATATATACAGTCTAAGCACTATAATGACACCCACACACCCACCACCCCATGAAAGACTGTTGATATTTACAGTCGAAGCCCTGTAATGATACACTCACACCCACAACCCCATGAATGACTGTTGATATTTACATTCAAAGAAATGTAATGACATCAACACACCAACCACCCCATGAATTATGGTTGATATTTACAGTCCAAGCACTGTAAAGACACCAACACACACACAATACCCCATTAATGACTGTTGATATTTAAAGTCCAAGCACTCTAATGACACCCACCACCCTATTAATGACTGTTGATATATACAATCGCAGAACTGTAATAACACAAACACACCCACCACCCCATTAATGACTGTTGATATTTACAGTCCAAGCACTGTAATGACAGCCACACACCCACCACCCCATGAATGACTGTTGATATTTACAGTCTAAGCACTCTCATGACACCCACAACCCCAATAATGACTGTTGATATTTACAGTCCAAGCACTGTAATGACACCCACACACCCACCAACCCATGAATGACTGTTGATATTTACAGTCCAAGCTCTGTAATGACACTCACACACCCACCACCCTATGAATGACTGTTGATATTTACAGTCTAAGCAATGTAATGACACCCACACACCCACCACCCAATGAATGATGGTTGAAATTTACAGACCAAGAACAGTAATGACACTGACACACTCACAACCCCATGAATGACTGTTGATATTAACAATCCAAGCACTGTAATGACACCCACACACCCACCATCTCATGAATGACTGTTGATATTTTCATTCCAAGCACTGTAATGCCATCCACACACCCACCACCCCATGAAAGACTGTTGATATTTTTAGTCCAAGCCATGTAATGACATCCACATACTCACCAACCTATGAATGACTGTTAATATTTACCGTCCAAGCACTGTAATGACACCCACACTCCCACCACCCCATAAATGACTGTTGATATTAATAGTCCAAGCACTGTAATAACATCCACACATCCACCACCCAATGAATGACTGCTAATATTTACAGTCCAAGAACTGTAATGACACCCACACACTCACCACCCCATGAATGACTGTTAATATTTACAGTCAAAACACTGTAATGACACCCACACACCCACCACCCCATGAATGACTGTTGATAATTACAGTCCAAGCACTGTAATGACACCCCGACACCCACCACCCCATGATTGACTGTTGATATTTATAGTCCAAGCACTGTAATGACACCCAAACACCTACCACCCCATGAATGACTGTTGATATTTACAGTCCAAGCACTGTAATGACAACCACACACCCATCACCCCAGGAATGACTGTTGATATTTACATTCAAAGCACTGTAATAACACCCACACACCCACCACCCCATAAATGACTTGATATTTACAGTCCAAGCACTGTAATGACACCCACACACCCACCACCCCATGAATGACTATTGATATTTACAGTTTATGCACTACAATGACACCCACACACCCACCACCCCATGAATGACTGTTGATATTTACAGTCCAAGCTCTCTAATGATACACTCACACCCACCACCCCATGAACGACTGTTGATATTTACAGTCAAAGAATGTAATGACACCAACACACCGACCACCCCATGAATTATGGTTGATATTTACAGTCCAAGCACTGTAATGACACCAACACACACGCAATACCCCATTAATGACTGTTAATATTTACAGTCCAAGCACTCTAATGACACCCACTACCCTATGAATGACTGTTGATATTTACAGTCCAAGCGCTGTAATGACAGCTACACACCAACCACCCCATGAATGACTGTTGATATTTACAGTCTAATCACTCTTATGACACCCACAACCCCAATAATGACTGTTGATATTTACAGTCCAAGCACTGTAATGACACCCACACACCCACCACCATATGAATGACTGTTGATA
Organism: Petrolisthes cinctipes; assembly: GCA_033782935.1. Taxonomy (NCBI): domain Eukaryota; kingdom Metazoa; phylum Arthropoda; class Malacostraca; order Decapoda; family Porcellanidae; genus Petrolisthes; species Petrolisthes cinctipes. Next base: position 373,640 of record JAWQEG010000858.1, read on the forward strand.
TTTACAGTCCAAGCTCTGTAATGACACTCACACACCCACCACCCTATGAATGACTGTTGATATTTACAGTCCAAGCAATGTAATGACACCCACACACCCACCACCCAATGAATGATGGTTGAAATTTACAAACCAAGAACTGTATTGACACAAACACACTCACCACCCCATGAATGACTGTTGATATTAACAGTCCAAGCACTGTAATGACACCCACACACCCACCACCCCAAGAATGACTGTTGATATTTTCATTCCAAGCACTGTAATGCCATCCACACACCCACCACCCCATGAATGACTGTTAATATTTACAGTCCAAGCTTTGTAATGACACTCACACACCCACCACCCTATGAATGACTGTTGATATTTACAGTCCAAGCACTGTAATGAAACCCACACACCCACCACCCTATTAATGATGGTTGATATTTATAATCCAAGAACTGTAATGACACCCACACACCCACCACCCCATGAAAGACTGTTGATATTTTTAGTCCAAGCACTGTAATGACATCCACACACTCACCAACCTATGAATAACTATTAATATTTACAGTACAAGCACTCTAATGACACTCACCACCCCTTGGATGACTGTTAATATTTGCAGTCCAAACACTGTAATGACACCCACACACCCACCACCCAATGAATGATGGTTAAATTTTACAGACCAAGAACTGTAATGACACAGACACACTCACCACCCCATGAATGACTGTTGATATTAACAGTCCAAACACTGTAATGATACAAACACACCCACCACCCCATGAATGACTGTTGATATTTTCATTCCAAGCACTGTAATGCCATCCACACACTCACCACCTAATGAATGACTGTTAATATTTACAGTCCTAGCACTGTAATGACACCCACACTCCCACCACCCCATGAATGACTGTTGATATTAATAGTCCAAGCACTGTAATGACATCCACACATCCACCACCCCATGTATTACTGTTAATATTTACAGTCCAAGAACTGTAATGTCACCCACACACTCACCACCCCTTGATCGACTGTTAATATTTACAGTCAAAACACTGTAATGACACCCACACACCCACCACCCCATTAATGACTGTTGATAATTACAGTCCTAGCACTGTAATGACACCACGACACCCACCACCCCATGATTGACTGTTGATATTTATAGTCCAAGCACTGTAATGACACCCAAACACCTACCACCCCATGAATGACTGTTGATATTTACAGTCCAAGCACTGTAATGACAACCACACACCCATCACCCCAGGAATGACTGTTGATATTTACATTCAAAGCACTGTAATGACATCACCACACCCACCACCCCATGAATTATGGTTGATATTTACAGTCCAAGCACTGTAATGACACCCACATACCCAACAACCCATGAATGACTGTTGATAATTACAGTCCAAGCACTCTAATGACACCCACAACCCAATGATTGACTGTTGATATTTACAGTCCAAGTACTGTAATGACACCCACACACCAACCACTACATAAATGACTGTTGATATTTACAGTCTAAGCACTATAATGACACCCACACAACCACCACCCCAAGAATGACTGTTGATATTTACAGTCCAAGCATTGTAATGACACTTACACACCAACCAACCGATGAATAACTATAGATATTTAAAGTCCAAGCCCTGTAATGACAACCCAACACCAACCACTAAATGAATGACTGTTAATATTTACAGTCTGAGCACTGTAATGACACTCACACACACCACCCTATGAATGACTGTTGAGATTTACAGTCCAAGCACTGTAATGATACCCACACACCCACCACCCCATGAAAGACTGTTGATATTTACAGTCCAAGCACTGTTATGATACCCTTACACCCACCACCTCATGAACGACTGTTGATATTTACAGTCAAATCACTGTAATGACACCAACACACCGACAACCCCATGAATTATGGTTGATATTTACAGTCCAAGCACTGTAATGACACCAACACACACACACTACCCCATTAATGACTGTTGATATTTACAGTCCAAGCACTCTAATGACACCCACCAACCTATGAATGACTGTTGATATTTACAATCAAAGAACTGTAATAACACACACCCACCCATAACCCCATGTAAGACTGTTGATATTTACAGTCCAAGCACTGTAATGACAGTCACACACCCACTACCCCATAAATGACTGTTGATATTTACAGTCCAAGCTCTGTAATGACACTCACACACCCACCACCCTATGAAGGACTGTTGATATTTACAGTCCAAGCACTGTAATGAAACCCACACACCCACCACCCTATATATGATGGTAGATATTTATAGTCCAAGCACTGTAATGACACCCACACACCCACCACCCCATGTAAGACTGTTGATATTTTTAGTCCAAGCACTGTAATGACATCCACACACTCACCAACCTATGAATGACTGTTATAATATACAGTCCAAGCACTCGAATGACACCCACCACCCCATGGATGACTGTTAATATTTGCAGTCCAAACTCTGTAATGACACCCACACACCCACCACCCAATGAATGATGGTTGAAATTTACAGACCAAGACCTGTAATGACACCACCACACCCACCACACCATGAATTATGGTTGATATTTACAGTCCAAGCACTACAATGACACCCACACACTCACCAACCCATGAATTACTGTTGATATTTACAGTCCAAGCACTCTAATGACACCCTCCACCCTATAAATGACTGTTAATATTTACAATCAAAACATTGTAATGACACCCACACACCCACCACCCCAAGAATGACTGTTGATATTTACAGTCAAAGCACTGTTATGACACCCACACACCCACCACTACATAAATGACTGTAGATATTTACAGTCTAAGCCCTGTAATGACACTAACACACCCACAACACTTTGAATGACTGTTGAGATTTACTGTCCAAGCACTGTAATGATACCCACACACCCTCCACCCTATGAATGACTCTTGATATTTACAATCAAAACACAGTAATGACACCCACACACCCACCACCCCATTAATTACTGTTGATATTTACAGTCCAAGCACTGTAATGACAACCCAACACACCCACCACCCCATGAATGACTGTTGATATTTACAGTTCAAGCTTTCTAATGATACACTCACACCCACCACCCCATGAACGACTGTTGATATTTACAGTCAAAGAACTGTAATGACACCAACACACACACAATACCCCATTAATGACTGTTGATATTTACAGTCCAAGCACTCTAATGACACCCACCACCCTATGAATGACAGTTGATATATACAATCAAAGAACTGTAATAACACAAACACACCTACCACCCCATGAATGACTGTTGATATTTACAGTCCAAGCACTGTAATGACAGCCACACACCAACCACCCCATGAATGACTGTTGATATTTACAGTCTAAGCACTCTCATGACACCCACAACACCAATAATGACTGTTGATATTTACAGTCCAAGCACTGTAATGACACCCACACACCCACCACCATATGAATGACTGTTGATATTTACCGTCCAAGCTCTGTAATGACACTCACACACCCACCACCCTATGAATGACTGTTGATATTTACAGTCCAAGCAATGTAATGACACCCACACACTCACCACCCCATGAATGACTGTTGATATTAACAGTCCAAGCACTGTAATGACACCCACACACCCACCACCCCAAGAATGACTGTTGATATTTTCATTCCAAGCACTGTAATGCCATCCACACACCCACCACCTAATGAATGACTGTTAATATTTACAGTCCAAGCTTTGTAATGACACTCACACACCCACCACCCTATGAATGACTGTTGATATTTACAGTCCAAGCACTGTAATGAAACCCACACACCCACCACCCTATTAATGATGGTTGATATTTATAATCCAAGCACTGTAATGACACCCACACACCCACCACCCCATGAAAGACTGTTGATATTTTTAGTCCAAGCACTGTAATGACATCCACACACTCACCAACCTATGAATGACTGTTAATATTTACAGTACAAGCACTCTAATGACACCCACCACCCCTTGGATGACTGTTAATATTTGCAGTCCAAACACTGTAATGACACCCACACACCCACCACCCAATGAATAATGGTTAAACTTTACAGACCACGAACTGTAATGACACAGACACACTCACCACCCCAAGAATGACTGTTGATATTAGCAGTCCAAGCACTGTAATGACACCCATACATCCATCACCCCATGAATGACTGTTGATATTTACAGTCATAGCTCTGTAATGACAACCATACACCCATCACCCCATGAATGACTGTTGATATTTACATTCAAATCACGGTAAAAACACCACCACACCTACCACCCCATGAATTATGGTTGATATTTAAAGTCCAAGCACTGTAATGACATCCGCACACTCACCACCCCATAAATAACTGTTGATATTTACAGTCCAAGCACTCTAATGACACCCACACACTCACCACTACATAAATGACTGTAGATATTTACAGTCCAATCCCTGTAATGACACTCACACACCCACCACCCTATGAATGACTGTTGAGATTTACTGTCCAAGCACTGTAATGATACCCCACACCCTCCACCCTATGAATGACTGTTGATATTTACAGTCCAAGCATAGTAATGACACCCACACACCCATCACCCCATAATTGACTGTTGATATTTACCGTCCAAGCACTGTAATGACACCCACAAACCCACCACCCCATTGAAGACTGTTGATATTTTTAGTCCAAGCACTGTAATGACATCCACACACTCACCAACCTACGAATGACTGTTATTATTTACAGTCTAAGCACTCTAATGACAACCACCACCCCATGGATGACTATTAATATTTGCAGTCCAAACTCTCTAATGACACCCACACACCCACCTCCCAATGAATAATGGTTGAAATTTACAGACCAAGAACTGTAATGACACAGACACACTCACCACTTCATTAATGACTGTTGATATTAACTGTCCAAGCACTGTAATGACACCCACACACCCACCACAACATGAATGACTGTTGATATTTTCAGTCCAAGCACTGTAATGACATCCACACACCCACCACCTCATGAATGTGTGTGAATATTTACAGTCTAAGCAATGTAATGACACCCACACACCCACAACCCCATTAATGACTGTTGATATTATTAGTCCAAGCACTGTAATGACATCCACACATCCACCACCCCATGAATGACTGTTATTATTTACAGTCCAAGAACTGTAATGACACCCACACACTCACCACCCCATGAATGACTGTTAATATTTACAGTCAAAACACTGTAATGACACCCACACACCCAGCACCCCATGAATGACTAATGATAATAACAGTCCAAGCACTGTAATGACACCCCGACAACCACCACCCCATAATTGACTGTTGATATTTATAGTCCAAGCACTGTAATGACACCCAAACACCTACCACCCCATGAATGACTGTTGATATTTACAGTCCAATCTCTGTAATGACAACCACACACCCATCACCCAATGAATGACTGTTGATATTTACATTCAAAGCACTGTAATGACACCACCACAAACAGCACACCATTAATTATGGTTGATTTTAACAGTCCAAGCACTGTAATGACACACACACACCCACCACCCCAAGAATGACTGTTGATATTTACAGTCCAAGCACTGTAATGACACCCACACACCCACCACTACATAAATGACTGTAGATATTTACAGTCTAAGCCCTGTAATGACACTAACACACCCACCACACTTTGAATGACTGTTGAGATTTACTGTCCAAGCACTGTAATGATACCCACACACCCTCCACCCTATGAATGACTCTTGATATTTGCAATCAAAACACAGTAATGACACCCACACACCCACCACCCCATTAATTACTGTTGATATTTACAGTCCAAGCACTGTAATGACAACCCAACACACCCACCACCCTATGAATGACTGTTGATATTTACAGTCTAAGCACTATAATGACACATACACACCCACCACCCCATGAATGACTGTTGATATTTACAGTCCAAGCTCTCTAATGATACACTCACACCCACCACCCCATGAACGACTGTTGATATTTACATTCAAAGAACTGTAATGACACCAACACACCGACCACCCCATGAATTATGGTTGATATTTACAGTCCAAGCACTGTAATGACACCAACACACACACAATACCCCATTAATGACTGTTGATATTTACAGTCCAAGCACTCTAATGACACCCACCACCCTATGAATGACTGTTGATATATACAATCAAAGAACTGTAATAACACAAACACACCCACCACCCTATGAATGACTGTTGATATTTACAGTCCAAGCGCTGTAATGACAGCCACACACCAACCATCCCATGAATGACTGTTGATATTTACAGTCTAAGCACTCTCATGACACCCACAACACCAATAATGACTGTTGATATTTACAGTCCAAGCACTGTAATGACACCCACACACCCACCACCATATGAATGGCTGTTGATATTTACAGTCCAAGCTCTGTAATGACACTCACACACCCACCACCCTATGAATGACTGTTGATATTTACAGTCCAAGCAATGTAATGACACCCACACACCCACCACCCAATGAATGATGGTTGAAATTTACAAACCAAGAACTGTAATGACACAGACACACTCACCACCCCATTAATGACTGTTGATATTAACTTTCCAAGCACTGTAATGACACCCACACACCCACCACCCCAAGAATGACTGTTGATATTTTCATTCCAAGCACTGTAATGCCATCCACACACCCACCACCCCATGAATGACTGTTAATATTTACAGTCCAAGCTTTGTAATGACACTCACACACCCACCACCCTATGAATGACAGTTGATATTTACAGTCCAAGCACTGTACTGAAACCCACACACCCACCACCCTATTAATGATGGTTGATATTTATAATCCAAGCACTGTAATGACACCCACACACCCACCACCCCATGAAAGACTGTTGATATTTTTAGTCCAAGCACTGTAATGACATCCACACACTCACCAACCTATAAATGACTGTTAATATTTTCAGTCCAAGCACTGTAATGACATCCACACACCCACCACCTTATGAATGACTGTTAATATTTACAGTCCAAGCACTGTAATGACACCCACACACCCACCACCCAATCTATGACTGTTGATATTATTAGTCCAAGCACTGTAATGACATCCACACATACACCACCCCATGAATGACAGTAAATATTTACAGTCCAAGAACTGTAATGACACCCACACACTCACCACCCCATGAATGACTGTTGATATTTACAGTCAAAAACACTGTAATGACACAAACACACCCACAACCACATGAATGACTATTGATAATTACAATCCAAGCACTGTAATTACACCAAGACACCCACTACCCCATGATTAACTGTTGATATTTATAGTCCAAGCACTGTAATGACACCCAAACACCAACCACCCCATGAATGACTGTTGATATTTACAGTCATAGCTCTGTAATGACAACCACACACCCATCACCCCATGAATGACTGTTGATATTTACATTCAAAGCACGGTAAAAACACCACCACACCTACCACCTCATGAATTATGGTTGATATTTAAAGTCCAAGCACTGTAATGACACCCACACACTCACCACCCCATGAATGACTGTTGATATTTACAGTCCAAGCACTCTAATGACACCCACACACTCACTACTACATAAATGACTGTAGATATTTACAGTCCAAGCCCTGTAATGACACTCACACACCCACAACCCTATGAATGACTGTTGAGATTTACTGTCCAAGCACTGTAATGATACCCCACACCCTCCACCCTATGAATGACTGTTGATATTTACAATCAAAACACTGTAATGACACCAACACACTAACCACCCCATGAATGACTGTTGATATTTACAGTCCAAGCATAGTAATGACACCCACACACCCATCACCCCATGATTGACTGTTGATATTTACCGTCCAAGCACTGTAATGACACCCACAAACCCACCACCCCATGGAAGACTGTTGATATTTTTAGTCCAAGCACTGTAATGACATCCACACACTCACCAACCTACGAATGACTGTTAATATTTACAGTCCAAGCACTCTAATGACACCCACCATCCCATGGATGACTATTAATATATGCAGTCCAAACTCTCTAATGACACCCACACACCCACCACCCAATGAATAATGGTTGAAATTTACAGACCAAGAACTGTAATGACACAGACACACTCACCACTTCATGAATGACTGTTGATATTAACAGTCCAAGCACTGTAATGACACCCACACACCCACCACCACATGAATGACTGTTGATATTTTCAGTCCAAGCACTGTAATGACATCCACACACCCACCACCTCATGAATGTGTGTTAATATTTACAGTCTAAGCAATGTAATGACACCCACACACCCACCACCCCATGAATGACTAATGATAATTACAGTCCAAACACTATAATGAAACCCCGACAACCACCACCCCATAATTGACTGTTGATATTTATAGTCCAAGCACTGTAATGACACCCAAACACCTACCACCCCATGAATGACTGTTGATATTTACAGTCCAATCTCTGTAATGACAACCACACACCCATCACCCAATGAATGACTGTTGATATTTACATTCAAAGCACTGTAATGACACCACCACAACCAGCACACCATGAATTATGGTTGATATTAACAGTCCAAGCACTGTAATGACACACACACACCCACCACCCCATGAATGACTGTTGATATTTACAGTCCAAGCGCTCTAATGACACCCTCCACCCTATGAATGACTGTTGATATTTACAAACAAAACACAGTAATGACACCCACACACCCACCACCCCATGAATGACTGTTGATATTTACAGTCAAAGCACTGTAATGACACCCACACACCCTCCACCCCATTAATGACTGTTGATATTTACAGTCCAAGCTCTGTAATGACACCCACACACCCATCACCCCATGAATGACTGTTGATATTTACATTAAAAGCACTGTAATGACACCCATACACCCACCACTACATAAATGACTGTAGATATTTACAGTACAAGCCCTGTAATGACACTCACACACCCTCCACCCTATAAATGACTGTTGAGATTTACTGTCCAATCACTGTAATGATACCCACATACCCACCACCCCATGAAAGACTGTTGATATTTAAAGTCCAAGCACTGTAATGAAAACCCAACTCCAACCACTAAATGAATGACTGTTAATATTTACAGTCTGAGCACTGTAATGACACCCACACATCCACCACCCCATGAATGACTGTTGATATTTACAGTCCAAGCACTCTAATGACACCCACCACCCTCTGAATGACTGTTGATATTTACAGTCAAAGCACTGTAATAACATCCACACACCCACGACCCCATAAATGACTGTTGATATTTTCATTCCAAGCACTGTAATGACACCCACCACCCCATGATTGTCTGTTGATATTTACAGAACAAGCAATATAATAACACCCTCACACCCACCACCCCATGAATGACTCTTGATATTTACAGTCAAAGCACTGTAATGACACCCACACACCAACCACCTCATGAATTATGGTTGATATTTACAGTCCATGCACTATAATGACACCCATACACTCACCACCCCATTAATGACTGTTGATATTTACCGTCCAAGCACTGTAATGACACCCACAAACCCACCACCCCATGGAAGACTGTTGATATTTTTAATCCAAGCACTGTAATGACATCCACACACTCACAAACCTACGAATGACTGTTAATATTTACAGTCCAAGCACTCTAATGACACCCACCACCCCATAGATGACTATTAATATTTGCAGTCCAAACTCTCTAATGACACCCACACGCCCACCACCTAATGAATAATGGTTGAAATTTACAGACCAAGAACTGTAATGACACAGACACACTCACCACTTCATGAATGACTGTTGATATTAACAGTCCAAGCACTGTAATGACACCCACACACCAACCACCACATGAATGACTGTTGATATTTTCAGTCCAAGCACTGTAATGACATCCACACACCCACCACCTCATGAATGTGTGTTAATATTTACAGTCTAAGCAATGTAATGACACCCACACACCCACAACCCCATCAATGACTGTTGATATTATTAGTCCAAGCACTGTAATGACATCCACACATCCACCACCCCATGAATGATTGTTATTATTTACAGTCAAAACACTGTAATGACACCCACACACCCACCACCCCATGAATGACTAATGATAATTACAGTCCAAGCACTGTAATGACACCCCGACAACCACCACCCCATAATTGACTGTTGATATTTATAGTCCAAGCACTGTAATGACACCCAAACACTTACCACCCCATGAATGACTGTTGATATTTACAGTCCAATCTCTGTAATGACAACCACACACCCATCACCCAATGAGTGACTGTTGATATTTACATTCAAAGCACTGTAATGACACCACCACAACCAGCACACCATGAATTATGGTTGATATTAACAGTCCAAGCACTGTAATGACACACACACACCCACCACCCAATGAATGACTGTTGATTTTTACAGTCCAAGCGCTCTAATGACACCCTCCACCCTATGAATGACTGTTGATATTTACAAACAAAACACAGTAATGACACCCACACACCCACCACCCCATGAATGACTGTTGATATTTACAGTCAAAGCACTATAATGACACCCACACACCCACCACCCCATTAATGACTGTTGATATTTACAGTCCAAGCTCTGTAATGACACCCACACACCCATCACCCCATGAATGACTGTTGATATTTACATTCAAAGCACTGTAATGACACCCACACACCCACCACTACATAAATGACTGTAGATATTTACAGTCCAAGCCCTGTAATGACACTCAAACACCCTCCACCCTATAAATGACTGTTGAGATTTACTGTCCAAGCACTGTAATGATACCCACATACCCACCACCCCATGAAAGACTGTTGACATTTAAAGTCCAAGCACTGTAATGACAACCCAACTCCAACCACTAAATGAATGACTGTTAATATTTACAGTCTGAGCACTGTAATGACACCCACACACCCATCACCCCATGAATGACTGTTGATATTTACAGTCCAAGCACTCTAATGACACCCACCACCCTCTGAATGACTGTTGATATTTACAGTCAAAGCACTGTAATAACATCCACACACCCACGACCCCATAAATGACTGTTGATATTTTCATTCCAAGCACTGTAATGACACCCACCACCCCATGATTGACTGTTGATATTTACAGTACAAGCAATGTAATGAATCCCTCACACCCACCACCCCATGAATGACTCTTGATATTTACAGTCAAAGCACTGTAATGACACCCACACACCGACCACCTCATGAATTATGGTTGATATTTACAGTCCATGCACTATAATGACACCCATACGCTCACCACCCCATTAATGACTGTTGATATTTACAGTCCAAGCACTCCAATGACACCCACCACCCTATGAATGACTGTTGATATTTACAGTCTAAGCACTCCAATGACCCCCACAAACCCACTACCTCATGATTGACTGTTGATATTTACAGTTTAAGCAATGTAATGACACCCAAACACCCACCACTCTATAAATGACTGTTGATATTTACAGTCCAAACCCTGTAATGACACCCACAAACCCACACCCCTATGAATGACTGTATGTATTTACAGTCCAAGCAATGTAATGCCACCCACACACCCACCACCCCATGAATGACTGTTGATATTATTAGTCCAAGCACTGTAATGACATTCACACATCAAGCACCCCATGAATGACTGTTAATATATACAGTCCAAGAACTGTAATGACACCCACACACTCATCACCCCATGAATGACTGTTGATATTTACAGTCCAAACACTGTAATGACACCCACACACCCACCACCCCATGAATGACTGTAGATAATTGCAGTCCAAGCACTGTAATGACACCCCAACACCCACCACCCCATGATTGACTGTTGATATTTATAGTCCAAATGCTGTAATGACACCCACACACCCATCACCCTATGAATGACTGTTGATATTTACAGTCCAAGCACTTTAATGCCACCCACACACCCACCCCCCCATGAATGACTGTTGATATTATTAGTCCAAGCACTGTAATGACATTCAAACATCCCTCACCCGATGAATGACTGTTAATATTTACAGCCCAAGAGCTGTAATGACACCCACACACTCACCACCCCATGAATGACTGTTGATATTTGCAGTCAAAACACTGTAATGACACCCACACACCCACCACCCAATGAATGACTGTAGCTAATTACAGTCCAAGCACTGTAATGACACCCTGACACCCACCACCCCTTGAATGACTGTTGATATTTACAGTCCAAGTTCTGTAATGACAACCACACACCCATCACCCTATGAATGACTGTTGATATTTACATTCAAAGCACTGTAATGACACCACCACACCCACCACCCCATGAATTATCGTTGATATTTACAGTCCAAGCGCTGTAATGACACCCACACACCCACTACCCCATGAATGACTGTTGATATTTACAGTCCAAGCATTCTAATGACACCCTAAACCCTATGAATGACTGTTGTTATTTACAATCAAAATACTGTAATGACACCCACACACCCACCACCCAATGAATGACTGTTGATATTTACAGTCCAAGCACTGTAATGACACCCACACACCCACCACCCCATGATTGACTGTTGATATTTACAGTCCAAGCACTGGAATGACACCCACACACCCACTACTACATAAATGACTGTTCATATTTACAGTGTAAGCACTGTAATGACACCCACACAACCACCACCCCAACAATGACTGTTGATATTTACAGTCCAAGCACTGTAATGACACTTACACACCCGCCTCCCCATGAATGACTGTAGATATTTACAGTCCAAGCCCTATAATGACCCTCACACACCCACCACCCTATGAATGACTGTTGATATTTAAAGTCCAAGCACTGTAATGACAACCCAACACCAACCACTAAATGAATGACTGTTAATATTTACAGTCTGTGCACTGTAATGACACCCACACACCAACCACCCAGTGAATGATGGTTGATATTTACAGTCCATGCACTGTAATGACATCCACACATCCACCACCCCATGAATGACTGTTAATATTTACAGTCCAAGAACTGTAATGACACCCACATACTCACTACACCATGAATGACTGTTGATATTTACAGTCAAAGCACTGTAATGACACCCACACACCCACCACCCCATGAATGACTGTTGATATTTACAGTTTAAGCACTGTAATGACACCCCGACACCCACAACCCCATGATTGACTGTTGATATTTGTAGTCCAAGCACTGTAATGACACCCAAACACCCACCACCCCATGAATGACTGTTGATATTTACAGTCCAAGCTCTGTAATGACACTGTCAAGGCTCGAATCGTAGAGTGGCACGTCAGCAACTTCTTCGAACATTTAAAGATTCGAGCACCACCAAAATCAGAGGGATTGTAACAAACACAGTTTGAAGAAGACAAATATATTAAACACTTTACAATCCCCATTATATAATACAGCACCACTCAAGGAGACTATCCCTTTCCCCACAACAATTAAGAGACAGCAGAGTCTCAAGAGGAGAGTAAACGGTTACACAATCAAAAGTTACCCAATGGTAGGAGTAACAATTATGAGACAGCAGTGTCTCAGGAATACACAATTGTAAGGGGCAGACCAGTCGCTGCCCAAGCGATAGATATGTTCCACAAGAGAAGGAGGCAGAGGAGGCTCAGAGCTCCTAACTGTTCAAAGTGCAGCTCCGTTATGCCACCAGTCAGTCAGTAATCCTAGACGAAACCTCGGTTAGATGGCGCTGCCAGCATTGAGTAGTGTAGATGGCGCTGCCATCGATATACCAAGGGGGGGGGGGGGGAGACGAAAAAATTGCTGATCAAGCGGTTAAATTCTACTCGTCCTCCACTAATGCACCACATTACTATCTTGGAAACAGGAAAAGATTACTTAACTGGTAGAAGGGAATAAATGTGTATGAACAGGGTACACAGACAAGGAAACATAAGTTGATGTGAGAGACAGGAGTATTAATCCAGCTGTTGAGTATTTCGGCCCTTGCAGACTCCCACACACCCATCACCCCATGAACCACTGTTGATATTTACATTCAAAGCACTGTAATGACACCCTCACACCCACCACCCCATGAGTTATGGTTGATATTTACAGTCCAAGCAATGTAATGACACCCACACACCCACCACCTCATGAATAACTGTTGATATTTACAATCAAAACACTGTAATGACACCCACACACCCACCACCCGATAAATGACTGTTGATATTTACAGTCCAAGCACTGTAATGACACCCACACACCCACCACCCCATGATTGACTGTTGATATTTACAGTCCAAGCACTGTAATGACATCCACACACCAACCACTCCATGAATGACTCTTAATATTTACAGTCTGAGCACTGTAATGACACCCACACACCAACCACCCAATGAATGATGGTTGATATTTACAGTCCAAGAACTGTAATGACACCCACACATCCACCACCCCATGAATGACTGTTGATATTTACAGCCCAAGCACTGTAATGACACCCTCACACCCACCACCCCATAAATGACTGTTGATATTTACAGTCTAAGCACTGTAATAACACCCACACAACCACCACCCCAAGAATGACTGTTGATATTTACAGTCCAAGCTCTGTAATTACACTCACACAACCACCACCCTATAAATGACTGTTGATATTTATAGTCCAAGCACTGTAATGACACCCACACACCCACCACCCTATGATTGACAGTTGATATTTACAGTCCAAGCACTGTAATGACACCCACACACTAATCACCCTATAAATGACTTTTGATATTTACAGTCCAAGCATTGTAATGCCACCCACCACCCTATGAATGACTGTTGATATTTACAGTCAAAGCACTAATGACACACACACACCCACCACCCCATGAATGACTTAATATTTACAGTCCAAGCACTGTAATGACACCCATACACCCACCACCCCATGAATGACTGTTGATATTTACAGTCCAAGCTCTGTAATGACACTCACACACCCACCACCCTATAAATGACTGTTGATATTTACTGTCCAAGCTCTGTAATGACACCCACACACCCACCAACCTATTAATGACTGTTGATATTTATGGTCCAACCACTGTAATAACACCCACACACCCACGACCCCATGAAAGACTGTTAATATTTACAGTCCAAGCACTGTAATGACATCCACACACCCAGCAACCCATGAATGACTGTTAATATTTACAGTCTGAGCACTGTAATGACACCCACACACCCACCACCCAATGAATGATGGTTGATATTTAGAGTCCAAGAACTGTTATGAAACCCACACATCCACCACCCACTGAATGACTGTTGATATTTACAGTCTAAGCACTGTAATAACACCCACACAACCACCACCCCAAGAATGACTGTTGATATTTACAGTCCAAGCACTGTAATGACACCCACACACCCACCACCCTATGATTGACTGTTGATATTTACATTCCAAGCAATGTAATGACACCCAAACAAAAACCACCCCATAAATAACTGTTGATATTAACAGTCCAAGCACTGTAATGACACCCACACACCCATCACCCCATGAATTACTGTTGATATTTTTAGTCCAAGCACTGTAATGCCACCCACAACCCTACAAATGACTCTTGATATTTACAGTCCAAGCACTAATGACACACACACACCCACCACCCCATGAATGACTTGATATTTACAGTCCAAGCACTGTAATGACACCCACACACCCACCACCCCGCGAATTATGGTTGATATCTACAGTCCAAGTTCAGTAATGACACCCACACACACACCACCCCATGAATGACTGTTGATATTTACAGTCCAAGAACTCTAATGAAACCCACCACCCTATGAATGACTGTTGATATTTACAATTAAAACACTGTAATAACACCCACACACACACCACCCCATGAATGACTGTTGATATTTACAATCCAAGCACTGTAATGACACCCACACACCCACCACCCCATGAAAGACTGTTGATATTTTCAGTCCAAGCACTGTAATGGCATCCACACACCCACAACCCCATGAATAACTGTTAATATTTTCAGTCCAAGCACTCTAATGACACCCACCACCCCATAATTGACTGTTAATATATAAAATCTGAGCACTGTAATGACACCAACACACCTACCACCCAAAGAATGATGGTTGATATTTACAGTATAATCTCTGTAATGACACCCACACACCCACCATCCCATTAATAACAGTTGATATTTACAGTCCAAGCACTGTAATGACACCCACACACCGACCACCCCATGAATGACTGTTGATATTTACAGTTCAAGTGCTGTAATGACACTCACACACCCATTACCCTATGAATGACTGTTGATATTTACAGTCCAAACACTGTAATGAAACCCACACACCCACCACCCCATAAATGACTATTGATATTTATAGTTCAAGCACTGTAATGATACCCACACACCCACCACCTTATGATTGACTGTTGATATTTACAGTCCAAGCAATGTAATGACACGCAAACAAAAACCACCCCATAAATAACTGTTGATATTAACAGTCGAAGCACTGTAATGACACCCACACACCCATCACCCCATGAATTACTGTTCATATTTACAGTCCAAGCACTGTAATGCCACCCACAACCCCATGAATGACTGTTGATATTTACAGTCCAAGCACTAATGACACACACACACCAACCACCCCATGAATGACTTGATATTTACAGTCCAAGCACTGTAATGACACCCACACACCCACCACCCCATGAATTATGGTTGATATCTACAGTCCAAGTACAGTAATGACACCCACACACCCACCACCCTATGAATGACTGTTGATATTTACAGTCCAAGAACTCTAATGAAACCCGCCACCCTATGAATGACTGTTGATATTTACAATCAAAACACTGTAATAACACCCACACACCCACCACCCCATGAATGACTGTTGATATATATATATATATTTTTTTTTTTTCTATACCTCAACCTCGGGACTGTAGGCTGTCAGTAGCCCGTGACTCTTGCGAGGCCCCGAGATTAATGGGTGTCGCACTAGATGAAACAGTGGAGCTTCATGGTGATGTTGGTACAGTTGGTTCTCTTCTTCCCTATTAGATGACGACATCTTATTTATACACGTCACTATCAGGGGAGAGCAGCTACACAGTCACTCATAGCATCTTGGAATATGGTCGGACATCTTCTATGTTGTGAGTTGACGACGATGTAGGGGGTATTTTCTTGACGTGTCGGCGTAGCCAGGGTAGTTGACGAACAGCTAGAACCATCAGATCACATCTAAAAAATCCCAGATGTTTTCTCGTGGACTCGAACCAGGGCCCTTGCCATTCGCAGTCCGTCACTCTATCCACTCAGCCACGCCTCCCCCAAGTCCAAGCACTGTAATGACACCCACACACCCACCACCCCATTATTGACTGTTTATATTTTCAGTCCAATCACTGTAATGACATCCACACACTCTCCACCCCATGAATTACTGTTAATATTTACAGTCTGAGCACTGTAATGACACCCACACACCCACCACCCAATGAATGTTGGTTGATATTTACAGTCCAATCACTGTAATGACATCCACACACACATAACCCCATAAATCACTGTTAATATTTATAGTCCAAGAACTGTAATGACATCAACACACTAACCACTGTAATGACTAAGCACTGTAATGACACCCACCAACCATGAATGACTGTTGATATTTACAATCCAAGTACTCTAATGACACCCACCACTCCATGAATGACTGGTGATATTTACAGTCCAAGAACTGTAATGACACCAACACACCCACCAACCCATGAATTACTGTTGATATTTACAGTCCAAGCACTGTAATGACACCCACACACCCACCACCCCATGAATGACTGTTGATATTTACAGTCCAAGAACTGTAATGACACCAACTACCTATGAATGACTGTTGATATTTACAGTCCAAGCACTGTAATGACACCCACACACCCATCACCCCATACATAACTGTTGATATTTACAGTTCAAGCACTGTAATGACACCCACACAACCACCACCCCATTAATGACAGTTGATATTTACAGTCCAAGCACTGTAATGACACCCACAAACCGACCACAACATGAATATCTGATGATATTTATAGTCCAAGCTCTGTAATGACACTCACACACCCACCACCCTATGAATGACTGTTGATATTTACAGTCCAAACATTGTAATGAAACCCAAACACCCACCACCCCATAAATGACTGTTAATAATTACAGTCTGAGCACGGTAATGACACCCACACACCCACCTCCCAATGAATGATGGTTGATATTTACAGTCCAAGAACTGTAATGACACCCACACACTCACCACCCATGAATGACTGTTGATTTTTACAGCCCAAGCACTGTCATGACACCCACACACCCACAACCCTATGAAAGACTGTTGATATTTAAAGTCCAAGCACTCTAATGACACCCACAACCCAATCAATGACTGTTCATATTTACAGTCAAAACACTGTAATGACACCCACACTAACACCACCCCATGATTGACTGTTGATATTTACAGTCCAAGCACTGTAATGACACCCACACACTTACCACCCCATAAAAGACTTTTAATATTTACAGTCCAAGCACCGTAATGACTCCCACATACCCACCACCCGATGAATGATGGTTGATATTTAAAGTCCAAGAACTGTAATGACACCCACACACTAACCACCCCATGACAGTTGATATTTACAGTTCAAGCACAGTAATGACACCCACACTTCTACTACTCCATGAATGACTGTTGATATTTACAGTCTAAGCACTGTAATGACACCCACGACCCATGAATGACTGTTGATATTTACAATCCAAGCCCTGTAATGACACCCACCACCACATGAATGACTGTTGATATTATCAGTCCAAGCACTATAATGACATCCACACATCCCATGAATGGCTGTTGATATTTACAGTTCAAGCACTCTAATGATACCCACAACACTATGAGTGACTGTTGATATTTACAATCCAAGCACTGTAATGACAACCACAAACCCACCACCCATGAATGACTGTAGATATTTACAGTCCATGCACTGTAATGACAGCCACACACCCACCATCAATTAAATGACTGTTGATATTTACAGTCCAATAACTTTATTGACACTAACTTACCCATCACCTCATGTATGACTGTTGATTTTTACAGTCCAAGCACTGTAATTACACCTACCACCCCATTAATGACTATTGATATTTACAGTCAAAGCACTTTAATAACAACCACACACCCACCACCCTATGAATGATGGTTGATATTTATACTCCAAGCACGGTAATGACACCCACACACCCATCACCACATGAATACCCGTTGATATTTACAGTTTAAGCACTCTAATGACACTCAACACCCTATGAATAATTGTTGATATTTACAGTCAAAGCACTGTAATGACTCCCACACACCCACCACCCCATGAATGACTGTTGATATTTACAGTCCAAGCACTGTAATGACAACTACATACCCACCATCCTATAAATGACTGTTTATATTTACAGGCCAAGCACTGTAATGACACCCACAAACCCACCACCCCATGAATGACTTTTGATATTTACAGTCCAAGAACTGTAATGACACCCACTACCCATTAATGTCTGTTGATATTTACAGTATAAGCACTGTAATTACACATACCACCCCATGAATGACTGTTGATATTTACAGTCCAAACACTGTAATAACACCCACACACCAACCAACCCATGATTGACTGTTGATATTTACAGTCCAAGCACTGTAATGACACCTACCACCCATCAATAACTGTTGATATTTACAGTCCAAGCAATATAATGACACCCACAACCTCATTAATGACTGTTTATATATACAGTCCAAGCACTGTAATGACACCCACACACCCCATGAATGACTGAAGATATTTACATTCCAAGCACTGTAATGACACCCACACACCCACCAGCCCATAAGTGACAGTTGATATTTATAGTCCAAGCAATGTAATGACACCCACACACCAACCACCCCATGAATGACTGTTGATATTTTCAGTCCAAGAACTAATGATATCCACACACCAACCACCCCATGAATGACTGTTAATATTTACAGTCCAATCACTGTAATAACACACACACACACCCACCACCCAATTAATGACGGTTGATATTTTCAGTCAAAGAACTGTAATGACACCAATACACCAACCAACCCATGAATTACTGGTGATATTTACAGTCCTACCACTGTAATGACACCCACACACCAACTACCCCGTGAATGACTGTTGATATTATCAGTCTAAGCCTAGTAATGACACCCACACACCCCATTAATGACTGTTTATTTTACATTTCAAGAACTGTAATGACATCCACACACCCACCACCCCATGAATAACTGTTAATATTTACAGTCTGAGCACTGTAATGACTCCCACACACCCACCACCCCATGAATTATGGTTGATATCTACAGTCCAAGTACAGTAATGACACCCACACACCCACCGCCCTATGAATGACTGTTGATATTTACAGTCCAAGCTCTCTAATGACACCCTCCACCCAATAAATTACTGTTGATATTTAAAGTCCAAGCACTGTAATGACACCCACAAACCCACCACTAAATAAATGACTGTTTAAATTTACAGTCAAAGCACTGTAATGACACCCACACACCCACCACCCCATGAATAACTGTTGATATTTACAGTTAAAGCTCTGTAATAACACTCACACACCCACGACCCTATGAATGACTGTTGATATTTACAGTCCAAGCACTGTAATGACACCCACACACCCACCACCCCATAAATGACAGTTGATATTTAAATTCCAAGCACTGTAATGACACCCACACACCCACCATACTATGAATGACTGTTGATATTTTCCGTCTAATCACTGTAATGACATCCACACACCCACCACCCTATGAATGACTGTTAATATTTATAGTCCAAGCCCTGTATTGACACCCACACACCAACGAACCGATGAATGATGGTTGATATTTAAAGTCCAAGAACTGTAATGACACCCACACATCTACTACTCCATGAATGACTGTTGATATTTACAGTCCAAGCACTGTAATGACAATAACCACCCCATTAATGACTATTGATATTTATAGTCAAAGCACTTTAATGACACCCATACACCCAACACCCCATGATTGACTGTAGATATTTACAGTCCAATCACTGTAATGACACCCACCACCCATGAATGACTGTTGATATTATCAGTCCAAGCTTTGTAATGACATCCACACACCCCATAATGACTGTTGATATCTACAGTTCAAGCACTCTAATAATACTCACCACCCTATGAATGACAGTTGATATTTACAGTTCAAGCACTGTAATGACACCCACATGCCCTCCACCCCATGAATGACTGTTGATATTTACAGTCCAAGCACTGTAATAATACTCACCACCCATTAATGACTGTTAAAATTTACAGTCCAAGCCCTGTAATGACACCCACCACCACATGAATGACTGTTGTTATTATCAGTCCAAGAACTGAAATGACATCCACACATCCCATGAATGGCTGTTGATATTTACAGTTCAAGCACTCTAATGATACCCACAACCCTATGAATGCCTGTTGATATTTACGGTCAAAGCACTGAAATGACACCCACACACCCTCCACCCCAATAATGACTGCTGATATTTATAGTCCAAGCACTGTAATGACACCAACTCACCCATCACCCCATGAATAACTGATGATAATTACAGTACAACCACTGTAATGACACCCACCACCCCATTAATGACTATTGATATTTACAGTCAAAGCACTTTAATGACACCCACACACCCACCACCCCATGAATGACTGTTGATATATACAGTCCAAGCACTGTAATGACACCCACCAAACATGAATGAGTGTTGTAATTTACAGTACAAGCACTATAATGACACCCACACTACCCATGAATGACTGTTGATATCTTCAGTTCAAGCACTCTAGCGACACTCACGACCCTATGAATGACTGTTGATTTTTACATTCCAAGCTCTGTAATGACACACACACCCACCTTCTATGAATGACTGTTAATATTTATAATCCAAGCCAGGTAATGACACCCACACACCAACCAACCGATAAATGATGGTTGATATTTAAAGTCCAAGAACTGTAATGACACCCACACATCTACTACTCCATGAATAACTGTTGATATTTAGAGTCCAAGCTCTGTAATGACAGCCGCAAACCCACCACTCCATAAATGATGGTTAATATTTATAGTCCAAGCAATGTAATGACACCGACACTCCCACCCCCCTATAAATGACTGTTGATATTTACAGTCTGAGCACTGTAATGACACCCACTACCGAATGAATGATGGTTGATATTTACAGTTCAAGCACTGTAATTACACCCACGCACTCAACACCCCATGAATGACTATTAATATTTAATGTTAAAGCACTGTAATGATACCCACACACCCACCACCCGATGAATGACTGTTGATATTTACAGTCCAAGCACTGTAATGTTACCCACATACCCACCACCCCATAAATGACGGTTGATATTTATAGTCCAAGCACTGTAATGACACCCACACACGCACCACCCCATGAATGACCGTTGATATTTTCAGTCCAAGCACTGTAATGACATCCACACACCCACCACCCCATGAATGACTATTAATATTTACAGTCCAAGCACTGTAATGACACCCACACACCCACCACACAAGGGATGATGGTTGATATTTAAAGTCCAAGAACTGTAACGACACTCACACTCTAAACCCCATGACTGACTGTTGATATTTACAGTACAAGCACTGTAATGACACCTACACACCTACTACTCCATGAATGACTCTTGATATTTACAGTCCAAACACTGTAATGACACCCACAACCCATGAATGACTGTTGATATTTACAGTCCAAGCCTTATAATGACACCCACCACAACTTGAATGACTGTTGATATTTTCAGTCCAAGCACTGTAATGACATCCACACACCCACCATCAAATGAATGACTGTTGATATTTACAGTCCAAACACTGTAATGACACCAACTCACCCATCACCCCATAAATGACTGTTGATATTTACAGTCCAAGCACTGTAATGACACCCACCACACCATTAATGACTGTTGATATTTACAATCTAAGCACTATAATGACACCCACACACTCACCACCTCATAAGTGACATTAGATATTTATAGTCCAAGCACTGTAATGACAAACACACACCTTCCACTCCATAAATGACTGATGATATTTACAGTCCAAGCACTGTAATACCACCAACTCAGCCATCACCCCATGAATGACTGTTGATATTTACAGTCCAAGCACTGTAATGACATCCACCACCCTATTAATGACTATTGATATTTACAGTCAAAGCACTTTAATGACACCCACACACCCACCACCCCATGAATGACTGTTGATATATACAGTCCAAGCATTGTAATGACACCCACCACCCATGAATGACTGTTGATATTTACAGTCCAAGCAATGTAATGACACGAAACACCCCATGAATGACTGTAATATTTACAGTCCAAGCACTGTAATAACATCCAACTACCCATGAATGACTGTTGATATTTACAGTTCAAGCACTCTCATGACACCCACCACCCTATGAGTGACAGCCACACACCCACCACCCCATAAGTGATGGTTAATATTTATAGTCCAAGCAATGTAATGACACCCACACACCCACCACCCTATGAATGACTGTTGATATTTACAGTCTGAGCACTGTAATGACACCCACACACCCACTACCCAATAAATGATGGTTGATATTTACAGTCCAAGAACTGTAATGACACCTACAAACTCACCACCCCATGAATGAATGTTAATAATTACAGTCCAAGCACTGTCATAACACACTCACACCCACCACCCCATGAATGACTGTTAATATTTATAGTCTGAGCACTGTAATGACACCCACACACCCACCACCAAATAAATTATGGTTGATAATTACAGTTCAATCACTGTTATATCACCCACACACCCACCACCCCATAAATGATGGTTGATATTTATAGTCAAATCAATTTAATGACACCCACACACCTACCACCCTATGAATGACTTTTGATATTTTCAGTCCAAGCAATGTAATGATATCAACACACCCACCACCCCATGAATGACTATTAATATTTACAGTCCATGCACTGTAATGACACCTACACACCCTCTACCCCATAAATGACTGTTGATAATTACAGTCCAAGCACTGTAATGACACTAACCACCCCATTAATGACTATTGATATTTACAGTCAAAGCACTTTAATGACACCCACACACCCACCACCCCATGATTGACTGTAGATATTTACAGTCCAATCACTGTAATGACACCCACCACCCATGAATGACTGTTGATATTATCAGTGCAAGCTTTGTAATGTCACCCACAAACCCCATGAATGACTGTTGATATTTACAGTTCAGAAACTGTAATGACACCCATACACCAACCACCCCATGAAGTACAAGCCTGTAATGACACCCACACACCCCATGAATGACTGTTGATATTTACAGTCCAAGCACTGTAATGACACCTACACACCCACCACCCCATGAATGACTGTTGATTATTACAGTCCAAGCATTCTAATGATACCTAACACCCTATGAATGACTGTTGATATTTACAGTCAAGGGACTGTAATGACGCCTACACACCCACCCTTCCATGAATGACTTTTGATATTTACAGTCCAAGCACTCTAATGACAACCACAAACCCACCACCCCATAAAAGATTGTTGATATTTACAGGCCTAGCACTGAAATGACACCTACTCACCCACAACCCCCAATTAATCACTGTTGATACTTACTGTCCAAGCACTGTAATGACACCCACACACCCATCACGCCATTGATGACTGTTGATATTTACAGTCCAAGCACAGAAATGATACCTATAAATGCACCACCCATGAATGACTGCTGATATTTACAGACCAAACACTGTAATGACACCCACACACACACCAACCTATGAATAACTGTTGATGTTTACAGTCTAAGCACTGTAATGACACCCACACAGCCACCACCCAATAAATGATTGTTGATATTTACAGTCCAAGCAATGTAAAGACAGCCACACACCCAGTACCCAATGATTGACTGGGGATATTCACAGTCCAAGCACAGGAATGACACCCACACACCAACCACCCTATGAATGACTGTTGATATTTACAGTCCAACCACTGTAATGACACACAAACACCCACTACTCCATAATGACGGTTGATATTTACAGACCAAGAACTGTAATGACACCCCAACACCCACCACCCCATTAATGGCTCTTGATATTTACAGTCCAAGCACTGTAATGACACACACAACCAGCGCCATATGAATGACTGCTGATATTTACAGACCAATCACTGTAATGACACCCACACACACACCAACCTATGAATAACTGTTGATGTTTACAGTCCAGGCACTGTAATGACACGTACACACCCACCACCCTATGAATGATTGTTGATATTTACAGTCTAAGCAATGTAATGACACCCATAAACCCACCACCCCATAAATGACTGGGGATATTCACAATCCAAACACAGGAATGACACCCACATACCCACCACCCGATGAATGACTGTTGATATTTACAGTCCAACCACTGTAATGACACACAAACACCCACTACTCCATGAAAGACAGTTGATATTTACAGACCAAGCACTGTAATGACACCCCAACACCCACCACCCCATTAATGGCTCTTGATATTGACAGTCCAAGCACTGTAATGACACACAAAACCACCGCCATATGAATGACTGCTGATATTTACAGACCAAGCACTGTAATGACACCCACACACCCACCAACCCATAAATTACTGTTGATATTTACAGTCCAACCACTGTAATGACACACAAACACCCACTACTCCATGAAAGACAGTTGATATTTACTATCCAAGCACTGTAATGACACCCACACACCCATCACCCAAAGAATGACTGTTGGTATTTAAAGTCCAAGCAATGTATTGACACCGACCACCCCATGAATGACTGTTGATATTTACAGTTCAAGCACTGTAATGACACCCACACACCCACCACACCATGAATGACTGTTGATATTTACAGTCCAAGCACTAAAATGACACCCACACTCCCATCACCCCATGAATGACTGTTGATATTTACAATCCATGCACTGTAATGATACCCACACACCCAACACCTTATGAATGATTGTTGATGTTTACAGTCTAAGCACTGTAATGACACCCACACACCCACCACCCAATAAATGATTGTTGATATTTACAGTCCAAGCAATGTAATGACACCCACACACCCAGCACCCAATGAATGACTGGGGATATTCACAGTCCAAGCACAGGAATGACACCCACACACCAACCACCCTATGAATGACTGTTGATATTTACAGTCCAACCACTGTAATGACACACAAACACCCACTACTCCATAAAGACGGTTGATATTTACAGACCAAGCACTGTAATGACACCCCAACACCCACCACCCCATGAATGGCTCTTGATATTTACAGTCCAAGCACTGTAATGACACACACAACCAGCGCCATATGAATGACTGCTGATATTTACATACCAAGCACTGTAATGACACCCACACACACACCAACCTATGAATAACTGTTGATGTTTACAGTCCAGGCACTGTAATGACACCTACACACCCACCACCCTATGATTGATTGTTGATATTTACAGTCTAAGCAATGTAATGACACCCATAAACCCACCACCCCATGAATGACTGGGGATATTCACAATCCAAGCACTGGAATGACACCCACACACCCACCAACCCATAAATTACTGTTGATATTTACAGTCCAACCACTGTAATGACATACAAACACCCACTACTCCATGAAAGACAGTTGATATTTACTATCCAAGCACTGTAATGACACCCACACACCCATCACCCAAAGAATGACTGTTGGTATTTACAGTCCAAGCAATGTAATGACACCGGCCACCCCATGAATGACTGTTGATATTTACAGTCCAAGCACTGTAATGACACCCACACACCCACCACACCATGAATGACTGTTGATATTTACAGTCCAAGCACTAAAATGACACCCACACTCCCATCACCCCATGAATGACTGTTGATATTTACAGTCCAAGCACTGTAATGATACCCAAACACCCAACACCTTATGAATGATTGTTGATGTTTACAGTCTAAGCACTGTAATGACACCCACACACCCACCACCCAATGAATGACTGTTAATATTTACTGTCCAAGCACAGTAATGACAACCATACACCCACCACCTCATGAATGACTATTGATATTTACAGTCCAAGCACTGTAATGACACCCACACACCTACCACCCCATGAATGATTGTTGATATTTACACTCCAAGCACTGTAATGACCCCACACACCCCCCACCCCATGAATGACTGTAGATATTAACAGTCCAAGCACAAGAATGGCACCCACACAACCACAACCCCATGAATGACTGTTGATATTTTCATTCCAAGCACTGCAATGACACCCATACACCCACCACACCATGAATGACTGTTGATATTCATAGTTCAAGCACAGAAATGATACATATACATCCACCACCCGTGAATGACCTTTGATATTTACAGTCCAAGCACTGCAATGACACCCACACACCCACCACCCGATGAATTAATGTTGATATTCACATTCCAAGCACAGGAATGACACCCACACACCCACCACACCATGAATGACTGTTGATATTTACAGTCCAAGCACTGTAATGACACCCACACACCCACCACACCATAAATGACTGTTGATATTTATAATCCAAGCTCTGTAATGACACCCACACACCAACCAACCGATGAATGATGGTTGATATTTAAAGTCCAAGAACTGTAATGACACCCACACATCTACTACTCCATGATTGACTGTTGATATTTACAGTCCAAAGACTGTAATGAAACCCACCACACAGGAATGACTGTTGATATTTACAGTCCAAGCCCTGTAATGACACCCACCATGACATGAATGAATGTTGATATTATCAGTCCAAGCACTGTAATGACATCCACACACCCCATGAATGACTGTTGATATTTACAGTTCAAGCACTCTAATAATACTCACCACCCAATTAATGACTGTTGATATTTACAGTCCAAGCACTGTAATGACACCCACATACCCTCCACCCCATGAATGACTGATGGTTTTTATAGTCTAAGCACTATAATGACACCCACACACCTACCATCAAATGAATGACTGTTGATATTTTCAGTCCAAGCACTGTAATGACACCAACTCACCCATCACCCCATGAATGACTGTTGATATTTACAGTCCAAGCACTGTAATAATACTCACCACCCATTAATGACTGTTGATATTTACAGTCCAAGCCCTGTAATGACACACACCACAACATGAATGACTGTTGATATTTACAGTTCAAGCACTCAAATGATACCCACCACCCTATAAGTGACTGTTGATATTTACAGTCAAAACACTGTAATGACACCCACACACCCACCACCCTATGAATACTCTGTTGATATTTACAGTCCAAGCACTGTATTGATACCAATACACCCCCCACCCCATAAATGACGGTTGATATTTATAGTCCAAGCACTGTAATGACACCCACCACATATAAATGACTGTTGATATTTACAGTTCAAGCGCTGTAATGACGCCCACCACCACATGAATGACTGTTGTTATTATCAGTCCAAGCACTGAAATGACATCCACACACCCCTATAATGACTGATGATATTTATAGTCCAAGCACTGTAATGACACCAACTCACCCATCACCCCAAGAATAACTGTTGATAATTACAGTCCAAGCACTGTAATGACACCCACCACCCCATTAATGACTATTGATATTTACAGTCAAAGCACTTTAATGACACCCACACACCCACCACCCCATGAATGACTGTTGCTATATACAGTCCAAGCACTGTAATGACACCCACTACCCATGAATGACTGTTGTAATTTACAGTCCAAGCACTGTAATGACACCCACACTACCCATGAATAACTGTTGATATTTACAGTTCAAGCACTCTAGTGACACTCACGACACTATTAATGACTGTTGATTTTAACATTCGAAGCTCTGTAATGACACATACACCCACCACTCTATGAATGACTGTTAATATTTATAATCCAAGCCCTGTAATGACACTCACACACCAACCAATTGATGAATGATGGTTGATATTTAAAGTCCAAGAACTGTAATGACACCCACACATCTACTACTCCATGAATGACTGTTGATATTTACAGTCCAAGCTCTGTAATGACACTCACACACCCACCACCCTATGAATGACTGTTAATATTTACAATCAAAACAATGTAATTACACCGACACACCCACCACCCCATGAATGACTGTTGATATTTACAGTCCAATCACTGTAATGACACCCACACATCCACCACCCCATTATAGACTGTTGATATTTTCAGTCCAAGCACTGTAATGACAGCCGCAAACCCACCACTACATAAATGATGGTTAATATTTATAGTCCAAGCAATGTAATGACACCCACACACCCACCCCCCTATAAATGACTGTTGATATTTACAGTCTGAGCACTGTAATGACACCCACACACCCACTACCCAATGAATGATGGTTGATATTTACAGTCCAAGCACTGTAATGACACCCACACACTCAACACCCCATGAATGACTATTAATATTTAATGTTAAAGCACTCTAATGATACCCACACACACACCACCCGATTAATGACTGTTGATATTTACAGTCCAAGCATTGTAATGTTACCCACATACCCACCACCCCATAAATGACGGTTGATATTTATAGTCCAAGCACTGTAATGACACCCACACACACACCACCTAATGAATTACTGTTGATATTTTCAGTCCAAGCACTGTAATGACATGCACACACCCACCACCCCATAAATGACTATTAATATTTTCAATCCAAGCACTGTAATGACACCCACAACCCATGAATGACTGTTGATATTTACAGTCCAAGCCCTGTAATGACACCTACCACCACATGAATTACTGTTGATATTTTCAGTCCAAGCACTGTAATGACATCCACACACCCACTATCAAATGAATGACTGTTGATATTTACAGACCAAGCACTGTAATGACACCAACTCACCCATCACCCCATGAATGACTGTTAATATTTACAGTCCAAGCACTATAATGACACCCACCACACCATTAATGACTATTGATATTTACAGTCTAAGCACTGTAATGACACCCACACACTCACCACCCCATAAGTGACAGTAGATATTTATAGTCCAAGCACTGTAATGACAAACACACACCCACCACCCCATGAATGATTGTTGATATTTTCAGGCCAAGCACTAATGACATCCACACACACACTACCCCATGAATGACTGTTAATATTTACAGTCCAAAAACTCTAATAACACCCACACACCCACCACCCAATGAATGACGGTTGAATTTACAGTCCAAAAACTATAATGACACCCACACAACCACCACCCCATGAATGACTGTTGATATTTACAGTCCAAGCATTGTAATGACACCCTCACACTTTCCACCCCATAAATGACTGATGATATTTACAGTCCAAGCACTGTAATACCACCAACTCAGCCATCACCCCATGAATGACTGTTGATATTTACAGTCCAAGCACTGTAATGACATCCACCACCCTATTAATGACTATTGATATTTACAGTCAAAGCACTTTAATGACACCCACACACCCACCACCCCATGAATGACTGTTGATATATGCAGTCCAAGCATTGTAATGACACCCACCACCCATGAATGACTGTTGATATTTACAGTCCAAGCAATGTAATGACACGAACTACCCCATGAATGACTGTAATATTTACAGTCCAAGCACTGTAATAACACCCACACTACCCATGAATGACTGTTGATATTTACAGTTCAAGCACTCTAATGACACCCATGACCCTATGAATGACTGTTGGTTTTTACAGTCCAAGCCCTGTAATGACACAGACACCCATAACCCTATAAATGACTGTTGATATTTACAGTCCAAGCACTGTATTGACACCCACACATCCACCACCCCATAAATGACTGTTGATATTTACAGTCCTAGCACAGTAATGACACCTACCACCCATGAATGACTTTTGATATTTACAGTCCAAGCACTCTAATGACACCCACACACCCCATTAATGACTGTTGATATTTACAGTTCAAGCACTCTCATGACACCCACCACCCTATGAGTGACTGTTGATATTTACAGTACAAGCACTGTAGTGACACCCACACACCCACCACTCCATGAATGACTGTTAATATTTATAATCCAAGCATTGTATTGATACCCACACACCCACCACCCCATAAATAACTGTTGATATTTACAGTCAAAGCACTGTAATGACATCCACACACCCACCAACCCATGAATGACTGTTGATATTTACAGTCCGAGCCCTGTAATGACACCCACACACCAACCACCCCATGATTGACTGTTGATTTTTACAGTCTAAGCGCTGTAATGACAGCCACACACCCACCACCCCATAAATGATAGTTAATATTTATAGTCCTAGCAATGTAATAACACCCACACACCCACAACCCTATGAATGACTGTTAATATTTACAGTCCAAAAACTCTAATAACACACACACACCCACCACCCCATGAATGACTGTTGATATTTACAGTCCAAGCACTGTAATGACACTCTCACACCTTCCACCCCATAAATGACTGATAATTTTTACAGTCCAAGAACTGTAATACCACCAACTCAGCCATCACCCCATGAAAGACTGTTGATATTTACAGTCCAAGCACTGTATTGACATCCACCACCCTATTAATGACTATTGATATTTACAGTCAAAGCACTTTAATGACACCCACACACCCACCACCCCATGAATAACTGTTGATATATACAGTCCAAGCATTGTAATAACACCCACCACCCATGAATGACTGTTGATATTTACAGTCCAAGCAATGTAATGACACCCACACTACCCATTAATGACTCTTGATATTTACAGTTCAAGCACTCTAGTGACACACACACCCACCACTCTATGAATGACTGTTAATATTTATAATCCAAGCGCTGTAATGACACCAACAAACCTACCAACCGATGAATGATGGTTGATATTTAAAGTCCAAGAACTGTAATGACACCCACACATCTACTACTCCATGAATGACTGTTGATATTTACAGTCCTAGCTCTGTAATGACACTCACACACCCACCAACCTATGAATGACTGTTAATATTTACAATCAAAACAATGTAATTACACCCACACACCCACCACCCCATGAATGACTGTTGATATTTACAGTCCAATCACTGTAATGACACCCACACACCCACCACCCCATAATTGACTGTTGATATTTTCAGTCCAAGCACTGCAATGACAGCCGCAAACCCACCACTCGATAAATGATGGTTAATATTTATAGTCCAAGCAATGTAATGACACCCACATACCCACCCCCCTATAAATGACTGTTGATATTTACAGTCTGAGCGCTGTAATGACACCCACACACCCACTACCCAATGAATGATGGTTGATATTTACAGTCCAAGCACTGTAATGACACCCACACACCCAAAACCCCATGAATGACTATTAATATTTAATGTTAAAGCACTGTAATGATACCCACACACCCACCACCAGATGAATGACTGTTGATATTTACAGTCCAAGCACTGTAATGTTACCCACATACCCACCACCCCATAAATGACGGTTGATATTTTTACTACAAGCACTGTAATGACACCAACAGACGCACCACCCCATGAATGACTGTTGATATTTTCAGTCCAAGCACTGTAATGACATCCACACACCAACAACCCCATGAATGACTAATAATATTTACAGTCCAAGCACTGTAATGACACCCACACACCCACCACCCGATGAATGATGGTTGATATTTAAAGTCCAAGAACTGTAATGACACTCACACTCTATACCCCATGACTGACTGTTGATATTTACAGTACAAGCACTGTAATGACACCTACACACCTACTACTCCATGAATGAATCTTGATATTTACAGTCCAAACACTGTAATGACACCCACAACCCATGAATGACTGTTGATATTTACAGTCCAAGCCCTGTAATGACACCCACCACCACATGAATGACTGCTGATATTTTCAGTCTAAGCACTGTAATGACATCCACACACCCACAATCAAATGAATGACTGTTGATATTTACAGTCCAAGCACTGTAATGACACCAACTCACCCATCACCCCATGATTGACTGATGATATTTACAGTCCAAGCACTGTAATGACACCCACCACACCATTAATGATTATTTATATTTACAGTCTAAACACTGTAATGACACCCACACACTCACCACCCCATAAGTGACAGTAGATATTTATAGTCCAAGCACTGTAATGACAAACACACACCCACCACCCCATGAATGATTGTTGATATTTTCAGGCCAAGCACTAATGACATCCACACACACACCACCCCATGAATGACTGTTAATATTTACAGTCCAAGAACTATAATGACACCCACACAACCACCATCCCATGTATGACTGTTGATATTTACAGTCCAAGCACTGTAATGACACCCTCACACTTTCCACCCCATAAATGACTGATGATATTTACGGTCCAAGCACTGTAATACCACCAACTCAGCCATCACCCCATGAATGACTGTTGATATTTACAGTCCAAGCACTGTAATGACATCCACCACCCTATTAATGACTATTGATATTTACAGTCAAAGCACTTTAATGACACCCACACACCCACCACCCCATGAATGACTGTTGATATATACAGTCCAATCATTGTAATGACACCCACCACCCATGAATGACTGTTGATATTTACAGTCCAAGCAATGTAATGACACGAACCACCCCATGAATGACTGTAATAATTACAGTCCAAGCACTGTAATAACACCCACACCACCCATGAATGACTGTTGATATTTACAGTTCAAGCACTCTAATGACACCCATGACCCTATGAATGACTGTTGGTTTCTACAGTCCAAGCACTGTATTGATGCCCACACACCCACCACCCTATAAATGACTGTTGATATTTACAGTCCTAGCACAGTAATGACACCTACCACCCATGAATGACTTTTGATATTTACAGTCCAAGCACTCTAATGACACCCACACACCCCTTTAATGACTGTTGATATTTACAGTTCAAGCACTCTCATGACACCCACCACCCTATGAGTGACTGTTGATATTTACAGTACAAGCACTGTAGTGACACCCACACACCCACCACTCCATGAATGACTGTTAATATTTATAATCCAAGCATTGTATTGATACCCACACACCCACCACCCAATAAATGACTGTTGATATTTACAGTCCAAGCAGTGTAATGACATCCACACACCCACCAACCAATAAATGACTGTTGATATTTACAGTCCAAGCTCTGTAATGACACCCACTCACCAACCACCCCATGATTGACTGTTGATTTTTACAGTCCAAGCACTGTAATGACAGCCACACACCCACCACCCCTTAAATGATGGTTAATATTTATAGTCCAAGCAATGTAATGACACCCACACACCCACCACCCTATAAATGACTGTTGATATTTACAGTCTGAGCACTGTAATGACACCCACACACCCCCCACCCCATGAATGACTGTTAATATTTACAGTCCAAGCACTGTAATGACACCCACACACCTACCACCCCATGAATGACTTTTGATATTTTCAGTCCAAGCAATGTAATGATATCAACACACCCACCACCCCATAAATGACTATTAATATTTACAGTCCAAGCACTGTAATGACACCCACACACCCACCACCCGATGAATGATGGTTGATATTTACAGTCCAAGCTCTGTAATGACACCTACACACCCTCCACCCCATGAATGACTGTTGATATTTACAGTCCAAGCACTGTAATGAAACTAACCACCCCATTAATGACTATTGATATTTTCAGTCAAAGCACTTTAATGACACCCACACACCCACCACCCAATGATTGACTGTAGATATTTACAGTCCAATCACTGTAATGACACCCACCACCCATGAATGACTGTTGATATTATCAGTCCAAGCTTTGTAATGTCACCCACACACCCCATGAATGACTGTTGATATTTACAGTTCAAGCACTGTAATGACACCCATACACCAACCACCCCATGAAGTCCAATCACTGTAATAACACCCACACACCAACCACCGAATTAATGACTGTTGATATTTACAAAACAAGCACTGTAATGACATCCACTCACCCATTACCCCACTAATGACTGTTGATATTTACAGTCCAAGCACTGTAATGACACCAACCACCCCACGAATGAATATTGATATATTCAGTCAAAGCACTTTAATGACACCCACACACCTACCACCCCATAAATGATGGTTGTTATTTATAGTCCAAGCACTGTAATGACACCTACACACCCACCACCCCATGAATGACTGTTGATTATTACAGTCCAAGCATTCTAATGACACCTAACACCCTAAAATGACTGTTGATATTTACAGTCAAAGGACTGTAATGATGACCACACACCCACCCTTCCATGAATGACTTTTGATATTTACAGTCCAAGCAATGTAATGACACCCACTCACCCACAACCCCATGAATGACTGTTGATATTTACAGTCCAATCACTGTAATGACACCCACACACCCACCACCCCATAAATGATGGTTGATATTTATAGTCCAAGCAATGTAATGACACCCACACACCCACCACCCCATGAATGACTTTTGATATTTTAAGTCCAAGCACTGTAATATCATCGACACACCCTCCACACCATGAATGACTATTAATATTTACAGTCCAAGCACTGTAATGACACACACACACCCACCACCCAATGAATGATGGTTGATATTTACAGTCCAAGCTCTGTAATGACACCTACATACCCTCCACCCCATGAATGACTGATGATATTTACAGTCCTAGCACGGTAATGACACCCACACACCCACCATCAAATGAATGACTGTTGATATTTACAGTCCAAGCACTGTAATGACAACAACTCACACATCACCCCATTGATGACTTTTGATATTTACAGTCCAAGCACTGTAATGACACCCACCACCCCATTAATGACTATTGATATTTACAGCCAAAGCACTTTAATGACACCCACAAACCTACCAACCCATGAATGACTGCTGATATATACAGTCCAAGCACTGTAATGACACCAACCACCCATGAATGACTGTTGATATTCATAGTCCAAGCACTGTAATAACACCCACACTACTTATAAATGTCTGTTGATATTTACAGTCCAAGCACTGTAATGACACCCACCACCCTATAAATGACTGTTGATATATTAACAGTCCAAGCACTGTAATGACAACCACATACCCACCTTTCTATAAATGACTGTTTATATTCACAGGCCAAGAACTGTAATGACACCCACACACCCACCACACCATGAATAACTATTGATATTTACAGTCCAAGCACTGTAATGACACCCACACACCTACCACCCCATAATTGATTGTTGATATTTACAGTACAAGCTCTGTAATTACACCTACCACCCCATAAAAGACTGTTGATATTTACAGTTCAAATACTGCAATGACACCCACACACCCACCACCCCATTAATGACAGTTGATATTTACAGTCCAAGCACTGTAATGACTCCTACAACCCATAAATAACTGTTATTATTTACAGTCCAAGCAATATAATGACACCCACCACCCCATGAATGACTGTTTATATTTACAGTCCAAGCACTGTAATAACACCAACATACTCCATTAATGACTGTTGATATTTACAGTTCAAGCACTCTAATGACACCCACCACTCCCTAAATGACTGTTGATATTTACAGTCCAAGCTCTGTAATGACACCAACACACACACCACCCCCATAAGTGACTGTTAATATTTATAGTCCAAGCACTGTAATGACACCCAGACACCCACCACCCAATGAATGATGGTTGATATTTACAGTCCAGGAACTGTAATGACACCCACACACCAACCACCCCATGAATTACTGTATATATTTACAGTTCAAGCACTGTAATGACACCCAAACACCCACCACCCCATGATTGACTATAGATATTTACGGTCCAATCACTGTAATGACACCAAACACCCATGAATGACTGTTGATATTTAGTGTCCATGCATTGCAATGACACCAACCACCACATGAATGACTGTTGATATTATCAGTCCAAGCTTTGTAATGTCACCCACACACCCCATAAATGACTGTTGACATTTACAGTTCAAGCACTGTAATGACACCCATACACCAACCACCCCATGAAGTCCAAGATCTGTAATGACACACACACCGCCCATGAATGACTCTTGATATTTACAATCCAATCACTGTAATAACACCCACACACCCACCACCCAATTAATGACAGTTGATATTTACAGTTCAAGCACTGTAATGACATCCACTTACCCATTACCCCATTAATGTCTGTTGATATTTACAGTCCAAGCAATGTAATGACTCCAACCACCCTATGAACGAATATTGATATGTACAGCCAATGCACTTTAATGACACCCACACCCCCACCACCCCATAAATGATGGTTGTTATTTATAGTTCAAGCACTGTAATGACACCCACACACCCACCACCCCATGAATGACAGTAAAATATTACAGTCCAAGCATTCTAATGACACCTAACACCCTATGAATGACTGTTGATATTTACAGTCAAAGGACTGTAATGACGCCCACACACCCACCCTCCCATGAATGACTTTTGATATTTACAGTCCAAGCACTGTAATGACAACCACAAACCCACCACCCCATAAAAGATTGTTGATATTTACAGGGCAAGCACTGTAATAACACCCACATACCCACCACCTTATGAATGACTGTTGATATTTACAGACGAAGCACTGTAATGACACCCACACACCCACCACCCAATAAATGAATGTTGATATTTTCAGTCCAAGCAGTGTAATGACACCCACCACCCCATGAATGACTGTTGATATTTACAGTCCAAGCTCTGTAATGACACACACACACCACCCATTAATCACTGCTGATACTTACAGTCCAAGCACTGTAATAACACCCACACACCCATCACGCCATTGAAGACTGTTGATATTTACAGTCCAAGCACTGTAATGACACCCACACACCCACCACCCTATGGATGACTGTTGATATTCACAGTCCAAGCACAGGAATGACACCCACACAACCACAACCCCATGAATGACTGTTGATATTTACATTCCAAGCACTGTAATGACAACCAAAAACCCACCACCCCATGAATGACTGTTGATATTTACAGTCCAAGCACAGAAATGATACCTATAAATCCACCACCCATGAATGACTATTGATATTTACAGTCCAAGCACTGTAATGACACCCATACACCCACCATCCCATGAATAACTGTTGATGTTTACAGTCCAAGGACTGTAATGACACCCACACACCCACCACCCCATGAATGATAGTTGATATTTACAGTCCAAGAGATGTAATGACACCCACACACCCACCACCTAATGAATGACTGGTGATATTTACAGTCCAAGCACAGGAATGACACCCCAACACCACCACCCCATAAATGGCTCTTGATATTTACATTCAAGCACTGTAATGACACACACAACCACCGCTATATGAATGACTGCTGATATTTACAGACCAAGCACTGTAATGACACCCACACAACCACCAACCAATAAATTACTGTTGATTTTTAAAGTCCAAGCACTGTAATGACACTTATACACCCAACACTCAATGAATGACTGTTGATATTTACTATCCAAGCACTGTAATGACACCCCCACACCCATCACCCCAAGAATGACTGTTGGTATTTACAGTCTAAGCAATGTAATAACACCGACCACCCCATGAATGACTGTTGATATTTACAGTCCAAGCACTGTACTGACACCCACACACCCACCACACCATGAATGACTGTTGATATTTACAGTCCAATCACTAAAATGACACCCACACTCCCACCACCCCATAAATGACTGTTAATTTTTACAGTCCAAGCACTGTCATGACACCCACACACCCAAAACCTTATGAATGATTGTTGATGTTTTCAGTCTAAGCACTGTAATGACCCCACACACCCACCACCCAATGAATGACTGTTAATATTTGAAGTCCAAGCACAGAAATGACAACCATACACCCACCACCCCATGAATGACTATTGATATTTACAGTCCAAGCACTGTAATGACATCCACACACCTACAACCCCATGAATGATTGTTGATATTTACAGTCCAAGCACTGTAATGACACCCACACACCCACCACCCCATGAATGACTGTAGATATTAACAGTCCAAGCACAGGAATGACACCCACACACCCACCATCCCATGAATGACTGTTGATATTTACAGTCCAACCAATGTAATGACACCCAAACACCCACCACTCAATGAAAGACAGTTGATATATACAGACCAAGCACTGTAATGACACCCCAACACCCACCATCCCATGAATGGCTCTTGATATTTACAGTCCAAGCACTGTAATGACACACACAACCACCACCCCATGAATGACTGCTGATATTTAGAGTCCAAGCACTGTAATGACACCCACACACCCACTAACCCATAAATTACTGTTAATATTTAAAGTCCAAGCACTGTAATGACTCCGATACACCGAACACTCAATGAATGACAGTTGATATTTACAGTCGAAGCACTGTAATAACACTCACACACCCAACGTCCCATTAATTACTGTTAAAATATACAGTCCAATTACTAAAATGACAGCCACACTCCAACCACCCCACGAATGACGGTTGATATTCACAGTCTAAAAACTGTAATGACACCCACACATCTACGAACTTATGAATGACTGTTGATGTTTACAGTCCTAGCACTGTAATGACACCCACACACCCACCTACCCATTAATGACTGCTAAAATTTACAGTCCAAGCACTGTAATGACACCCAAACACACTACCCCATGAATGACTGTTGATATGTACAGTCCATTCACTGTAATGACATCCACACACTCACCAACCCATGAATAGCTGGTGATATTTACAGTCCAAGCACTGTAAAGACATCAAACACCCACCACCCCATGAAAGACTTTTGATATTTAAAGTCCAAGCACTGTAATTACAACCCAACACCCACCACTAAATGAATGACTGTTGATATATACAGTCCAAGCACTGTAATGACACGCACACACTCACCACCCCGTGAATGACTGTTGATATTAACAGTCCAAGCACTGTAATGACACCCATCACCCCATGAATGACTGTTGATATTTACAGTCCAAGCATTGTAATGACACACACACACACACCACCCAATTAATCACTGTTGATACTTACAGTCTAAGCACTTTAATGACACCCACACACCCATCACGCTATTAATGACTGTTGATATTTACAGTCCAAGCACTGTAATGACACTCACACACCCACCATACCATGAATGATTGTTGATATTTACAGTCCAAGCAATTTAATGACACCCACACACCCACCACCGCATGAATGACTGATGATATTCACAGTCCAAGCACAGGAATGACACCCACACAACCACAGCCCCATAAATGACTGTTGACATTTACATTCCAAGCTCTGTAATGACACCTAAATACCCACCACCCCAAGAATAACTGTTGATATTTACAGTCCAAGCACAGAAATGATACCTATACATCCACCACCCATGAATGACTGTTGATATATACAGTCCAAGCACTGTAATGACACCCACACACTCACCACCCCATGAATGACTGTTGATATTAACAGTCCAAATGCAGTAATGACACCCATACACCCACCACCCCATGAATGAATGTTGATATTTACAGTTCAAGCTCTGTAATGACACCCACAAACCCACCACCCCTTGAATGACATTTGATATTCACAGTCCAACCACAGTAATGACACCCAAACACCCACCACTCCATGAAAGACAGTTGATACTTACACTCTAAGCACTGTAATGATACCCACACACCCACCACCCCATGAATGACTGTAGATATTAACAGTCCAAGTAAAGGAATGACACCCACACACCCACCATCCCATGAATGACTGTTGATATTTACAGTCCAACCAATGTAATGACACCCAAACACCCACCACTCAATGAAAGACAGTTGATATATACAGACCAAGCACTGTAATGACACCCCAACACCCACCATCCCATAAATGGCTCTTGATATTTACAGTCCAAGCACTGTAATGACACACACAACCACCACCCCATGAATGACTGCTGATATTTACAGTCCAAGCACTGTAATGACACCCACACACCCACGAACCCATAAATTACTGTTGATATTTAAAGTCCAAGCACTGTAATGACTCTAATACACCGAACACTCAATGAATGACTGTTGATATTTACAGTCCAAGCTCTGTAATGACACCCACACACCCACCTACCCATTAATGACTGTTAAAATTTACAGTCCAAGCACTGTAATGACACCCAAACACACTACCCCATAAATGACTGTTGATATGTACAGTCCATTCACTGTAAAGACATCCACACACCCACCAACCCATGAATAGCTGGTGATATTTACAGTCCAAGCACTGTAATGACATCAAACACCCACCACCCCATGAGAGACTGTTGATATTTAAAGTCCAAGCACTGTAATGACAACCCAACAGCCACCACTAAATGAATGACTGTTAATATATATAGTCCAAGCACTGTAATGACACCCACACACTCACCACCCAGTGAATGACTGTTGATATTAAGAGTCCAAGCACTGTAATGACACCCATCACCCCATGAATCACTGTTGATATTTACAGTCCAAGCATTGTAATGACACACACACACACCACCCAATTAATCACTGTTGATACTTACAGTCTAAGCACTGTAATGACACTCACACACCCATCACGCTATTAATGACTGTTGATATTTACAGTCCAAGCACTGTAATGACACTCACACACCCACTATCCCATGAATGATTGTTGATATTTACAGTCCAATCAATTTAATGACACCCACACACCCACCATCCCATGAATGACTGATGATATTCACAGTCCAAGCACAGGAATGACACCCACACAACCACAACCCCGTGAATGACTGTTGACATTTACATTCCAAGCCCTGTAATGACACCCAAAAACCCACCACCCCATGAAAGACTGTCGATATTTACAGTCCAAGCACAGGAATGATACCTATACATCCACCACATATAAATGACTGTTGATATATACAGTCCAAGCACTGTAATGACACCCACACACTCACCACTCCATGAATGACTGTTGATATTAACAGTCCAAATGCAGTAATGACACCCTTACACCCACCACCCCATGAAGGAATGTTGATATTTACAGTCCAAGCTCTGTAATGACACCCACAAACCCACCACCCCTTGAATGACGGTTGATATTCACAGTCCAACCACAGTAATGACACCCAAACACCCACCACTCCATGAAAGACAGTTGATATTTACAGACCAAGCACTGTAATGACACCCCAAAACCCACCACCCCATGAATGGGTCTTGATATTTACAGTCCAAGCACTGTAATGACACACACAACCACCACCCCATGAATGATTGATGATATTTACAGTTCAAGCACTGTAATGACACTCACACACCCACCAACCCATAAATTACTGTTGATATTTAAAGTCCAAGCACTGTAATGACAACTATACACTCAACACTTAATGAATGACTATTGATATTTACTGTCCAAGCACTGTAATGACACCCACACACCCATCACCCCTAGAATGACTGTTTGTATTTACAGTCCAAGCACTGTAATAACATAGACCAACCCATGAATGACAGTTGATATTTACCTTTTAAGCATTTAAATGACACCCACACACCCAACACCTCATGAATGACTGTTAATATTTACAGTCCAAGCACGAAAATAAAGCCCACACTCCCACCACCCCATGAATGACAGTTGATATTCACAGTCCAAGAACTGTAATGACACCCACACCTACCAACCCATAAATGACTGTTGATGTTTACAGTCCAAGCACTGTAATGACACCCACACAACCTCCACTCCATAAATAACTTTTAATACTTACAGTCCAAGCACTGTAATGACAACAACACACCAATCACGCCATGAGTGACTGTTGATATTTACTGTCCAAGCAATGTCATGACACCCACACACCCACCACCCCATGAATGAAGGTTGATATTAACAGTCTAAGCACAGTAATGACACCCATACACCCACCATCCCACGAATAACTGTTGATATTAACAGTCCAAGCACTGTAAAGACACCCACACACCCACCA
Source organism: Petrolisthes cinctipes (assembly GCA_033782935.1). NCBI lineage: Eukaryota > Metazoa > Arthropoda > Malacostraca > Decapoda > Porcellanidae > Petrolisthes > Petrolisthes cinctipes. The sequence goes on from JAWQEG010000858.1 coordinate 417,640, forward strand.
CCCCATGAATGACTGTTGATATTTAAAGTCCAAGCACTGTAATGAAACCTATACAATGAACACTCAATGAATGACTGATGATATTTACACTCCAAGCACTGTAATGACACCCACACACCCATCACCCCAAGAATGACTGTTGGTATTTACAGTCCAAGCACTGTAATGACACCTACCACCCAATGAATGACTGTTGATATTTACAGTCCAATCACTAAAATGACACACACACTCCCACCACCCCATCAATGACAGTTGATATTTACAGTCCAAGCACTGTAATGACACCCAAACACCCACAACTAAATGAATGACTTTTGATATCTATAGTCCAAGCACTGTAATGACACCCACACACTCACCACCCTGTAAATGTCTATTGATATTAACAGTCCAAGCACATTAATGACACCAATACACCCATCACCCCATGAATGACTGTTGATATTTACAGTCCAAGCACGGTAATGACACCCACACACCCTCCACTCCAGAGATGACTGTTGATACTTACAGTCCAAGCACTGTAATGACACCCACACAACAATCTCGCCATGAATGACTGTTGATATCTACAGTACAAGAACTGTAATGACACCCACACAACCACAACCCAATTTATGTTTGTTGATATTTACAGTCCAAGCATTGTAATGACACATACACACTTACCATCCCATGAATGACTGTTAATATTTCCTGTCTAAGCACACTATTGACACCCACACAACCACCACCCCATTAAAGACTGTTGATATTAACAGTCCAAGCCAAGTAATGACACCCATATACCCTCCACCTTATGAATGACTGTTGATATTTACAGTCCAAGCACGGTAATGACACCCACACACACTCCACTCTATAGATGACTGTTGATACTTACATTCCAAGCACTGTAATGACACCCACACACCAATCACGCCTTGAATGACTGTTGATATTTGCTGTCCAAGCACTGTAATGACACCCACACATCCACCACCCAATGAATGACTGGTGATATTTACCGTCCAATCAGGGTAATGACACCCACACACCCTCCACTCCATAGATGACTGTTGATACCTACAGTCCAAGCACTGTAATGACACCCCCACACACACAGCTAAATGAATGACTGTTGATATCTACAGTCCTAGCACTGTATTGAAACTCACACACCCACCACCTCATAAATGACTGTTGATATTTACTGTCCTAGCAATGTCATGACACACACACACCCACCACCCCATGAATGACTGTTGATATTAACAGTCCAAGCACAGTAATGACACCCATACACACACCACAGCATGAGTAACTGTTGATATTTACAGTTCAAGCACTGTAATGACACCAACACACACACCACCCAATGAATGACTGTTAATATTTGCTGTCCAAGCACACTATTGACACCCACACAACCACCACCCCATGAATGACTGTTGATATTAACAGTCCAAGCACAGTAATGACACCCATACACCCACCACCCCATGAATGACTGTTGATATTTACAGCCCAAGTAAGGTAATGACACCCACACACCCTCCATTCCATAGATGTCTGTTGATACTTACAGTCCAAGCACTGTAATGACACCCACACACAAATCACGCTATGAATGACTGTTGATATTTGCTTTCCAAGCACTGTAATGACACCCACACATCCACCACCCAATGAATGACTGGTGATATTTACCGTCCAATCAGGGTAATGACACCCACACACCCTCCACTTCATAGATGACTGTTGATATTTACAGTCCATGCACTGTAATGACACCCCCACACCCACAACTAAATGATTGACTGTTGATATCTATAGTCCTAGCACTGTATTTAAACTCACACATCCACCACCTCATGAATGACTGTTGATATTTACTGTCCAAGCAATGTCATGACACCCACACACCCACCACCCCATGAATGACTGTTGATATTAACAGTCCAAGCACAGTAATGAATCCCATACACCCACCACACCATGAATGACAGTTGATATTTACAGTCCAAGCACTGTAATGACACCCACACACACACCACACCATGAATGACTGTTAATATTTGCTGTCCAAGCACTGTAATGTCACCCACACATCCACCACCCAATAAATGACTGTTGATATTTACATTCCAAGTACTGTAATGACACAAACACAACCACAACCCCATTTATGTTTGTTGATATTTACAGTCCAAGCACTGTAATGACACCTACACACTTACCATCCTATGAATGACTGTTGATATTTCCTGTCGAAGCACACTATTGACACCCACACAACCACCACCCCATGAATGACTGTTGATATTTACATTCCAAGCACTGTAATGACACCCAGAGACCCACCACTCATGAATGACTGTTGATAATTACAGTCCAAGCACAGAAATGACACCTATACATCCACGACCCATAAATGACTCTTGATATTTACAGTCCAAGCACTTTAATGACACCCACACACCCACCACCTTATGAGTGAATGTTGATGTTTACAGTTTAAGCACTGTAATGACACCCACACACCCTCCACCTCATGAATGACTGTTGATATTTACAGTCCAAGCACTGTAATAACACACACACACCACCCCATGAATCACTGTTGATACTTACAGTCCAAGCACTGTAATGACACCCACACACCCATCAATCCCTTAATTACTGTTGATATTTACAGTCCAAGCACTGTTATGTCTCCTACACACCCACCACCCGATGAATGATTGTTGATATTTACAGTCCTAGCACTGTAATGAAACCTACACACCAACCACCCCATGAATGACTGTTGATATTCATAGTCCAAGCACAGGAATGACAAACACACAGCCGCAACCCCATGAATGACTGTTGATATTTACATTCGAAGCACTGTAATGACACTCAGAAACCCACCACCCCATGAATGACTGTTAATATTTACAGTACAACTACTGTAATGACACCCAAATAGCCACCACTCTATGAAAGACAGTTGATATTTACAGAATAAGCAGTGTAATGACACCCCAACGTCCATCATCCCATGAATGGCTATTGATATTTAAAGTGCAATCACTGTAAAGACACACACAACCACCACCCTAGGAATGACTGTTGATATTTACAGTCCAAGCACTGTAATGACACCCACACACCCACCAACCCATAAATTACTGTTAATATTTAAGGTTTAAGTACTGTAATGACACCTATATACCCAACACTCAATGTATGACTGTTGATATTTACTGTCCAAGCACTGTAATGACACCGACCACCCCATGAATGACTGTTGATATTTACAGTCCAAGCACTGTAATGACACCCACACACCCACCACCCCATAAATGACTGTTGATATTTACAGTCCAAACACTAAAATGACACCCACACACCCACCACCCCATGAATGACGGTTGATATTCACAGTCCAAGAACTGTAATGACACCCACACACACTACCCCATGAATAACTGTTGATATCTACAGTCCAAGCACTGTAATGACCCCTACACACTCACCACCCCGTGAATGACTATTGATATTAACAGTCTTAGCACAGTAATGACATCCATACACCCACCACCCAATAATGACTGTTAATATTTACAGTCCAAGCACTGTAATAACACCCACACACCCTCCACTCCATAAATAACTGTTGATACTTACAGTCCAAGCACTGTAATGACACCCACACATCAATCCCCCATGAATGACTATAGATATTTACAGTCCTAGCACTGTAATGAAACCCACACACCCACCACCCCATTAATGACTGTTGATATTTAATATCCAAGCAATGTCATGACACCCACACACCCATCTACCCAAGAATGAATGTTGATATTAACAGTTAAAGCAGAGTAATGACACCCATACTCCCACCACCCCATAAATGACTGTTGATATTTACAGTCCAAGCACTGTAATTAAACCCACACACCCTCCACTTCATAAATAACTGTTAATGCTTACAGTCCAAGCACTGTAATGACACACACACGCCAATCATGCCATGAATGACTGTTGATATTTACAGTTCTATCACTGTAATGAAACCAACACACGCACCACCCCATTAATGAATGTTGATAATTACTGTCCAAGCAATGTCATGACACCGACACACCCACCACCCCATGAATGACTGTTGATGTTTGAAGTCCAAGCATTGTAATGACACCTATACACCCAACACTCAATGAATGACAATTAAAATTTACAGTCCAAGCAATGTAATGACACCCACACACCCATCACCCCAAGAATGACTGTTGGTATTTACAGTCCAAGCACTGTAATGACACCGTCCACTACATGGATGACTGTTGATATTTACAGTCCAAGCACTGTAATGATACCCACATACCCACCACCCAATTAATGACTGTTGATATTTACAGTCCAAGTACTAAATGACACCCACACTCCCACCACCCCATGAATGACGGTTGATATTAACAGTCTAAGAACTGTAATGACACCCACACACACTACCCTATGAATGACTGTTGATATTTACAGTCTCTTCACTGTAATGACACCAACACACCCACCACCCCATATATGGCTATTGATTTTTACAGTCCAAGCCCTGTAATGACATCCAAACACCCACCACTCCATTAAAAACTATTGATATTTAAAGTCCAAGCACTGTAATAACAACCCAACAGCCACCACTAAATGAATGACTGTTGATTTCTATAGTCAAAGCACTGTAATGACACCCACACACTCACCACTCTGTGAATGACTGTTGATATTAACAGTCCTAGCACAGTAATGACACCCATACTTCCACCACCCCAGGAATGACTGTTGATATTTACAGTCCAAGCACTGTAATGACACCCACACACCTACCACCCAATAAATGACTGTTGATATTTACAATCCAAGCACTAAAATGACATCCACACTTCCACCACCCCATGAATGACAGTTGATATTCACAGTCCAAGAACTGTAATGACACCCACAGACACTACCCCATAAATGACTGTTGATATTTACAGTCCAAGCACTGTAATGACATCCAAACACCGACAGCCCCGTTAAAGACTATTGATATTTAAAGTCCAAGCACTGTAATGACAACCCAACACCCACCACTAAATGAATGACTGTTGATATCTACAGTCCAAGCACTGTAATGACACCCACTCACTCACCCCCCTTTGAATAACTGTTGAATTTAACAGTCCTAGCACAGTAATGACACCCATACATCCACCACCCCATGAATGACTGTTGATATTTACAGTCCAAGCACTGTAATGACACCCACACACCGTCCATTCAATAAATAACTGTTGATACTTACAGACAAAGCACTGTAATGACACCCACACACCAATAACGCTATGAATGACTGTTGATATTTACAGTCCTAGCACTGTAATGAAACCCACACACATTTCCCCATGAATTACTGTTGATATTTACTGTCCAAGCAATGTCATGAGACCCACACACCCACCACCCCATGAATGACTGTTGATATTAATATTCCAAAAACTATAATGACACCAATACACCCAACACTCAATGAATGACTGTTGATATTTACAGTCCAAGCACTGTAATGATACCCACACACCCATCACCCCAAGAATGACTGTTGGTATTTACAGTCCAAGCACAGTAATGACACAGACAACTCCATGAATGACTTTTGATATTTACAGTCCAAGCACTGTAATGACACCCACACATCAACCACCCAATAAATGACTGTTAATATTTACAGTCCAAGCACGGTAATGACACATACACACCCTCCACTCCATAGATGACTGTTGATACTTACAGTCCAAGCACTGTAATGACACCCACACACCCATCACGCCATTAATGACTGTTGGTATTTACAGTCCAAGTATTGTAATGACACCCACACAACCACAACCCCATAAATGTGTGTTGATAATTACAGTCCAAGCACTGTAATAACACCCAGAGACCCAACACCCCATGAATGACTGTTGATATTTACAGTCCAAGCACAGAAATGACACCTATACATCCACCACCCATGAATGAATTTTGATATTTACAGTCCAAGCACTATAATGACACCCACACACCCACCACCTTATGAATGACTGTTGATGTTTACAGTCCAAGCACTGTAATGACACCCACCATTCCATGTATGACTATTGATATTTACAGTCCAAGTACTGTAATGACACACAAACACCACCACATGAATCACTGTTGATACTTACAGTCCAAGCACTGTAATGATACCCACACACATATCACACCATTAATGACTGTTGATATTTACAGTCCAAGCACTGTAATGACACCCACACACTTACCATCCTAAAAATGACTGTTGATATTTACAGTCAAAGCACTGTAATGACACGCACACACGAACCACCCTTTAAATGACTGTTGATATTTACAGTCCAAGCACTTCAATAACACCCACTATCCCATGAATGACTGTTGATATTTACATTCCAAGCCCTGTAATGACATCCACACACCCACCATCCCAAAATTACTGTTGATATTTACAGTCCAAGCACTGTAATGACACCCACACACCCACCACCCCATGAATGATGGTTGATATTCATAGTCCAAGCACTGTAATAACATCCCCACACCCACCACTAAATGAATGACTGTAGATATTAACAGTCCAAGCACAGTAATGACACCCATACACCAACCACCCCATATAAGACTGTTGATATTTACAGTCCAAGCACAGTAATGACACCCATACTTCCACCACCCCAGGAATGACTGTTGATATTTACAGTCCAAGCACTGTAATGACACCCACACACCTACCACCCAATAAATGACTGTTGATATTTACAATCCAAGCACTAAAATGACATCCACACTTCCACCACCCCATGAATGACAGTTGATATTCACAGTCCAAGAACTGTAATGACACCCACAGACACTACCCCATAAATGACTGTTGATATTTACAGTCCAAGCACTGTAATGACATCCAAACACCGACAGCCCCGTTAAAGACTATTGATATTTAAAGTCCAAGCACTGTAATGACAACCCAACACCCACCACTAAATGAATGACTGTTGATATCTACAGTCCAAGCACTGTAATGACACCCACTCACTCACCCCCCTTTGAATAACTGTTGAATTTAACAGTCCTAGCACAGTAATGACACCCATACATCCACCACCCCATGAATGACTGTTGATATTTACAGTCCAAGCACTGTAATGACACACACACACCCTCCATTCAATAAATAACTGTTGATACTTACAGACAAAGCACTGTAATGACACCCACACACCAATAACGCTATGAATGACTGTTGATATTTACAGTCCTAGCACTGTAATGAAACCCACACACATTTCCCCATGAATTACTGTTGATATTTACTGTCCAAGCAATGTCATGAGACCCACACACCCACCACCCCATGAATGACTGTTGATATTAATATTCCAAAAACTATAATGACACCTATACACCCAACACTCAATGAATGACTGTTGATATTTACAGTCCAAGCACTGTAATGATACCCACACACCCATCACCCCAAGAATGACTGTTGGTATTTACAGTCCAAGCACAGTAATGACACAGACAACTCCATGAATAACTGTTGATACTTACAGACAAAGCACTGTAATGACACCCACACACCAATAACGCTATGAATGACTGTTGATATTTACAGTCCTAGCACTGTATTGAAACCCACACACATTTCCCCATGAATTACTGTTGATATTTACTGTCCAAGCAATGTCATGAGACCCACACACCCACCACCCCATGAATGACTGTTGATATTAATATTCCAAAAACTATAATGACACCTATACACCCAACACTCAATGAATGACTGTTGATATTTACAGTCCAAGCACTGTAATGATACCCACACACCCATCACCCCAAGAATGACTGTTGGTATTTACAGTCCAAGCACAGTAATGACACAGACAACTCCATGAATGACTGTTGATATTTACAGTCCAAGCACTGTAATGACACCCACACATCAACCACCCAATAAATGACTGTTAATATTTACAGTCCAAGCACGGTAATGACACATACACACCCTCCACTCCATAGATGACTGTTGATACTTACAGTCCAAGCACTGTAATGACACCCACACACCCATCACGCCATTAATGACTGTTGGTATTTACAGTCCAAGTATTGTAATGACACCCACACAACCACAACCCCATAAAAGTGTGTTGATAATTACAGTCCAAGCACTGTAATAACACCCAGAGACCCAACACCCCATGAATGACTGTTGATATTTACAGTCCAAGCACAGAAATGACACCTATACATCCACCACCCATGAATGAATTTTGATATTTACAGTCCAAGCACTATAATGACACCCACACACCCACCACCTTATGAATGACTGTTGATGTTTACAGTCCAAGCACTGTAATGACACCCACCATTCCATGTATGACTATTGATATTTACAGTCCAAGTACTGTAATGACACACAAACACCACCCCATGAATCACTGTTGATACTTACAGTCCAAGCACTGTAATGATACCCACACACATATCACACCATTAATGACTGTTGATATTTACAGTCCAAGCACTGTAATGACACCCACACACTTACCATCCTAAAAATGACTGTTGATATTTACAGTCAAAGCACTGTAATGACACGCACACACGAACCACCCTTTAAATGACTGTTGATATTTACAGTCCAAGCACTTCAATAACACCCACTATCCCATGAATGACTGTTGATATTTACATTCCAAGCCCTGTAATGACACCCACACACCCACCATCCCAAAATTACTGTTGATATTTACAGTCCAAGCACTGTAATGACACCCACACACCCACCACCCCATGAATGATGGTTGATATTCATAGTCCAAGCACTGTAATAACATCCCCACACCCACCACTAAATGAATGACTGTTGATATTTACAGACCAATCACTGTAATGACACCCACACACCCACCACCCCGTAAATGACTGTTGATATTTACAGTCCGAGCAGAGTAATGACACCTATACACCCACCACCCCATGATTGACTGTTGATATATACAGTCCAAGCACTGTAATGATACCCACACACCCTCCACTCCATAAATGACTGTTGATACTTACAGTCCAAGCTCTGTAACGACACCCACACACCAATCACGCAATGAATGACTGTTGATATTTACAGTCTGTCAGGGTTGAAACACCTAATCAATTATTACTCACTCTCTGTGTATAGTAGGGTTGAATCACTAAGGCATAATTCTAGTTTCGTCCTAGGGAACTATTATTCTTTCAATTAAAATGTCACTATATATTAGGTTATTATTAAGGTAATTATTACCGTATTAACTGTACCACTCAAACACACACACTCTCTGCTTCGAATATGTGGCTGATGTTCGACCTCGCCAGTTCCAGTTCCAGTTCCAGTTCAGTGATCCGGACATCGCCCGACTTCTTCTCTCCCCCCTTCCCCCAACCCCTTGTGGACGTGGAGTGATGGTGGCGTGAGGATCACGTGATCAAGACCGGAGTTTACTTCATAGCTACACTCCTCCAGTTGAGCTAGAGTCAGGTTCCTCCTCACTGGAAACGGTCCCTAGAGCGTCTCTCCCACTCTCTCTTGGTGTAGCAAGTAGCCTTGTGGGCATTGGCTATTCCTTCCTCCTCACTGGAAACGGACCCTAGAGCGTCTCTCCCACTCTCTCTTGGTATAGCAAGTAGCCTTGTGGGCATTGGCTATTCCTACCTCCTCTCTTATTATTGCCACGGGGACTGATGGTGTGTCTAGAGAACTGTTGTGAACTGTTGTGAAGTATTTCAGTGCTGTGGTTGGTGCAGAATTGTATAAGTGTCTTCATTGTGGTGTATTGGCTTAATAAGTGTTTGTGTTAATATATTCCTATATATATTGTTTTGTTTCTCTGGCCCTTGGATCAGTAGAGAGGTATTAGCATCTTGGAACTTAAGGATAGAGACGACATGCTCTACATTCCTTACTAAAGAACCTGAGGGATTCGAGCACCATCACATATGTGGCGACCTCGCCAGGATGCTTGCCCTACTCTGATCTAAGGGTTTTGAGTTCTCGTCTTTTGTTGACATTTGGAAGTCGTCTTGAGCTCGCACTCACGGTCGTAGCCCCGAAGTGAGTTATAATTGTCTGGTGGTTGTCATTCCACCGGCGGTGTTGTCTACGGTTGTCAAGTGGTTGTCATTCCACTGGCGGTGTTGTCTACGGTTGTCAAGTGGTTGTCATTCCACTGATGGTTGTTCTGTCTCGTGTGTTATTACTATTGATGGGTAAGTGTTATCCCACGTTGTTATATTGTAACTGTGTCGAGTGAGTGTTGTTCCATTGTAGTTACTTTGGTTGTTCTTTTGACATAAGGATTCTGAGGTGTTAGTCCTGCTTTCCTTATCTCGAACGTTTTAGTTTGTGTGTCACGGTAGTGTCGTTTTAATCATTTATCTTCGGCCTGCTAACATGTCGAGTTTTGAGCAGCTGAAAAGCCAAGCTGAGGCACTAGGCCTCAAAGGAGAAGAAATTGGTCGCTATGTTATACAACAACAGGCCTTTGATCGGGAAGAACGGGCAATGAAGAGGAGAGAAGAGCTAGAATTAATGAAGAGGAGAGAAGAGCAAGAAGAGAAGGAACAACAACGGAAGCTAGAGTTGGCTAAGTTGGAAGCAGACAAAGAAATTGAGCTTGCTCGGATTGCTGCGTCAGCCAAGTCCCCATCTTCTGCTTCTGGTGGTGAGTGTGCTGATCGACCCCGTTTACCTGCCTACAATGATGGTGAGGATTTTTCTTCGTATCTTACTAGGTTCGAGAGAATTGCTGAGCTTTTAAAAGTAGATAAAGAAGCCTATGCCATACGACTGGGTTCTTTACTTTCGGGCAAGGTTGCAAAGATCTATTCCTCTCTCCCTTCTGAGATTATTACAGATTATGACCTCTTGAAAAGGTCTCTGTTGCGAAACTTGGGTAAAACCCCTGACGGGTTTAGACTGGACTTCAGATCATGCAAGATCCAACCTGGTGAGACATATAGGCAATTTCATATTAACCTGAACCGTTTGTTTGAGCAATGGTTAGATGTTTGTAATATTGAAAATACTTATCAGTCTTTAAAGGAATTTATGGTCCTAGATCAATTTTATGCCTCGCTTACCCTCGATCTCCGTACCTTTATCAAGGAACGAGGAGTCTATTCACTGGAGAAGGCTGCACAGTTAGCAGATGATTGGGCCTCTGCACGCAACGCGTATCCTAGGACTTCCTCCTCTAACGACAAGAAGATTGTACGGAAAGAGCGTGTTGCTCCAGAGGTCGTGAATCGTACTTCTAAAGTTCAAAGTTCAACTGTTAGGTGTCATAACTGTGGAGAGGAAGGACACATTCGGCCCAGGTGTCCTAAAAATCCACGGGCCTTCAAAGATAGGGATTCAACTACTATTAATGTAGGATTCTGCTTAGAAGATAAAACCATGTCAAACTACTGTGTTTCAGGAACCATCAATGGTACTTGGACATCAACTATCCTCCGTGATACTGGTTGTTCTGGCCTAATCGTGTCTGAAGAGGCCCTGCCCGATGCTGACACCTCAAATTGTCAATGGGTAACTCTTTACGACTATTTGGGCCGTGCTGATAAATTTCCTATTGTCAAGTGTTACATTAGGTGCCCTTACTATGATGGCTGGGTCGACGCTGTACGGGCTCCAATCAAGTTTGCGACAGCTTTGATTGGTGACATCCCGGGAGCACGCCAGCCCGACAATCCTTATCAAACTACCTATGCTGAGACCCCTTCCAGATTGGACACTCCTCCCATCGACTTTGCTCAGCCTGAGGAAGAAAGAGTGTGTGCCGTCCAGACCCGTGCCGGTGCTGTACGTATGAAGCGTCTCCACCCACTTGTATTCCCCAACATGAAACCTCTAGAAATAACTCCAGCTGACTTCTCTCGTTTACAGGAATCCTGCCCATCCCTTATTCCTCTGCGTAACAAAGCTACAGCCGGGCAACCCGAACTGGCCAGGAATGGAGCTTCGTACAAGTTCTGCTGGGTGGATGGATTGCTGTACAGAGAGTGTGTTGCTTCTACACGAACTGGTAAGGTTGGAACTCGAACTTTGGTCGTTCCCTCTGATTGCAGGGGGCTCGTGCTCCAGGTGGCCCACGAGGTCCCTATTGCCGGCCATTTCTCTCACAGGAAAACTGAACAGAAAATCAATGAACACTTCTTCTGGCCTGGGATGGGGGCTGATATCAGGGATTATTGCCGGTCTTGTGATATCTGCCAGCGTAAGTCTCACAAGGGCAGAGTGAAGCCAGTCCCTCTTAAACCTTTACCTGTTGTAACCGAACCTTTTTCCAGGGTGGCTGTTGACATTGTGGGACCCCTCTCACCCCCTTCATCTGAAGGCCATAAGTATATCTTGACCCTTATTGACTTTGCAACAAGTTTTCCAGAAGCCATCCCTCTTAAAGACATTGACACCATATCTGTGGCAGAAGCCTTACTATCTATTTTCTCTCGTGTAGGAATACCCCGTGAGATACTTAGCGACAGAGGTACCCAGTTCACATCTCATCTTATGGCTGAACTTCACAAGCTGCTTGGTGTGAAGCCACAATTTACTACACCCTTTCATCCCAGTGGTAATGGGCGTGTGGAAAGACTTCATGGTCCGCTCAAAGCTATTTTAAGGAAACTTTGTTGTGAGAAACCAAAGGAGTGGCACCGTTACATAATTCCTACTCTCTTTGCTCTCCGGGAGATGCCCAGTGACCGCACCGGTTTCTCAGCCTTCGACCTCCTTTATGGCCGGTCTGTACGAGGGCCACTCACTGTTTTGAAAGACCTCTGGGAGGATCACAATCTTCAGGAAGAAGATCGGACTAGCCTACAGTACATCATCGAGCTTAGAGAAAAGTTGTCTGAATGTGCCCTCCTCGCTGCTCAAGAAGCCGACGTGAGTATTGCCAGGTACAAGACCTACTTCGACCTTAAGTCACAGGACAGACAATTCAAACCTGGGGATGAGGTTCTGGTCCTCCTCCCGGACTCCAACAAGAAATTACTCATGTCTTGGAGTGGCCCCTTTACAGTTTTGGAAAGGCGCAATAAAGTAGACTACCTTATTGATGACCCTAGAGGACCGAAGTTGTATCATGCCAATCTCCTTAAAAGGTATTATCGGCGTGCACAGGTGAATCTTGCTTATGTGATGGACCAGGTATCGGAGCCTGAAAACATTTCTACTCCAGATAAACTGTCAGAGTTAAATGATCCACATGACTTGGTACCATGTCTGTCTCCCGCTTCCATACCTAATTCAGAAACCAGTAGTTTGCCCCGGGTCAACCAATCACTCACTTGGGATGAGCGAGCTACCTTGGAGGACCTGTTATTCAATTTCCCTGATGTCTTTTCAGAAATACCAGGTTGCACCAACACCCTTCAGCATGACATTCAACTGACCTCCACTAACCGCATCAAAGCCAAGAATTATCCCGTACCCATCCATCTTCGTCCGTACTTTCAGGAGGAAGTGGACACCCTACTTCACCTAGGGATCATCCAACCATCCTCTTCACCTCATTGTTCTCCCGTCGTAATGGTTCGTAAGTCGGATCGAAGCTACCGGATGGCGATTGATTATAGACTACTCAACGCAGTCACAGTGTTTGATGCTGAGCCCACTTGCTCTGTTGAAAGTGATCTATACAAATTCACAGGAGCCAAATACTTCTCTGAATTAGACCTAACTAAAGCTTATTACCAGATTACCCTAACAGATCGTGCTAGACCCCTCACTGCCTTTTCTACTCATCGCGGGCTAATGGAGTTTTGCCGTCTACCCTTTGGCCTTGTCACAGCCTGTTCCACCTATATTCGCCTTATGAGGATTGTATTGTCTGAACTTCCTAATGTTTGTTTCTACTTCGACAATATTTTCATCTATTCAACAGATTGGCCCACCCATCTCTCTGCCTTAACATCCGTGCTTGATAGACTCCGTCAACATAAGCTCACAGCTAAACCTGCCAAGTGTCGCTTTGGTTTCGAATCCCTGAAGTACTTGGGCTTCGAGATCGACGGAATACACCTTCGGCCCTTATTGGACAAGACTGAGGCTCTATTACAAGTTAACCCCCCTACCACGAAGAAAGGGCTTCGCAGTTTCTTAGGAATGGTATCCTTCTATAGATGTTTCCTTCCCATGGTTTCAGAGTGCAGCGGGCCCCTCTCAGATCTCTTGAAGAAGTCCCAGCATGAACCTCTACAGTGGAGTGAGGATCTCTTGTCCCGATTCGACCATCTGAAGAGGGCCCTATCATCTCATCCCATCCTGAGACTCCCCGATGCATCACAACCCTTCGTTCTTAGGACTGATGCCTCCCAGCATGGACTCGGAGCAGTACTCCTCCAATACTTCGACGGTCAACCTCACCCAGTGGCCTATGCTAGCCGAAAGTTGCTGGACCGGGAACGGAAATATTCAACAATAGAACGAGAGGCTTTGGCTATTGTGTTTGGAGTCGCGAAGTTCGATTACTACCTCAGAGGAAAAGAATTCATCCTGGAAACCGACCACAAGCCACTTGTTTATCTTAAAACCTCTAAATGTTCCAATGACAGATTGATGCGATGGGCCCTTCGTCTACAAGATTATCCATTCCGGGTGGTTCACATTGCTGGCCGTGATAATGTGGGTGCGGATCTACTGAGTCGCTCCCCATGAGAGGCGACCCTCGACCATCCCCTACATGATTCTGTTTGTTTGTTTTGTATGAATGTTGGGAGGCCATCTGCCTTTAGGGTACCCTTTGAGTTTATGTAAATATTTTAAGTGTGTGTTTCAAGTCTAATATACTTGCAGTAGATTTTTAAAAGGGGGGTTGTGTCAGGGTTGAAACACCTAATCAATTATTACTCACTCTCTGTGTATAGTAGGGTTGAATCACTAAGGCATAATTCTAGTTTCGTCCTAGGGAACTATTATTCTTTCAATTAAAATGTCACTATATATTAGGTTATTATTAAGGTAATTATTACCGTATTAACTGTACCACTCAAACACACACACTCTCTGCTTCGAATATGTGGCTGATGTTCGACCTCGCCAGTTCCAGTTCCAGTTCCAGTTCAGTGATCCGGACATCGCCCGACTTCTTCTCTCCCCCCTTCCCCCAACCCCTTGTGGACGTGGAGTGATGGTGGCGTGAGGATCACGTGACCAAGACCGGAGTTTACTTCATAGCTACACTCCTCCAGTTGAGCTAGAGTCGGGTTCCTCCTCACTGGAAACGGACCCTAGAGCGTCTCTCCCACTCTCTCTTGGTGTAGCAAGTAGCCTTGTGGGCATTGGCTATTCCTTCCTCCTCACTGGAAACGGACCCTAGAGCGTCTCTCCCACTCTCTCTTGGTATAGCAAGTAGCCTTGTGGGCATTGGCTATTCCTACCTCCTCTCTTATTATTGCCACGGGGACTGATGGTGTGTCTAGAGAACTGTTGTGAACTGTTGTGAAGTATTTCAGTGCTGTGGTTGGTGCAGAATTGTATAAGTGTCTTCATTGTGGTGTATTGGCTTAATAAGTGTTTGTGTTAATATATTCCTATATATATTGTTTTGTTTCTCTGGTCCTTGGATCAGTAGAGAGGTATTAGCATCTTGGAACTTAAGGATAGAGACGACATGCTCTACATTCCTTACTAAAGAACCTGAGGGATTCGAGCACCCTCACACAGTCCATTCACTGTAATGACACCCACACACACAACCCCATGAATGACTGTTGATATTTACAGTCCATTCACTGTAATGACACCCACACACCCACCACCCCGTGAATGACTGTTGATATTAACAGTCCGAGCACAGTAATGACACCTATACACCCACCACCCTATGAATGACTGTTGATATTTACAGTCCAAGCACTGTAATAATACCCACACACCTTCCACTCCATAAATGATTGTTGATACTTAAAGTCCAAGCACTGTAATGACACACACACACACACACCACCCCATGAATGACTGTTGATATTTGCTGTCCAAGCACTGTAATGACACTCACACATCCACCACCCAATGAATGACTGTTGATATTTACAGTCCAAACAATGTAATGACATCCACCTTCCCATGAATGACTGTTGATATTTACAGTCCAAGCACTGTAATGACACCCACACACCAACCACCCCATTAATGACTGTTGATATTCATAGTCCAAGCACAGGAATGACACCCACACAACTGCAACCCCATGAATGACGTTTGATATTTACATTCGAAGCACTGTAATGACACCCAGAAACCCACCACCCCATGAATGACTGTTGATATTTACAGTCCAAGCACAGAAATGATACCTATATATCCACCATCCATGAATGACTATTGATATTTACAGTCCAAGCACTGTAATGACACCCACACACCCTCCACCCCATGAATGACTGCTGATGTTTACAATCTAAGCACTGTAATGACACCCACATACCCACCACCCCATAAATTACTGTTAATATTTACAGTCCAACTACTGTAATGACACCCAAACAGCCACCACTCCATGAAAGACAGTTGATATTTACAGAATAAGCAGTGTAATGACACCCCAACGTCCATCATCCCATGAATGGCTATTGATATTTAAAGTGCAAGAACTGTAAAGACACACACAACCACCACCCCATGAATGACTGCTGATATTTACAGTCCAAGCACTGTAATGACACCCACACACCCACCAACCCATAAATTACTGTTAATATTAAAGGTTTAAGTACTGTAATGACACCTATATACCCAACACTCAATGTATGACTGTTGAAATTTACTGTCCAAGCACTGTAATGACACCGACCACCCCATGAATGACTGTTGATATTTACAGTCCAAGCACTGTAATGACACCCACACACCCACCACCCCATGAATGACTGTTGATATTTACAGTCCTAACACTAAAATGACACCCACACACCCACCACCCCATGAATGACAGTTGATATTCACAGTTCAAGAACTGTAATGACACCCACACACACTATCCCATGAATGACTGTTGATATCTACAGTCCAAGCACTGTAATGACCCCCACACACTCACCACCCCGTGAATGACTGTTGATATTAACAGTCTTAGCACAGTAATGACATCCATACACCCACCACCCAATAATGACTGTTAATATTTACAGTCCAAGCACTGTAACAACACCCACACACCCTCCACTCCATAAATAACTGTTGATACTTACAGTCCAAGCACTGTAATGACACCTACACACCAATCCCGCCATGAATGACTATAGATATTTACAGTCCTAGCATTGTAATGAAACCCACACACCCACCACCCCATTAATGACTGTTGATATTTAATATCCAAGCAATGTCATGACACCCACACACCCATCTACCCAAGAATGAATGTTGATATTAACAGTTCAAGCAGAGTAATGACACCCATACTCTCATCACCCCATAAATGACTGTTGATATTTACAGTCCAAGCACTGTAATGACACCCACACACCCTCCACTTCATAAATAACTGTTGATACTTACAGTCCAAGCACTGTAATGACACCCACACGCCAATCATGCCATGAATGACTGTTGATATTTACAGTCCTAGTACTGTAATGAAACCAACACACCCACCACCCCATTAATGAATGTTGATAATTACTGTCCAAGCAATGTCATGACACCGACACACCCACCACCCCATGAATGACTGTTGATATTAACAGTCCAAGCACAGTAATGACACCCATACACCCACCACCCTATTAATGACTGTTGATATTTACAGTCCAAGCACTGTAATAGCACCCACACACCCACCACCCCATGAATGACTGTTGTTATTTAAAGTCCAAGCATTGTAATGACACCTATACACCCAACACTCAATAAATGACAATTAAAATTTACAGTCCAAGCAATGTAATGACACCCACACACCCATCACCCCAAGAATGACTGTTGGTATTTACAGTCCAAGCACTGTAATGACACCGACTACTCCATGGATGACTGTTGATATTTACAGTCCAAGCACTGTAATGATACCCACATACCCACCACCCAATTAATGACTGTTGATATTTACAGTCCAAGTACTAAATGACACCCACACTCCCACCACCCCATGAATGACGGTTGATATTCCCAGTCTAAGAACTGTAATGACACCCACACACACTACCCCATGAATGACTGTTGATATTTACAGTCTCTTCACTGTAATGACACCAACACACCCACCACCCCAAGAATGGCTATTGATTTTTACAGTCCAAACCCTGTAATGACATCCAAACACACACCACTCCATTAAAAACTATTGATATTTAAAGTCCAAGCACTGTAATAACAAACCAACACCCACCACTAAATGAATGACTGTTGATATCTACAGTCAAAGCACTGTAATGACACCCACACACTCACCACTCTGTGAATGACTGTTGATATTAACAGTCCTAGCACAGTAATGACACCCATACATCCACCACCCCAGGAATGACTGTTGATATTTACAGTCCAAGCCCTGTAATGACACCCACAAACCTACCACCCAATAAATGACTGTTGATATTTACAATCCAAGCACTAAAATGACATCCACACTTCCACCACCCCATGAATGACAGTTGATATTCACAGTCCAAGAACTGTAATGACACCCACAGACACTACCCCATGAATGACTGTTGATATTTACAGTCCAAGCACTGTAATGACATACAAACACCGACAGCCCCATTAAAGACTATTGATATTTAAAGTCCAAGCACTGTAATGACAACCCAACACCCACTACTAAATAAATGACTGTTGATATCTACAGTCCAAGCACTGTAATGACACCCACTCACTCACCCCCCTTTGAATGACTGTTGAATTTAACAGTCCTAGCACAGTAATGACACCCATACATCCACCACCCCATGAATGACTGTTGATATTTACAGTCCAAGCACTGTAATGACACCCACACACCCTCCATTTAATAAATAACTGTTGATACTTACTGACAAAGCTCTGTAATGACACCCACAAACCAATAACGCTATGAATGACTGTTGATATTTACAGTCCTTGCACTGTAATGAAACCCACACACATTACCCCATGAATTACTGTTAATATTTACTGTCCAAGCAATGTCATGAGACCCACACACCCACCACCCCATGAATGACTGTTGATATTAATATTCCAAGAACTGTAATGACACCTATGCACCCAACACTCAATGAATGACTGTTGATATTTACAGTCCAAGCACTCTAATGACACCCACACACCCATCACCCCAAGAATGACTGTTGGTATTTACAGTCCAAGCACAGTAATGACACAGACAACCCCATGAATGACTATTGATATTTACAGTCCAAGCACGGTAATGACACATACACACCCTCCACTCCATAGATGACTGTTGATACTTACAGTCCAAGCACTGTAATGACACCCACACACCCATCACGCCAATAATGACTGTAGGTATTTACAGTCCAAGTACTGTAATGACACCCACACAACCACAACCCCATTAATGTGTGTTGATAATTACAGTCCAAGCACTGTAATGACACCCAGAGACCCAACACCCCATGAATGACTGTTGATATTTACAGTCCAAGCACAGAAATGACACCTATACATCCACCACTCATGAATGAATTTTGATATTTACAGTCTAAGCACTATAATGACACCCACACACACACCACCTTATGAATGACTGTTGATGTTTACAGTCCAAGCACTGTAATGACACCCACCATTTCTTGTATGACTATTGATATTTACAGTCCAAGTACTGTAATGACACACACACACCACCCCGTGAATCACTGTTGATACTTATAGTCCAAGCACTGTAATGATACCCACACACATATCACACCATTAATGACTGTTGATATTTACAGTCCAAGCACTGTAATGACACCCACACACTTACCATCCTAAGAATGACTGTTGATATTTACAGTCAAAGCACTGTAATGACACGAACACACCAACAACCCTTTAAATGACTGTTGATATTTACAGTCCAAGCACTTCAATAACATCCACTATCCCATGAATGACTGTTGATATTTACATTCCAAGCCCTGTAATGACAACCACACACCCACCATCCCAAAATTACTGTTGATATTTACAGTCCAAGCACTGTAATGACACCCACACACCCACCACCCCATGAAAAATGGTTGATATTCATAGTCCAAGCACTGTAATAACACCCCAACACCCACCACTAAATGAATGACTGTTGATATTTACACACCAATCACTGTAATGACACCCACACACCCACCACCCCGTAAATGACTGTTGATATTTACAGTCCGAGCAGAGTAATGACACCTATACACCCACCACCCCATGAATGACTGTTGATATATACAGTCCAAGCACTGTAATGATACCCACACACCCTCCACTCCATAAATGACTGCTGATACTTACAGTCCAAGCAGTGTAATGACACTCACACATCCACCACCCAATGAATGACTGTTGATATTTACAGTCCAAACAATGTAATGACATCCACCTTCCCATGAATGACTGTTGATATTTACAGTCCAAGCACTGTAATGACACCTACACACCCAACACCCAATAAATGACTGTTTATGTTTACAGTCCAAGAATTGTAATGACACCCTCACACCCACCACCCCATGAATGACTATTGATATTTGCTGTCCAAGCACCGTAATGACACCCTCACACACACAACCCCATGAATGACTGTTGATATTTACAGTCCAAGTACTGTAATGACACCCACAACCCACCACCCCATGAATGACTGTTGATGTTTACAGTTCAAGCATTGTAATGACACCCACACACCCACCACCCGATGAACGACTGTTGATATTTACAGTCCAATCACTGTAATGACACCCAGACACCCACAACACTATATATGACAGTTGATATTTACAGTAAAATCACTGTAATGAACCCCCACTACACCATTAATGACTGTTGAAGTTTACAGTCCAAGCACTGTAATGACACCCACACACCCACTGCCCTATGAATAACTGTTGATATTTACAGTCCAAGCACTAAAATTACACCCACACTCAAACCACCCCATGAATGACGGTTGATATTCACAGTACAAGAATTGTAATGACACCCACACATCTACCACCCCATAAATGACTGTTGATGTTTACAGTCCAAGCACTGTAATGACACTCAAACACCCACTACCCTATTATTGACCGTTGATATTTACAGTCCAAGCACTGTAATGACACTCACACACACAACCCCATGAATGACTGTTGATATTTACAGTCCATTCACTGTAATGACACCCACACACCCACCACTCCGTTAATGACTGTTGATATTAACAATCCGAGCACAGTATTGACACCTATACAACCACCACCCAATGAATGACTGTTGATATTTACAGTCCAAGCAATGTACTGATACCCACACATCTTCCAATCCATAAATGACTGTTGATACTTACAGTCCAAGCACTGTAATGAAACCCACACATCAATCACGCCATAAATGACTGTTGATATTTACCGTCCAAGCACAGTAATGATACCCATACACCCACCATTCCATGAATAACTGTTGATATTTACAGTCCAAGCACTGTAATGACACCCACACACCCTCCACTCCATAAATAACTGTTGATACTTACAGACCAAACACTGTAATGAAACCCACACACCAGTCACAACATGAATGACTGTTGATATTTACAGTCCTAGCACTGTAATAACACCCACACTCAACACCCCATGAATGACTGTTGATATTTACTGTCCAAGCAATGTCATGACAACCACACACCCACCACCCCATAAATGACTGTTGATATTTACAGTCCAAGCACTGTAATGACACCCACACACCCACCACCCTATGAATGACTGTTGATATTTAAAGTCCAAGCACTGTAATGACACCTATACACCCAACACTTAATGAATGACTGTTGATATTTACAGTCCAAGCACTGTAATGACACACACACACCCATCAGCCCAAGAATGACTGTTGGTATTTACAGTCCAAGCACTGTAATGACACAGACCACCTCATGAATGGCTATTGATATTTACAGTCCAAGCACTGTAATGACACCCACACACCCACCACCCCATGAATGACTGTTGATATTTACAGTCCAAACACTAAAATGACACCCACACACCCACCACCCCATTAATGACGGTTGATATTCACTGTCCAAGAAATGTAATGACACCCACACATCTACCAACCCATGAATGACTGTTGATGTTTACAGTTCAAGCACTGTAATGACATCCACACACCCACCACCCCATTAACCCCTTAGGACCGACTTCAGTTTTTTTTTTTTCATCCCCAGATGACTTCTGGGGGTCAATTTTCAACTTTCATGTAGGCAAATTTTGCTCTTACAGAATGAAAGAGCTTAAATTTACACACCAGAAACTGAAAACGGGAGCCTCCTAGGTGTACGCGCTTGCGTATGACAGAGCATCAAAGTCCGAAAATAAATAAATAGTATCCCCTGAAACGCATGAAAGAAAACCTCATACGCTCTGCGTACGCTGTAAACGTGTATATAAACACCTAAATATTGCGTCTAAATCGTTTTCAATGATAGTAAACGTATTTCAGTGTAATTTTGTCTGTCTAGACTCTCCTGGAGTATAGTAGACAGCAGAGAGATACGAGAAACATAAGAAAACACCATGTAGTGGTGAGATATTTCCTTGTTGGCATACGCAGCTGCCAGACACCACTACCACAGTCAAACCTTTTCTCAAGGATGTTAGCTTTCCATCGTTACCAACTCCAGCTCGCTAGCTACTCGCTACAGTTTTTTATAGGTACGTCGACATGTCGGTTATACGGAGCGAACCATTAATTTTTTTATCACCGACATGTCGGTTGATCAGTCCTAAGGGGTTAATGACAGTTGATATTTACAGTCCTACTGTATTGAATCCCACACACCCACCACCCCATGAATGACTGTTGATATTTACTGTCCAAACAATGCCATGACACCCACACACCCACCACCACATGAATTACTGTTGATATTAATAGTCCAAGCACAGAAATGACACCCATACACCCACCACCCCATGAATGACTGTTGATATTTACAGTCCAAGCACTGTAATGACACCTATACACCCAACACTCAATAAATGACTCTTGATATTTACAGTCCAAACACTGTAATGACACCGACAACCCCATGAATGACTGTTGATATTTACAGTCCAAGCACTGTAATGACACCCACACACATACCACCCCATGAATGACTGTTGATATTTACAGTCCAAGCACTAAAATGACACCCACACTCCCACCATCCCATGAATGTCGGTTGATATTCTTAGTCCAAGAACTGTAATGACACCAACACATCTACCAACCCATGAATGACTGTTGATGTTTACAGTCTAAGCACTGTAATGACACCCACACACAAACTACACCATAAATGGCTGTTGATATTTACAGTATATTCACTGTAATGACACCCACACACCCACCACCCCATAAATAGCTGTTTACTGTCCAAACACTGTAATGACAACTAAACACCCTCCACCCCATGAAAGACTGTTATTATTTACAGTCCAATCACTGTAATGACACTCCCGCACTCATTACTATATGAATGACTTTTGATATCTACAGTCCAAGCACTGTAATGACACCCACACACTCACCACCCTGTGAATGACTCTTGATATAAACAGTCCAAGCACAGAAATGACACCCATAAACCAACAACCACATGAATAACTGTTGATATTTACAGTCTAAGCACTGTAATGACACCCACACAACTTCCACTCCATAGATGACTGTTGATACTTACAGTCCAAGCACTGTAATAACACCCACGCCAATCACACCATGAATGACTATTGATATTTACAGTCCTAGCACTGTAATGAAACCTACACACTCACCACCCCATGAATAACTGTTGATATTTAATGTCCAAGCAATGTCATGACACCCGCACACCCACCACCCCATAAATGACTGTTAATATTAACAGTCGAAGTACAGTAATGACACCTATACACCCACCACCCCATAAATGACTGTTGATATTTACAGTTCAAGCACTGTAATGACACCCACACACACACCACCCCATGAATGACTGTTGATATTTGCTGTCCAAGCACTGTAATGACACCCACACATCCACCACCCAAAGAATGACTGTTGATATTTACAGTCCAAGCAATGTAATGACACCAGCCATCCCATAAATGACTGTTGATATTTACAGTCACATCACTGTAATGACACCCTCACACCCACCACCCCATGAATGACTATTGATATTTACTGTTCAAGCACTGTAATGACACCCTCACACACACCACCTTATGAATGACGTTTGATATTTACAGTCCAAGTACTGTAATGACACCCACACTCCACCACCCCTTGAATGGCTGTTGATGTTTACAGTCCAAGCATTGTAATGACACCCACACACCCACTACCCCATAAACGACTGTTGATATGTACAGTCCAATCACTAGAATGACACCCAGACACCCACAACCCTATGAATGACGGTAGATATTTACAGTCCAAGCACTGTAATGTCATCCAAAAACCCACCACCCCATTAATGACTGTTGATATATACAGTCCAAGCACTGTAATGACACCCACACAACCAGCACCCCATGAAGTATTGTTGATATTTACAGTCCAAGCACTAAAATGACTCCCACACTCCCACCACCCCATGAATGACGGTTGATATTTACAGTCCAAGAACTGCAATGACACCCACACATCTACCAACCCATGAATGACTGTTGATATTTACTGTCCAAGCACTGTAATGACACCCAAACAGCCACCAACTTATTAATGACTGTTAATATTTACAGTCCAATCACTGTAATGACACCCACACACACAACTCCATGAATGACTGTTAATATTTACAGTCCATTCACTGTAATGACCGCAACACACCCACCACCCCGTGAATGACTGTTGATATTAACAGTCCGAGCACAGTAATGACACCTATACACTCATAACTCCATGAATGACTGTTGATATTTACAGTCCAAGCACTGGAATGATACCCACACACCCTCCACTCCATAAATGACTGTTTAATCTTACAGTCCAAGCACTGTAATGACACCCACACACCAATCACGCCATGAATGACTTTTGATATTTACAGTCCTAGTACTGTAATGAAACCCACACACCTACCACCCCTTTAATGACTGTTGATATTTACTGTCCAAGCAATGTTTTGAAACCCACACACCCACCACCCTATGATTGTCTGTTATTATTAACAGTCCAAGCACAGTAATGATACCCATACACCCACCACCTCGAGAATGACTGTTGATATTTACAGTCCAAGCACTCTAATGACAACCACACACCCACCACCCCATGAATGACTGTTGATATTTACAGTCCAAGAACTGTAATGACACCCACAACCAACCACCCCATGAATGACTGTTAATGTTTACAGTCCAAGCATTGTAATGACACCAACACACCCACCACCGCATGAACGACTGTTGCTATTTACAGTCAAATCAGTGTAATGACAACCAGACACCCACAACCCAATGAATGATAGTTGATATTTACAGTCGAAGCTCTGTAATGACACCCACACACCCACCACCCCATGAATGATTGTTAATATTTACAAGCCAAGCAGTAAAATGACACCCACACTCCCACAACCCTATGAATGACGGTTGATATTCACTGTCCAAGAACGGTAATGACACCCACACATCTACCAACCCTTGAATGACTGTTGATGTTTACAGTCCAAGCACTGTAATGACACCCACATACTAACCAACTTATTAATGACTGTTGATATTTACAGTCCAAGCACTGTAATGAAACCCACACACACGCCCATGAATGACTGTTGATATTTACAGTCAATTCACTGTAATGACACCCACACACCCACCACCCCGTGAATGACTCTTGATATTAACAGTCCGAGCACAGTAATGACACCTATACACCCACCACCCCATGAATAACTGCTGATATTTTAAGTCCAAGTACTGTAATGATACCCACACACCCTTCACTCCATAAATGACTTTTGATTCTTACAGTCCAAGCGCTGTAATGACACCCACACACCAATCACGCCATGAATGACTGTTGATATTTACAGTCCTAGAACTGTAATGAAACCCACACACCCACCGCCTCATGAATGTCTGTTGATATTTACTGTCCAAGCAATGTCCTGACACCCACACTCCCACCACCCCAATAATGTCTGTTGATATTAACAGTCCAAGAACAGTAATGACAACCATACACCTACCACCCCATGAATGACTGTTAATATTTACAGTCCAAGCCCTCTAGTGACACCCACACACCCAACACCCCATGATTGACTGTTGATATTTAAAGTCCTAGCACTGTAATGACACCTATACACCCAACACTCAATAAATGACTGTTGATATTTACAGTCCAAGCACTGTAATGACACCCACACACCCATCACCCCAAGAATGACTGTTGGTATTTACAGTCCAAGCACTGTAATGACACTGACCACCCCATGAATGACTATTGATATTTACAGTCCAAGCACTGTAATGACACCCACACACCCACCACCCCATGAATGACTGTTAATATTTACAGTCCAAGCACTAAAATAACACCCACACTCCCACCACCCTATGACTGACGTTTGATATTCACAGTCCAAGCACTGTAATGACATCCAAACACACACCACCCCATAAAAAACTGTTGATATTTACAGTCCAAGCAATGTAATGACACCCACACACTTACCATCCCAAGAATGACTGTTGATATTTGCAGTCCAAGCACTGTAATGACACCCACACACCAACCACCCTTTGAATGACTGTTAATATTTACAGTCCAAGCACTGTAATAACACCCAGTATCCCATGAATGACTGTTGATATTTACATTCCAAGCCCTGCAATGACACCCACACACCCACCATCCCTTAATTACTGTAGATATTTACAGTCCAAGCACTGTAATGACACACACGCACCCACTATCCCATGAATGATGGTTGATATTCACAGTCCAAGCATTGTAATGACACCCCCACACCAACCACTAAATGAATGACTGTTGATATTTACAGTCCAACTACTGTAATGACACCCACAACCCAACACTCCATGAATAACTGTTGATGTTTACAGTTCAAGCATTGTAATGACACCCACACACCCACCACCCCATGAACGGCTGTTGATATTTACAGTCCAATCACTGAAATGACACCCAGACACCGACAACCCTATGAATGACGGTTGATATTTACAGTCAAAGCACTGCAATGTCACCCAAAAACCCATCACCCTATGAATGACTGTTGATATTTACAGTCCAAGCACTGTAATGACACCCACCACCCCATTAATGACTGTTGATATTTACAGTCCAAACACTGTAACTGTAATGACACCCACACACCAACCACCCTATGAATGACTGTTGATATTTACAGTCCAAGCACTAAAATGACACCCACACTCCCACCACCCCATGAATGACGGTTGATATTCATAGTCCAAGAATTGTAATGACACCCACACATCTAACAACCCATGAATGACTGATGATGTTTACAGTCCAAGCACTGTAATGACACCCACACACACAACCACATGAATGACTGTTGATATTTACAGTCCAAGCACTGTAATGACACCCAAACACACAACCCCATTAATGACTGTTGATATTTACAGTCCATTCACTGTAATGACACCCACACACCCACCACCCCGTTAATGACTGTTGATTTTAACGGTCCGAGCACAGTAATGCCACCTATACACCCACCACCCCATAAATGACTGTTGATATATACAGTCCAAGCACTGTAATGACACCCACACAACCAGCACCCCATGAAGTATTGTTGATATTTACAGTCCAAGCACTAAAATGACTCCCACACTCCCACCACCCCATGAATGACCGTTGATATTCACAGTCCAAGAACTGCAATGACACCCACACATCTACCAACCCATGAATGACTGTTGATATTTACTGTCCAAGCACTGTAATGACACCCAAACAGCCACCAACTTATTAATGACTGTTGATATTTACAGTCCAATCACTGTAATGACACCCACACACACAACTCCATGAATGACTGTTAATATTTACAGTCCATTCACTGTAATGACCGCCAAACACCCACCACCCCGTGAATGACTATTGATATTAACAGTCCGAGCACAGTAATGACACCTATACACTCATAACCCCATGAATGACTGTTGATATTTACAGTCCAAGCACTGGAATGATACCCACACACCCTCCACTCCATAAATGACTGTTGAATCTTACAGTCCAAGCACTGTAATGACACCCACACACCAATCACGCCATGAATGACTTTTGATATTTACTGTCCTAGTACTGTAATGAAACCCACACACCTACCACCCCTTTAATGACTGTTGATATTTACTGTCCAAGCAATGTCTTGACACCCAAACACCCACCACCCCATGATTGTCTGTTGATATTAACAGTCCAAGCACAGTAATGATACCCATACACCCACCACCTCGAGAATGACTGTTGATATTTACAGTCCAAGCACTCTAATGACAACCACACACCCACCACCCCATGAATGACTGTTGATATTTACAGTCCAAGAACTGTAATGACACCCACAACCAACCACCCCATGAATGACTGTTAATGTTTACTGTCCAAGCATTGTAATGACACCAACACACCCACCACCGCATGAACGACTGTTGCTATTTACAGTCAAATCAGTGTAATGACAACCAGACACCCACAACCCAATGAATGATAGTTGATATTTACAGTCGAAACTCTGTAATGACACCCACACACCCACCACCCCATGAATGATTGTTAATATTTACAAGCCAAGCAGTAAAATGACACCCACACTCCCACAACCCTATGAATAACGGTTGATATTCACAGTCCAAGAATGGTAATGACACCCACACATCTACCAACCCATGAATGACCCACACACCCTTCACTCCATAAATGACTGTTGATTCTTACAGTCCAAGCGCTGTAATGACACCCACACACCAATCACGCCATGAATGACTGTTGATATTTACAGTCCTAGAACTGTAATGAAACCCACACACCCACCGCCTCATGAATGTCTGTTGATATTTACTGTCCAAGCAATGTCCTGACACCCACACTCCCACCACCCCAATAATGTCTGTTGATATTAACAGTCCAAGAACAGTAATGACAACCATACACCTACCACCCCATGAATGACTGTTAATATTTACAGTCCAAGCCCTCTAGTGACACCCACACACCCAACACCCCATGATTGACTGTTGATATTTAAAGTCCTAGCACTGTAATGACACCTATACACCCAACACTCAATAAATGACTGTTGATATTTACAGTCCAAGCACTGTAATGACACCCACACACCCATCACCCCAAGAATGACTGTTGGTATTTACAGTCCAAGCACTGTAATGACACTGACCACCCCATGAATGACTATTGATATTTACAGTCCAAGCACTGTAATGACACCCACACACCCACCACCCCATGAATGACTGTTAATATTTACAGTCCAAGCACTAAAATAACACCCACACTTCCACCACCCTATGACTGACGTTTGATATTCACAGTCCAAGCACTGTAATGACACCCAAACACACACCACCCCATAAAAAACTGTTGATATTTACAGTCCAAGCAATGTAATGACACCCACACACTTACCATCCCAAGAATGACTGTTGATATTTGCAGTCCAAGCACTGTAATGACACCCACACACCAACCACCCTTTGAATGACTGTTAATATTTACAGTCCAAGCACTGTAATAACACCCAGTATCCCATGAATGACTGTTGATATTTACATTCCAAGCCCTGCAATGACACCCACACACCCACCATCCCTTAATTACTGTAGATATTTACAGTCCAAGCACTGTAATGACACACACGCACCAACTATCCCATGAATGATGGTTGATATTCACAGTCCAAGCATTGTAATGACA
The DNA here is from genome assembly GCA_033782935.1 of Petrolisthes cinctipes. Classification (NCBI taxonomy): domain Eukaryota; kingdom Metazoa; phylum Arthropoda; class Malacostraca; order Decapoda; family Porcellanidae; genus Petrolisthes; species Petrolisthes cinctipes. The sequence continues at coordinate 447,863 of JAWQEG010000858.1, forward strand.
CCCCCACACCAACCACTAAATGAATGACTGTTGATATTTACAGTCCAACTACTGTAATGACACCCACAACCCAACACTCCATGAATAACTGTTGATGTTTACAGTCCAAGCATTGTAATGACACCCACACACCCACCACCCCATGAACGGCTGTTGATATTTACAGTCCAATCACTGGAATGACACCCAGACACCGACAACCCTATGAATGACGGTTGATATTTACAGTCAAAGCACTGCAATGTCACCCAAAAACCCATCACCCTATGAATGACTGTTGATATTTACAGTCCAAGCACTGTAATGACACCCACCACCCCATTAATGATTGTTGATATTTACAGTCCAAACACTGTAATGACACCCACACACCAACCACCCTATGAATGACTGTTGATATTTACAGTCCAAGCACTAAAATGACACCCACACTCCAACCACCCCATGAATGACGGTTGATATTCATAGTCCAAGAATTGTAATGACACCCACACATCTACCAACCCATGAATGACTGTTGATGTTTACAGTCCAAGCACTGTAATGACACCCAAAAAGCAACCAACTTATTAATGACTGTTGATATTTACAGTCCAAGCACTGTAATGACACCCACACACACAACCCCATTAATGACTGTTGATATTTACAGTCCAAGCACTGTAATGACACCCAAACACACAACCCCATTAATGACTGTTGATATTTACAGTCCATTCACTGTAATGACACCCACACACCCACCACCCCGTTAATGACTGTTGATTTTAACGGTCCGAGCACAGTAATGCCACCTATACACCCACCACCCCATAAATGACTGTTGATATTTACAGTCCAATCACTGGAATGACACCAAGACACCCACAACCCTATGAATGATGGTTGATATTTACAGTCCAAGCACTGTAATGATACCCACGCACCATCCACTCCATAAATAAATGTTGATTCTTACAGTTAAAGCACTGCAATGACACCCTCACACACACCACCCCATGAATGACTGTTGATATTTACAGTCCAAGTACTGTAATGACACCTACAACCCACCACCCCATTAATAACTTTTGATGTTTACAGTCCAAGCATTGTTATGACACCCAGACACCCACAACCCTATGAATGACGGTTGATATTTACAGTCCAAGCACTGTAATATCACCCAAAATCCCACCACCCCATATATGACTGTTGATATTTACAGTCCAAGCACTGTAATGACACCCAGCACCACATTAATGACTTTTGATATTTACAGTCCAAGCACTGTAATGACCCCCACACACCCACCACCCCATGAATGACTGTTGATATTTACAGTCCAAGCACTAAAATGACACCCACACTCCCACCACCCCATGAATGACGGTTGATATTCACAGTCCAAGAACTGTAATGACACCCACCCATCTACCAACCCATGAATGACTGTTGATGTTTACAGTCCAAGCACTGTAATGACACCCAAACAGCCACCAACTTATTAATGATTGTTGATATTTACAGTCCAAGCACTGTAATGACACCCACACACACAACCCCATGAATGACTGTTGATATTTACAGTCCAAGCACTGTAATGACTCTCACACACCATCCAACCCATAAATGACTGTTGATATTTACAGTCCAGGCAATGTAATGACACCTACACACACAACACCCTACTAATGACCATGAATATTTATAATCCAAGCACTGTAATGACACCCACACACCCACTACCCAATGAATGACTGTTGATATTTACTGTCCAAGCACTGTAATGACACCCACACACACCCCACCATATAAATGACTGTTGATATTTACAGTCCAAGCATTGTAATGACACCAACACACCCACCAACATATAAATGTCTGTTGATATTTACAGTCCAAGCACTGTAATGATACCCACACACCAACCATCCTTTAAATGACTGTTGATATTTACAGTCCAAGCACTGTAATAACACCCACTATCCCATTAATGACTGTAGATATTTACATTCCAAGCCCTTTAATGACACCCACACGCACACCATCCCAAAATTACTGTTGATATTTACAGTCTAAGCACTGTAATGACACCCACAAACCCACCACCCCATGAATGATGGTTGATATTTACAGTCCAAGCACTGTAATGACCCCCACTCACACAACCCCATAAATGACTGTTGATATTTACAGTCCATTTACTGTAATGACCCCCACACACCCCCCACCCCATGAATGGCTGTTGATATTTACAGTCCAAGCACTGTTATGACACCCAAACACCGACCCCCCCAAGAAAGACTGTTGATATTTACAGTCCAAGCACGGTAATGACACCTACACACCCACCACTAAATTAATGTTTGTTGATATCTACAGTCCAAGCACTGTATTGACACCCACACACTCACCACCCCTTAAATGACTGTTGATATTAACAGTCCATGCACATTAATGACACCCATACACCCACCACCCCATGAATGATTGTTGATATTTACATTCCAAGCCCTGTATTGACACCCACACATCCCACCATCCCAAAATTACTGTTGATATTTACAGTCGATGCACTGTAATGACACCCACACACCCACCACCCCATGAATGATGGTTGATATTCACAGTCCATGCATTTTAATGACACTCCCACACCCACCACTAAATGAATGACAGTTGATATTTACAGTCCAATCACTGTAATGACACCCACACACCACCACCCCATGAATAGCTGTTGATATTTACAGTCCAAGCACTCTAATGACACCCAAACACCCACCACCCCATAAAAGACGGTTGATATTTGCAGTCCAAGCACTGTAATGAGACCCCCACACCCACCACTCCATTTACAGTACAAGCACTATAATGACACTCACACACCATCCACCCAATGAATGACTGTTGTTATTTACAGTCCAAGCATTGTAATGACACCCACCCACCCAGCACTCAAAGAATGTCTGTTGATATTTACAGTCCAAGCACTGTTATGACACCCACACACCCACCACCCCATAAATGATGGTTGATATTTACAGTCCAAGCACTATAATGACACCCACACACAATACCCAATGAATGACTGTTCATATTTACAGTCCATTCACTGTAATGACACCCACACACCCACCACCCCATGAATAGCTGTTGATATTTAGAGTCCAAGCACTGTTATGACACCCAAAAACCCACCCCCTGATAAAAAAGACTGTTGATATTTACAGTCCAAGCACTGGAATGACACCCCCACACCCACCACTAAATGAATGTTTGTTGATATCTACAGTCCAAGCACATTAATGACACCCACACACTTACCATCCCAAGAATAACTATTGATATTTACAGTCCAAGCATTGTAATAACACCCACTTACCAACCACCCTTTGAATGACTGTTGATATTTACAGTCCAAGCACTGTAATAACATCCACTATCCCATGAATGACTGTTGATATTTACATTCCAAGCACTGTAATCATACCCACACACCTAGCATCCCATAAATGACTGTTGATATTTCAGTCCAAGCACTGTAATGATACCCAAACGCCCACCACCATATGAATGATGGTTAATATTTACAGTCCAAGCACTGCAAAGACACCCACACACACAACCCCGATAATGACTGTTGATATTTACAGTCCATTCACTGTAATGACACCCACACACCCACCACCCCGTAAATGACTGTTGATATTTACAGTCCCAGCAATGTAATGACACCCAAACACCCACCACCCCATTAAAGACTGTTTATATTTACAGTCGAAGCCCTGTAATGACACCCCCACAACCACCACTAAATAAATGGCTGTTGATATCTGCAGTCCAAGCACTGTAATGACACCCAAACACTCACCACCCTGTGAATGACTGTTGATATTAACAGTCCATGCACTGTAATGACACCCATACACCCACCAACCCATGAATGACTGTTGATATATACAGTCCAAGCAATGTAATGATACCCATACACCCTCCACTCCATAAATGACTGTTGATACTTACAGTCCAAGCACTGTAATGAAACCCACACCAATCACACTATGAATGACTGTTGATATTTACAGTCCTAGCACTGTAATGAAAACCAGACACCCACCACCCCATGAATAACTGTTGATATTTACTGTCCAAGCAATGTCCTGACACCCACACACCCACCACCCAATGAATGTCTGTTGATATTAACAGTCCAAGCACAGTAATGACACCCATATAGCCACCACCCCATGAATGACTGTTGATATTTATAGTCCAAGCACTGTAATGACACCCACACACCCACCACCTCATGAATGACTGTTGATATTTAAAGTCCAAGCACTGTAATGACACCCACACACCCATCACTCCAAGAATGACTGTTGGTATTTACAGTCCAAGCACTGTAATGACACTTACCATCCCATGAATGACTGTTGATATTTACAGTCCAAACACTGTAATGACACCCACACACCAACCACCCTTAGAATGACTGTTGATATTTACAGTCCAAGCACTGTAATAACATCCATTATCCCATGAATGACTGTTGATATTTACATTCTAAGCACTGTAATGACACCCACACACCCACCATCCCATAAATGACTGTTGATATTTACAGTCCAAGCACAGTAATGACACCCACACACCCACCACCCCATGAATTTCTGGTAATATTTACAGTCTAAGCACTGTAATGACACCCACACATCGACCAGCACATGAATGACTCTTGATATTTACAGTCCAAGCACTGTAATGCCACCAACCACCCAATAAATAACTGTTGATATTTGCAGTCAAAGCACTGTATTGACACCCACACATCCACCACTCAATGAATGACTGTTGATAGATATTAACAGTCCAAACACTGAAATGACACACACACACCCTCCACCCCATGATTGACTGTTAAAATTTACAGTCCAAGCACTGTAACGACATCCACATACTGACCACCCCTTGAATGACCATTGATATTTACAGTCCAACCATTGTAATGACACCCACAACCCACCACCCCTTGAATGACTGTTGATATTTACAGTCCAAGCACTGTAATGACACCCACACACTGACAACCCCATAAATTACTGGTTATATTTACAGTCTAAGCACTGTAATGACACCTACACACCCACCACTAAATTAATGTTTGTTGATATCTACAGTCCAAACACTGTATTGACACCCACACACTTACCACCCCTTGAATGACTGTTGATATTAACAGTCCATGCACATTAATGACACCCATACACCCACCACCCCATGAATGACTGTTGATATTTACAAACCAGGAACTGTAATTACACCAACACACCCATCATCCCATAAATGACTGTTGATATTTACAGTCCGAGCACTGTTTTGACAACTACACACCCACCACCCCATGAATGATGGTTGATTTTTACAGTCCAAGCACTGTAATGACACCCACTCACACAACCCCATAAATGACTGTTGATATTTACAGTCCATTCACTGTAATGACCCCCACATACGCCCCACCCCATGAATGGCTGTTGATATTTACAGTCCAAGCACTGTTATGACACCAAAACACCGACCCCCGTATGAAAGACTGTTGATATTTACAGTCCAAGCACGGTAATGACACCTACACACCCACCACTAAATTAATGTTTGTTTATATCTACAGTCCAAGCACTGTATTGATACCCACACACTCACTACCCCTTTAATGACTGTTGATATTAACAGTCCATGCACATTAATTACACCCATACACCCACCACCCCATTAATGATTGTTGATATTTGCATTCCAAGCCCTGTATTGACACCCACACACCCACCATCCCAAAATTACTGTTGATATTTACAGTCGATGCACTGTAATGACACCCACACACCCACCACTCCATGAATGATAGTTGATATTCACAGTCCATGCATTGTAATGACACTCCCACACCCACCACTAAATGAATGACAGTTGATATTTACAGTCCAATCAGTGTAATGACACCAACACACCACCACCCCATGAATAGCTGTTGATATTTACAGTCCGAGCACTCTAATGACACCCAAACACCCACCACCCTATAAAAGACGGTTGATATTTGCAGTCCAAGCACTGTAATGAGACCCCCACACCCACCACCCCATTTACAGTACAAGCACTATAATGACACTCACACACCATCCACCCCATGAATGACTGTTGTTATTTACAGTCCAAGCATTGTAATGACACCCACCCACCCAGCACTCAATGAATGTCTGTTGATATTTACAGTCCAAGCACTGTAATGACACCCACACACCTACCATCCCAAGAATGACTAATGATATTTACAGTCCAAGCATTGTAGTAACACCAACACACCAACCACCCTTTGAATGACTGTTGATATTTACAGTCCAAGAACTGTAATAACACCCACTATCCCATGAATGACTGTTGATATTTACATTCCAAGCACTCTAATTACACCCACACACCCAGTATCCCTTAAATGACTGTTGATATTTATAGTCCAAGCACTGTAATGACACCCACACACCCACCACCTTATGAATGATGGTTGATATTTACAGTCCAAGCACTGTAATGATACCCTCACACCAACCACCCTTTGAATGACTGTTGATATTTACAGTCCAAACATTGTAATAACACCCACTATCCCATGAATGACTGTTGATATTTACATTCCAAGCACTGTAATTACATTCACACACCCAGCATCCCATAAATGACTGTTGATACTTACAGTCCAAGCACTGTTATGACACCCACACACCCACCACCCCATAAATGATAGTTGATATTTACAGTCCAAGCACTATAATAACACCCACACACACAACCCCATGAATGACTGTTGATATTTACAGTCCATTCACTGTAATGACACCCACACACCCACCACCCCATGAATGGCTGTTGATATTTAGAGTCCAAGCACTGTTATGACACCCAAAAACCCACCCCTTGATAAAAAAGACTGTTGATATTTACAGTCCAAGCACTGGAATGACACCCCCACACCCACCACTAAATAAATGTTTGTTGATATCTACAGTCCAAGCACTGTAATGACACCCACACACTCACCACCCCTTGAATGACTGTTGATATTAACAGTCCATGCACAGTAATGACACCCATACACCCACCACCCCATGAATGATTGTTGATATTTACATTCCAAGCCCTGTAATGACACCCACACACCCACCATCCCAAAATTACTGTTGATATTTACAGTCGAAGCTCTGTAATGACACCCACACACCCACCACCCCATGAATGATGATTGATATTCACAGTCCAAGCGTTGTAATGACACTCCCACACCCACCACTAAATGAATGACTGTTGATATTTACAGACCAAGTACTGTAATGACACCCATACACCCAACAGACCATGAATGACTGTTGATATTTACAGTCCAATCACTGTAATGACAACCACACACCACCACCCCAGGAATAGCAGTTGATATTTACAATCCAAGCACTCTAATGACACAGAAAACACCCTCCACCCCATAAAAGATGGTTGATATTTGCAGTCCAAGCACTGTAATGAGACCCCCACACCCACCACTCTATTTACAGTCCAAGCACTGTAATGACACTCACACACCATCAACCCCATGAATGACTGTTGATATTTACAGTCCAAGCATTGTAATGACACCCACACACACAACACCCTATTAATGACCATTGATATTTATAGTTCAAGCACTGTAATGACTCTCACACACCATACACCCCATGAATGACTGTTGATATTTACAGTCTAAGCACTGTAATAACACCTACACACACAACACCCTATTAATGACCACTGATATTTATAATCCAAGCACTGTAATGACACCCACCCACCCAGCACCCAATAAATGACTGTTGATATTTACAGTCAAAGCATTGTAATGACACCCACATACCCACCACCTCATGAATGTCTGTTGATATTTACAGTCCAAGCACATTAATGACACCCACACACTTACCATCCCAAGAATAACTATTGATATTTACAGTCCAAGCATTGTAATAACACCCACTTACCAACCCCCCTTTGAATGACTGTTGATATTTACAGTCCAAGCACTGTAATAACATCCACTATCCCATGAATGACTGTTGATATTTACATTCCAAGCACTGTAATCACACCCACACACCAAGCATCCCATAAATGACTGTTGATATTTCAGTCCAAGCACTGTAATGATACCCACACACCCACCACCATATGAATGATGGTTAATATTTACAGTCCAAGCACTGTAATGACACCCACACACACAACCCCGATAATAACTGTTGATATTTACAGTCCATTCACTTTAATGACACCCACACACCCACCACCCCGTAAATTACTGTTGATATTTACAGTCCCAGCAATGTAATGACACCCAAACACCCACCACCCCATTAAAGACTGTTTATATTTACAGTCGAAGCACTGTAATGACACCCCCAAAACCACCACTAAATAAATGACTGTTGATATCTGCAGTCCAAGCATTGTAATGACACCCACACACTCACCACCCTGTGAATGACTGTTGATATTAACAGTCCATGCACTGTAATGACACCCTTACACCCACCAACCCATGAATGACTGTTGATATATACAGTCCAAGCAATGTAATGATACCCATACACCCTCCACTCCATAAATGACTGTTGATACTTACAGTCCAAGCACTGTAATGACACCCACACCAATCACACTATGAATGACTGTTGATATTTACAGTCCTAGCACTGTAATGAAAACCAGACACCCACCACCCCAAAAATAACTGTTAATATTTACTGTCCAAGCAATGTCCTGACACCCACACACCCACCACCCCATGAATGTATGTTGATATTAACAGTCCAAGCACAGTAATGACACCCATAGGGCCACCACCCCATAAATGACTGTTGATATTTATAGTCCAAGCACTGTAATGACACCCACACACCCACCACCTCATGAATGACTGTTGATATTTAAAGTCCAAGCACTGTAATCACACCCACACACCCATTACTCCAAGAATGACTGTTGGTATTTACAGTCCAAGCACTGTAATGACACTTACCATCCCATGAATGACTGTTGATATTTTCAGTCCAAACACTGTAATGACACCCACACACCAACCACCCTTAGAATGACTGTTGATATTTACAGTCCAAGCACTGTAATAACACCCACTATCCCATTAATGACTGTTGATATTTACATTCTAAGCACTGTAATGACACCCACACACCCACCACCCCGTAAATTACTGTTGATATTTACAGTCCCAGCAATGTAATGACACCCAAACAACCACCACCCCATTAAAGACTGTTCATATTTACAGTCGAAGCACTGTAATGACACCCCCAAAACCACCACTAAATGAATGACTGTTGATATCTGCAGTCCAAGCACTGTAATGACACCCACACACTCACCACCCTGTGAATGACTGTTGATATTACAGTCCATGCACTGTAATGACACCCATACACCCATCAACCCATGAATGACTGTTGATATATACAGTCCAAGCAATGTAATGATACCCATACACCCTCCACTCCATAAATGACTGTTGATACTTACAGTCCAAGCACTGTAATGACACCCACACCAATCACACTATGAATGACTGTTGATATTTACAGTCCTAGCACTGTAATGAAAACCAGACACCCACCACCCCAAAAATAACTGTTAATATTTACTGTTCAAGCAATGTCCTGACACCCACACACCCACCACCCCATGAATGTCTGTTGATATTAACAGTCCAAGCACAGTAATGACACCCATAGGGCCACCACCCCATAAATGACTGTTGATATTTATAGTCCAAGCACTGTAATGACACCCACACACCCACCACCTCATGAATGACTGTTGATATTTAAAGTCCAAGCACTGTAATCACACCCACACACCCATTACTCCAAGAATGACTGTTGGTATTTACAGTCCAAGCACTGTAATGACACTTACCATCCCATGAATGACTGTTGATATTTACAGTCCAAACACTGTAATGACACCCACACACCAACCACCCTTAGAATGACTGTTGATATTTACAGTCCAAGCACTGTAATAACACCCACTCTCCCATTAATGACTGTTGATATTTACATTCTAAGCACTGTAATGACACCCACACACCCACCATCCCATAAATGACTGTTGATATTTACAGTCCAAGCACAGTAATAACACCCACACACCCACCACCACATGAATGATGGTTGATATTCACAGTCCAACCACTATAATGACACCCCTAAATCCACCAATAAATGAATTACTGTTGATATTTATAGTCCAAGCACTGTAATGACACCCACACACCCACCACCTCATGAATGACTGTTGATATTTAAAGTCCAAGCACTGTAATCACACCCACACACCCATTACTCCAAGAATGACTGTTGGTATTTACAGTCCAAGCACTGTAATGACACTTACCATCCCATGAATGACTGTTGATATTTTCAGTCCAAACACTGTAATGACACCCACACACCAACCACCCTTAGAATGACTGTTGATATTTACAGTCCAAGCACTGTAATAACACCCACTATCCCATTAATGACTGTTGATATTTACATTCTAAGCACTGTAATGACACCCACACACCCACCACCCCGTAAATTACTGTTGATATTTACAGTCCCAGCAATGTAATGACACCCAAACAACCACCACCCCATTAAAGACTGTTCATATTTACAGTCGAAGCACTGTAATGACACCCCCAAAACCACCACTAAATGAATGACTGTTGATATCTGCAGTCCAAGCACTGTAATGACACCCACACACTCACCACCCTATGAATGACTGTTGATATTAACATTCCATGCACTGTAATGACACCCATACACCCATCATCCCATGAATGACTGTTGATATATACAGTCCAAGCAATGTAATGATACCCATACACCCTCCACTCCATAAATGACTGTTGATACTTACAGTCCAAGCACTGTAATGACACCCACACCAATCACACTATGAATGACTGTTGATATTTACAGTCCTAGCACTGTAATGAAAACCAGACACCCACCACCCCAAAAATAACTGTTAATATTTACTGTTCAAGCAATGTCCTGACACCCACACACCCACCACCCCATGAATGTCTGTTGATATTAACAGTCCAAGCACAGTAATGACACCCATAGGGCCACCACCCCATAAATGACTGTTGATATTTATAGTCCAAGCACTGTAATGACACCCACACACCCACCACCTCATGAATGACTGTTGATATTTAAAGTCCAAGCACTGTAATCACACCCACACACCCATTACTCCAAGAATGACTGTTGGTATTTACAGTCCAAGCACTGTAATGACACTTACCATCCCATGAATGACTGTTGATATTTACAGTCCAAACACTGTAATGACACCCACACACCAACCACCCTTAGAATGACTGTTGATATTTACAGTCCAAGCACTGTAATAACACCCACTATCCCATTAATGACTGTTGATATTTACATTCTAAGCACTGTAATGACACCCACACACCCACCATCCCATAAATGACTGTTGATATTTACAGTCCAAGCACAGTAATGACACCCACACACCCACCACCACATGAATGATGGTTGATATTCACAGTCCAACCACTATAATGACACCCCTAAATCCACCAATAAATGAATGACTGTTGATATTTACAGACCAAGCACTGTAATGACACCCACACACCGACCACCCCATGAAAGACGGTTGATATTTACAGTCCAAGCACTGTAATGACACCCCATACCCACCACCCCAGGAATAGCAGTTGATATTTACAATCCAAGCACTCTAATGACACAGAAAACACCCTCCACCCCATAAAAGATGGTTGATATTTGCAGTCCAAGCACTGTAATGAGACCCCCACACCCACCACTCCATTTACAGTCCAAGCACTGTAATGACACTCACACACCATCAACCCCATGAATGACTGTTGATATTTACAGTCCAAGCATTGTAATGACACCCACACACACAACACCCTATTAATGACCATTGATATTTATAGTTCAAGCACTGTAATGACTCTCACACACCATACACCCCATGAATGACTGTTGATATTTACAGTCTAAGCACTGTAATAACACCTACACACACAACACCCTATTAATGACCACTGATATTTATAATCCAAGCACTGTAATGACACCCACCCACCCAGCACCCAATAAATGACTGTTGATATTTACAGTCAAAGCATTGTAATGACACCCACATACCCACCACCTCATGAATGTCTGTTGATATTTACAGTCCAAGCACATTAATGACACCCACACACTTACCATCCCAAGAATAACTATTGATATTTACAGTCCAAGCATTGTAATAACACCCACTTACCAACCCCCCTTTGAATGACTGTTGATATTTACAGTCCAAGCACTGTAATAACATCCACTATCCCATGAATGACTGTTGATATTTACATTCCAAGCACTGTAATCACACCCACACACCAAGCATCCCATAAATGACTGTTGATATTTCAGTCCAAGCACTGTAATGATACCCACACACCCACCACCATATGAATGATGGTTAATATTTACAGTCCAAGCACTGTAATGACACCCACACACACAACCCCGATAATAACTGTTGATATTTACAGTCCATTCACTTTAATGACACCCACACACCCACCACCCCGTAAATTACTGTTGATATTTACAGTCCCAGCAATGTAATGACACCCAAACACCCACCACCCCATTAAAGACTGTTTATATTTACAGTCGAAGCACTGTAATGACACCCCCAAAACCACCACTAAATAAATGACTGTTGATATCTGCAGTCCAAGCATTGTAATGACACCCACACACTCACCACCCTGTGAATGACTGTTGATATTAACAGTCCATGCACTGTAATGACACCCTTACACCCACCAACCCATGAATGACTGTTGATATATACAGTCCAAGCAATGTAATGATACCCATACACCCTCCACTCCATAAATGACTGTTGATACTTACAGTCCAAGCACTGTAATGACACCCACACCAATCACACTATGAATGACTGTTGATATTTACAGTCCTAGCACTGTAATGAAAACCAGACACCCACCACCCCAAAAATAACTGTTAATATTTACTGTCCAAGCAATGTCCTGACACCCACACACCCACCACCCCATGAATATATGTTGATATTAACAGTCCAAGCACAGTAATGACACCCATAAGGCCACCACCCCATAAATGACTGTTGATATTTATAGTCCAAGCACTGTAATGACACCCACACACCCACCACCTCATGAATGACTGTTGATATTTAAAGTCCAAGCACTGTAATCACACCCACACACCCATTACTCCAAGAATGACTGTTGGTATTTACAGTCCAAGCACTGTAATGACACTTACCATCCCATGAATGACTGTTGATATTTTCAGTCCAAACACTGTAATGACACCCACACACCAACCACCCTTAGAATGACTGTTGATATTTACAGTCCAAGCACTGTAATAACACCCACTATCCCATTAATGACTGTTGATATTTACATTCTAAGCACTGTAATGACACCCACACACCCACCACCCCGTAAATTACTGTTGATATTTACAGTCCCAGCAATGTAATGACACCCAAACAACCACCACCCCATTAAAGACTGTTCATATTTACAGTCGAAGCACTGTAATGACACCCCCAAAACCACCACTAAATGAATGACTGTTGATATCTGCAGTCCAAGCACTGTAATGACACCCACACACTCACCACCCTGTGAATGACTGTTGATATTACAGTCCATGCACTGTAATGACACCCATACACCCATCAACCCATGAATGACTGTTGATATATACAGTCCAAGCAATGTAATGATACCCATACACCCTCCACTCCATAAATGACTGTTGATACTTACAGTCCAAGCACTGTAATGACACCCACACCAATCACACTATGAATGACTGTTGATATTTACAGTCCTAGCACTGTAATGAAAACCAGACACCCACCACCCCAAAAATAACTGTTAATATTTACTGTTCAAGCAATGTCCTGACACCCACACACCCACCACCCCATGAATGTCTGTTGATATTAACAGTCCAAGCACAGTAATGACACCCATAGGGCCACCACCCCATAAATGACTGTTGATATTTATAGTCCAAGCACTGTAATGACACCCACACACCCACCACCTCATGAATGACTGTTGATATTTAAAGTCCAAGCACTGTAATCACACCCACACACCCATTACTCCAAGAATGACTGTTGGTATTTACAGTCCAAGCACTGTAATGACACTTACCATCCCATGAATGACTGTTGATATTTACAGTCCAAACACTGTAATGACACCCACACACCAACCACCCTTAGAATGACTGTTGATATTTACAGTCCAAGCACTGTAATAACACCCACTATCCCATTAATGACTGTTGATATTTACATTCTAAGCACTGTAATGACACCCACACACCCACCATCCCATAAATGACTGTTGATATTTACAGTCCAAGCACAGTAATGACACCCACACACCCACCACCACATGAATGATGGTTGATATTCACAGTCCAACCACTATAATGACACCCCTAAATCCACCAATAAATGAATGACTGTTGATATTTACAGACCAAGCACTGTAATGACACCCACACACCCACCACCCCATGAAAGACGGTTGATATTTACAGTCCAAGCACTGTAATGACACCCCATACCCACCACCCCTTGAATGACTGTTGATATTAACACTCCAAGAACAGTAATGACACCCACACACCTATTACCCCATGAATGACTGTTGATATTAACAGTCAAAGCACAGTAATGACACCCATACACCCACCACCCCATAAATGACTGTTGATATTAACAGTCCAATCACAGTATTGACATCCATACTTCCACTACACCATGAATGACTGTTGATATTTACAGTCCAAGCACTGTAATGACACTCACACACCCACCACCACATGAATGACTGTTGATATTTGCTGTCCAAGCACTGTAATGACACTCACACACCCACCTCACCATGATTGACTGTTGATATATACAGTCCAAGTACTGTAATGACACCCACTCACCATCACCCCATCAATGACTGTTGATATTTACAGTCTAAGCATTGTAATGACACCCAAACACCCACCACCCCATGAATTTCCGATAATATTTACAGTATAAGCACTGTAATGACACCCTCACATCGACCAGCCCATGAATGACTCTTGATATTTACAGTCCAAGCACTGTAATGCCACCAACCACCCAATGAATGACTGTTGATATTTGCAGTCAAAGCACTGTATTGACACCCACACATTCACCACCCAATGAATGACTGTTGATATATATTAACAGTCCAAGCACTGTAATGACACACACACACCCACCACCCCATGATTGACTGTTAAAATTTACCGTCCAAGCACTGAAACGACATCCACACACTGACCACCCCTTGAATGACCATTGATATTTACAGTCCAAGCACTGTAATGACATCCAAACACTGACCTACCCATAAATGACCGTTGGTATTTACAGTCCAAGCACTGTAATGACACCCACAACCCACCACCCCCTGAATGACTGTTGATATTTACAGTCCAAGCACTGTAATGACACCCACACACTGACAACCCCATAAATTACTGGTTATATTTACAGTCTAAGCATGGTAATGACACCAACACACCCACCATTCCATAAATGGCTGTTGATATTTACATTTCAAGCTCTGTAATGAGACCCATACAACAACAACCCCATGAATGAAAGTTGATATTAACAGTTTAAGCACTGTAATGACACTCACACACCATCCACCCAACTAATGACTGTTGATATTTACAGTCCAAGCACTGTAATGATACCCACACACAGAACACCCCATTAATGACCATTGATATTTATAGTCCAAGCACTGTAATGACACCCACCCACATACCACCCAATGAATGACTGTTGATATTTACAGTCCAAGAACTGTAATGACACCCACACACTGACAACCCCATAAATTACTGGTTATATTTACAGTCTAAGCATGGTAATGACACCAACACACCCACCATTCCATGAATGGCTGTTGATATTTACATTTCAAGCACTGTAATGAGACCCATACAACAACCACCCCCTGAATGACAGTTGATATTAACAGTTTAAGCACTGTAATGACACTCACACACCATCCACCCAACTAATGACTATTGATATTTACAGTCCAAGCACTGTAATGATACCCACACACAGAACACCCCATTAATGACCATAGATATTTATAGTCCAAGCACTGTAATGACACCCACCCACATACCACCCAATGAATGACTGTTGATATTTACAGTCCAAGCACTGTAACGACACCCACACACTTACCATCACAAGAATGACTGTCGATATTTACATTCCAAGCACTGTAATGACACCCACACACCCACCATCCCATAAATGAATGTTGATATTTACAGTCAAAGCAATGTAATGACACCCACACACACACCACCCCATGAATGATGGTTGATATTCCCAGTCCAAGAACTGTAATGACACCCCCACACCCACCACCCGATGAATGACTGTTGATATTTACACTCCAAGTACTGTAATGACAACCACACACCCACCACCCCATGAATGACTGTTGATATTAACAGTCTAAACACGGTAATGACACCCATACACCAACCAAACCATGAATGACTGTTGATATTTACAGTCCAAGCACTGTAATGACACCTACACACCTACCACCCCATGCATGAATGTTGATATTAACAGTCCAAGCACAGTACTGACACCCATACATCCACTACCCCATGAATGACTGCTGATATTTACATTCCAAGCAATGTAATGACACCCACAGATCCACTACCCCATCAATGACATTTGATATTTGCTTTCCTTGCACTGTAATGACACATACAACCCCATGAATGACTGTTGATATTTACAGTCCAAGCACTGTAATGACACCCTCACACCCACAACCCTATGAATGACAATTGATATTTGTAGTCCAAGCACTGTAATAACAGCCTCACACCCACCACCCCATGAATGACTATTGATATATACAGTCCAAGCTCTGTAATGACACCCAAATACCAGCCACCCCATCAATGACTGTTGATATTAGCAGTCCAAGCACTGTAATGACACCCACACATCAACCACCCAAAAAATGACTTTTAATATTTACAGTCAAAGCAATGTAATGACACCCACCACCACATTAATAACGGTTGATATTTACAGTCCACCACCCCATCAATGACTCTTGATATATACGGTCCATGCACTGCAATGACACCCACACCCACTAACCCATGAATGACTGTTGATATTCACAGTCCAAGCACTGTAATGGCACCCACAAACCCCATAAATGACAGTTGATATTTATAGTCCAAGCACTGTAATGACACCCAATCATCCACCACCAAATGAATGATTGTTGATATTTACAATCCAAGCACTGTAATGCCAACCAACACCCCATGAATGACTGTTGATATTTACAGTCTAGGCACTGTAATGACAACCACACACCCACCACCCCATGAATGACTGTTGATATTTACAGTCCAAGCACTGTAATGACACCCACACACTCACCACCCCAAGAATGACTGTTGATATTTGCTGTCCAAGCACTGTAATGACACCCACACATCCACCACCCACAGAATGACTGTTAATATTTACAGTCCAAACACTGTAATAACACCCACCACCCCATAAATGGATGTTGATATTTATAGTCCAAGCACTGTAATGATGCCCACACACCCACCACCCTATCAATGACTGTTGATATTTATAGTCCAAGCATTGTAATGACACCCACACACACACCACCCCATCAATGACTGTTGATAGTTACAGTCCAAGCTCTGTAATGACACCCACACACCCACCACCCCGTGAATGACTGTTGATATTTACAGTCCAAGCACTGTAATGACACCCACACACTCACCACTCCGTGAATGACTGTTGATATTGACGGTCCATGCACTGTAATGACACCCATACACCCACCACCCCATGAATGACTGTTGATATTTACAGTCCAAGCACTGTAATGGTACCCACACATCCTCCACTCCATAAATGACCATTGATACTTACAGTCCAAGCACTGTAATGACACCCACACCAATCACACCATGAATGACTGTTGATATTTACAGTCCTAGCACTGTAATGAAAACCAGACACCCAACACCTCATGAATGACTGTTGATATTTACTGTCCAAGCAATGTCCTGACATCCACACACCAACCACCTCATGAATGTCTGTTGATATTAACAGTCCAAGCACAGTAATGACACCCATACACCCACCACCCCATGAATGACTGTTGATATTTACAGTCCAAGCAATATAATGACACTCACACACCCACCACCCCATGAATGACTGTTGATATTTAAAGTCCAAGCACTGTAATGACACCCACACACCCATCACTCCAAGAATGACTGTTGGTATTTACAGTCCAAGCACTGTAATGACACTGACAACCCCATGAATGACAATTGATATTTACAGTCCAAGCACTGTAATGACACCCACACACCCACAACCCCATGAATGACTGTTGATATTTACAGTCCAAGCACTGTAATAACACCCACTATCCCATGAGTGACGGTTGATATTTACAGTCCAAGCACTGTAATGACACCCAAACACCCACCACCCCATAAAAGACTGTTGATATTTACAGTCCAATCACTGTAATAAAAAACCCACACACTTACCATCCCAAGAATGATTGTTGATATTTACAGTCCAAGCACAGTAATGACACCCACACACCCACCATCACATGAATGATGGTTAATATTCACAGTCCAAGCAATATAATGACACCCCCAAACCCACCACCCCATGAATGACTGTTGATATTTACAGTCCAAGCACAGTAATGACACCCACACACCCACAACCCC
Organism: Petrolisthes cinctipes; assembly: GCA_033782935.1. Taxonomy (NCBI): domain Eukaryota; kingdom Metazoa; phylum Arthropoda; class Malacostraca; order Decapoda; family Porcellanidae; genus Petrolisthes; species Petrolisthes cinctipes. The sequence goes on from JAWQEG010000858.1 coordinate 466,912, forward strand.
AAGAAAAACGGTTGATATTTACAGTCCAAGCACTGTAATGACACCTTCACACCCACCACACCATGAATGACTATTGATATTAACAGTCCAAGCACAGTAATGACACCCATACACCAACCACCCCATGAATGACTGTTGATATTTACAGTCCAAGCACTGTAATGACACCCACACACCCACCACCCCATAAATGACTGTTCATATTCACACTCCAAGAATTGTAATGACACCCACACACCCATCACCCCATAAATGATGGTTGATATTAACAGTCCAAGCACAGTACTGACATCCATACATCCTCTACACCATGAATGACTGTTGATATTTACAGTCCAAGCACTGTATTAGCACCCACACACCCACTACTCTATAAATGACTGTTGATATTTACAGTCCAAACACTGTAATGACAACCACACATCAACCACCACATGAATGACTGTTGATATTACAGTCCAAGCATTGTAATGACACCCACCACCCCATAAATGACTGTTGATATTTACAGTCGAAGCACTGTAATGACACCCTCACACCCAACACCATATGAATGACTAATGATATTTGTAGTTCAATCAGTGTAATGACACCCTCACACCTACTACACCATGAATGACTGTTGATATATACAGTCCAAGCACTGTAATGACACCCACTCACCCACCACCCCATCAATGACTGTTGATATTTACATTCTAAGCAATGTAATGACACCCACACACCCTCTACCCCATGAATGTCTGTTAATATTTACAGTCCAAGCACTGTAATGACACCCACACATCGACCAGCCCATGAATGACTCTTGATATTTACAGTCCAAGCACTGTAATGACACCCACCACCCCATGAATGACTTTTGATATTTACAGTCGAAGCACTGTAATGACACCCTCACACCCACCACCATATGAATGACTATTGATATTTGTAGTCCAATCAGTGTAATGACACCCTCACACCTACTACACCATGAATGACTGTTGATATATACAGTCCAAGCACTGTAATGACACCCACTCACCCACTACCCCATCAATGACTGTTGATATTTACATTCTAAGCAATGTAATGACACCCACACACCCACTACCCCATGAATGTCTGATAATATTTACAGTCCAAATACTTTAATGACACCCACACATCGACCAGCTCATGAATGATTGTTGATATTTACAGTCCAAGAACTGTAATGACACCCACCACCCAACTAATGACTGTTGATATTTACAGTCCAAGCTCTGTAATGACACCCAAACACACAACACCCCATTAATGACCATTGATATTTATAGTCCAAGCACTGTAATGACACCCACACACCCACCACCCAATGAATGACTGTTGATATTTACAGTCCAAGAACTGTAATGACACCCACACACTTACCATCACAAGAATGACTGTCGATATTTACAGTCCAAGCACTGTAATTACACCCACACACCAATTACCCTTTGAATGACTATAAATATTTACAGTCCAAGCACTGTAATAACACCCACTATCCCATTAAAGACTGTTGATATTTACATTCCAAGCACTGTAATGACACCCACACACCCACTATCCCATAAATGACTGTTGATATTTACAGACCAAGCACTGTAATGACATCCCCACACCCACCACCCCATGAATGATGGTTGATATTCCCAGTCCAAGCACTGTAATAAAACCCCCACACCCACCCAATAAATAACTGTTGATATTTACACTCCAAGCACTGTAATGACACCCACACACCCACCACCCCAGGAATGACTGTTGATATTAACAGTCTAAGCACAGTAATGACACCCATACACCAACCACCCCATAAAGCACTGTTGATATTTACAGTCCAAGCACTGTAATGACACCTACACACCTACCACACAATGAATGACTGTTGATATTTACTGTCCAAGCACTGTAATGACACCCACACACCCACCACCCCATGAAAGATGGTTGTTATTTACAGTCCAAGCACTGTAATGACACACCCACACCCACTACACCATAAATGACTGTTGATATTTACATTCTCAGCATTGTAATGACACCCACACACCCACCACCCCATGAATGTCCTTTAATATTTACAGTCCAAGCACTATAATGACACCCACACAATGACCAGCCCATGAATGACTCTTGATATTTACAGTCCAAGAACTGTAATGACACCCACCACCCAATGAATGACTGTTGATATTTGCAGTCCAAGCACTGTATTGACACCCACACATCCACCACTCAATAAATTACTGTTGATATATATTAACAGTCCAAGCACTGTAATGACACACACACACCCACCACCCCATGATTGACTGTTGATATTTACAGTCCAAGGACTGTAATGACATCCACACACTGACCTACCCATGACTAACTGTTGATATTTACAGTCCAAGCACTGTAATGACACCCAAAACCCACCACCCCCTGAATGACTGTTGATATTTACAGTCCAAGCACTGTAATGACACCCACACACTGACCACAATATAAATTACTGGTTATATTTACAGTCTAAGCACTGTAATGACACCAACACATCCTCCATCCCATGAATGACTGTTGATATTTACATTTCAAACACTGTAATGAGACCCATACAACAACCACCCCATGAATGAAAGTAGATATTTACAGTCCAAGCACTGTAATGACACCCACACACACAACACCCCATTAATGACCATTGATATTTATAGTCCAAGCACTGTAATGACACCCACACACCGACCACCCAATTAATGACTTTTGATATTTACAGTCCAAGCTCTGTTTTGACACCAACACACTTACCATCACAAGAATGACAGTCTATATTTAAAGTCCAAGCACTGTAATGACACCCACACACCAACCACCCTGTGAATGAGTATTGATATTTACAGTCCAAGCACTGTAATAACACCTACTATCCCATAAATGACTGTTGATATTTACATTCCAAGCACTGTAATGACACCCACACACCCACCATCCCATAAATGACTGTTGATATTTACAGTCCAAGCACTGTAATGACACCCACACACCTACCACCCCATGAATGATGGTTGATATTCCCAGTCCAAGCACTGTAATGACACCCTCACACCCACCACCCAATAAATGACTGTTGATATTTACACTCCAAGATCTGTAATGACACCCACACACCCACCACCCCATAAATGACTGTTGATATTAACAGTCTAAGCAAAGTAATGACACCCATACACCCACCACCCCATGAATGACTGTTGATATTTACAGTCCAAGCACTGTAATGACACCTTCACACCTACCACCCTATGAATTACTGTTGATATTTATAGTCCAAACACTGTAATGACACCCACACACCCACCACCCCATGAAAGATGGTTGATATTTACAGTCCAAGCTCTGTAATGACACCCTTACACCCACAACCCCATGAATGACTGTTGATATTTACAGTCCAAGTACTGTAATGACACCCACACATCGACCAACCCATGAATGACTCTTGATATTTACAGTCCAAGCACTGTAATGACACCCACCACCCAATGAATGACTGTTGATATTTGCAGTCCAAGCACTGTATTGACACCCACACATCCACCACCCAATGAATGACTGTTGATATATATTAACAGTCCAAGCACTGTAATGACACATACACACCCACCACCCCATGATTGACTGTTGATATATACAGTCCAAGCACTGTAATGACATCCACACACTGACCTACCCATGAATGACCATTCATATTTACAGTCCAAGCACTGTAATTACACCCACAACCCACCAGCCCCTTAATGACTGTTGATATTTACAGTTCAAGCACTGTAATGACAGCCACACACTGACCACCCCATAAATTACTAGTTATATTTACAGTCTAAGCACTGTAATGACACCAACACATCCACCATCCCAAGAATGACAGTTGATATTTACATTCCAAACACTGTATTGAAACCCATACAACAACCTCCCCATAATGACATTTGATATTAACAGTTTAGCACTGTAATGACACTTACACACCATCCACCCAACTAATGACTGTTGATATTAACAGTCCAAGCACTGTAATGACACCCACAAACACAACACCTCATTAATGACCATTGATATTTATAGTCCAAGCACTGTAATGACACCCACACACCCTCGACCCAATGAATGACTGTTGTTATTTACAGTCCAAGCACTGTAATGACACCCACACACTTACCATCACAAGAATGATTGTCAATATTTACAGTCCAAACACTGTAATGACACCCTCACACCAACCACCCTTTGAATGACTATTGATATTTACAGTCCAAGCACTGTAATAACACCCACTATCCCATTAATGACTGTTGATATTTACATTCCAAGCACTGTAATGACAACCACACACCCACCATCCCATATGTGACTGTTGATATTTACAGTCCAAGCACTGTAATGACACCCCCACACCCACCACCCCATGAATGATGGTTGATATTCCCAGTCCAAGCACTGTAATGACACCCCCACACCCACCACCCAATGAATGACTGTTGATATTTACTCTCCAAGCACTGTAATGACACCAACACACCCACCACCTCATGAATGACTGTTGATATTAACTGTCTAAGCACAGTAATGACACCCATACACCAACCACTCCATTAATGACTGTTGATATTTACAGTCCAAGCACTGTAATGACACCTACACACCTACCACCCCATGAATGACTGTTGATATTTACAGATCAAGCACTGTAATGACACCCACACACCCAGCACCCAATAAAAAACGGTTGATATTTACAGTAAAAGCACTGTAAGGACATACCAACACCCACAACCCCATGAATGACTGTTGATATTTACACTCCAAGAACTGTAATGACACCCACACACACATCACCCCATGAATGACTGTTGATATTAACAGTCCAAGCACAGTACTGACATCCATACATCCAATAAACCATAAATGAGTGTTGATATTTACAGTCCAAGCACTGTAAAGACACCCACACACCCACTACTCTATAAATGACTGTTATATTTACAGTCCAAACATTGTAATGACAACCACTATCCCATTAATGACTGTTGATATTTACATTCCAAGTGCTGTAATGACACCCACACACCCACCATCCCATAAATGACTGCTGATATTTACAGTCCAGGCACAGTAATGACACCCACACACCCACCACCCCATGAATGACTGTTGATATTTAATGTCCAAGCACTGTAATGACACCTACACACCCATCACTCCAAGAATGACTGTTGGTATTTTCTGTCCAAGAACTGTAATGACACTGACCATCCCATTAATGACTGTTGATATTTACAGTCCAAGCACTGTAATGACACCCACTCACCCACCACCCCATTAATGACTGTTTATATTTACATTCTAAGCATTGTAATGACACCCACACACCCACCACCCCATGAATGTCTGTTAATATTTACAGTCCAAGTACTATAATGACACCCACACATTGACCACACAATGAATGACTGTTGATATTTGCAGTCCAAGCACTGTATTGACACCCACACATCCTACACCCAATAATTGACTGTTGATATATATTAACAGTCCAAGCACTGTAATGACACACACACACCCACCAACCCATGATTGACTGTTGATATTTACAGTCCATGCACTGTAATGACATCCACACACTGACCTACCCATAAATGACCGTTGGTATTTACAGTCCAAGCACTGTAATGACACCCACAACCCACCACCCCCTGAATGACTGTTGATATTTCCAGTCCAAGCACTGTAATGACACCCACACACTGACCACCCCATAAATTAGTGGTTATATTTACAGTCTAAGCACTGTAATGACACCATCACATCCACCATCCCATGAATGACTGTTGATATTTACATTCCAAACACTGTAATGAGACCCATACAACAACCACCCCATGAATGACAGTTGATATTAACAGTTTAAGCACTGTAATGACACTCACACACCATCCACCCAACGAATGACTGTTGATATTTACACTCCAAGCACTGTAATGACACCCACACACCCACCACCTCATGAATGACTGTTGATATTAACAGTCTAAGCACAGTAATGACACCCATACACCAACCACCCCATGAATGACTGTTGATATTTACAGTCCAAGCACTGTAATAACACCTACACACCTACCACCCCATGAATGACTGTTGATATTTACAGATCAAGTATTGTAATGACACCCACACACCCACCACCCCATGAAAGATGGTTGATATTTACAGTCCAAGCACTGTAATGACACCCCCACACCCACAACCCCATGAATGACTGTTGATATTTACACTCCAAGAACTGTAATGACACCCACACACACATCACCCCATGAATGACTGTTGATATTAATAGTCCAAGCACAGTACTGACATCCATACATCAACTAAACCATAAATGAGTGTTGATATTTACAGTTCAAGCACTGTAATGACACCCACACACCCACTACTCTATAAATGATTGTTATATTTACAGTCCAAACACTGTAATGACAACCACACATCAACCACCACATGATTGACTGTTGATATTTGCTTTCCAAGTACTGTAATGACACTCACACATTAACAACCCCATGAATAACTGTTGATATTTACAGTCCAAGCACTGTAAGGACACCCACCACCCAATGAATGACTGTTGATATTTGCAGTCGAAGCACTGTAATGACACCCTCACACCCACCACCCTATGAATGACTATTGATATTTGTAGTCCAAGCACTGTAATGACACCCTCACACCCACTACACCATGAATGACTGTTGATATATACAATCCAAGCACTGTAATGACACCCACTCACCCACCACCCCATCAATGACTGTTGATATTTACAGTCTAAGCATTGTAATGACACCCACACACCCACCACCCCATGAATGTCTGTTAATATTTGCAGTATAAGCACTGTATTGACACCCACACATCCACCACCCAATGAATGACTGTTGATATATATTAACAGTCCAAGCACTGTAATGACACACACACAACCACCACCCCATGATTGACTGTTGATATTTACAGTCCAAACACTGTAATGACATCCACACACTAACCACCCCATAAATGAACGTTGATATTTACATTCCAAGCACTGTAATGACACCCACACACCAACCACCCTTTGAATGACTATTGATATTTACAGTCCAAGCACTGTAATAACACCCACTATCCCATTAATGACTGTTGATATTTACATTCCAAGCACTGTAATGACACCCACACACCCACCATCCCATAAATGACTGCTGATATTTACAGTCCAGGCACTGTAATGACACCCACACACCCACCACCCTTTAAATGACTATTGATATTTACAGTCCAAGCACTGTAATAACACCCACTATCCCATTAATGACTGTTGATATTTACATTCCAAGCACTGTAATGACACCCACACACCCACCATCCCATAAATGACTGCTGATATTTACAGTCCACACACTGTAATGAAACCCACACACCCACCACCCCATGAATGATGGTTGATATTCCAAGTCCAAGCACTGTAATGACACCACACACCCACCACCCCATGAAGAACTGTTGATATTTTCACTCCAAGCACTGTAATGACACCCACACACCCTCCAGCCCATGAATGTCTGTTGATATTAACAGTCCAAGCACAGTAATGACACCCATACACCCACCACCACATGAATGACAGTTGATATTTACAGTCCAAGCACTGTAATGACACCCACAAACCAACCACCCTTTGAATGACTATTGATATTTACAGTCAAAGCACTGTAATAACACCCACTTTCCCATTAATGACAGTTGATATTTACAGTCCAAGCACTGTAATGACACCCACACACCAACCACCCTTTGAATGACTATTGATATTTACAGTCCAAGCACTGTAATAACACCCACTATCCCATTAATGACTGTTGATATTTACATTCCAATCACTGTAATGACACCTACACACCCACCATCCCATAAATGAACGTTGATATTTACAGTCCAAGCACTGTAATGACACCCACACACCCACCACCCTTTGAATGACTATTGATATTTACAGTCCAAGCACTGTCATAACACCCACTATCCCATTAATGACTGTTGATATTTACATTCCAAGCACTGTAATGACACCCACACACCCACCATCCCATAAATGACTGCTGATATTTACAGTCCAGGCACTGTAATGACACCCACACACCTACCACCTCATGAATGATGGTTGATATTCCCAGTCCAAGCACTGTAATGACACCACACACCCACCACCCCATGAAGAACTGTTAATATTTACACTCCAAGCACTGTAATGACACCCACACACCCTCCAGCCCATGAATGTCTGTTGATATTAACCGTCCAAGCACAGTAATGACAACCATACACCCACCACCCCATGAATGACAGTAGATATTTACAGTCCAAGCACTGTAATGACACCCACACACCCACCACCCCATGAATGACTGTTGATATTTAATGTCCAAGCACTGTAATGACACCTATACACCAATCACTCCAAGAATGACTGTTGGTATTTTCAGTACAAGAACTGTAATGACACTGACCATCCCATTAATGACAGTTGATATTTACAGTCCAAGCACTGTAATGACACCCACACACCCACCACCCGATGAATGACTGTTCATATTTACAGTCCAAGCACTAAAATGACACCCACACTCCCACCATCCCATGAGTGACGGTTGATATTTACAGTCCAATCCTTGTAATGACACCCAAACACCCACCACCCCATGAAAGACTGTTGATATTTACAGTCGAATCACTGTAATGACACCCAAACACCCACCACCCCATGAAAGACGGTTAATATTTACAGTCCAAGCACGGTAATGACACCCCCACACCCACCACCCCATGAATGACTGTTGATATTTACAGTCCAAGCACTGTAATGACACCCACACACTTACTATCACAGGAATGACTGTCGATATTTACAGTCCAAGCAATGTAATGACACCCACACACAAACCACCCTTTAAATGACTATTGATATTTACAGTCCAAGCACTGTAATAACACCCACTATCCAATTAATGACTGTTGATATTTACATTCCAACCACTGTAATGACACCCACACACACACCATCCCATAAATGACTGTTGATATTTACAGTCCAAGCACTGTAATGACACCCACACACTGACCACCCCATAAATTACTGGTTATATTTACAGTCTAAGCACTGTAATGACACCAACACACCCACCATCCCATGAATGACTGTTGATATTTACATTCCAAACACTGTAATGAGACCCTTACAAAACCACCACATGAATGACAGTTGATGTTAACAGTTTAAGCACTGTAATGTCACTCACACACCATCCACCCAACTAATGACTGTTGATATTTACAGTCCAAGCACTGTAATGACACCCACACACCAACCACCCTTTGAATAACTATTGATGTTTACTGTCCAAGCACTGTAATAACACCCACTATCCCATTAATGACTGTTGATATTTACATTCCAAGCACTGTAATGACACCCACACACTCACCAACATATAAATGATTGTTGATATTTACAGTCCAAGCACTGTAATGACACCCCAACACCCACCACCCTATGAATGATGGTTGATATTCCCAGTCCAAGCACTGTAATGACATCCCCACACCCACCACCCAATAAATGACTGTTGATATTTACACTCCAAGCACTGTAATGACACCCACACACCCCCCACCATATGAATGACTGTTGATATTAACAATCTAAGCACAGTAATGACACCCATACACCAACCACCCCATGAATGACTGTTGATATTTACAGTCCAAGCACTGTAATGACACCTACACACCTACCACCCCATGAATGACGTTTCATATTTACAGATCAAGCAGTGTAATGACACCCAAACACCCACCACCCCATGAAAGATGGTTGATATTTACAGTCCAAGCACTGTAATGACACTCCCACACCCACAACCCCATGAATGACGGTTGATATTTACACTCCAAGAACTGTAATGACACCAACACACCCATCACCCCATGAATGACTGTTGATATTAACAGTCCAAGCACAGTACTGACATCCATACATCCACTACACCATGAATGACTGTTGATATTTACAGTCCAAGCACTGTAATGACACCCACACACCCACTACTCTATAAATGACTATTGATATTTACAGTCCAAACAGTGTAATGACAACCACACCTCAACCACCACATGAATGACTGTTAATATTTGTTGTCCAAGCACTGTATTGACACTCACACATCAACAACCCCATGAATAACTGTTGATATTTACAGTCCAAGCACTGTAAGGACACCCACCACCCCATGAATGACTGTTGATATTTGCAGTCGAAGCACTGTAATGACACCCTCACACCCACCACCCTATGAATGACTATTGATATTTGTAGTCCAAGCACTGTAATGACACCCTCACACCCACTACACTATGAATGACTGTTAAAATATACAGTCCAAGCACTGTAATGACATCCACTCACCCACCACCCCATCAATGACTGTTGATATTTACAGTCTAAGCATTGTAATGACACCCACACACCCACCACCCGATAAATGTCTGGTAATATTTACCGTCTAAGCACTGTAATGACACCCACACATCGACCAGCCCATTAATGACTCTTGATATTTACAGTCCAAGCACTGGAATGACACCCACCACCCAATGAACGACTGTTGATATTTGCAGTCAAAGCACTGTATTGACACCCACACATCCACCACCCAATGAATGACTGTTGATATATATTAAGAGTTCAAGCACTGTAATGACAAACACACACCCACCACCCCATGATTAACTGTTGATATTTACAGTCCAATCACTGTAATGACATCCACACACTAACCACCCCATAAATGACAGTTGATATTTACAGTTCAAGCACTGTAATGACACCCACAACCCACCACCCCCTGAATGACTGTTGATATTTACAGTTTAAGCACTGTAATGACACTCACACACCATCCACCCAATTAATGACTGTTGATATTTACAGTCCAAGCACTGTAATGACACCAACACACCAACCACCCTTTGAATGACTATTGATATTTACAGTCGAAGCACTGTAATAACACCCATTATCCCATTAATGACTGTTGATATTTACATTCCAATGACTGTAATGACACCCACACACCCACCATCCCATAAATGACTGTTGATATTTACATTCCAAGCACTGTAATGACACCCACACACCGACCACCCCATGAATGATGGTTGATTTTCCCAGTCCAAGCACTGTAATGACACCCCCACACCCACCACCCCATTAAGGACTATTGATATTTACACTCTAAGCACTGTAATGACACCCACACACCCACCAGCCCATGAATGTCTGTTGATATTAACAGTCCAAGCACAGTAATTACACCCATACACCCACCACCCCTTGAATGACTGTTGATATTTACAGTCCAAGCACTGTAATGACACCCACACACCCACCACCCCATGAATGACTGTTGATATTTAATGTCCAAACACTGTAATGACACCTACACACCCATCACTCCAAGAATGACTGTTGGTATTTACAGTCCAAGCACTGTAATGACACTGACCACCCCATTAATGACTGTTGATATTTACAGTCCAAGCACTGTAATGACACCCACACACCCACCACCCGATAAATTACTGTTGATATTTACAGTCCAAGCACTAAAATGACACCCACACTCCCACCACCCCTTAAGTGACGGTTAATATTTACAGTCCAAGCACTGTAATGACACCCAAACACCTACCACCCCATGAAAGACTGTTGATATTTACAGCCCAATTACTGTAATGACACCCACACACCAACAACCCTTAGTATAACTGTTGATAATTACAGTCCAAGCACTGTAATATCACCCACCATCCCATAAATGACACCCACACACCCATCACCACATAATTGATGGTTGATATTCACAGTCCAAGCACTATAATGACACCTCCAAACCCACCACTAAATGAATTACTGTTGATATTTACAGTCCAAGCACTGTAATGACACCCACACACTTACCATCACAAGAATGACGGTCAATATTTACAGTCCAAGCACTGTAATGACACCCACACACCAACCACCTTTTGAATGACTATTGATATTTACAGTCCAAGCACTGTAATAACACCCACTACCTCATTAATGACTGTTGATATTTACATTCCATGCACTGTAATGACACCAACACACTTACCATCCCATAAATGACTGTTGATATTTACAGTCCAAGCACAGTAATGACACCCACACACTGACCACCCTATAAATTACTGGTTATATTTACAGTCTAAGCACTGTAATGACACCAACACACCCACCATCCCATGAATGACTGTTAATATTTACATTCCAAACACTGTAATGAGACCCTTACAACAACCACCCCATGAATGACAGTTGATATTTACAGTCCAGGCACGGTAATGACACCCACACACCAACACCCCTTTTAATGACTATTGATATTTACAGACCAAACTCAGTAATAACACCCACTATCCCATTAATGACTGTTGATATTTACATTCCAAGCACTGTAATGACACCCACACACCTACCATCCCATAAAAGACTGTTGATATTTACAGTCCAAGCACTGTAATGACACCCCCACACCCACCACCCCATGAATGATGATTGATATTCCCAGTCTAAGCAGTGTAATGACACGCCCACACCCACCACCCAGTGAATGACTGTTGATATTTACACTCCAAGCACTGTAATGACACCCACACACCCGCCACCCCATGAATGACTGTTAATATTAACAGTCTAAGCACAGTAATGACACCCATACACCAACCACCCCATTAATGACTGTTGATATTTTCAGTCCAAGCACTGTAATGACACCTACACACCTACCACCCCATGAATGACTGTTGAAATTTACAGATCAAGCACTGTAATGACACCCACACACCCACCACCCCATGAAAGACGGTTGATATTTTCAGTCCAAGCACTGTAATGACACCCCCAAACCCACAACCCCATGAATGACTGTTGATATTTACACTCCAAGAACTGTAATGACACCCACACACACATCACCCCATGAATGACTGTTGATATTAACAGTCCAAGCACAGTACAGACATCCATACATCCACTACACCATGAATGACTGTTGATATTTACAGTCCAAGCACTGTAATGACACCCACACACCCACTACTCTATTAACCCCCAGAGTCCGGGCAGCGGGATTTCCCGCTCTGTCGACAGAGTCCGGGCAGCGGGAAATCCCGCTTTTGGTAATTTATGGGGAAAACGCCAAATTTGTCGGGATTTTTTTTGATCTGGCTATACTTCACCACCAGACCTTTTCATCCCCACATTCAATCAGTGTGTGCTTGACCGTGACAATGGCTGGGCGTAGTGAAGAAAATACGGGCTCGTTCGATTCGGTGCATCCTACCGCGCTGCCGGGCGCACCCGCTCCTGTAACCTCCACTCCGCGGGTGCAACCAGCTAGATTGAGTCACAGCCACGCTCACAAAGCGAACGCAGCCTCGCTCTCACGGGAAAAGTGACCTTCATTCCTCACTTGATTTCTCGGCAATGGAGTGTCCTAGAGAGCTGGGGTTGGTTTTAATGGAAAGAGGAGGAGTTGATGGTGAGTACACAATCAAATTTAAGTTGTTCAGTATTGTAGTTTAGACGTAGGGAGTAAGAGAAGTAGAGTGATTTTCCGGGAAATACCCGGACAGGCAGGGTAAAAAATTAGTATTGAACCCAGAACCACAGTACGTATTTCCATTCTTGGCCCGTCCCGGAGGGGTTAATAACTGTTGATTTTCATAGTCCAAACACTGTAATGTCAACCACACATCAACCACCACATGAATGACTGTTGATATTTGCTGTTTAAGCACTGTAATAACACTCACACATCAACAGTGTGTGAGTGAATAACTCTTGATATTTATAGTCCAAGCACTGTAAGGACACCCACCACCTCATGAATGACTGTTGATATTTGTAGACGAATCACTGTAATGACACCCTCACACCCACCACCCTATGAATGACTATTGATATTTGTAGTCCAAGCACTGTAATGACACCCTCACACCCACTACACCATGAATGACTGTTGATATATACAGTCCAAGCACTGTAATGACACCCACTCACCCACCACCCCATCAATGACTGTTGATATTTACAGTCTAAGCATTGTAATGACACCCATACACCCACCACCCCATGAATGTCTGTTAATATTTACAGTTCAAGCACTGAAATGACACCCACACATCGACCAGCCCATTAATGACTCTTGATATTTACAGTCCAAGCACTGTAATAACACCCACCACCCAATGAACGACTGTTGATATTTGAAGTCCAAGCACTGTATTGACACACACACATCCACCACCCATTAAATAACTGTTTATATATATTAACAGTTCCATGACTGTAATGACACACACACACCCAACACCCCATGATTGACTGTTGATATTTACAGTTCAAGCACTGTAATGACATCCACAAACTGACCACCCCATAAATGACCGTTAATATTTACAGTCCAAGCACTGTAATGACACCCACCACCCAATGAGCAACTATCGATATTTGCAGTATAAGCACTGTATTGACACCCACACATCCACCACCCAATGAATGACTGTTGATATATATTAACAGTCCAAGCACTGTAATGACACACACACACCCACCAACCCATAATTGACTGTTGATATTTACAGTCCAAACACTGTAATGACATCCACACACTGACCACCCCATAAATGAACGTTGATATTTACAGTCCAAGCACTGTAATGACACCCACACACCAACCACCCTTTGAATGACTATTGATATTTACAGTCCAAGCACTGTAATAACACCCACTATCCCATTAATGACTGTTGATATTTACATTCCAAGCACTGTAATGGCACCCACACACCCACCATCCCATAAATGACTGCTGATATTTACAGTCCAGGCACTGTAATGACATCCACACACCCACCACCCTTTGAATGACTATTGATATTTACAGTCCAAGCACTGTAATACCACCAACTATCCCATGAATGACTGTTGATATTTACATTCTAAGCACTGTAATGACACCCACACACCCACCATCCCATAAATGACTGTTGATATTTACAGTCCAAGCACAGTAATGACACACACACACCCCCCACCTCAAAAATGATGGTTGATATTCACAGTCCAAGCACTATAATGACACCCCCAAACCAACCACTAAATGAATAACTGTTGATATTTACAGACCAAGCACTGTAATGACACCCACACACTGACCACCCATTAAATTACTGGTTATATTTACAGTCTAAGCACTGTAATGACACCAACACACCCACCATCTTATGAATGACTGTTGATATTTACAGTTTAAGCTCTGTAATGACACTCACACACCATCCACCCAACTAATTACTTTTGATATTTAGAGTCCAAGCACTGTAATGACACCCACACACACAACACCCCATTAATGACCATTGATATTGATAGTCCAAGCTCTGTAATGACATCCACATACCCACCCCCCAATGAATGACTGTTGATATTTACAGTCCAAGCACTGTAATGACACCCACACACTTACCATCACAAGAATGACTGTCGATATTTACAGTCCAAGCACTGTAATGACACCCACACACCAACCACTCTTTGAATGACTATTGATATTTACAGTCCAAGCACTGTAATAACACCCACTATTTCAAAAATGACTATTGATATTTACATTACAAGCACTGTAATGACACCCACACACCCCCCATCCCATAAATGACTGTTGATATTTACAGTCCAAGCACTGTAATGACACCAACACACCCACCACCCCATGAATGACGGGTGATATTCCCAGTCCAAGCACTGTAATGACACCCCCACACCAACCACCCCATAAAGGACTGTTGATATTTACACTCCAAGCACTGTAATGACACCCACACACCCACCAGCCCATGAACGACTATTGATATTTAAAGTCCAAGCACTGTAATGACACCAACACACCCACCACCCCATGAATGACTGTTGATATTAAAAGTCCAAGCAATGTAATGAAACCTACACACCCATCACTCCAAGAATGACTGTTGGTATTTACAGTCCAAGCACTGTAATGACACTGACCACCCCATTAATGACTGTTGATATTTACAGTCCGAGCACTGTAATGACACCCACACACCCACCACCCGATGAATGACTGTTGATATTTACAGTCCAAACACTAAAATGACACCCACACTTCCACCACCCTATGAGTGACGGTTGATATTTACAGTCCAAGCACTGTAATGACACCCAAACACCCACCATCCCATAAAAGACTGTTGATATTTACAGTCCAATCACTGTAATGACACCCACAAACCAACAACCCTTAGAATGACTGTTAATAATTACAGTCCAATCACTGTAATACCACCAACTATCCCATGAATGACTGTTGATATTTACATTCTAAGCACTGTAATGACACCCACACACCCACCATCCCATAAATGACTGTTGATAATTACAGTCCAAGCACAGTAATGACACACACACACACACCACCACATAAATGATGGTTGATATTCACAGTCCAAGCACTATAATGACACCCACAAACCCACCACTAAATGAATGACTGTTGATATTTACAGACCAAGCACTGTAATGACACCCACAACCCACCACCCCATGAAAGACGGTTGATATTTACAGTCCAAGCACGGTAATGACACCCCCACACACACTACCCCATGAATGACTGTTGATATTTACACTCCAAGAACTTTAATGACACCCACACACCCATCACCCCATGAATGACTATTAATATTAACAGTCCAAGCACAGTAATGACACCCATACACCTACCACCCAATGAATGACTGTTGATATTTACAGTCAAATCACTGTAATGACACCCACACACCCACCACCCCTTGAATGACTGTTGATATTAACAGTCCAAACACTGTAATGACACCCACCACCAAATGAATGACTGTTGATATTTGCAGTCTAAGCACTGTATTGACACCCACACATCCACCACCCAATGAATGACTGTTGATATTTACAGTCCAAACACTGTAATGACATCCACACACTAAAACCCCATGAATGACCGTTGATATTTAGAGTCCAAGATCTGTAATGACACCCACAACCCACCACTCCCTGAATGACTATTGATATCTACAGTCCAAGCACTGTAATGACACCCACACACTGACCACCCCATAAATTACTGGTTATATTTACAGTCTAAGCACTGTAATGACACCAACACACCCACCATCCCATGAATTACTGTTGATATTTCCATTTCAAGCAATGTAATGAGACCCATACAACAACCACCCCATCATTGACATTTGATATTAACAGTTTAAGCACTGTAATGACACTCACACACCATCCACCCAACTAATGACTGTTGATATTTACAGTCCAAACACTGTAATGACACCCACACACACAACACCCTATTAATGACTATTGATATTTATAGTCCAAGCACTGTAATGACACCCACACACACACCACCCAATGAATGACTGTTGATATTTACAGTCCAAGCACTGTAATGACACCCACACACTTACCATCACAAAAATGACTGTCGATATTTACAGTCCAAGCACTGTAATGACACCCACACACCAACCACCCTTTGAATAACTATTGATATTTACAGTCCAAGCACTGTAATAACACCCACTATCCCATTAATGACTGTTAATATTTACATTCCAAGCTCTGTAATGACACCCACACACCCACCATCCTATAAATGACTGTTGATATTTACAGTCCAAACACTGTAATGACACCCACATACCCACCACCTCATGAATGACTGTTGATATTAACAGTCTAAGCAGAGTAATGACACCCATACACCAACCACCCCATGAATGACTGATGATATTTACAGTCCAAGCACTGTAATGACACCTACACACCTACCACCCCATGAATGACTGTTGATATTAACAGTCCAAGCACTGTAATGACACATCTACTACCCCATCAATGACATTTGATATTTGCTTTCAAAGCACTGTAATGACACAAACGACCCCATGAATGACTGTTGATATTTACAGTCCAAGCATTGTAATGACACCCTCAAACCCACCACCCTATGAATGACTATTGATATTTGTAGTCCAAGCACTGTAATAACACCCTCACACCCACCACCCCATGAATGACTATTGATATATACAGTCCATGCTCTGTAATGACACCCACACACCCACCACCCCATCAATGACTATTGATATTAGCAGTACAAGCACTGTAATGACACCCACACATCCACCACCCAATGAATTACTTTTAATATTTACATTCAAAACAATGTAATGACACCCACCACCCCATTAATGACGGTTGATATTTACAGTCCACCACCCCATGAATGACTGTTCATATTTACAGTCTAAACACTGAAATGACACCCACACCTACCAACAGATTAATGACTGTTGGCATTAACAGTCTAAGCACTGTAATGGCACCCACAAACCCCATGAATGACAGTTGATATTTACAGTCCAAGCAGTGTAATGACCTCCACACACCCACCACCCAATGAATGACTGTTAATATTAACAATCCAAGCACTGTAATGCCAACCACCACCCCATGAAAGACTGTTGATATTTTCAGTCTAGGCACTGTAATGACATCCACACACCCACCACCCCATGAATTACTGTTGATATTTACAGTCCAAGCACTGTAATGACACCTACACTCCCAACACCCCTTAAATGACTGTTGATACTTACAGTCCAAGCACTGTAATGACACACACACACCAACCACCCCATGACTGACTGTTGATATTTCCGGTCCAAGCACTGTAATGACACCCACACACCCACCACCCCATGAATGACTGTTGATATTTGCTGTCCATCATTGTAATGACACCCGCACATCAACCACCCCATGAATAACTGTTGATATTTACAGTCCAAGCACTGTAATGACACCCACCACCCCATAAATGGAAGTTGATATTTATAGTCCAAGCACTGTAATGACTCCCACACCCCCACCACCCAATCAATGACTGTTGATATTTACAGTCCAAGCAATATAATGACTCCCACACACCCACCACCCCATGAATGACTGTTGATAGTTACAGTCCAAGCACTGTAATGACACCCACACACCCACCACCCCATTATTAACTGTTGATATATACAGTCAAAGCACTGAAATGACACTCACCACCCCATGAATGACTGTTGATATTTACAGTCAAAGCAATGTAATGACACCCACCACCACATGAATGATGGTTGATATTTACAGTACTAGCACTGTAATGATACCTACACACCCACCACCAAATGAATGACTGTTGATATATATTAACAGTCCAAGCACTGTAATGACACACACACAATTACAACCCCATGAAAGACTGTTGATATTTACAGTCCAAGCACTGTAATGACATTAACACACTGACCACTCCATGAATGACTGTTCATATTTACAGTCCAAGCACTGGAATGACACCGAACAACCCACCACCCCATGAATGACTGTAGATATTTACAGTCAAAGCACTGTAATGACACCAACACACCCACCACACTATAAATGACTGTTGATGTTTACAGTTCAAGCACTGTAATGACACCCACACACCCACTACCCAATGAATGACTTTTGATATTTACAGTCCAAGCACAATAATGACATCCACCATCCCATGAATGACTGTTGACATTTACAGTCCAAGCATTGTAATGACACCCTCACACCCACCACCCTATGAATGACTATTGATATTTGTTGTCCAAGCACTGTAATGACTCCCTCACACCTACCACCCCATGAATGACTGTTGATATATACAGTCCAAACACTGTAATGACACCCACACACACACCACCCCATCAATGACCATTGATATTTACAGTCCAAGCATTTTAATGACACATACACCTACCAACCCATTAATGTCTGTTAATATTTACAGTCCAAGCACTGTAATGACACCCAATCATCTACCACCCCATGAATGACTGTTGATATTTACAGTCAAGGCACTGTAATGACACCCACCACCACATGAATGACTGTTGATATATGCAGTCCAAGCACTGTAATGACACCCACACACTGTCCACCCCATAAATTACTGGTTATATTTACAGTCTAAGCATTGTAATGACACCAACACACCCGCCATCCCATGAATGACTGTTGATATTTACATTCCAAGCGCTGTAATGAGACCCATACAATAACACCCCATTAATGACTATTGATATTTATAGTCCAAGCACTGTAATGACCCCCACACACAAACCACCCAATAAATGACTGTTGATATTTACAGTCCAAGCACTGTAATGACACCCACACACTTACCATCACACGAATGACTGTCGATATTTACAGTCCAAACACTGTAATGACACCCACACACCAACCACCCTTTGAATGACTATTAATATTTACAGTCCAAGCACTGTAATGACACCAACACACCCACAAACCCATTAATAATGGTTGATATTCCCAGTCCAAGCACTGTAATGACACCTACACACCTACCACTTCATTGATGACTGTTGATATTAACAGTCCAAGCACAGTACTGACACCCATACATCCACTACCCCATGAATGACTGTTGATATTTGTTTTCCAAGACCTGTAATGACACAAACAACCCCATGAATGACTGTTGATATTTACAGTCCAAGCATTGTAATGATACCCTCACACCCACCACCCTATGTATGACTATTGATATTTGTAGTCCAAGCATTGTAATAACACCCTCACACCCACCACCCCATAAATGACTATTGATATATACAGTACAAGCTCTGTAATGACACCCACACACCCACCACCACATCAATGACTGTTGATATTAGCAGTCCAAGCACTGTAATTACACCCACACATCCACCACCCAATAAATGACTTTTAATATTTACAGTCAAACCAATGTATTGACACCCACAACCCCATTAATGACGGTTGATATTTACAGTCCACCACCCAATGAATGACTGTTGATATTGACGGTCCATGCAC
The DNA here is from genome assembly GCA_033782935.1 of Petrolisthes cinctipes. Classification (NCBI taxonomy): domain Eukaryota; kingdom Metazoa; phylum Arthropoda; class Malacostraca; order Decapoda; family Porcellanidae; genus Petrolisthes; species Petrolisthes cinctipes. Next base: position 488,108 of record JAWQEG010000858.1, read on the forward strand.
TGTAATAACACACAAACACCCACCACCCCATGAATGACTATTGATATTTGTAGTCCAAGCACTGTAATGACACCCTCACACCCACCACCCCATGAATGACTGTTGATATTTACAGTCTAGGCACTGTAATGACACCCACACACCCACCACCCCATGAATGACTGTTGATATTTACAGTCCAAGCACTGTAATGACACTCACACTCCTAACACCCCTGAAATGTCTGTTGATACCTACAGTCCTAGCACTGTAATGACACACACACACCAACCACCCCATGACTGACTGTTGATATTTATGGTCCAAGCACTGTAATGACACCCACACACCCACCACCCCATGAATGACTGTTGATATTTGCTGTCCAAGCACTGTAATGATACCCACATATCCACCACCCCATGAATGACTGTTGATATTTACAGTCCAAGCATTGTAATGACATCCACCACCCCATAAATGGATGTTGATATTTATAGTCCAAGCACTGTAATGACACCCACACACCCACCACCCTTTCAATGACTGTTGATAGTTACAGTCAAAGCACTGTAATGAAACTCACCACCCCATGAATGACTGTTGATATTTACAGTCAAAGCACTCTAATGACACCCACCACCCCATGAATGATGGTTGATATTTACAGTCCTAGCACTGTAATGACACCTACACACCCACCAGCAAATGAATGACTGTTAATATATATTAACAGTCAAAGCACTGTAATGACACACACACAATCACAACCCCATGAAAGACTGTTGATATTTACAGTCCAAGCACTGTAACGACATTAACACACTGACCACTTCATGAATGACTGTTGATATTTACAGTCCAAGCACTGTAATGGCACCCACAAACCCCATTAATGACAGTTGTTATTTACAGTCCAAGCACTGTAATGACACCCACACACCCACCACCCAATGAATGACTGTTAATATTTACAATCCAAGCACTGTAATGCCAACCACCACCCCATGAATGACTGTTGATATTTACAGTCTAGGCACTGTAATGACACCCACACACCCACCACCCCATGAATGACTGTTGATATTTACAGTCCAAGCACTGTAATGACACCCTCACTCCCAACACCCCTGGAATGTCTGTTGATACCTACAGTCCAAGCACTGTAATGACACACACACACCAACCACCCCATGACTGACTGTTGATATTTGCTTTCCAAGCACTGTAATGACACCCACACATCCACCACCCCATGAATGATTGTTGATATTTACAGTCCAAGCATTGTAATGACATCCACCACCCCATAAATGGATGTTGATATTTATAGTCCAAGCACTGTAATGACACCCACACACCCACCACCCTTTCAATGATTGTTGATAGTTACAGTCAAAGCACTGGAATGACACCCACACATCCACCACCCCATTATAACTGTTGATATAAACAGTCAAAGCACTGTAATGACACTCACCACTCCATGAATGACTGTTGATATTTACAGTCAAAGCACTGTAATGACACCCACCACCCAATGAATTATAGTTGATATTTACAGTCCTAGCACTGTAATGACACCTACACATCCACCAGCAAATGAATGACTGTTGATATATATTAACAGTCAAAGCACTGTAATGACACCCACACACCCACCATCCCATAAAAGACTGTTGATATTTACAGTCCAAGCACTGTAATGACACCCCCACACCCACCACCCCATGAATGATGGTTGATATTCCCAGTCCAAGCAGTGTAATGACACGCCCACACCCACCACCCAATGAATGACTGTTGATATTTACACTCCAAGCACTGTAATGACACCCACACACCCGCCACCCCATGAATGACTGTTGATATTTACAGTCTAAGCACAGTAATAACACCCATACACCAACCACCCCATGAATGACTGTTGATATTTACAGTCCAAGCACTGTAATGACACCTACACACCTACCACCCCATGAATGACTGTTGAAATTTACAGATCAAGCACTGTAATGACACCCACAGACCCACCACCCCATGAAAGACGGTTGATATTTTCAGTCCAAGCACTGTAATGACACCCCCACACCCAGAACCCCATGAATGACTGTTGATATTTACACTCCAAGAACTGTAATGACACCCACACACCCATCACCCCATGAATGACTGTTGATATTAACAGTACAAGCACAGTACTGACATCCATACATCCACTACACCATGAATGACTGTTGATATTTACAGTCCAAGCACTGTAATGACACCCACACACCCACTACTCTATTAATAACTGTTGATATTTACAGTCCAAAAACTGTAATATCAACCACACATCAACCACCACATGAATGACTGTTGATATTTGCTGTTTAAGCACTGTAATGACACTCACACATCAACAGTGTGTGAGTGAATAACTCTTGATATTTATAGTCCAAGCACTGTAAGGACACCCACCACCCCATGAATGACTGTTGATATTTGTAGTCCAAGCACTGTTATGACACCCTCAAACCCACCACCCTATGAATGACTATTGATATTTGTAGTCCAAGCACTGTAATGACACCCTCACACCCACTACACCATGAATGACTGTTGATATATACAGTCCAAGCTCTGTAATGACACTCACTCACCCACCACCCCATCAATGAATGTTGATATTTACAGTCTAAGCATTGTAATGACACCCACACACCCACCACTCGATGAATGTCTGTTAATATTTACAGTCCAAGCACTGTAATGACACCCACACATCGACCAGCCCATTAATGACTCTTGATATTTACAGTCCAAGCACTGTAATGACACCCACCACCCAATGAACGACTGTTGATATTTGCAGTCCAAGCACTGTATTGACACCCACACATCCAATACCCAATGAATAACTGTTTATATATATTAACAGTTCCATCACTGTAATGACACACACACACCCACCACCCCATGATTGACTGTTGATATTTTCAGTCCAAGCACTGTAATGACACTCACACACCATCCACCCAACTAATGACTTTTGATATTTAGAGTCCAAGCACTGTAATGACACCCACACACACAACACCCCATTAATTACCATTGATATTTATAGTCCAAGCACTGTAATGACATCCACATACCCACCCCCCAATGGATGACTGTTGATATTTACAGTCCAAGCACTGGAATGACACCCACACACTTACCATCACAAGAATGACTGTCGATATTTACAGTCCAAGCACTGTAATGACACCCACACACCAACCACCCTTTGAATGACTATTGATATTTATAGTCCAAGCACTGTAATAACACCCACTTTTTCAAAAATGACCATTGATATTTACATTACAAGCACTGTAATGACACCCACACACCCCCCATCCCATAAATGACTGTTGATATTTACAGTCCAAGCACTGTAATGACACCAACACACCCACCACCCCATGAATGATGGTTGATATTCCCAGTCCAAGCACTGTAATGACACCCTCACACCCACCACTCCATGAAGGACTGTTGATATTTACACTCCAAGCACTGTAATGACACCCACACACCCACCAGCCCATGAATGTATGTTGATATTAACAGTCCAAGCACAGAAATGACACCCATACACCCACCACCCCATGAATGACTGTTGATATTTAAAGTCCAAGCACTGTAATGACACCCACACACCCACCACCCCATGAATGACTGTTGATATTTAAAGTCCAAGCACTGTAATGACACCTATACACCCATCACTCCAAGAATGACTGTTGGTATTTACAGTCCAAGCACTGTAATGACACTGACCACCCCATTAATGACTGTTGATATTTACAGTCCAAGCACTGTAATGACACCCACACACCCACCACCCTATGAGTGACGGTTGATATTTACAGTCCAAGCACTGTAATGACACCCAAACACCCACCATCCCATAAAAGACTGTTGATATTTACAGTCCAATCACTGTAATGACACCAACACACCAACAACCCTTAGAATGACTGTTGATAATTACAGTCCAAGCACTGTAATACCACCAACTATCCCATGAATGACTGTTGATATTTACATTCTAAGCACTGTAATGACACCCACACACCCACCATCCCATAAATGACTGTTGATATTTATAGTCCAAGCACAGTAATGACACACACACACCCACCACCACATAAATGATGGTTGATATTCACAGTCCAAGCACTATAATGACACCCCCAAACCCACCACTAAATTAATGACTGTTGATATTTACAGACCAAGCCCTGTAATGACACCCACACACTGACCACCCCATAAATTAATGGTTATATTTACAGTCTAAGCACTGTAATGACACCAACACACCCACCATCTTATGAATGACTGTTGATATTTACATTCCAAACACTGTAATGAGACCCTTACAACAACCACCCCATGAATGACAGTTGATATTAACAGTTTAAGCACTGTAATAACACTCACACACCATCCATCCAACTAATGACTGTTGATATTTACAGTCCAGGCACTGTAATGACACCCACACACCAACCACCCTTTGAATGACTATTGATATTTACAGTCCAAGCACTGTAATAACACCCACTATCCCATTAATGACTGTTGATATTTACATTCCACGCACTGTAATGACACTCACACACCCACCATCCCATAAAAGACTGTTGATATTTACAGTCCAAGCACTATAATGACACCCCCAAACCCACCACTAAATGAATGACTGTTGATATTTCCAGACCAAGCACTGTAATGACACCCACACACTGACCACCCCATAAATTACTGGTTATATTTACAGTCTAAGCACTGTAATGACACCAACACACCCACCATCTAATGAATAACTGTTGATATTTACATTCCAAACACTGTAATGAGACCCTTACAACAACCACCCCATGAATGACAGTTGATATTAACAGTTTAAGCACTGTAATAACACTCACACACCATCCACCCAACTAATGACTGTTGATATTTACAGTCCAGGCACTGTAATGACACCCACACACCAACGACCCTTTGAATGACTATTGATATTTACAGTCCAAGCACTGTAATACCACCAACTATCCCATGAATGACTGTTGATATTTACATTCTAAGCACTGTAATGACACCCACACACCCACCATCCCATAAATGACTGTTGATATTTACAGTCCAAGCACAGTAATGACACACACACACCCACCACCACATAAATGATGGTTGATATTCACAGTCCAAGCACTATAATGACACCCCCAAACCCACCACTAAATGAATGACTGTTGATATTTACAGACCAAGTAAGTAAGTAAGTAAGTAATGTTTATTGCTTATTATAGTAAATACAATGAACTGTACATAAGAATTATATTTTAGCAATACAGTCTGTCGAGCAGGAGCTCCATGACAGACAGATAAAAATAAATGTGTAAATTCATCATGACCTAGAGCAAAGATTCATTATAATCATACAGTTGTATCAAATGGAATCAAACAGCAAACAAAAGCAAACAGTAAGAACTGAATTCAAGCTGCCAAAAAAAAAAAAAAAAAAAAAAAAAAAAAAACAGTACACACAAAAGCATACAGTAAAACAGAATAAAAAGTAAAAACCAAAATTAATCAGTAAACCAAACCAAAGGAAACAGTAAACCAAAATCAAATTGAAATTAAATGAACAGTAAAACTCCCAGCAAAGTAAAAAAAAAAAAACAGTAAAAAATAAAAGAAAACAGTAAATAAAAATCAAACTGAAAATGGAATGACATAGTAAAACCCTCTGCAAAGTTAGAAAACAGTAAAAAATAAAAACAAACAGTAAAATTAAAATGAAACAATAAAACTCTCAGTAAAGTTAGTAAACAGTAAAAAATAAAAGCAAACAATAAATCAAAATCAAACTGAAATTAAATTGAAACAGTAAAACTAAAGTAAAGTTAGAAAACAGTCAAACATAAAAGCAAACAATACATCAAAATCAAACTAAAATTAAAATGAAATAGTAAAACTAAAAGTAAAATTAGAAAACAGTAAATCATAAAAGCAAACAATAAATCAAATCAAATTGAAATTAATATGAAACAGTAAAACTAAATTAAAGTTAGAAAACAGTAATACATAAAAGCAACAATAAATCAAATCAAACTAAAATAATGAAACAGTAAAACTAAAGTAAAGTTAGAAAACAGTAATACATAGAAGCAAAAACAGTAAAACATAAAAGCAACAATAAATCAAATCAATGTAATGACACCCACACACTGACCACCCCATAAATTACTGGTTATATTTACAGTCTAAGCACTGTAATGACACAAACACACCCACCATCTAATGAATGACTGTTGATATTTACATTCCAAACACTGTAATGAGACCCTTACAACAACCACCCCATGAATGACAGTTGATATTAACAGTTTAAGCACTGTAATAACACTCACACACCATCCACCCAACTAATGACTGTTGATATTTACAGTCCAGGCACTGTAATGACACCCACACACCAACCACCCTTTGAATGACTATTGATATTTACAGTCCAAGCACTGTAATAACACCCACTATCCCATTAATGACTGTTGATATTTACATTCCAAGCACTGTAATGACACCCCCAAACCCACCACCCCATGATTGACTGTTGATATTTACAGTCCAAGCACTGTAATGACATCCACAAACTGACCACCCCATAAATGACCGTTAATATTTACAGTCCAAGCACTGTAATGACACCCACAACCCACCACCCCCTGAATGACTGTTGATATTTACAGTTTAAGCACTGTAATGACACTCACACACCATCCACCCAACAAATGACCTTTGATATTTAGAGTCCAAGCAATGTAATGACACCCACACACACAACACCCCATTAATGACCATTGATATTTATAGTCCAAGCACTGTAATGACATCCACATACCCACCCCCCAATGAATGACTGTTGATATTTACAGTCCAAGCACTGTAATGACAACCACACACTTACCATCACAAGAATGACTGTCGATATTTACAGTCCAAGCACTGTAATGACAACCAAACACCAACCACCCTTTGAATGACTATTGATATTTACAGTCCAAGCACTGTAAAAACACCCACTATTTCAAAAATGACTATTGATATTTACATTACAAGCACTGTAATGACACCCCCCCCCCGTCCCATAAATAACTGTTGATATTTACAGTCCAAGCACTGTAATGACACCAACACACCCACCACCCCATGAATGATGGTTGATATTCCCAGTCCAAACACTGTAATGACACCCCCACACCCACAACCCCATGAAGGACTGTTGATATTTACACTCCAAGCACTGTAATGACACCCACACACCCTCCAGCCCATGAATGTATGTTGATATTAACAGTCCAAGCACAGTAATGACACCCATACACCCACCGCCCCATGAATGACTGTTAATATTTAAAGTCCAAGCACTGTAATGACACCCACACACCCACCACCCCATTAATGACTGTTGATATTTAAAGTCCAAGCACTGTAATGACACCTACACACCCATCACTCCAAGAATGACTGTTGGTATTTACAGTCCAAGCACTGTAATAACACTGACCACCCCATGAATGACTGTTGATATTTACAGTCCAAGCACTGTAATGACACCCACACATCTACTACCCCATCAATGACATTTGATATTTGCTTTCAAAGCACTGTAATGACACAAACGACCCCATGAATGACTGTTGATATTTACAGTCCAAGCATTGTAATGACACCCTCACAACCACCACCCTATGAATAACTATTGATATTTGTAGTCCAAGCACTGTAATAACACCCTCACACCCACCACCCCATGAATGATTATTGATATATACAGTCAAAGCACTGTAATGACACTCACCACCCCATGAATGACTGTTGATATTTACAGTCAAAGCACTGTAATGACACCCACCACCCCATGAATGATGGTTGATATTTACAGTCCTAGCACTGTAATGATACCTACAAACCCACCACCAAATGAATGACTGTTGATATATATTTACAGTCCAAGCACTGTATCGACACCCACAACCCACCACCCCATGAATGACTGTAGATATTTACAGTCAAAGCACTGTAATGACATCAACACACCCACCACACTATAAATGACTGTTGATGTTTACAGTTCAAGCACTATAATGACACCCACACACCCACCACCCAATGAATGACTTTTGATATTTACAGTCCAAGCACAATAATGACACTCACCATCCCATGAATAACTGTTGACATTTACAGTCCAAGCATTGTAATGACACCCTCACACCCACCACCCTTTGAATGACTATTGATATTTGTTGTCCAAGCACTGTAATGACTCCCTCACACCTACCACCCCATGAATGACTGTTGATATATACAGTCCAAACACTGTAATGACACCCACACACACACCACCCCATCAATGACCGTTGATATTTACAGTCCAAGCATTGTTATGACACATACACCCACCAACCCATTAATGCCTGTTAATATTTACAGTCCAAGCACTGTAATGACACCCAAACATCTACCATCCCATGAATGACTGTTGATATTTACAGTCAAGGCACTGTAATGACACCCACCACGACATGAATGACTGTAGATATATACAGTCCTAGCACTGTAATGACACCCACAAACTGTCCACCCCATAAATTACTGGTTATATTTACAGTCTAAGCACTATAATGACACCAACACACCCGCCATCCCATGAATGACTGTTGATATTTACATTCCAAGCACAGTAATGAGACACATACAACAACACCCCATTAATGACTATTGATATTTATAGTCCAAGCACTGTAATGACCCCCACACACCAACCACCCAATAAATGACTGTTGATATTTACAGTCCAAGCACTGTAATGACACCCACACACTTACCATCACACGAATGACTGTCGATATTTACAGTCCAAACATTGTAATGACACCCACACACCAACCACCCTTTGAATGACTATTAATATTTACAGTCCAAGCACTGTAGTAACACCCACTATCCCATTAATGACTGTTAATATTTATATTCCAAGCACTGTAATGAAACCCACACACCAACACTCCCATAAATGACTGTTGATATTTACAGTCCAAGCACTGTAATGACACCCACACACCCACAAACCCATTAATAATGGTTGATATTCCCAGTCCAAGCACTGTAATGACACCTACACACCTACCACTTCATTGATGACTGTTGATATTAACAGTCCAAGCACAGTACTGACACCCATACATCCACTACCCCATGAATGACATTTGATATTTGCTTTCTAAGACCTGTAATGAAACAAATAACCCCATGAATGACTGTTGATATTTAAAGTCCAAGCATTGTAATGACACCCTCACACCCACCACCCTATGTATGAATATTGATATTTGTAGTCCAAGCATTGTAATAACACCCTCACACCCACCACCCCATAAATTACTATTGATATATACAGTACAAGCTCTGTAATGACACCCACACACCCTCAACCACATCAATGACTGTTGATATTAGCAGTCCAAGCACTGTAATGACAGCCAAACATCCACCACCCATTGAATGACTTTTAATATTTACAGTCAAAACAATGTATTGACACCCACAACCCCATTAATGATGGTTGATATTTACAGTCCACCACCCAATGAATGACTGTTGATATTGACGGTCCATGCACTGTAATAACACACACACACTTACCACCCCATGAATGACTATTGATATTTATAGTCCAAACACTGAAATGACACCCACACCCACCAACACATGAATGACTGTTGATATTCACAGTCCAAGCACTGTAATGGCACCCACAAACCCCATTAATGACAGTTGTTATTTATAGTCCAAGCACTGTAATGGCACCCACACACCCACCACCCAATGAATGACTGTTAATATTTACAATCCAAGCACTGTAATGCCAACCACCACCCCATGAATGACTGTTGATATTTACAGTCTAGGCACTGTAATGACACCCACACACCAACCACCCCATGAATGACTGTTGATATTTACAGTCCAAGCACTGTAAGGACACCCACACTCCCAACACCCCTGGAATGTATGTTGATACCTACAGTCCTAGCACTGTAATGACACACACACACCAACCACCCCATGACTGACTGATGATATTTACTGTCCAAGCACTGTAATGACACCCACACACCCACCACCCGATGAATGACTGTTGATATTTGCTGTCCAAGCACTGTAATGACACCCACATATCCACCACCCCATGAATGACTGTTGATATTTACAGTCCAAGCATTGTAATGACATCCACCACCCCATAAATGGATGTTGATATTTATAGTCCAAGCACTGTAATGATACCCACACACCCACCACCCTTTCAATGAATGTTGATAGTTACAGTCAAAGCACTGTAATGACACCCACACACCCACCACCCCATTAAAAACTGTTGATATATACAGTCAAAGCACTGTAATGACACCCACCACCCCATGAATGACTGTTGATATTTACAGTCAAAGCACTGTAATGACACCCACCACCCCATGAATGATGGTTGATATTTACAGTCCTAGCACTGTAATGACACCTACACACCCACCAGCAAATGAATGACTTATGATATATATTAACAGTCAAAGCACTGTAATGACACACACACAATCACAACCCCATGAAAGACTGTTGATATTTACAGTCCAAGCACTGTAATGACATTAACACACTGACCACTCAATGAATGACTGTTGATATTTACAGTCCAAGCACTGTAATGCCAACCACCACCCCATGAATGACTGTTGATATTTACAGTCTAGGCACTGTAATGACACCAAAACCCCCACCACCCCATGAATGACTGTTGATGTTTACAGTCCAAGCACTGTAAGAACTACCACACACCCACCACCCAATGAATGACTTTTGATATTTACAGTCCAAGCACAATAATGACACCCACCATCCTATGAATGACTGTTGATATTTACAGTCCAAGCATTGTAATGACACCCTCACACCCACCACCCTATGAATGACTATTGATATTTGTTGTCCAAGCACTGTAATGACTCCCTCACACCTACCACCCCATGAATGACTGTTGATATTTACAGTCAAAGCACTGTAATGACACCCACCACCCCATGAATTATGGTTGATACTTACAGTCCTAGCACTGTAATGACACCTACACACCCACCAGCAAATGAATGACTGTTGATATATATTAACAGTCAAAGCACTGTAATGACACACACACAATCACAACCCCATGAAAGACTGTTGATATTTACAGTCCAAGCACTGTAATGACATTAACACACTGACCACTCCATGAATGACTATTGATATTTACAGTCCAAGCACTGTAATGACACCCACAACCCACCACCCCATGAATGACTGTAGATATTGACAGTCAAAGCACTGTAATGACACCAAAACCCCCACCACCCCATGAATGACTGTTGATGTTTACAGTCCAAGCACTGTATGAACAACCACACACCCACCACCCAATGAATGACTTTTGATATTTACAGTCCAAGCACAATAATGACACCCACCATCCTATGAATGACTGTTGATATTTACAGTCCAAGCATTGTAATGACACCCTCACACCCACCACCCTATGAATGACTATTGATATTTGTTGTCCAAGCACTGTAATGACTCCCTCACACCTACCACCCCATTAATGACTGTTGATATATACAGTCTAAGCACTGTAATGAAACTCACACACACACCACCCCATCAATGACAGTTGATATTTACAGTCCAAGCATTGTAATGACACACACACACCAACCCATAAATGTCTCTTAATATTTACAGTCCAAGCACTGTAATGACACCCACACATATACCACCCCATGAATGACTGTTGATATTTACAGTCAAGGCACTGTAATGACACCCACCACCCCATTAATGATGGTTGATATTTACAGTCCACCACTCCATGAATGACTGTTGATATATACAGTCCAATCACTGTAATGAAACTCACACACACACCACCCCATCAATGACAGTTGATATTTACAGTCCAAGCATTGTAATGACACACACACACCAACCCATAAATGTCTCTTAATATTTACAGTCCAAGCACTGTAATGACACACACACATATACCACCCCATGAATGACTGTTGATATTTACAGTCAAGGCACTGTAATGACACCCACCACCCCATTAATGATGGTTGATATTTACAGTCCACCACTCCATGAATGACTGTTAATATTTACGGTCCAAGCACTGTAATAACACACACACACCCACCACCCCATGAATGACTGTTGATATTTACAGTCCAAGCAAAATACTGACACAAACACCCACCAACCCATGAATGACTGTTGATATTTACAGTCAAAGCACTGTAATGACACCCACCACCCCATAAATGATGGTTGATATTTACAGTCCAAGCACTGTAATGAGACCCACAACCCCATAAATGATTGTTGATCCTTACAGTCTGTAAAGTAATAACCAGGATCTTTTATCTTATTGAGTTCTCACCAATCTGAGGCTGAGGGAAATGAGGAGAAAACTATATACATTTATTTACAATATATATATTGGATAACATACATATCAGAGGTGTCCCCCACAACATTAATCTTCGAATATACATTAAATCAACTCCCTGCCGGAGCACTTCCCTGTCATTAAACGTACAGGCGTACGGCACTAACACCAGCCACACGGTCACGGAGACTGTTTGGAGGTGCTCTACTGGCCACACCAGCTCGCGTCTGCTATCACCTCACCGGCTCTGGGCCTCACACTCTCCACCACGGACTCCACTGGCAGGGGATATCGCTCCACAAGGTTGAGGGGGTCACTTTCCACAAAACATACAGGAGTACAGGAAATCAGGTACAGGATGCCTCTCTTGCCTGGCCCTTGACGAGGGTAGGATCCCGCCTCCAATGTTAAAAATCACAGTAATAATAATTAGCACAGTCCCACTATTAATCAATGAGTCACGGATGACACGCAAACTTAAACAAAAAGCACTCAGAAAACTAAAGTTATTCTGGAGAAACACAGTAAATAAGTTTCACTTCACAATACCAAAATAAGATCACGGGATGGTCTTACCGTCGTGTTTGGAGGTTGTGAGTCTAGTGAGGAATGGGATGCACAAGAAACTCCAAGATAACTCGGATGTAGCTAGAAATGAACTTGAAAACGCCTTATAATATCCATCCATTCGTTCGAACCCATACAAGTAATTACTTACTTATTGCCCATTTGCCTATTCCCTTACATAGCTCCCCTAACAAGTATCTACCCGGAGGGTAGATACAACAAGCATTACTTAATAGACCTGCTAAGGAAATCTGCACCTATATTAATAGACCCAGCAACGTGTACTAACCTATACCTGTAGGGCTGCAAGCTGAGGGCCCACCTAAGAAGTCTATTATTGGAGCCTTTGAACTTTGCCAAATAGATCAGGGGTTTGTGATCAACCTCCAAGATAAATTCTGAACCCGTCAGATAATATGTAAACCTCTGAATCCCAAAAATAATCGCCAAACATTCTCTTTCTATGGTAGAATACCTGGTTTCCCTATCTAGCAGTTTTCTGCTTGCATTGGCAATGGGAAAAGACACCCCATCAATGTACTGGAGTAGTACTGCTCCGAGGCCAAAAGCCGAGGAATCTGTCCGAAGAACAAAAGGGAGATTAGGATTTGGTAATCGGAGAATAGGGTATGTAGCTAAAGAAGCTTTTAATTTCTCAAAATTACCTCTTACTTCATCGGTCCAGGGTAATGGTTCCCGAACACCTTTGCATAGTAAATCAGATAGTGGGGCGGACAGAGTTGCTGCATTGGGAATGAACCTCCTATAAAATGAAATAATTCCCAAGAATGATCTTAAAGTTTTCTTGGTGGATGGAGGGGTAGTTCCCAATATAGCCCTAATCTTATCTATCTGAGCTTGTATATGCTTTCCATCTACAATATATCCCAAGTACTGAATGGAGGGAAATCCAAATCTACATTTACTAAGTTTGGCTGTCAAACTGAAAGCTTTTAATCTGTCTGGAACGGAAGTAAGAGCTTGAATGTGTTCCTCCCAAGTAGCTGAATATATGAATACATTATCAAAATAGAAAGACACATTCTTCAAACCTGCAAGAACAATCCTCATTAGTCGTATATAGGTTGCACAAGCAGTTACTAGCCCAAATGGAAGTCTATTAAATTCCATCAGACCCCTATGGGTTTGAAATGCTGTCAAGGGTTTGCTTCTTTCAGACAGTGGGATCTGATAATATGCTTTAGTTAGATCAAGTTCTGAAAAATACTTAGCACCTGTAAATTTGTGCAAATCTTCTTCCATAGTACACATAGGTTCAGCATGAAATACAGTGACACTGTTAAGTGTTCTATAATCTATGGTCATGCGATAGCTGCCATCCGGCTTTTTGACAAGAACTACAGGTGAGGAGTGAGGGGAAGAGGAAGGTCTAATTAGTCCCTGTTCAAGCAGATTGTCTACTTCCTTTTCAAAATGCGGCCGAAGGTGGATGGGGATGGGGTAAGAGTTAGATTTTAGGCGCTCTGAAGATGACAGGACAATGTCATGATCAAGTGCTGTAGTAAGTCCTGGGACATCTGAGAACACATCACTGTACTGGGCTTTGAGATGTAATATTTCCTCTGCTTCACTCTGGGACAGATCAGGACAAATTAGGGGTCGATCATTTACCTAGGAGGAGAGATCATATTCTACTGAGGTAGTTGGTACAGTAGGAAACTTCGAATCATCACCATCCTCATCCTCCTCGGACATCACACAAGCTTGTACAGTCAACAAAGGTCTGAAATCATGATCAGGGTTAGGCTCATCCACCACATGCGCCAGTCCTACATGAGCTCTTCGATGGTACTTCTTTAAGAGATTTATATGATAAAGCTTCCTCTTCCCTTTCTCTTCTATTACATATGTAACCTTATTCTTACACTCAAGTACAGGAAAAGGTCCTTTCCAAGACATCAGTAATTTGTTATGAGTATCTGGCAACAAGACCAGAGCTTCATCACCAGGTTTAAATTTACGGTCTTGAGATTTTAAATCAAAATAAGACTTGTACCTTGCACATGAAATGTCTGCATTCTGAGCAGCAATTCTGGCACATTCTTCTAACTTACTTCTCAATTCAATAACATATTGGAAAGAGGTGCGGGCATCCTCATCAGCCTTTCGATCTTCCCATAGGTCTCTCAAGACTGCTAAGGGCCCCCTCACCTTTCTCCCATACAACATCTCGAAGGCTGAGAAACCTGTTCAGTCACTAGCGATTTCATGCAAAGCAAACATAGTAGGGATCAGGTATCTGTGCCATTCGGTAGGTTTATCTGAACAAAGTTTTCTCAAACCAGCTTTAAGGGTAGAATGAAGCCTCTCAATCCGACCATTACTTCTAGGGTGATAGGGTGTGGTAAACATAGGCTTAACCCCTAAGAGTTTATGGATCTCCTGCATTAGCTGAGGCGTGAACTGGGTCCCTTGATCCGACAGTATTTCGCGAGGTATGCCCACCCAGGAAAAGATGGTTATTAATGCTTCAGCGACAGATATGGTGTCGATTGATTTGAGGGGTAAGGCTTCAGGAAACCCAGTGGCAAAGTCAATCAATGTCAAAATGTACCTGTGACCTTCTGAAGATGGAGGGGATAAAGGACCAACCAGATCAATGGCCACCCGGGAAAATGGTTCAGTGATTATCGGTAATGTCTGGAGAGGTACCAGCTTCACTCTACCCCTAGGTGACATCCGTTGACACTTTTCACAAGACCTACAAAAATCCCTGATGTCCACAGTCATCCCTGGCCAGAAAAATATCTCTTTAACCTTCATCTCCGTCTTCCTATGTGAGAAATGGCCAGAAAAAGGACTTTCATGAGCTACTGAAAGAATAAACTTCCTACAATCACTAGGTATAACTAAAACTTTCTTACCAACTTTCTCTTTGAACTTAGAGGAAGAACATACACGATATATTAATCCATCAGTGACTTTGTACATGAAAGC
The DNA here is from genome assembly GCA_033782935.1 of Petrolisthes cinctipes. NCBI lineage: Eukaryota > Metazoa > Arthropoda > Malacostraca > Decapoda > Porcellanidae > Petrolisthes > Petrolisthes cinctipes. The sequence continues at coordinate 504,195 of JAWQEG010000858.1, forward strand.
ACTTCCATTCCGTGCAACTTTCGTTTCACCTGATAGTACCTTGGCTCTGATAGACGAAAGTGTAGGGCAAGATTCCTGAAGTTTAGCAAACTGTTGTGGGGTTATATCCAGTGGAGCTACTTTGGGTAAAACTAAAGGATGTATCTTTTTATCACATGCTGACCTAGTCTGAACAGCGTTAACGACTTCACTGGCCTCTGCACTTTCACTTTCCTCTTCACAAAGTTTACGAGCACCGGGCACATTCCCAATCAGAACACAACAGAACGATATAGGGGCTCGAAGTACATTGGCCCACCCAGTGTAGTAGGGACATTTGATATAACACCGTACTTCAGGAAAATAGTCTCGACGACCTAGGTAATCAGACACTTCTACAAGTCTACATCCCGTCACATCCATATCGGGGAGAACATCTTCCGACACTAGTATACAAGAACAACCTGAATCTCTGATTATAGTAGATACCCAAACACCATTCACCGTTCCACAAGTAGTATACTCAGGAGGCTGACTATCTTTAAAACAATATCCAATTCTCTGTACTTCAGTAATCATTGAGGGATTTTGTTTAAAAGCAGTGGGGTTCTTAGGACACCGTGGTTTGATATGCCCCTTCTCCCCACATCCATGACATGTTACGTTAGTATAATCCCTCCTAAAGGAAGCTGTGAGGCTAGTCTGAGGCTGTGATAATGGTTTATTAGGTTCAGACTGAGCAGTTTGGGTTGTACTAAAGGATGAAGCGAATTTCTTACCTTTATTGCCATCAAACTTATTCTTTGGGTATGCACCATGAGCCGATGCCCAGTTATCAGCCAGGGTCACAGCTTCCTTCAGACTAGTCACACTGTGCTCCTTGATGAAGATCCTCAAGTCCGGGGAAAGCGATGATAAAAACTGGTCTAGAAGGAGAAAATTTCTTAAGGACTCGTACTCACTCTGAACATTACAAGAGGCCATCCACTGGTCTAATAAACGCCCAAGTTGTATTGAAAATGTATCATAGGTTTCCCCGAACTTTATCTTAACAAATTTAAATTCCTGACGATAACTATCAGGGGTTTTACAGAAACCTCTTAAAAGAGCTGCTTTCAGGAGGTCGTAGTCTTCTGTTATCTCTGGTGACAGGCTAGTATAAATGTCTACACACTTCCCGATAAGAAGACTACCAAGGCGAACTGCGTAAGTATCCTTCTTAATAGCTAAAAGGCTGGCAATCCTTTCAAACCTTATAAGGTAGGATGAAATATCTTCCCCGTCTTTATAGAAGGGTAGTGTAGGTTTACTAGGTTCGGGGAGAGCTGGGGTTAAGGTATTAGCCTGGGGGTTATTTAATTTAGCTAACTCAAGAGAGTTTTCTAATCTTAATTTCTCTAATCGCTCTTCACGAGCTCTTTCTTTCTCTCTTTCCTCTCTTTCTAACGCTCTTTCCTCTCTAGCTATAGCCTGCTGCTGCATAACAAATTTCGCAACATCTGCACCTGTGAGACCTAGGGACTCAGCTTGAGCCTTAAGGCCATCAATAGAGAGATCCATTACAAACAATAAAAGACAACAAGGGTAAATAATAACTTGACTAGACTCAAATAGCCTTGGATGGCTAAGCGAGAAGTACTGGTGTACTATACTCACATACAGATTAGAAAACTGGCTATTTGTGACGATAGCAAACGATCATGATTCCTAGTAACCCTACTAACTGATAGTCCTCTCTTCCCGGCCGGAAGACAGCACAAGGAACTACCTACAGGAGACTAGGCTTAATCAATGATATGGAAAATAAGTATACACTGAATATACAAGCACACAAATGTATACACGGAGTACACAAAGTTTGTCTCCGGGCCCCAAGGACGACAAACTACCCATGGCGGGAAAACAAGCCACACGTTATACATACAACAAAATGGCCCTTACCGTAAACAAATGTATAAATCAGCCCGATATCCTCCGCAACAGAGAGGTAAGCACTCATCCTGGCGAGGTCGCCAGTGTAAAGTAATAACCAGGATCTTTTATCTTATTGAGTTCTCACCAATCTGAGGCTGAGGGAAACGAGGAGAAAACTATATACATTTATTTACAATATATATATTGGATAACATACATATCAGAGGTGTCCCCCACAACATTATTCTTCGAATATACATTAAATCAACTCCCTGCCAGAGCACTTCCCTGTCATTAAACGTACAGGAGTACGGCACTAACACCAGCCACACGGTCACGGAGACTGTTTGGAGGTGCTCTACTGGCCACACCAGCTCGCGTCTGCTATCACCTCACCGGCTCTGGGCCTCACACTCTCCACCACGGACTCCACTGGCAGGGGATATCACTCCACAAGGTTGAGGGGGTCACTTTCCACAAAACATACAGGAGTACAGGAAATCAGGTACAGGATGCCTCTCTCGCCTGGCCCTTGACGAGGGTAGGATCCCGCCTCCAATGTTAAAAATCACAGTAATAATAATTAGCACAGTCCCACTATTAATCAATGAGTCACGGATGACACGCAAACTTAAACAAAAAGCACTCAGAAAACTAAAGTTATTCTGGAGAAACACAGTAAATAAGTTTCACTTCACAATACCAATATAACATCACGGAATGATCTTACCGTCGTGTTTGGAGGTTGCGAGTCTAGTGAGGAATGGGATGCACAAGAAACTCCAAGATAACTCGGATGTAGCTCGAAATGAACTTGAAAACGCCTTATAATATCCATCCATTAGTTCGAACCCATACAAGTAATTACTTACTTATTGCCAGTTTGCCTATTCCCTTACACAGTCCAAGCACTGTAATGACACATACACACCCACCACCCCATGTATGACTGTTGATATTTACAGTCTAAGCACTGTAATGACACCCTCACACCCAACACCCTATGAATTACTATTGATATTTATAGTCCAAGCACTGTAATGACACCCTCACATGCACCACCCCATGAATGACTGTTGATATTTACAGTCCAAGCACTGTAATGACACCCACACCCACCAACCCATTAATGACTGTTGATATATACAGAACAAGCACTGTAATGTTACCGACACACTCAATGAATGACAGTTGATATTTACAGACCAAGCACTGTAATGACATCCTCACACCCACCACACTATAAATGACTATTGATGTTTGTAGTCCAAGCACTGTAATGACACCTACACATCCACCACCCCATGAATGACTGTTGATATTTACAGTCAAGGCACTGTAATGACACCCACCACCCCATTAATGATGGTTGATATTTACAGTCCACCACTCCATGAATGACTGTTGATATTTACGGTCCAAGCACTGTAATAACACACACACCCACCAACCCATGAATGACTGTTGATATTTACAGTCAAAGCACTGTAATGACACCCACCACCCAATAAATGACGTTTGATATTTACAGTCCAAGCACTGTAATGACACCCACAACCCCATAAATGACTGTTGATACTTACAGTCCAAGCACTGTAATGACACATACACACCCACCACCCCATGTATGACTGTTGATATTTACAATCAAAGCACTGTAATGACACCAACACCCCCACCACCCCATAAATGACTGTTGATGTTTACAGTCCAAGCACTGTAAGAACACCCACACACCCACCACCCAATGAATGACTTTTGATATTTACAGTCCAAGCACAATAATGACACCAACCATCCCATAAATGACTGTTGATATTAACAGTCCAAGCATTGTAATGACACCCTCACACCCACCACCCTATGAATGACTATTGATATTTGTTGTCCAAGCACTGTAATGACTCCCTCACACCTACAACCCCATGAATGACTGTTGATATATACAGTCTAAGCACTGTAATGAAACCTACACACACACCACCCTATCAATGACCATTGATATTTACAGTCCAAGCATTGTAATGACACAAACACACACTAGCCTATAAATGTCTGTTAATATTTACAGTCCAAGCACTGTAATGACACCCACACATCTACCACCCCATGAATGACTGTTCATATTTACAGTCAAGGCACTGTAATGACACCCACCACCCCATGAATGACTGTTGATATATGCAGTCCAAGCACTGTAATGACACCCACACATCAACCACCCCATGAATGACTGTTGATATTTACAGTCAAGGCACTGTAATGACACCCACCACCCCATTAATGATGGTTGATATTTACTGTCCACCCATCCATGAATGACTGTTGATATTTACGGTCCAAGCACTGTAATAACACACACACACCCACCACCCCAATAATGACTGTTGATATTTACAGTCCAAGCACTGTAATGACACAAACACCCACCAACCCATGAATGACTGTTTATATTTACAGTCAAAGCACTGTAATGACACACACCACCCGATAAATGATGGTTGATATTTACAGTCCAAGCACTGTAATGACACCCACAACCCCATAAATGATTGTTAATACTTACAGTCCAAGCACTGTAATGACACATACACACCCACCACCCCATGTATGACTGTTGATATTTACAGTCTAAGCACTGTAATGACACCCACCACCCCATAAATGACTGTTGATATTTACAGTCCAAGCACTGTAATGACACCCACACCCACCAACCCATGAATGACTGTTGATATATACAGTACAAGCACTGTAATGTTACCGACACACCCCATGAATGACAGTTGATATTTACAGACCAAGCACAGTAATGATATCCTCACACCCACCACCCTATAAATGACTATTGATATTTACAGTCAAGGCACTGTAATGACACCCACCACCCCATTAATGATGGTTGATATTTACAGTCCACCACTTCATGAATGACTGTTGATATTTACAGTCCAAGACCTGTAATGACACACACACCCACCAACCCATGAATGACTGTTGATATTTACAGTTAAAGCACTGTAATGACACCCACCACCGAATAAATGATGTTTGATATTTACAGTCCAAGCACTGTAATGTCACCCAAAACCCCATAAATGACTGTTGATACTTACAGTCCAAGCACTGTAATGACACATACACATCCACCACCCCATGAATTACTGTTGATATTTACAGTCAAGGCACTGTAATGACACCCACCACCCCATTAATGATGGTTGATATTTACAGTCCACCACTCCATAAATGACTGTTGATATTTACGGTCCAAGCATTGTAATAACACACACACACCCACCACCCCATGAATGACTATTAATATTTGTAGTCCAAGCACTGTAATGACACCCTCACACCCACGACCCCATGAATGACTGTTGATATATACAGTCCAAGCACTGTATTGATACCCACACACCCACCACCCCATCAATGACCGTTGATATTTACAGTCCAAGCATTGTAATAACACCTACACACCCACCACCCCATGAATGTCTGTTAATATTCACAGTCCAAGCAAGGAAATGACACCCACACATCCACCACCCCATGAATGACTGTTGATATTTACAGTCCAAATACTGTAATGACACCTACCATCCCATGAATGATTGTTGATATTTGCAGTCCAAGCACTGTATTGACACCCACACATCCACTACACCATAAATGACTGTTGATATTTACAGTCAAAGCACTGTAATGACACACACCACCCCATTAACCCCTTAGGACCGATTGACCGACACATCGGTGATAAAAAAATTAATGGTTCGCTCCGAATCACCGACATGTCGACGTACCTATAAAAAACTGTAGCGAGTAGCTAGCGAGCTGGCGTTGGTAACGATGGAAAGCTAACGTCCTTGAGGAAAGGATTGACTGTGGTAGTGGTGTCTGGCAGCTGCGTATGCCAACAAGCAAATATCTCACCACTACATGGTGTTTTCTTATGCTTCTCGTATCTCTCTGCTGTCTACTATACTCCAGGAGAGTCTAGATAGACAAAATTACACTGAAATACGTTTATTATAATTGAAAACCACTTAAACGCATTATTTAGGTGTTTATATACATATTTACAGGTACGCAGAGCGTATGAGGTTTTCTTTCATGCGTTTCAGGTGATACTATTTATTTATATTCGGATTTTGACTCTCTGTCATACGCAAACGCGCACACCTAGGAGGCTCCCGTTTTCAGTTCCTGGTGTGTAAATTCAAACTCTTTCATTCTGTAAAAACAAAATTTGCCTACATGAATGTTGAAAATTGAGCCCAAGAAGTCGGGTCGGGATGAAAAAGAAAAGAAAAAAAGAAGTCGGTTCTAAGGGGTTAATGATGGTTCATATTTACAGTCCACCACCCCATGAATGACTGTTGATATTTACGGTCCAAGCACTGTAATAACACCCCCACACCCCCACCCCATGAATGACTGTTGATATTTACAGTCCAAGCACTGTAATAGCACCCACACACCCAATAAATGACAGTTGATATATACAGTCCAAGCGGCGTAATGACACCCACACACCCACCACCCAATGAATGACTGTTAATATTTACAATAAAAGCACGGTAATGACACCCACCACCCCGTGAATGACTGTTGATATTTACAGTCTAGGCACTATAATGACACCAACACACCCACCACCCCATTAATGACTGTTGATATTTACAGTCCTAGCACTGTAATGACACCAACACACCCACCACCCCATGAATGACTGTTGATACTTACAGTCCAAGCACTGTAATGACACCAACACACCCACCACTCCATGACTGACTGTTGATATTTACAGTCCAGGCACTGTAATATTACCCACTCACCCACCACCCCATGAATGACTGTTAATATTTACAGTCCAAACACTGTAATGACACCCACACACCCACCACCATATGAATGACTATTGATAGTTACAGTCCAAGCAATGTAATGACACCCAAACAACCACCAACCCATGAATGACTATTGATATTCACAGTCCAAGCACTGTAATGGCACCCACAAACCCCATGAATGACAGTTGATATATACAGTCCAAGCACAGTAATGACACCCACACACCAACTAAATAATGAAAAAGTGTTGATATTTACAATCCAATCACTGTAATGAAAACCACCAAACCATGAATGACTGTTGATATTTACAGTCTAGGCACTGTAATGACACCCACACACCCACCACCCACTGAATGACTGTTGATATTTACAGTCCAAGCACTGTAAAGACACCCACACTCTTAACACCTCATTAATGACTGTTGATACTTACAGTCCAATTACTGTAATGACACACACACACCAACCACCCCATGACTGACTGTTGATATTTACAGTCCAAGCACTGTAATGACACCCACACACCCAACAACCCATGATTGACTGTTGATATTTGCTGTCCAAGCACTGTAATGACACCCACATATCCACCACCCCATGAAAGACTGTTGATATTTTCAGTCCAAGCACTGTAATGACACCCAACACCCCATAAATGGATGTTGATATTTACAGTCCAATCACTGGAATGATACCTACACACCCCTCACTCCATGTATGACTGTTGATATTTACAGTCCAAGCACTGTTTTGACACCCTCAGACCCACCACCCTATGAATGACTATTGATATTTATAGTCCAAGCACTGTAATGACACCCACACAACCACCACCCTATTAATGACTGTTGATATTTACAGTCCAAGCATTATAATGATACCCACACACCCACCACCCCATGAATGACTGTTGATAGTTACAGTCCAAGCACTATAATGACACCCACACACCCACCACCCCATGAATGACTGTTAATATATACAGTCCAAAGACTGTAATGACACTCATCACTTTATGAATGACTGTTGATATTTAAAGTCAAAGCACTGTTATAACACCCACCACCCCATAAATGATTGTTGATATTTACAGTCCAAGCGATGTAATGACACCTACACACCCACCACCCAATGAAAGACTGTTGATATTTACAGTCCAAGCAGTATAATGACATCCACACACTGACCACTTCATAAATGACTGTTGATATTTACAGTCCAAGCACTATAATGACACCCACAACCCAGAACCCCATGAATGACTGTTGATATTTATAGTCCAAGCATTGTAATGACACCCACACAACCATCATCCCATGAATGACTGCTGATGTTTACAGTCAAAGCACTGTAATGACACCCACCACCCCATTAATGATGGTTGATATATACAGTCCACCACTCAATGAATGACTGTTGATATTTATGGTCCAAGCACTGTAATAACACACACACATTCACCAACCCATGAATAACTGTTGATATTTACAGTTCAAGCACGGTAATGACACACACACACCAACCACCCCATGATTGACTATTGATATTTACAATCCAAGCACTGTAATGACACCCACACACCCAACAACCTTTGATTGACTGTTGATATTTGCTGTCCAAGCACTGTAATGACACCCACATATCCACCACCCCATGAAAGACTGTTGATATTTTCAGTCCAAGCACTGTAATGACACCCAACACCCCATAAATGGATGTTGATATTTACAGTCCAATCACTGGAATGATACCTACACACCCCTCACTCCATGTATGACTGTTGATATTTACAGTCCAAGCACTGTTTTGACACCCTCAGACCCACCACCCTATGAATGACTATTGATATTTATAGTCCAAGCACTGTAATGACACCCACACAACCACCACCCTATTAATGACTGTTGATATTTACAGTCCAAGCATTATAATGATACCCACACACCCACCACCCCATGAATGACTGTTGATAGTTACAGTCCAAGCACTATAATGACACCCACACACCCACCACCCCATGAATGACTGTTAATATATACAGTCCAAAGACTGTAATGACACTCATCACTTTATGAATGACTGTTGATATTTAAAGTCAAAGCACTGTTATAACACCCACCACCCCATAAATGATTGTTGATATTTACAGTCCAAGCGATGTAATGACACCTACACACCCACCACCCAATGAAAGACTGTTGATATTTACAGTCCAAGCAGTATAATGACATCCACACACTGACCACTTCATAAATGACTGTTGATATTTACAGTCCAAGCACTATAATGACACCCACAACCCAGAACCCCATGAATGACTGTTGATATTTATAGTCCAAGCATTGTAATGACACCCACACAACCATCATCCCATGAATGACTGCTGATGTTTACAGTCAAAGCACTGTAATGACACCCACCACCCCATTAATGATGGTTGATATATACAGTCCACCACTCAATGAATGACTGTTGATATTTATGGTCCAAGCACTGTAATAACACACACACATTCACCAACCCATGAATAACTGTTGATATTTACAGTTCAAGCACGGTAATGACACACACACACCAACCACCCCATGATTGACTATTGATATTTACAATCCAAGCACTGTAATGACACCCACACACCCAACAACCTTTGATTGACTGTTGATATTTGCTGTCCAAGCACTGTAATGACACTCACATATCCACCACCCCATGAATGACTGTTGATATTTACAGTCCAAGCACTGTAATGACACCCACCACCCCATAAATAGATGTTGATATTTACAGTCCAATCACTGTATTGATATATACACCCCTCACTCCATGTATGACTGTTGATATTTACAGTCCAAGCACTGTTATGACACCCTCAGACCCACCACCCTATGAATGACTATTGATATTTATAGTCCAAGCACTGTAATGACACCCTCACACCCACCACCCCGTGAATGACTGTTGATATTTACAGTCCAAACACTGTAATGACACCCACACAACCACCACCCTATAAACGACTGTTGATATTTACAGTCCAAGCATTATAATGATACCCACACACCCACCACCCCATGAATGACTGTTGATAGTTACAGTCCAAGCACTGTAATGACACCCACACACCCACCACCCCATGAATGACTGTTGATATATACAGTCCAAGCACTGTAATGACACTCATCACTTCATGAATGACTGTTGATATTTATATTCAAAACACTGTAATGACACCCACCACCCCATAAATGATTGTTGACATTTACAGTCCAAGCACTGTAATGACACCTACACACTCACCACCCAATGAAAGACTGTTGATATTAACAGTCCAAGCACTATAATGACATCCACACACTGACCACTTCATAAATGACTGTTGATATTTACAGTCTAAGCACTTTAATGACACCCACAACCCAGAACCCCATGAATGACTGTTGATATTTATAGTCCAAGCATTGTAATGACACCCACACAACCATCATCCCATGAATGACTGTTGATGTTTACAGTCAAAGCACTGTAATGACACCCACCACCCCATTAATGATGGTTGATATTTACAGTCCACCACTCAATGAATAACTGTTGATATTTCTGGTCCAAGCACTGTAATAACACACACACATTCACCAACCCATGAATAACTGTTGATATTTACAGTTCAAGCACTGTAATGACACTCACACCCACCAACTCATGAATGACTGTTGATATTTACAGTCAAAGCACGGTAATGACACCCACTACCCCATAAATGATGGTTGATATTTACAGTCCAAGCACTGTAATGACACCTACACACCCACCATCCCATGAATGACTGTTGATATATATTAACAGTCCAAGCACTGTAATAACACATACACACCCACCACCCAATGAATGACTGTTGATATTTACAATCTAAGCACTGTAATGACACATACACCAAGCCATTAATGACTGTTGATATTTACAACCCAAGCACTGTAATGACACCCACCACCCCATTATTGATTGTTGATATTTACAGTCCTACCACTGTAATGACACCAACACTCCCACCACCCCATGAATGACAGTTGATACTGACAGTCCAAGCACTGTAATGACACACACACACCCACCACTTCATGACTGACTGTTGTTATTTACAGTCCAAGCAATGTAATGACACCCACACACCCACCACTCCATGAATGACTGTTGATATTTGCTGTCCAAGCACTGTAATGACACCCACACATCCACCAAATCATGAATGACTGTTGATATTTTACAGTCCAAGCACTGTAATAACACACACACCCACCCCCCCATAAATGACTGTTGATATTTACAGTCCAAGCACTGTAATAGCACACATACACCCAACCCTACATGAATGACTGTTGATATTTACAGTCTAAGCACTGTAATGACACCCACGCATCCACCACCGCATAAATGATTGTTAATATTTACAGTCCAAGCACTGTAATGACACCTACACATCCACTACCCCATGAATGACTGTTGATATTTACAGTCCAAGCACTGTAATGACACCCACAACCCCATAAATGACTGTTGATATTTGCAGTCCAAGCACTGTAATGACACCTACACATCCACCACCCCATGAATGACTGTTGATATTTGCAGTCCAAGCACTGTATTGACACCCACACATCCACTACACCATAAATGACTGTTGATATTTACAGTCAAAGCACTGTAATGAAACCCACCACCCCATTAACCCCTTAGGACTGATTAACCGACATATCGGTGATAAAAAAATTAATGGTTCGCTCCGAATCACCGACATGTCGACGTACCTATAAAAAACTGTATCGAGTAGTTAGCGAGCTGGCGTTGGTAACGATGGAAAGCTAACGTCCTTGAGAAAAGGATTGACTGTGGTAGTGGTGTCTGGCAGCTGCGTATGCCAACAAGGAAATATCTCACCACTACATGGTGTTTTCTTATGTTTCTCGTATCTCTCTGCTGTCTACTATACTCCAGGAGAGTCTAGATAGACAAAATTACACTGAAATACGTTTATTATAATTGAAAACCACTTAAACGCAATATTTAGGTGTTTATATACATATTTACAGGTACGCAGAGCATATGAGGTTTTCTTTCATGCGTTTTAGGGGATACTATTTATTTATTTTCGGACTTTGACTCTCTGTCATACGCAAACGCGTACACCTAGGTGGCTCCCGTTTTCAGTTCCTGTTGGGTAAATTCAAGCTCTTTCATTCTGTAGGAACAAAATTTGCCTACATGAAAGTTGAAAATTGACCCCCAGAAGTCGGCGGGGGATGAAAAAACATTAAAAAAAAAGTCGGTCCTAAGGGGTTAATGATGGTTCATATTTACAGTCAACCACCCCATGAATGACTGTTGATATTTACGGTCCAAGAACTGTAATAACGCCCTTACACCCCCACCCCATGAATGACTGTTGATATTTACAGTCCAAGCACTGTAATAGCACCCACACACCCAATGAATGACAGTTGATATATACAGTCCAAGCAGTGTAATGACACCCACACACCCACCACCCAATAAATGACTGTTAATATTTACAATCAAAGCACTGTAATGACACCCACCACCCCGTGAATGACTGTTGATATTTACAGTCTAGGCACTGTAATGACACCCACACACCCACCACCCCATTAATGACTGTTGATATTTACAGTCGTAGCAATGTAATGACACCAACACTCCCACCACCCCATAAATGACTGTTGATATTTACAGTCCAAGCACTGTAATGACACCAACACACCCACCACTCCATGACTAACTGTAGATATTTACAGTCCAAGCACTGTAATATTACCCACTCAACCACCACCCTATAAACGACTGTTGATATTTTCAGTCAAAGCATTATAATGATACCCACACACCCAACACCCCATGAATGACTGTTGATAGTTACAGTCCAAGCACTGTAATGACACCCACACACCCACCACCCCATGAATGACTGTTGATATATACAGTAGAAGCACTGTAATGACACTCATCACTTTATGAATGACTGTTGATATTTACAGTCAAAACACTGTAATGACACCAACCACCCCATAAATGATTGTTGATATTATAGTCCAAGCACTGTAATGACACCTACACACTCACCACCCAATGAAAGACTGTTGATATTAACAGTCCAAGCACTATAATGACATCCACACACTGACCACTTCATAAATGACTGTTGATATTTACAGTCCAAGCACTGTAATGACACCCACAACCCAGAACCCCATGAATGACTGTTGATATTTATAGTCCAAGCTTTGTAATGACACCCACACAACCATCATCCCATGAATGACTGTTGATGTTTACAGTCAAAGCACTGTAATGACACCCACCACCCCATTAATGATGGTTGATATTTACAGTCCACCACTCAATGAATAACTGTTGATATTTCTGGTCCAAGCACTGTAATAACACACACACATTCACCAACCCATGAATAACTGTTGATATTTACAGTTCAAGCACTGTAATGACACTCACAACCACCAACTCATGAATGACTGTTGATATTTACAGTCAAAGCACGGTAATGACACCCACTACCCCATAAATGATGGTTGATATTTACAGTCCAAGCACTGTAATGACAACTACACACCCACCGTCCCATGAATGACTGTTGATATATATTAACAGTCCAAGCACTGTAATTACACATACACACCCACCACCCAATGAATGACTGTTGATATTTACAATCTAAGCACTGTAATGACACATACACCAAGCCATTAATGACTGTTGATATTTACAATCCAAGCACTGTAATGACACCCACCACCCCATTATTGACTGTTGATATTTACAGTCCTAGCACTGTAATGACACCAACACTCCCACCACCCCATGAATGACTGTTGATACTGACAGTCCAAGCACTGTAATGACATACACACACCCACCACTTCATGACAGACTGTTGTTATTTACAGTCCAAGCAATGTAATTACACCCACACACCCACCACTCCATGAATGACTATTGATATTTGCTGTCCAAGCACTATAATGACACCCACACATCCACCAAATCATGAATGACTGTTGATATTTTACTGTCCAAGCACTGTAATAACACACACACACCTACCCCCCCATGAATGATTGTTGATATTTACAGTCCAAGCACTGTAATAATACACACACACCCAACCCTCCATGAGTGACTGTTGATATTTACAGTCTATGCACTGTAATGACACCCACACATCCACCACCGCATAAATGATTGTTATTATTTACAGTCCAAGCACTGTAATGACACCTACACATCCACTACCCCATGAATGACTGTTGATATTTACAGTCCAGGCACTGTAATGACACCCACCACCCCATAAATGACTGTTGATATTTGTAGTCCAAGCACTGTAATGACACCTACACATCCACCACCCCATGAATGACTGTTGATATTTGCAGTCCAAGCACTGTATTGATACCCACACATCCACTACACCATAAATGACTGTTGATATTTACAGTCAAAGCACTGTAATGACACCCACCACCCCATTAACCCCTTAGGACTGATTGACCGACATATCGGTGATAAAAAAATTAATTGTTCGCTCCGAATCACCGACATGTCGACGTACCTATAAAAAACTGTATCGAGTAGTTACCGAGCTGGCGTTGGTAACGATGGAAATCTAACTTCCTTGAGAAAAGGATTGACTGTGGTAGTGGTGTCTGGCAGCTGCGTATGCCAACAAGGAAATATCTCACAACTACATGGTGTTTTCTTATGTTTCTCGTATCTCTCTCTGCTGTCTACTATACTCCAGGAGAGTCTAGACAGACAAAATTACACTGAAATACGTTTATTATCATTGAAAACCACTTAAACGCAATATTTAGGTGTTTATATACATATTTACAGGTACGCAGAGCGTATGAGGTTTTCTTTCATGCGTTTTAGGTAATACTATTTATTTATTTTCGGACTTTGACGCTCTGTCATACGCAAACGCGTACACCTAGGTGGCTCCCGTTTTCAGTTCCTGGTGTGTAAATTCAAGTTCTTTCATTCTGTAGGAACAAAATTTGCCTACATGAAAGATAAAAATTGACCCCCAGAAGTCGGCGGGGGATGAAAAAAAAAAAATAAAGTCGGTCCTAAGGGGTTAATGATGGTTCATATTTACAGTCCACCATCCCATTAACGACTGTTGATATTTACAGTCCAAGCACTGTAATAGCACCCACACACCCAATGAATGACAGTTGATATATACAGTCCAAGCAGTGTAATGACACCCACACACCCACCACCCAATAAATGACTGTTATATTTACAATCAAAGCACTGTAATGACACCCACCACCCCGTGAATGACTGTTGATATTTACAGTCTAGGCACTGTAATGACACCCACTCACCCACCACCCCATGAATGACTGTTAATATTTACAGTCCAAACACTGTAATGACACCCACACACCCACCACCATATGAATGACTATTGATAGTTACAGTCCAAGCAATGTAATGACACCCACACACCCACCAACCCATAATGACTGTTGATATTCACAGTCCAAGCACTGTAATGGCACCCACAAACCCCATGAATGACAGTTGATATATACAGTTCAAACACAGTAATGACACCCACACACCAACTAAACAATGAATAAGTGTTGATATTTACTATCCAAGCACTGTAATGAAAACCACCACCCAATGAATGACTGTTGATATTTATAGTCTAGGCACTGTAATGACACCCACACACCCACCACCCAATAAATGACTATTTATATTTACAGTCCAAGCACTGTAATGACACCCACACTCTCAACACCTCATTAATGACTGTTGATACTTACAGTCCAAGCACTGTAATGACACACACACACCAACCACCCCATAACTGACTGTTGATATTTACAGTCCAAGCACTGTAATGACACCCACACACCCAACAACCCATGATTGACTGTTGATATTTGCGGTCCAAGCATTGTAATGACACCCATATATCACCACCCCATGAATGACTGTTGATATTTACAGTCCAAGCACTGTAATGACACCCACCACCCCATAAATGGATGTTGATATTTACAGTCCAATCACTGTAATGATACCTACACACCCATCACTCCATGTATGACTGTTGATATTTACAGTCCAAGCACTGTTATGACACACTCAGACCCACCACCCTATAAATGACTATTGATATTTATAGTCCAAGCACTGTAATGACACCCTCACACCCACCACCCCATGAATGACTGTTGATATTTACAGTCCAAGCACTGTAATGACACCGACACAACCACCACCCCATTAATGACTGTTGATATTTACAGTCCAAGCATTATAATGATACCCACACACCCACCACCCCATGAATGACTGTTGATAGTAACAGTCCAAGCACTGTAATAACACCCACACACCCACCACCCCATGAATGACTGTTGATATATACAGTCCAAGCACTGTAATGACACTCACCACTTCATGAATGACTGTTGATATTTACAGTCAAGGCACTGTAATGACACCCACCACCCCATAAATGATTGTTAAAATTTACAGTCCAAGCACTGTAATGACACCAACACACCCACCACCCAATGAAAGACTGTTGATATTTACAGTCCAAGCACTATAATGACATCCACACACTGACAGCTTCATTAATGACTGTTGATATTTACAGTCCAAGCACTGTAATGACACCCACAATCCACAACCCCATGAATGACTGTTGATATTTATAGTCCAAGCATTGTAATGACACCCACACAACCATCATCCCATGAATGACTGTTGATGTTTACAGTCCAAGCACTGTAATGACACCTATACACACACCACCCAATGAATGACTGTTGATATTTACAGTCCAATCACTGTAATGACACCCACCACCCAATGAATGACTGTTGATATTTACAGTCCAAGCATTGTAATGACACCCTCATGCCCACCACCCTATGGATGACAATTGATATTTACAGTCCAAGCATTGTAATGACACACACACCCACCACCCCATAAAATTCTGTTAATATTTACAGTCCAAGCACTGTAATGACACCCACACATCCACATCCCTATTAATGACTCTTGATATATGCAGTCCAAGCACTGTAATGACACCCACACATCCATCACCCCATAAATGAGTGTTGATATTTACAGTCAAAGCACTGTAATGACACCTACCACCCCATTAATGATGGTTGATATTTACAGTCCACCACTCAATGAATGACTGTTGATATTTATGGTCCAAGCACTGTAATAACACACACACACTCGCCAACCCATGAATAACTGTTGATATATACAGTCCAAGCACTGTAATGACACACAAACCCACCAACCCATGGATGACTGTTGATATTTACAGTCAAAGCACAGTAATGACACCCACCACCCCATAAATGACGGTTGATATTTACAATCCAAGCACTGCAATGACACCTACACACCCACCATCCCATGAATGACAGTTGATATTTACAATCTAAGCACTGTAATGACTCACACACCAACCCATTAATGAATGTTGATATTTACAATCCAAGCACTGTATTGACACCCACCACCCCATTATTGTCTGATGATATTTACAGTCCCAGCACTGTAATGACAGCAACACTCCCACCACCCCATGAATGACTGTTGATACTTACAGTCCAAGCACTGTAATGACACACACACACCCACCACTTCATGACTGACTGTTGTTATTTACAGTCCAAGCAATGTAATGACACCCACACACCAACCACTCCATGAATGACTGTTAATATTTGCTGTCCAAGCACTGTAATGACACCCACACATCCACTTAAATAATGAATGACTGTTGATATTTACAGTCAAAGCACTGTAATAACACACACAGACCCACCTCCCCATTAATGACTGTTGATATTTACAGTCCAAGCAAGGTAATGACACCCTCACACACACCACACCATGAATGACTGTTGATATTTACAGTACAAGCACTGTAATAACATCCACACATCCACTACCCCATTAATGACTGTTGATATTTACAGTCCAAGCATTGTAATGACACCCACACATCCACCACCCCATAAATGATTGTTAATATTTACAGTCCAAGCACTGTAATGACACCCACACATCCACCACCCAATGAATGACTGTTGATATTTACAGTCCAAGCACTGTAATAACACACACACACCAACCCATGAATGACTGTTGGTATTTACAATCCTAGCACTGTAATGACACCCACCACCCCATGAATGACTGTTGATATTTACAGTCTAGGCAACGTAATCACACACACACACCCACCACCGCATGAATGACTGTTGATATTTACAGTCCTAGCACTGTAATGACACCAACACTCCCATCACCCCATTAATGACTGTTGATACTTACAGTCCAAGCACTGTAATAACACACACACACCCACAATCCTATGAATGACTGTTGATATTTACAGTCCAAGCAATGTAATGATACCCTCACACCCACCACCCCATGAATGACTATTGATATATACAGTCCAAGCTCTGTAATAACACCCACACACCCACCACCTAATCAATGACTGTTGATATTTACAGTCCAAGCACTGTAATGACACCTACAACCCACCACTCCATGAATGACTGTTAAAATTTTCAGTTCAAGCACTGTAATGACTCCCACACACCTACCACCCCATGAATGACTGTTGATGTTAACAATCCAAGCACTGTAATGACACCCACACACCCACCACCCAATGAATGACTGTTGATATTTACAGTCCAAGCACTGTAATGACACCTACACACCTACTATCACATGACTGACTGTTGACATTTACAGTCCAAGCAATGTAATACCACACTCACAGCCACCACCCCATGAATGACTGTTGATATTTACAGTCCAAGCACTCTAATGACACCCACACACACACAACCTCATCAATGACTGTTGATATTTACAGTCCAAGCACTGTAATGACAACCACAACCCACCACTCAATGAATGACTGTTGATATTTACAGTTCAAGCATTGTAATGACACCCTCAAACCCACCACCCTATGAATGACTATTGATATTTGTTGTCCAAGCACTGTAATGACTCCTTCACACCCACCACCCCATGAATGACTGTTGATAAATACAGTCAAAGCACTGTAATGACACCCACCATCCCATTAACGAAGCTTGATATTTACAGTCCACCACCCCATGAATAACTGTTGATATTTACGTTCTATGCAGTGTAATAACACATACAGACCCACCACCTCATGAATGACTGTTGATATTTACTGTCCAAGCACTGAAATGACACACACGCCAACCAGCCCTTGAATGAATGTTGATATTCACAGACCAAGCACTGTAATGGCACCCACAAACCTTATGAATTACAGTTGATATTTACAGTCCAAGCACTGTAATGACACCCACACACCAACCAAACAATGAATGAATGTTGATATTTGCAATCCAAGAACTGTAATGACAACCACCACCTTATGAATAACTGTTGATATTTACAGTCTAGGCACTGTAATGACACCCACACACCCACCTCCCCATGAATGAATGTTGATATTTACAGTCCAATCACTATAATGACACCCACACTCCCAACACCCAATGAATAACTGTTGATACTTACAGTCGAAGCACTGTAATGACACCCACACACATACTGCCCAATAATTGACTGCTGATATTTGCTGTCCAAGCACTGTAATGACACCCACATGTCCACCACACCATAAATGACTGTTGATATTTACAGTCCAACCACTGTAATGACACCCACCACCCCATAAATAGATGTTGATATTTACAGTCCAAGCAATGAAATGACACCTACACACCTACTATCCCATGACTGACAGTTGACATTTACAGTCCAAGCACAGTAATAACACCCTCACACGTACCACCCATGAATGACTGTTGATATTTACAGTCCAAGCACTGTAATGACACCCACACACCCACGACCCCATCAATGACTCTTGAAAATTACAGTCAAAGCATTGTAATGATACCCACACACTCACCACCCCATGAATGACTGTTGATAGTTACAGTCCAAGCACTGTAATGACATCCACACCCACCACCCCATGAATGACTGTTGATATATACAGTCCAAGCACTGTAATGATACTCACCACTTCATGAATGACTGTTGATATTTACAGTCAAAGCACTGTAATGACACCCACAACCCCATGAATGATGGTTGATATATACAGTCCAAGCACTGTAATGACACCTACACACCCACCACCCAATGAATGACCTTATATATATAATAACAGTCTAAGCACTGTATTGACACACACACACCCACCACCCCATGAAAGACAGTTGATATTTACAGTCCAAGCAAAGTAATGACATCCACACACTGACCACTCCATGAATGACTGTTGATATTTACAGTCCAAGCACTGTAATGACACCCACAACCCACCACTCCATGAATGACTGTTGATATTTACAGTTCAAGCACTGTAATGACTCCCACACACCCACCACCCCATGAATGACTATTGATGTTTATAGTCCAAGCACTGTAATGACACCCACATACTCACCACCCAATGAATGACTGTTGATATTTACAGTCCAACCACTGTAATGACACCTACCACCCCATATATAGATGTTGATATTTACAGTCCAAGCAATGAAATGACACCTACACACCTACTATCCCATGACTGACAGTTGACATTTACAGTCCAAGCACAGTAATAACACCCTCACACATACCACCCATGAATTACTGTTGATATTTACAGTCCAAGCACTGTAATGACACCCACACACCCACGACCCCATCAATGACTCTTGAAAATTACAGTCAAAGCATTGTAATGATACCCACACACTCACCACCCCATGAATGACTGTTGATAGTTACAGTCCAAGCACTGTAATGACATCCACACCCACCACCCCATGAATGACTGTTGATATATACAGTCCAAGCACTGTAATGATACTCACCACTTCATGAATGACTGTTGATATTTACAGTCAAAGCACTGTAATGACACCCACAACCCCATGAATGATGGTTGATATATACAGTCCAAGCACTGTAATGACACCTACACACCCACCACCCAATGAATGACCTTATATATATAATAACAGTCTAAGCACTGTATTGACACACACACACCCACCACCCCATGAAAGACAGTTGATATTTACAGTCCAAGCAAAGTAATGACATCCACACACTGACCACTCCATGAATGACTGTTGATATTTACAGTCCAAGCACTGTAATGACACCCACAACCCACCACTCCATGAATGACTGTTGATATTTACAGTTCAAGCACTGTAATGACTCCCACACACCCACCACCCCATGAATGACTATTGATGTTTATAGTCCAAGCACTGTAATGACACCCACACACTCACCACCCAATGAATGACTGTTGATATTTACAGTCCAAGCACTGTAATGACACCCACCATCCCATGAATGACTGTTGATATTTACAGTCCAAGCATTGTAATGACACCCTCACACCCACCACCCTATGAGTGACTATTGATATTTGTTGTCCAAGCACTGTAATGACTCCCTCACACCCACCACCCCATGAATGACTGTTGATAAATACAGTCAAAGTACTGTAATGACACCCACCACTCCATTAATGATGGTTGATATTTACAGTCCACCATTCCATGAATGACTGTTGATATTTACGGTCCAAGCACTGTAATGACACACATACCCACCAACCCATAAATGACTGTTGATATTTACAGTCAAAGCACGGTAATGACACCCACCACCCCACAAATGACGGTTGATATTTACTGTCCAAGCACTGTAATGACACCTACACAACCACTACCTCATGAATGACTGTTGATATTTACAGTCCAAGCACTGTAATAACACAAACACACACCAACCCATGAATGACTGTTGATATTTACAATCAAATCACAGTAATGACACCCACCACCCCATGAATGACTGTATATATTTACAGTCTAGGCACTATAATGACACCCACACACCCACCACCGCATGAATGACTGTTGATATTTACAGTCCTTGAACTGTAATGACACCAACACTCACACCACACCATGAATGACTGTTGATATTTACAGTCTAAGCACTGTAATAACACACACACACACCAACCCACGAATGACTGTTGATATTTACAATCAAAGCACTGTAATGACACCCACCACCCCAAGAATGACTGTAGATATTTACAGTCTAGGAACTGTAATGACACCCACACACCCACCACCGCATGAATGACTGTTGATATTTACAGTTCTAGCACTGTAATGACACCAACACTCCCACCACCCCATGAATGACTGTTGATACTTATAGTCCAAGCACTGTAATAACACCCACACACCCACCACCCAATCAATGACTGTTAATATTTACAGTCCAAGCACTGTAACGACACCCACAACCCACCACTCCATGAATGACTGTTGATATTTACAGTTTAAGCACTGTAATGACTCCCACACACCCACCACCCCATGAATGACTGTTGATGTTTACAATTCAAGCACTGTAATGACACCCACACACCCACCACCCAATGAATGACTGTTGATATTTACAGTCCAAGCATGGTAATGACACCCACCACCCCATGAATGACTGTTGATATTTACAGTCCAAGCATTGTAATGACACCCTCACACCCACCACCCTATGAATGACTATTGATATTTGTTGTACAAGCACTGTAATGACTCCCTCACACCCACCACCCAATGAATGACTGTTGATAAATACAGTCAAAGCACTGTAATGACACCCACCAACCCCATTAATGATGGTTGATATTTACAGTCCACCACCCAATGAATGACTGTTGATATTTACGGTCCAAGCACTGTAATAACACACACACACCCACCATCCCATGAATGACTGTTGATATTTACAGTCCAAGCACTGTAATGACACACACACCTACCAACCCATGAATGACTGTTGATATTTACAGTCAAAGCACGGTAATGACACCCACCACCCCATAAATGACGGTAGATATTAACAGTCCAAGCACTGTAATGACACCTACACACCCACCAGCCCATGAATGACTGTTGATATTTACAGTCCAAGCACTGTAATAACAAACAAACACACCAACCCATGAATGACTGTTGATATTTACAATCCAAGCAAGGTAATGACACCCACCACCCCATGAATGACTGTTGATATTTACAGTCCTAGCACTGTAATGACATAAACACTCCCACCACCCCATGAATGACTGTTGATACTTACAGTCCAAGCACTATAATAACACACACACACCCACCATCCTATAAATGACTGTTGATATTTACAGTCCAAGCAATGTAATGACACCCTCACACTCACCACCCCTTAAATGACTGTTGATATTTGCAGTCCAAGCACTGTAATAACACCCTCACACCCACCACTCCATGAATGACTATTGATATATACAGTCCAAGCACTGTAATAACACCCACACACCCACCACCCCATCAATGACTGTTGATATTTACAGTCCAAGCATTGTAATGATACCCACACATCCACTACCCCATGAATGTCTGGTAATATTTACAGTCCAAGCACTGTAATGACACCCACACATACACCACCCCATGTATGACTGTTGATATTTACTGTCCAAGCACTGTAATGACACCTACACAACCACTACCTCATGAATGACTGTTGATATTTACAGTCCAAGCACTGTAATAACACAAACACACACCAACCCATGAATGACTGTTGATATTTACAATCAAATCACAGTAATGACACCCACCACCCCATGAATGACTGTATATATTTACAGTCTAGGCACTATAATGAAACCCACACACCCACCACCGCATGAATGACTGTTGATATTTACAGTCCTAGCACTGTAATGACACCCACACACCCACCACCGCATGAATGACTGTTGATATTTACAGTCCTAGCACTGTAATGACACCAACACTCACACCACACCATGAATGACTGTTGATATTTACAGTCTAAGCACTGTAATAACACACACACACACCAACCCACGAATGACTGTTGATATTTACAATCAAAGCACTGTAATGACACCCACCACCCCAAGAATGACTGTAGATATTTACAGTCTAGGCACTGTAATGACACCCACACACCCACCAACGCATGAATGACTGTTGATATTTACAGTTCTAGCACTGTAATGACACCAACACTCCCACCACCCCATGAATGACTGTTGATACTTACAGTCCAAGCACTGTAATAACACCCACACACCCACCACCCAATCAATGACTGTTAATATTTACAGTCCAAGCACTGTAATGACACCCACAACCCACCACTCCATGAATGACTGTTGATATTTACAGTTTAAGCACTGTAATGACTCCCACACACCCACCACCCCATGAATGACTGTTGATGTTTACAATTCAAGCACTGTAATGACACCCACACACCCACCACCCAATGAATGACTGTTGATATTTACAGTCCAAGCATGGTAATGACACCCACCACCCCATGAATGACTGTTGATATTTACAGTCCAAGCATTGTAATGACACCCTCACACCCACCACCCTATGAATGACTATTGATATTTGTTGTACAAGCACTGTAATGACTCCCTCACACCCACCACCCAATGAATGACTGTTGATAAATACAGTCAAAGCACTGTAATGACACCCACCAACCCCATTAATGATGGTTGATATTTACAGTCCACCACCCAATGAATGACTGTTGATATTTACGGTCCAAGCACTGTAATAACACACACACACCCACCATCCCATGAATGAATGTTGATATTTACAGTCCAAGCACTGTAATGACACACACACCTACCAACCCATGAATGACTGTTGATATTTACAGTCAAAGCACGGTAATGACACCCACCACCCCATAAATGACGGTAGATATTAACAGTCCAAGCACTGTAATGACACCTACAAACCAACCAGCCCATGAATGACTGTTGATATTTACAGTCCAAGCACTGTAATAACACACACACACACCAACCCATGAATGACTGTTGATATTTACAATCCAAGCAAGGTAATGACACCCACCACCCCATGAATGACTGTTGATATTTACAGTCCTAGCACTGTAATGACATAAACACTCCCACCACCCCATGAATGACTGTTGATACTTACAGTCCAAGCACTATAATAACACACACACACCCACCATCCTATAAATGACTGTTGATATTTACAGTCCAAGCAATGTAATGACACCCTCACACTCACCACCCCTTAAATGACTGTTGATATTTGCAGTCCAAGCACTGTAATAACACCCTCACACCCACCACTCCATGAATGACTATTGATATATACAGTCCAAGCACTGTAATAACACCCACACACCCACCACCCCATCAATGACTGTTGATATTTACAGTCCAAGCATTGTAATGATACCCACACATCCACTACCCCATGAATGTCTGGTAATATTTACAGTCCAAGCACTGTCATGACACCCACACATCCACCACCCCATGAATGACTGTTGATATTTACAGTCCAAGCACTGTAATGACACCCACCACGCTATAAATGACTGTTGATATTTTCAGTCCAAGGAATGTAATGACACCCACACATCCACTACCCAATGAATGACTGTTAATATTTACAGTCAAATAATGTAATGACACCCAACACCCCATTAATGACGGTTGATATTTACAGTCCACCACATCATGAATGACAGTTGATATTTATGGTCCATGCACTGTAATAACTCACATACACCCACCAACCCATATTTGACTGTTGATATTCACAGTCCAAGCACTGTAATGGCACCCACAAACCTCATGAATGACAGTTGATATTTACAGTCCAAGCGCTGTAATGACACCCACACACCAACCAAACAATGAATGACTGTTGATATTTACAATCCAATCACTGTAATGGCAACCACCACCAAATGAATGACTGTTGATATTTACAGTCTAGGCACTGTAATGACACCCACAAATGCACCACCCCATGAATGACTGTTCATATCTACAGTCCAATCACTGTAATGACACCAACACTCCCAACACCCTATGAATAACTGTTGATACTTACAGTCCATGCACTGTAATAACACACACACACCCACCACCCCATGAATGACTGTTGACATTTACAGTACAAGCACTGAAATGACACACACACCCACCAACCCATGAATTTTTTTTTTTTTTTTTTCTATATTAAGAAAAAAGATGGGGACTAAAGGCCACAGGCCCGCTCTCTGTCCCCATCTGCATAGTCGTTAGTGGAAGTGTCCAAACTCATGTCCAATTCATGGACTGTTGATATTCACAGTCCAAGCACTGTAATGGCACCGACAAACCTCATGAATGAAAGTTGATATTTACAGTCCAAGCGCTGTAATGACACCCTCACACCAACCTAACAATGAATGACTGTTGATATTTACAATCCAAGCACTGTAATGACAACCATCACCACATGAATGACTGTTGATATTTACAGTCCAAGCAATGTAATGATACCCTCACACCCACCACCCCATAAATGACTATTGATATATACAGTCCAAGCTCTGTAATAACACCCACACACCCACCACCTAATCAATGACTGTTGATATTTACAGTCCAAGCACTGTAATGACACCTACAACCCACCACTCCATGAATGACTGTTAAAATTTACAGTTCAAGCACTGTAATGACTCCCACACACCTACCACCCCATGAATGACTGTTGATGTTAACAATCCAAGCACTGTAATGACACCCACACACCCACCACCCAATGAATGACTGTTGATATTTACAGTCCAAGCACTGTAATGACACCTACACACCTACTATCCCATGACTGACTGTTGACATTTACAGTTCAAGCACTGTAATACCACACTCACAGCCACCACCCCATGAATGACTGTTGATATTTACAGTCCAAGCACTCTAATGACACCCACACACACACAACCTCATCAATGACTGTTGATATTAACAGTCCAAGCATTGTAATGATACCCACACACCCACAACCCGATGAATGATGGTTGATATATACAGTTCAAGCACTGAAATGACACCTACACACCCACCACCCAATGAATGACCTTATATTTTTATTAACAGTCTAAGCACTGTAATGACACACACACACCCACCACCCCATGAAAAACAGTTGATATTTACAGTCCAAGCAAAGTAATGACATCCACACACTGACCACTCCATGAATGACTGTTGATATTTACAGTCCAAGCACTGTAATGACACCCACAACCCACCACTCAATGAATGACTGTTGATATTTACAGTTCAAGCAATGTAATGACACCCTCAAACCCACCACCCTATGAATGACTATTGATATTTGTTGTCCAAGCACTGTAATGACTCCTTCACACCCACCACCCCATGAATGACTGTTGATAAATACAGTCAAAGCACTGTAATGACACCCACCATCCCATTAACGAAGCTTGATATTTACAGTCCACCACCCCATGAATAACTGTTGATATTTACGTTCTATGCAGTGTAATAACACATACAGACCCACCACCTCATGAATGACTGTTGATATTTACTGTCCAAGCACTGAAATGACACACACGCCAACCAGCCCATGAATGAATGTTGATATTCACAGACCAAGCACTGTAATGGCACCCACAAACCTTATGAATTACAGTTGATATTTACAGTCCAAGCACTGTAATGACACCCACACACCAACCAAACAATGAATGAATGTTGATATTTACAATCCAAGAACTGTAATGACAACCACCACCTTATAATGACTGTTGATATTTACAGTCTAGGCACTGTAATGACACCCACACACCCACCTCCCCATGAATGAATGTTGATATTTACAGTCCAATCACTATAATGACACCCACACTCCCAACACCCAATGAATAACTGTTGATACTTACAGTCGAAGCACTGTAATGACACCCACACACATGCCGCCCCATAATTGACTGCTGATATTTGCTGTCCAAGCACTGTAATGACACCCACATGTCCACCACACCATAAATGACTGTTGATATTTACAGTCCAACCACTGTAATGACACCCACCACCCCATAAATAGATGTTGATATTTACAGTCCAAGCAATGAAATGACACCTACACACCTACTATCCCATGACTGACAGTTGACATTTACAGTCCAAGCACAGTAATAACACCCTCACACGTACCACCCATGAATGACTGTTGATATTTACAGTCCAAGCACTGTAATGACACCCACACACCCACGACCCCATCAATGACTCTTGAAAATTACAGTCAAAGCATTGTAATGATACCCACAAACTCACCACCCCATGAATGACTGTTGATAGTTACAGTCCAAGCACTGTAATGACATCCACACCCACCACCCCATGAATGACTGTTGATATATACAGTCCAAGCACTGTAATGATACTCACCACTTCATGAATGACTGTTGATATTTACAGTCAAAGCACTGTAATGACACCCACAACCCCATGAATGATGGTTGATATATACAGTCCAAGCACTGTAATGACACCTACACACCCACCACCCAATGAATGACCTTATATATATAATAACAGTCTAAGCACTGTATTGACACACACACACCCACCACCCCATGAAAGACAGTTGATATTTACAGTCCAAGCAAAGTAATGACATCCACACACTGACCACTCCATGAATGACTGTTGATATTTACAGTCCAAGCACTGTAATGACACCCACAACCCACCACTCCATGAATGACTGTTGATATTTACAGTTCAAGCACTGTAATGACTCCCACACACCCACCACCCCATGAATGACTATTGATGTTTATAGTCCAAGCACTGTAATGACACCCACACACTCACCACCCAATGAATGACTGTTGATATTTACAGTCCAAGCACTGTAATGACACCCACCATCCCATGAATGACTGTTGATATTTACAGTCCAAGCATTGTAATGACACCCTCACACCCACCACCCTATGAGTGACTATTGATATTTGTTGTCCAAGCACTGTAATGACTCCCTCACACCCACCACCCCATGAATGACTGTTGATAAATACAGTCAAAGTACTGTAATGACACCCACCACTCCATTAATGATGGTTGATATTTACAGTCCACCATTCCATGAATGACTGTTGATATTTACGGTCCAAGCACTGTAATGACACACATACCCACCAACCCATAAATGACTGTTGATATTTACAGTCAAAGCACGGTAATTACACCCACCACCCTATAAATGACGGTTGATATTTACTGTCCAAGCACTGTAATGACACCTACACAACCACTACCTCATGAATGACTGTTGATATTTACAGTCCAAGCACTGTAATAACACAAACACACACCAACCCATGAATGACTGTTGATATTTACAATCAAATCACTGTAATGACACCCACCACCCCATGAATGACTGTATATATTTACAGTCTAGGCACTATAATGACACCCACACACCCACCACCGCATGAATGACTGTTGATATTTACAGTCCTAGCACTGTAATGACACCAACACTCCCACCACCCCATGAATGACTGTTGATATTTACAGTCTAAGCACTGTAATAACACACACACACACCAACCCACGAATGACTGTTGATATTTACAATCAAAGCACTGTAATGACACCCACCACCCCAAGAATGACTGTAGATATTTACAGTCTAGGCACTGTAATGACACCCACACACCCACCACCACATGAATGACTGTTGATATTTACAGTTCTAGCACTGTAATGACACCAACACTCCCACCACCCCATGAATGACTGTTGATACTTACAGTCCAAGCACTGTAATAACACCCACACACCCACCACCCAATCAATGACTGTTAATATTTACAGTCCAAGCACTGTAATGACACCCACAACCCACCACTCCATGAATGACTGTTGATATTTACAGTTTAAGCACTGTAATGACTCCCACACACCCACCACCCCATGAATGACTGTTGATGTTTACAATTCAAGCACTGTAATGACACCCACACACCCACCACCCAATGAATGACTGTTGATATTTACGGTCCAAGCATGGTAATGACACCCACCACCCCATGAATGACTGTTGATATTTACAGTCCAAGCATTGTATTGACACCCTCACACCCACCACCCTATGAATGACTATTGATATTTGTTGTCCAAGCACTGTAATGACTCCCTCACACCCACCACCCAATGAATGACTGTTGATAAATACAGTCAAAGCACTGTAATGACACCCACCAACCCCATTAATGATGGTTGATATTTACAGTCCACCACCCAATGAATGACTGTTGATATTTACGGTCCAAGCACTGTAATAACACACACACACCCACCATCCCATGAATGACTGTTGATATTTACAGTCCAAGCACTGTAATGACACACACACCTACCAACCCATGAATGACTGTTGATATTTACAGTCAAAGCACGGTAATGACACCCACCACCCCATAAATGACGATAGATATTAACAGTCCAAGCACTGTAATGACACCTACACACCCACCAGCCCATGAATGACTGTTGATATTTACAGTCCAAGCACTGTAATAACACACACACACACCAACCCATGAATGACTGTTGATATTTACAATCCAAGCACGGTAATGACACCCACCACCCCATGAATGACTGTTGATATTTACAGTCCTAGCACTGTAATGACATAAACACTCCCACCACCCTATGAATGACTGTTGATACTTACAGTCCAAGCACTATAATAACACACACACACCCACCATCCTATAAATGACTGTTGATATTTACAGTCCAAGCAATGTAATGACACCCTCACACTCACCACCCCTTAAATGACTGTTGATATTTGCAGTCCAAGCACTGTAATAACACCCTCACACCCACCACTCCATGAATGACTATTGATATATACAGTCCAAGCACTGTAATAACACCCACACACCCACCACCCCATCAATGACTGTTGATATTTACAGTCCAAGCATTGTAATGATACCCACACATCCACTACCCCATGAATGTCTGGTAATATTTACAGTCCAAGCACTGTAATGACACCCACACATCCACCACCCCATGAATGACTGTTGATATTTACAGTCCAAGCACTGTAATGACACCCACCACCCCATAAATGACTGTTGATATTTTCAGTCCAAGGAATGTAATGACACCCACACATCCACTACCCAATGAATGACTGTTAATATTTACAGTCAAATAATGTAATGACACCCAACACCCCATTAATGACGGTTGATATTTACAGTCCACCACATCATGAATGACAGTTGATATTTATGGTCCATGCACTGTAATAACTCACATACACCCACCAACCCATATTTGACTGTTGATATTCACAGTCCAAGCACTGTAATGGCACCCACAAACCTCATGAATGACAGTTGATATTTACAGTCCAAGCGCTGTAATGACACCCACACACCAACCAAACAATGAATGACTGTTGATATTTACAATCCAATCACTGTAATGGCAACCACCACCAAATGAATGACTGTTGATATTTACAGTCTAGGCACTGTAATGACACCAACACTCCCAACACCCTATGAATAACTGTTGATACTTACAGTCCATGCACTGTAATAACACACACACACCCACCACCCCATGAATGACTGTTGACATTTACAGTACAAGCACTGAAATGACACACACACCCACCAACCCATGAATTTTTTTTTTTTTTTTTTTCTATATTAAGAAAAAAGATGGGGACTAAAGGCCACAGGCCCGCTCTCTGTCCCCATCTGCATAGTCGTTAGTGTAAGTGTCCAAAATCATGTCCAATTCATGGACTGTTGATATTCACAGTCCAAGCACTGTAATGGCACCCACAAACCTCATGAATGAAAGTTGATATTTACAGTCCAAGCGCTGTAATGACACCCTCACACCAACCTAACAATGAATGACTGTTGATATTTACAATCCAAGCACTGTAATGACAACCATCACCCCATGAATGACTGTTGATATTTACAGTCTAGGCACTGTAATGACACCCACACACCCACCACCCCATGATTGACTGTTGATATTTGCTGTCCAAGCACTGTAATGACACCCACATATCCACCACCCCATGAATGACTGTTGCTTTTTACAGTTTAAGCACTGTAATGACACCCACCACCCCATAAATGGATGTTGATATTTGCAGTCCATGCACTGTAATGACACCTACACACCCACTATCCCATGACTGACTGTTGACATTTACAGTCCAAGCACTGTAATGACACTTTCAGGCCCACCACCCTTTGAATGACTATTGATATTTATAGTCCAAGCACTGTAATGACACCCTCACACCCCCCACCCTATGAATGACTGTTGATATTTACAGTCCAAGCACTGTGTATTCGTGGGGTCGTCCAAGCTCAGCAACAGCTGCTCTCGGAAACACCTGCTGGAAACTCTCACTTGCTCTCGGACTAGTATTACTAACTACGCCGATGTAGACCTCTTGTTTCAGCCAACTTGCCGTTGCTCTGAACTACCACTCTAGTCTCCCTGGGGAACTAAGTTAGTTACTCAAGGTTTAGAGTAAACTCGTGGACTTGTCTCTATTTACTGAATATATTATGTATAGGTTACAGGTTATACAGACAACTCGTGTCTCTCTAATATAGGGTAGGAGGTGAACTTGTTGTAGCCAAGGCAGGGCGTGTAATGCGCCTTCTCTCTCTGGTAGTCCCCGCTCGTGGTTTACACTGCCACACCCTTTCTTAGATGACAGGTTGTCGATGATGCTATTTACAATGCTAAGCTTACATATGAAATATGGATAAGTTTGATATGAGTTTATATAAGAATAAAGTGAGTAAATATATATTGTCCCTTTCTCTACATACGAGATGACAATATGGAGTTGATTATAGTAGAGTGATTAATATATAGATAATTACAGAGTGAATCTAGCAATCAGTAGCTCAGCATGGAAGATTCCCTCACGCTGCTACTCAGCACTTTTCAAAGGATGTTGTGTCTAATGAAACTAGCTTGAACTGCTTTGGCCTAACGGTATGTTCCACCACCATAGGTGTATCATGTATCGCGAACGTGATCAGCCGCGGATACATTGCTCGGCCACGCTAAAAACAACTGCGTCCCTTCAGTTCACAATAACATTAAATTTAATTTAATCAAGGCTTAGCCTTCCTATACCCTTGAAGTAACTGTAACAACTCTTCTTTCCCTTCTGAGTTTCCCCAGGTTTTAACTTGACTTCTCAATTCTGACGAAGGAGATGCACCAATACAACCAACAACACTCACAACTGGTAGGTTATGCTTTGGCTCTAATACCGTACCATGGTATACGAGAAAATCACACAATTGACTGCCTGGCTTAACTTCAATCTTTACTCCTGTATTATTTACAGCCAGCACCACAGTCTCACCCCCTGACTTTACTGTAGTCAAGGTAGACTCTAGCGACACCCCTTTCAACTTACATGTTTCAGACATGCACACCACATCTACGCCTTCTTTCACTCCTTTCAAACACACCTTGAACTGAATCATTTCCTGCGGTTGCAGCCTGTGCGCATCAGGTACAATAGCAGTAACAACAGTCCAACGCGTGACTTCCTCCCTAGCAGTGTCGCAAAGTCTATCTTGTTTCATGACCCTTTGGGTTGACTTCTCTTCAAAGCCCCTTACATAACCCACCGTTTTAACCTCTTTGTCTGAGTGTTTGGGTTGCGGGGTTGCCATACACATATAAGGTACATTTTCATGAACAATTAAACCCTCCCCTGGGTACAGCTCAATCTTCCTTTCAGCCATGGTTGACAATCCAAGCAACCCGCTTGCCATAGGATGAAATTTACTTACAACATAAAATGATGCAGCAAAACTTGAACTACCCCGGAAGTGAACTGGCAACCTCACAACTCCAAGAACATCCACTGTAGTTCCTGACACCCCACTCAGTTGGTATTGTGGCTCTTGCAATGCATAACTCCTCTCAGAATGATGTTTTCTAATATTTTGATAGGTAACCTTTGATATTAGATTGACTACTGCACCAGTATCAATCAAAAGTGCCCCCGGAATTCCTTCTATTGTTACATTTCCTACGGCTAAATGATTACTTCTACTGACTGCCGACACTATGGAGAATTCTATATCTCTAGACATTCTCTTCCTCTCGTCCTTGTGTCATAATGCCTCATCCGACCCTGATCGCCGGACCCCCATACGTGATTTTTCCGCATGCATAGCTCGTACTATTACTCCACAGTCTGCCGTTATATGATTCGACCATTTATGGATTTCACACCACTTACTCTGTCCGGGAGGTACATAACCTCCTCCTTGTTGATAATTATCCTGATATGCATAGTGGTACGCTCTACCACGTCCTCTAGCTTGTCCTCCACGCGCCCGCCTGGCTGCGCCTCTAGGGTATGCCTGACCCCTGTTCATTGAACCTCTATATTGATCCCCTTGAGATCTATTCTGTAATTAAGGACAGTCGGCCTTTACATGGCCCCACTTACGACAATGGAAACATTCTACCTGGTACCTCGCAGAAGAATTTCCACCCCTTGTATTCCTTTGCCCCGCGACTGCATTTACGCCTGTCTCCGGCTCGCCCTCTGTCCTCCTGTCAGTTACCTCCGTTTGTAATACCGAAGTCTGTACCTTCGTAGCATTTTGGTTGCGAAATGGTCTAACAACCATGGGATCTCTGATTTCCAATTTTAACTCATTAATCAAATGCCAGATTCATTTACCTCGCTCCAACTTTTTTTTCCGGACTCTCCTCTGGTCCTCCTCTGATAGACCTATATACATCAAGAGATATTCAAACATCTCACAGGCATCGTTTACCTTCATCCATTGTTCCCCATTAACATCCTTAGACCAATTGTTGTCCTGTATACAATCTTGTATATCCTTACGTATAGCACCCGCCTTTGATACTGCTACTTCTAGTGGTGTAATCCACGCCTTTAAACCTAAGTCCGTGAATGTTCTATGTGCCCACGCCGAGCATCCCTCTGGAGCCGACCTTCGGTACACTGTAATTAATGCTTTTTTAAACTCCTCCCACGTCTGTTGTTCCCTTAACGACCTCCCCAACAGACAACTACAGTTTAATAACTGCCTTGCAAACTCCCCTTCAATCCTCGAGTCTGCATATCCTATTTTACCTGTATCCCCGGTAATATTATACTCCACGAAAGAATGCTCAAGTCTCCGTATAAATTCCTCTATTGTATAATTCTTATTTGGATCCCCATCAAACTTTGGTACTGAATCCTCACCTGTAAACACTCTCATAATATTCGTTGGCTGATTCCCGTGGGCGCTACCCACCATATTGCCTTGTATACTAGGGTTAGTGACATTCTGCCCTGTCGCCTGGGCTGCTTTCCCAACAACACTGGTACTTGCAGTCGCCATTGGAATTGTAGCTTGTACAACTGTAGTATTTTTATTACCCTTTCCTCGCCCTTTTGGAGGTAACTTAAACACGTTTTCCCGTGTTTCCTCTATTTCGTCACTTCCCTCTACACGAAATTGATATCCACTTCTTAACTGCCCTGGCACTGGACTATTCAGTCCCCTTAACTGCTCATGTATATTAGTGGTATTGGGAGAAGGTGGAAAGTTTAGTTCCCCCTCAAAACTGCTACTACTGTCTGAATCCTCTGATGAATCCCCTGGGATAATTTCTTAAACATGTCCCGTAGAAATAATTCCTATACACTTACATAGGCATACAAAAATACCCCAACAACATGTTACTATTGTGTGTTTAATGTTCACTGTGTATGTGTATAGAATTAAAATAACTAACCGATGGAGAAATTGAAGATTACAGAGATGCTCAGCACATGTAGTAAAGGAATGTGTAGATGCCACACACCCCCAGAGTAAACGCTGGCCAGTCGTTCCTCTCACAGCTCCCGTTCACTCTTCTGGTTCACCCTCCTAAGTCCATCCTTGTTCCTTCCCAATAGGCTTCCCCATTCATATAGCTCTTGCAGGGGAATCATTAGGTAGTACAGACCTAACTTCACATGTGATTAAGTTAAAGCGAGAAGCGCAACCCAGTTACATAAAATCATATAGGCTTCCCCATTCACAAAGACAGATAGTGGACGATACGGTGAAGGATATGTTAAAACAGAAGGTTATTGAACCTTCGACCTCTCCTTGGAGTAGTCCCATATTTTTGGTTCCAAAGAAGGATGGAACATATAGACCTGTTATTGACTATAGGAGAGTAAATCAGCAGACCGTCCCTGATAAATACCCAATGCCTCATTTGAATGACCTGTTGCAGGCTATAGGTGAGGGAAATAAGGTGTTTTCTACCTTGGATTTGCTGTCACGATATTGGCAGGTGCCAGTTCACGATCGATATCGTGAGATCACGGCTTTTTCCACTCATCAGGGTCATTATCAGTTTCACAGGATGCCATTTGGGCTCTGCAATGCCCCTACGACTTTCCAAAGACTAGTGAACAATGTATTGGCGGGGTTAATTGGGAAAGATGCATTAGTATACCTAGATGACATAATTATTTTCTCAAAGGATGTGCCTACGCACTTGGAGAAATTAAGAAAGGTATTGGAACGTTTAGCATCAGCGGGTTTGAAGCTAAAACTTAGTAAGTATGAATTCTTGAAACAAAAGATTAAGTATTTGGGGCATGAAGTAGACGAGTCAGGTATACATGTGAATCAGGATAAGATAAAGGCTATCTTAAAGTTTCCAACATCGACCAAAGCAGATCATGTACGTTCTTTTCTGGGACTAGCGGGTTACTACAAGAGTTTTGTGTATCAGTTTTCTAGCAACGCAGCACCGTTGATTAAACTGTTGAAGCAGACAAATAAGTTTGAATGGGGTCAACCACAAGAAGAGGCATTTAGTATATTAAAGGAGGCTCTGACGCAACCACCTGTTTTGGCTTTCCCAGATTTCAAGAAACCTTTTATTTTACATACAGATGCATCGGGGGTTGGACTTGGGGCAGTATTGGCACAAGAAGATGAGGGGGGAAAGTTAAAACCCATTGGCTACGCAAGTAAGGCGTTAAATGATACAGAGAAGAAATATAGTGTTACACATCAGGAGGCATATGCCATAGTGTGGGCCTTGAAGCATTTTCGTCCTATTATTTTTGGTTACTCTATTACAGTTTGTACTGATCATCGCCCATGTCTCGAGTTGTTCAAGGGGAAGAATATGACCGGGAAGTTAGCACGATGGCATTTGACTATTCTGGAGTTCAACCCTACTTTCAATTTTGTACCTGGTAAGATTAATGTAGTTGCAGATGCATTAAGTCGACAGACTGTGAACTCTGTAACCACATTGAGTACAATATCCCCACAGAAGTTAAAGACAAAGCAAAGGGAAGATCCTATGTGGAAAAGGGTAATTTATGGTCTAGAGTCAGGGGAAGAGGTAGAAGTTCCAGGTCTACCGCTAAGAACAACAGAGTTTATCCTAAGGGATAATGTTCTTCATAAGGTAACTGTAGTTAAAGGGAAAGAAACATACAGAATAGTAGTGCCAGGGTCTCTGATAGAAACAGTATTAAGGCTTCTTCATGATGCACCGCAAGCAGATCATAAAGGGAGGGACGCTTATCTAGAAGAAGCTAGGTCGAGGTATTTCTGGTTGAAAATGTGTAAGGACATAGAAAACCATATAAAGAAATGTGTATCGTGTGCGAGGAACAAAGGAACTACGGGACCACCCGCTCCTCTGCAAACATTTCCAAGTCCTGCTAAACCTTGGGATGTGGTAGCCATAGATGTGTTACAGCTACCTACAAGTTATCAGGGGTCAAAGTATTTGTTGACTTGTGTGGATCATTTCAGTAGGTTTGTTGTGTTAGCTCCTCTACAAGATAAATCAGCTCAGTCCATTGCACATGCATTAGTAAACTCATTGTTTTGTACATACACTATACCCCGTGTGCTGTTGTCAGACAATAAGACAGAATTTAGAAATAGTGTCCTAGAAGAAATCTGCAAGCTCTACAATATTAAGCAGGTGTTCACGGTTGCATACCATCCTCAAAGTAATGGTATGGTGGAGAGAGTAAATAGGAAGATTTTGGAGGTACTTAGACATCTGGCAGGTTCAATTCAAGCAGGCTGGGAAGATTGGTTATGCCAGGTAACCGCCTGTATAAATAGTTCCATACATTCCTCACTGGGAAAGACTCCACATTATATTATATATGGTGGGGATAAGGTCCTACCATGTGATATATTGGTTGGAAGACCAGGCCCAGTGTATAATGTATGTGAGTGTCTATGGACATGCTTTTGCAACCATTCACAATGAAGTAAGAAAGCATATGGAAGCCTCACGGGCAGAACATATTGCAAGGCAACATAAGTTTGCAAAGAAAGTAGAAATTGAAGATTACAGAGATGCTCAGCACATGTAGTAAAGGAATGTGTAGATGCCACACACCCCAAGAGTAAACGCTGGCCAGTCGTTCCTCTCACAGCTCCCGTTCACTCTTCTGGTTCACCCTCCTAAGTCCGTCCTTGTTCCTTCCCAGATGAGATACCCACAACAGACAATTCCTCTTTTTCCCTGGGAAAAGCACACAGGGAAAAATGCCTGATTAAAGTAGGTTAGGTTATACAGCCACCATTAGCTGGCAACCCCCAGCTGGTATCGCTCTGGCTCGCTCTCGCTCCATCAGTGTTACCAACGAGGAAAAACGCCCAAGCCGCCCCCACGTACACAAGTATCCTGTTTGGAATATAGAATTAATACAGGACACTGTGAATGTTACGTGTTCCACCGCTGCCACCATTATGTACTCGTGGGGTCGTCCAAGCTCAGCAACAGCTTCTCTCGGAAACACCTGCTGGAAACTCTCACTTACTCTCGGGCTAGTATTACTTACTACGCCGATGTAGACCTCTGGTTTCAGCCAACTTACCGTTGCTCTGAACTACCACTCTAGTCTTCCTGGGGAACTAAGTTAGTTACTCAAGGTTTAGAGTAAACTTGTGGACTTGTCTCTATTTACTGAATATATTATGTATAGGTTACAGGTTATACAGACAACTCGTGTCTCTCTAATATAGGGTAGGAGGTGAACCTGTTGTAGCCAAGGCAGGGCGTGTAATGCGCCTTCTCTCTCTGGTAGTCCCCGCTCGTGGTATACACTGCCACACCCTTTCTTAGATGACAGGTTGTCGATGATGCTATTTACAATGCTAAGCTTACATATGAAATATGGATAAGTTAGATATGAGTTTATATAAAAATAAAGTGAGTAAATATATATTGTCCCTTTTTCTACATACAAGATGACAATACGGAGTTGATTATAGTAGAGAGATTAATATATAGATAATTACAGAGTGAATCTAGCAATCAGTAGCTCAGCATGGAAGATTCCCTCACGCTGCTACTCAGCACTTTTCAAAGGATGTTGTGTCTAATGAAACTAGCTTGAACTGCTTTGGCCTAACGGTATGTTCCACTACCATAGGTGTATCATGTATCGCGAACGTGATCAGCCGCGGATGCAACTGTAATGACACCCACACAGCCACCACCCCATCAATGACTGTTGATATTTACAATCCAAGTATTGTAATGACATCAACACACCCACCACCCCATGAATTACTGTTGATAGTTACAGTCCAAGCACGGTAATGACACCCACACAACCACCACCCCATGAATGACTGTTGATATTTACATTCCAAGCATTGTAATGACACCCTCACACCCACCACCCTATGAATGACTATTGATATTTACAGTCCAAGCATTGTAATGACACACACACCAACCACCCCATAAATGTCTGTTAATATTTACAGTCCAAACACTGTAATGACACCCACACATCCACATCCCTATAAATGACTGTCAATATGTACAGTCCAAGCACTGTAATGACACCCACCACCAATGAATGACTGCTGATATATGCAGTCCAAGCACTGTAATGACACCCACACATCCAACACCCGATGAATGACTGTTGATATTTACAGTCAAGGCCCTGTAATGATACCCACCACCCCATTAATGATGGTTGATATTTACAGTCCACTACACTATGAATAACAGTTGATATTTAAGGTCCAAGCACTGTAATAACACACACACACACCACCCCATAAATGACTGTTGATATTTACAGTGCAAGCACTGTAATGACAAACACACCCACCAACCCATGAATGACTGTTGATATTTACAGTCAAAGCACGGTAATGACACCAACCACCCCATAAATGACGGTTGATATTTACAGTCCAAGCACCGTAATGACAACTACAGACCCACCACCCCATAAATGACAGTTGATATTTACAGTCCAAGCACTGTAATGACACACACACCAACCAACCAATAAATGACTGTTGATATTTACAATCCAAGCACTGTAATGACACCCACAATCCCATGAATGACTGTTGATATTTACAGTCTAATCAGTGTAATGACACCCACACACCCACATCTCCATGAATGACTGTTGATATTTGCTGTTCAAGCACTGTTATGACACCCACACATCTATCACCACATGAATGACTGTTGATATTTACAATCCAAGCACTGTAATAACACACACACACCCACAACCCCATGAATGACTGTTGATATTTTAAGTCCAAGCACTGTAATGACACCCTCACATGCACAACCCCATGAATGACTGTTGATATTTACAGTCCAAGCACTTTAATAACACCCTCACACCCACCACACCATGAATGACTATTGATATACACAGTCCAAGCACTGTAATGACACCACCACCCCATAAATGACTGTTGATATTTGCAGTCCAAGGACTGTAATGACACCCACACATCCACCACCCAATGAATGACTATTAATATTTACAGCCAAAGCAATGTAATGACACCCAATACCCCATTAATGATGGTTGATATTTACAGTCCACCACCCCATGAATGACTATTAATATTTACAGTCCATGCACTGTAATAACACACACACCACCCAATGAATGACTGTTGATATTTATAGTCCAAGAACTGTAATGGCACCCACAAACTTCAGGAATGACAGTTGATATTTACAGTCCAAGCACTGTAATGACACCCACACACCAACCAAACAATGAATGACTGTTGATATTTACAATCCAAGCACTGTAATGACAACCACCACCCCATTAATGACTGTTGATATTTGCAGTCTAGGCACTGTAATGACACCCACACATCCACAACCCCATGAATGACTGTTGATATTTACAGTCCAATCACTGTAATGACACCCACACTCCCAACACCCCATGAGTAACTGTTGATACTTACAGTCCAAGCACTGTAATGACACACACACACCAACCACCCCATGACTGACTCTTTATATTTACAGTCCAAGCAGTGTAATGACACCCACACACCCACCACCCCATGATTGACTGTTAACATTTGATGTCCAAGCACTGTAATGACACATACATATCCACCACCCCATGAATGACTGTTGATATTTACAGTCCAAGCACTGTAATGACACCTACCATCCCATAAATGGATGTTGATATTTACAGTCCAAGCACTGTAATGACACCTACACACCCACTATCCCATGACTGACTGTTGACATTTACAGTCCATGCACTGTAATGACACCCTCAGACCCAAAACCCTATGAATGACTATTGATATTTATAGTCCAAACACTGTAATGACACCCTCACACCCACCACCCCATTTACTGTTGATATCTACAGTTCAAGCACTGTAATGACAGCCACTCACCCACCACCCCATCAATGACTGTTGATATTAACAGTCAAAGCATTGTAATGATACCCACACACCCACCACCCCATAAATGACTGTTGATAGTCATAGTCCAAGCAATGTAATGACACCCACACACCCACCACCCTATGAATGATTGT
Organism: Petrolisthes cinctipes; assembly: GCA_033782935.1. Lineage (NCBI taxonomy): Eukaryota > Metazoa > Arthropoda > Malacostraca > Decapoda > Porcellanidae > Petrolisthes > Petrolisthes cinctipes. The sequence continues at coordinate 546,007 of JAWQEG010000858.1, forward strand.
TGATATATACAGTCCAAGCACTGTAATGACACCCACCACCACATGAATCATCGTTGATATATACAGTCAGAGCACTGTAATGACACTTCCACACACACCACCCAATGAATTTCCTTTGATATATATTAACAGTCCAAGCACTGTAATGACACACACACAAACACCACCCCATGAAAGACTGTTGATATTTACAGTTAAAGCACGGTAATGACACCCACCACCCCATAAATAATAGTTTATATTACGTTCCAAGCACGGTCATAACACCTACATACCCCCCACCCCATGAATGACTGTTGATATATATTAACAGTACAAGCACTGTAATGACACACACACACACCCCACAACCCTTGAATGACTGTTGATATTTACAGTCCAAGCACTGTAATAACACACACACCCACCAACCCATGAATGACTGTTGATATTTACAATCCAAGCACTGTAATGACACCAACCACCCTATGAATGACTGTTGATATTTACAGTCTAGGCACTGTAATGACACCCACACACCCACCACCCCATGAATGACTGTTGATATTTACAGTCCTAGCACTGTAATGACACCAACACTCCAAACCCCACCCCATGAATGACTGTTGATACTTACAGTCCAAGCACTGTAATAACACACACTAACCACTCCATGACTGACTGTTGATATTTACAGTCCAAGCACTGTAATGACACCCACACACCCACCACCCTATGAATGACTGTTGATATTTGCTGTCCAAGCACTGTAATGACACCCACACACCCACCACCCCATGAATGACTGTTGATATTTACAGTCCAAGCACTGTAATAACACACACACATCCACCACCACATGAATGACTGTTGATATTTACAGTCCAAGCACTATAATGACACCCTCACATGCACCACCCCATGAATGACTGTTGATATTTACAGTCCAAGCACTGTAATAACAAACTCACACCCACCACCCCATGAATGACTATTGATATATTCAGTCGTCCAAGCACTGTAATGACACCCACACACCCACCACCCCATGAATGACTGTTGATATTTACAGTCCTAGCACTGTAATGATACCAACACACCAACCACCCCATGAATGACTGTTGATATTTACAGTCCAAGCACTGTAATAACACACACACATCCACCATCCCATGAATTACTGTAGATATTTACAGTCCAAGCACTGTAATGACACCCTCACACTCACTACCCGATTAATGACTGTTGATATTTACAGTCCAAGCACTATAATAACACCCGCACACCCACCACCCCATGAATGACATATGATATATACAGTCCAAGCTCTGTAATGACACCCACACACCCACCACATCATCAATTACTGTTGATATTTACAGTCCAAGCATTGAAATGACACACACACATCCACCACCCCATGAATGTCTGTTAATATTTACAGTCCAAACACTGTAATGACACCCACACATCCACCACCCCATGAATGACTGTTGATATTTACAGTCCAAGAACTCTAATAACACACACACATCCACTACCCCATGAATGACTGTTGATATTTACAATCCAAGCACTGTAATGACACCCTCACATGCACCACCCCATGAATGACTGTTGATATTTACAGTCCTAGCACTGTAATGATACTAACACACCAACCAACCCATGAATGACTGTTGATATTTACAGTCCAAGCACTGTAATAACACACACACATCCACCATCCCATGAATGACTGTTTAAATTCACAGTCCAAGACCTGTAATGACACCCTCACATGCACTACCCAATTAATGACTGTTGATATTTACAGTCCAAGCACTGTAATAACACCCGCACACCCACCACCCCATGAATGACTTATGATATATACAGTCCAAGCACTGTAATGACACCCAAACACCCACCACATCATCAATGACTGTTGATATTTACAGTCCAAGCATTGTAATGACACACACACATCCACCACCCTATGAATGTCTGTTAATATTTACAGTCCAAGCACTGTAATGACACCCACACATCCACAACCCCATTAATGACTGTTGATATTTACAGTCAAAGCACTGTAATGACACCCACCACCCCATAAATGACTGTTGATATTTGCAGTCCAAGTTCTGTAATGACACCCACACATCCACTACCCAATGAATGACTGTTAATAATTACTGTCAAAGCAATGTAATGACACCCACCACCCCATTAATGACAGTTGATATTTACCATCCACCATCCCCTGAATGACAGTTAATATTTACGGTCCATGCACTGTAAAAACACACACACACACACACACACACACCACCCTATGAATGACTGTTGATATTTACTGTCCAAGCACGGAAATAACACACACACCCACCAACCTATGAATGACTGTTGATATTCACAGTCCAAGCACGGTAATGGCACCCACAAACCTCAAGAATGACAGTTGATATTTACAGTCCAAGCACTGTAATGACACCCCCACACCAACCAAACAATTTATGACTGTTGATATTTACAATCCAAGCACTGTAATGACAACCACCACCCCAAGAATGAATGTTGATATTTACAGTCTAGGCACTGTAATGACACCCACACACCCACCACCCCATGAATGACTGTTGATATTTATAGTCCAATCACTGTAATGACACCCACACTCCCAACACCCCAAGAATAACTGTTGATACTTACACTCCAAGCACTGTAATGACACACACACACCAACCACCCCATGACTGAATGTTGATATTTACAGTTCAAGCACTGTAATGACACCCACACACCAACCACCCCATGATTGACTGTTGATATTTGTTGTCCAAGCACTGTAATGACACCCACATATCCACCCCCCATGAATGTCTGTTGATGTTTACAGTTTCAGCACTGTTATGACACACACCACCCCATAAATGGATGTTGATATTTACAGTCCAAGCACTGTAATGACACCTACACACCCACCATCCCACAACTGACTGTTGATATTTACAATATTTACAGTCCAAGCACTGTAATGACACCCTCAGACACACCACCCTATGAATGACTATTGATATTTATAGTCCAAGCACAGTAATGACACCCTCACACCCACCACCCTATGAATGACTGTTGATATTTATAGTCCAAGCACTGTAATGACACCCACACACCCACCACCCCATCAATGACTGTTGATATTTACACTCCAAACATTGTAATAAAAACCCACACACCCACAACCCCATGAATGACTGTTGATAGTTACAGTCCAAGCACTGTAATGACACCCACACACCCACCACCCTTTGAATGACTGTTGATATGTACGGTCCAAGAACTGTAATAACACCCACTCACCCACCAACCCATGAATGACTGTTGATATTTATAATACAAGCACTGTAATGACACCCACACACATTCCACTCCATGAATGACTGTTGATATTTACAATCCAAGCAATGTATTGACACCAACACACCCACCACCCCATGAATGTCTGTTGATATTAACAGTCCAAGCGCTGTAATGACACCCACACACTTACCATCCCATGAATGACTGTTGATATATACAGTCCAAGCTCTGTAATGAAACCCACACACCCACCATCCTTTGAATGACTGTTGATTTTTACAGTCCAAGCACTGTAATGACATCCACACACCCACCACCCCATGAATGACTTGATATTTACTTTCCAAACACTGCAATGACACTCCCCTCCCCATAAATGACTGTTGATATTTACAGTCAAAGCACTTAAATGACATCCATACACACACCACCCCATGAATGACTGTTGATATTTACAGTCCAAGCAATGTCATGACACCCACAGACCCACCACCCCATGAATGACTGTTAATATTAACAGTCCAAGCACAGTACTGACACACATACATCCACTACCCCATGAATGACTTGATATTTACTGTCCAAGATCTGTAATTACACCTACACACACCTCCCCCATGAATGATTGTTGATATTTACAGTCCAGGCACTGTAATGACACACACTCCCACCAGCCTATGAATGACTGTTGATATTTACAGTCCAAGCACTGTAATGAATCCCTCAAACACACCAACCCATTAATGACTGTTAAAATTTATAGTCCAAGCACGGTAATCACACCCACACACCCACCACCCCATCAATGACTGTTGATATTTACAGTCCAAGCATTGTAATGACACCTACACATGCACCACCCCATGAATGTCTCTTGATATATACATTCCAAGCACTGTAATGACACCCACCATACCATAAATGACTGTTGATATTTACAGTCAAAGCACTGTATTGACTACCACCACCCTAAGAATGATCGTTGATATTTACAGTCCAAGCACTGTAATGAATCCTACACACCTACCACCCTATAAATGACTGTTGATATATATTATCATTCCAAGCACTGTAATGACACACAAACACCCACGACCCAATGAATGACTGTTGATATTTACAGTCCAAGCACTGTAATGACACCCACACCCACCAACCCATAATTGACTGATGATATTTACAGTACAAGCACTCTAATGTCACCGACACACTACATGAATGACAGTTGATATTTACAGTCCAAGCACTGTAATGACATCCTCACACCTGCCACCCTATGAATGACTATTGATATTTGTAGTCCAAGCACTGTAATGACAGCCTCACACACACCATCCAATAAATGACTGTTAATATAAACAGTCCTAGCACTGTTATGACACCTTCACACCCACCACGTCACGAATGACTGTTGATATTTGCTGTCCAAGCACTGTAATCACACCCACACACCCACCACCCCATCAATGACTGTTGATATTTACAGTCCAAGCATTGTAATGACACCCACACATGCACCACCCCATGAATGTCTGTTGATATATACAGTCCAAGCACTGTAATGACACTCACAACACCATAAATGACTGTTGATATTTACAGTCAAAGCACTGTATTGACACCCACCACCCCATGAATGATAGTTAATATTTACAGTCCAAGCACTGTAAGGAATCCCACACACCCACCACCCCATAAATGACTGTTAATATATATATACAGTCCAAGCACTGTAATGACACACAAACACCCACCACCCCATCAATGACTGTTGATATTTACAGTCCAAGCATTGTAATGACACCCACACATGCACCACCCCATGAATGTCTGTTGATATATACAGTCCAAGCACTGTAATGACACCCACCACACCATAAATGACTGTTGATATTTACAGTCAAAGCACTGTATTGACACCCACCACCCCATGAATGATGGTTTATATTTACAGTCCAAGCACTGTAATGAATCCTACACGACCACCACCCCATAAATGACTGTTGATATATATTAACAGTCCAAGCACTGTAATGACACACAAACACCCACCACCCAATGAATGACTGTTGATATTTACAGTCTAAGCACTGTAATGACACCCACACCCACCAACCCATAAATGACTGATGATATTTACAGTACCAGCACTCTAATGTCACTGACACACCACATGAATGACAGTTGATATTTACAGTCCAAGCACTGTAATGACATCCTTACACCTGCCACCCTATGAATGACTATTGATATTTGTAGTCCATGCACTGTAATGACACCCTCACACACACCATCAAATAAATGACTGTTAATATAAACAGTCCAAGCACTGTAATGACACCTGCACACCCACCACCCCATGAATGACTGTTTATATTTGCTGTCCAAGCACTGTAATGACAAAAACACATCCACCACTAAATAATTGACTGTTGATATTTACAGTTCAAGTACTGCAATAACACACACACATCCACCACCTCATAAATGACTGTTAATATTTACAGTCCAAGCACTGTAATAACACCCACACACCCACCACCCCATCAATGACTGTTGATATTTACAGTTCAAGTGTTGTAATGACACCCACACACGCACCACCCCATTAATGTCTGTTGATATTTACAGTCCAAACACTGTAATGACACCCAAACACCAACCATCCCATGAATGACTGTTGATAGTTACAGTCCAAGCAATGTAATGACACCAACACACCCACCACCCCATGAATGAATGTTGATATATACAGTACAAGCAATGTAATGTCACCGACACCCTATGAATGCCAGTTGATATTTACAGTCCAAGCACTGTAATGACATCATCACACCCACCACCCTATAAATGACTATTGATATTTGTAGACCAAGAACTGTAATGACACCCTCACACCCACCACCCCATAAATGCCTGTTGATATATACAGTCCAATCACTGTAATGACACCCACACATCCACCACTCCATGAATGACTGTTGATATTTACAGTCCAAGTACTGTAATGACACCCACCACCACATTAATGACTGTTGATATCTGCTCTCCAAACACTGTATTTACACCAACACATCCACCACCTCATGAATGACTATTGATATTTACAATCAAAGCACTGTAATGACACCCACCACCTCATTAATGATGGTTGATATTTACAGTCCACCTTCCCATGAATGACTGTTAATATTTACCATCCAAGCACTGTAATGAAACCCACACACCCACCACCCCATGAATGACTATTGATATTTACAGTCCTAGCGCTGTAATGACACCAACACTCCAACCACCCCTTGAATGACTGTTGATACTTACAGTCCAAACACTGTAATGACAACCACACACCCACCACTCAATGACTGACTGTTGATATTTACAGTCCAAACACTGTAATATCACCCACACACCCACCACCCCATGAATGACTGTTAATATTTACAGTCCAAACACTGTAATAACACCCACACACCAACCACCCCATGAATGACTGTTGATATATATTAACAGTCCAAGCACTGTAATGACACACAAACACCCACCACCCCATGAATGACTGTTGAGATTTACAGTCCAAACACTGTAATATCACCCACACACCCACCACCCCATGACTGACTGTTAATATTTACAGTCCAACCACGGTAATATCACCCACACACCCACCACCTCATGAAAGACTGTTAATATTTACAGTCCAAACACTGTAATGACACCCACACACCCACCACCCCATGAATGACTGTTAATAGTTACAGTCCAAGCAATGCATTGACACCCACACACCCACCACCCCATGAATGACTGTTGATATTTACAGTCCGAGCACTGTAATGACACTCACCACCCCATGAATGACTGTTGATATTTACAGTCTAAGTCCTGTAATGACACCCACCACCTAATAAATGACAGTTGATATTTACAGTTTAAGCACTGTAATGACACCAACACACCCACCACACCATGAATGACTGTTGATATATATTAACAGTCCAAGCACTGTAATGACACACAAACACCCACCACCAATGAATGACTGTTGATATTTACAGTCCAAGCACTGTAATGATACACACACCCAACAACCCATTAATGACTGTTGATATTTACAGTACTAGCACTGTAATTTCACCGACACACCCCATAAATGACATTTGATATTTACAGTCCAAGCACAGTAATGACACACACACCCAACAACCCATGATTGGCTGTTGATATTTACAGTACAAGCACTGTAATTTAACCGACACACCCCCTGAATGACAGTTGATATTTACAGTCCAAGCAGTGTAATGACACACACACCCACAAGCCCATGAATGACTGTTGATATTTAGTGTACAAGCAATGTAATGTCACTGACACACCCAATGAATGACAGTTGATATTTACAGTACAAGCACTATAATGATACCCACCCACCTACCACCTAATGAATGACTGTTGATATTTACAATTCAAGCACTGTAATTACACCAACAACCAACCACCCCATGAATGACTGTTTTTATTTACAGTCCAAGCAATGTAATGACACCCACACACCAACCAACCCATGAATGACTGTTGATATTTACAGTCCAAGCACTGTAATGACACCCACACAACCACAACACCAGGAATGATGGTTAATATTTAAAGACCAAACCCTGTAATATCACCCAAAAACCCACCAACTCATGAATGACTGTTGATATTTACAGTCCAAGCACTGTAATGACACACTCACACACCCACCACCCTATGAATGACTGTTAATATCTACAGTCTAAGCACTGTAATGACACCCACCACCCCATTATGACTGTTGATATTTAAAGTCCAAGCACTGTAATGACACCCACACATCCATCACCCCATGAATGACTGTTGATATTTACACTCAAAGCACTGTAATGACACCCACCACCCCATAAATGACTTGATATTTACAGTCCAAGCACTGTAATTACACCTACACACCAACTACCCTTTTGAATGACTGTTGATATTTTCAGTCCAAGCACTGTAATGACACACACTCCCACCAACCGATGAATGACTGTTGATATTTACACTTTAAACTCTGTAATAGCACCCACACACACCATAAATGACAGTATAAATATACAGTCCAAGCACTGTAATGACACCCACTCACCCACCACCCCATGAATGACTGTTGATATTTATAATCCAAGCACTGTAATGACACCCACACACCTACTACTCCATGAATGACTGTTGATATTTACAATCCAAGCACTGTATTGACACCCACACACCCACCACCCCATGAATGTCTGTTGATATTTACAGTCCAAGCACTGTAATAACAATCACCATTTTATTAATGACTGTTGATATTTTAAAGTTCAAGTGCTATAATGACACACACACCCATCATCCCATAAATGACTGTTGATATTTACAGTCCATGAACTATAATGATACCCAAACACCCACTACCCCATAAAAGATGGTTAATGTTTACAGTCCAAACACTGTAATGACAACCACACACCCACCACCCCATGAATGACTGTTGATATTTACAGTCAAAGCACTGTAATGACAAATAAACACCCACCACTCCATGAATGACTATTGATATTTACTGTCCAAGCACTGTAATGACATCCACACACCCACCACCCTATAAATGACTGTTGATATTAACCGTCCAAGCAATGTCATGACACCCACACACCCACCACCCCATGAATGACTGTTGATATTAACAGTCCAAGCACAGTACTGACACGCATACATCCACTACCCCATGAATGACTTGATATTTACGGTCTAAGATCTGTAATTACACCTACCCACCTACCACCCCATGAATGATTGTTGATATTTACAGTCCAGGCACTGTAATGACACACACCCCCACCAACCTATGAATGACTGTTGATATTTAGAGTCCAAGCTCTGTAATAGCACCAACACACATCATAATGACAGTTGATTTTTACAATCCAAGCACTGTATTGTCACCCACACACCGACCACCTCATGAATAACTGGTGATATTTACAGTCTAAGCACTGTAATGACACCCACACACTATCCACCCCATGAATGACTGTTGATATTTACATTCCAAGCACTGTAATGAGACCTACACATCAACCACCCCATAAATGACTATTGATATTTACAGTCCAAACACTCTAATGACACTCACACACCATCCACCCCATGAATGACTGTTAATATTTACAGTCTAAGCACTGTAATGACACCCACACACCCAACACCCCATGAATGACTGTTGATATATATTAACAGTCCAAGCACTGTAATGACACACAAACACCCACCACCCCATGAATGACTGTTGATATTTACATTCCAAACACTGTAATATCACCCACACAACCACCACCTCATGACTGACTGTTGATATTTACATTCCAAGCAATGCAATGACACCCACACACCCACCACCCGATGAATGACTGTTGATATATACAGTCCAAGCACTGTAATGACACTCACAACCCCATGAATGACTGTTGATTTTTACAGTCAAAGTACTGTAATGACACCCACTACCTCATGAATGACAGTTGATATTTACAGTTTAAGCACTGTAATGACACCTACACACCCACCACCCAATGAATAACTGTTGATATATATTAACAGTCCAAGCACTGTAATGACACACAAACACCCACCACCCCATGAATGACTGTTAATATTTACAGTCCAAGCACTGTAATGACACACACACCCACCAACCCATGAATGACTGTTGATATTTACAGTACAAGCACTGTAATTTCAGCAAAACACCCCATGAATGACAGTTGATATTTACAGTCCAAGCACTGTAATGACACTCACACACCTACCACCCAATGAATGACTGTTGATATTTACAATTCAAGCACTGTAATGACACCAACAACCAACCACCCCATGAATGACTGTTTATATTTACAGTCCAAGCATTGTAATGACACCCACGCAACCACAATTCTATGAATGATGGTTAATATACAGTCCAAACACTGTAATATCACCCACACACCCACCACCTCATGAATGACTGTTGATATTTACAGTCCAAGCACTGTAATGACACACACACACCCACCACCCTATGAATGACTGTTGATATTTACAGTGTAAGCACTGTAATGACACCCACCTGCTTATTAATAACTTGATATTTTCAGTCCAAGCACTGTAATGACACACACTCCCACCAACCTATGAATGACTGTTGATATTTACACTTTAAACTCTGTAATAGCACCCACACACACCATGAATGACAGTTGATATATACAGTCCAAGCACTGTAATGACACCCACTCACCCACCACCCCATGAATGACTGTTGGTATTTATAATCCAAGCACTGTAATGACACCCACACACCTCCCATTTCATTAATGACCGTTGATATTTACAATCCAAGCACTGTATTGACACCCACACACCCACCACCCCATTAATGTCTGTTGATATTAACAGTCCAAGCACTGTAATGACACCCACACACTTACCATCCAATGAATGACTGTTGATATTTACAGTCCAAGCTCGGTAATGACACCCACACACCCACCTCCCTTTGAATGACTGTTAATATTTACTGTCCAAGCACTGTAATGACATCCACACACCCACCACCCCATGAATGGCTTGATATTTACAGTCCAAGCACAGTACTGACTCGCATACATCCACTACCCCATGAATGACTGTTGATATTTACAGTCCAAGCAATGTCATGACACCCACACACCCACCACCACATGAATGACTGTTGATACTTACAGTTAAATTGCTGTAATGACACCCACACACCAATCAAGCCATGAATAACTTTTGATATTTACAGTCCTAGCACAGTAATGAAACCCACACACCCACCACCCGATAAATGACTGTTGATATTAACAGTCCAAGCAATGTCATGACACCCACACACCCACCACCCCATGAATGACTGTTGATATTAACAGTCCAAGCACAGTACTGACACGCATACATCCAATACCCTATTAATGACTTGATATTTACGGTCCAAGATCTGTAATTACACCTACACACCCACCACCAAATGAATGATTGTTGATATTTACAGTCCAGGCACTGTAATGACACACACACACACCAACCTATAAATGACTGTTGATATTTAGAGTCCAAGCTCTGTAATAGCACCAATACACACCATGAATGACAGTTGATATTTACAGTCCGAGCACTGTATTAACACCCACACACTGACAACCCCATGAATAACTGTTGATATTTACAATCTAAGCACTGTATTGACACCCACACACTGACCACCTCATGAATAACTGGTGATATTTATAGTCTAAGCACTGTAATGACACTCACACACCATCCACCCCATGAATGACTGTTGATATTTACATTCCAAGCACTGTAATGAGACCTACACACCAACCACCCCATGAATGACTATAGATATTTACAGTCCAAACACTGTAATAAAACTCACACACCATCCACCTCATGAATGACTGTTAATATTTACAGTCCAAGCACTGTAATGACACCCACACACCCAACACCCCATTAATGACCATTGATATTTATAGTCGAAGCATTGTAATGACTCCCACACACCCACCACTTAATGAATGACTGTTAATATTTACAGTCCAAGCATTGTAAAGACATCCACACACCCACCGCCCCATAAATGTCTGTTAATATTAACAGTCCAAGCACTGTAATGACACCCACACAACCACCACCCCATGAATGATGGTTGATATTCACAGTCCAGGAACTGTAATGACACCCACACACCCACCATTAAATGAATAACTGTTGATATATACAGACCAAGCACTGTAATGACACCCACACACCAGCCACCCCATTAATGACTGTTGATATTTACAGTCCAATCACTGTAATGACACCCACATACCCATAACCCCATTAATGACTGTTAGTATTTACAGTCCAAGCACTGTAATGACACATACCACCCAATGAATGACTGTTAATACTTACAGTCCAAGCACTGTAATGACACCCACATACCAATCAAGCTATGAATAAGTTAATTTTCACAGTCCTAGCACTGTAATTAAACCCACAAACACACCACCCCATGAATGACTTGATATTTACAGTACAAGCAATGTCATGACACCCGAACACCCACCACCTAATGAATGACTGTTGATATTAACAGTCCAATCACAGTAATGACACCCATAAACCCCCCACCCCATGAATGACTGTTGATATTTACAGTCCAAGCACTGAAATGACACTAACACACCCAATACTCTATGAATGACTGTTGATATTTACAGTCCAATCACTGTAATGACACCCGCACACCCACAACCTCATAAATGACTGTTAATATTTGCTGTCCAAGCACTGTATTGACACCCACAGATTCACCACCCCATGAATGACTGTTGATATTTACAGTCCAAACAATGTAATAACACTTACACACCCACCACCCCATTAATGACTTTTGATAGTTACAGTCCAAGCACTGTAATAACACCTACACACCCACCACCCCATGAATGACTGTTGATATATATTACAGTCCAAGCACTGTAATGACACAAAAACCCACCACCCCATGAATGATTGTTGACATTTACAGTCCAAGCACTGTAATGAAACACCCACCCACCAACCCATGAATTCCTGTTGATATTTATAGTAAAAGCACTGTAATGTCACCGACACACCTCTTGAATGACAATTGATATTTACAGTCCAAGCACTGTAATGATATCCTCACACCCACAACCCTACGAATGACTATTGATATTTGTAGTCCAAGCACTGTAATGACACCCATACACCCACCACTCCATGAATGTCTGTTGATATTAACAGTCCAAGCGCTGTAATGACACCCACACACTTACCATCCCATGAATGACTGTTGCTATATACAGTCTAAGCACTGTAATGATATCCTCACACCCACAACCCCACGAATGGCAATTGATATTTGTAGTCCAAGAACTGTAATGACACCCTCACACCCACCACCCCATGAATAACTGTTGATATATACAGTCCAAGCCATGTAATGACACCCACACACCCACCACCCCATAAATGTCTATTAATATTTACAGTCCAAGCAATGTAATGACATCCACACATCCACCACCCCATGAATGACTGTTGATATTTACAGTCAAAGCTCTGTAATGACACCCACCACTCCATTTATGATGGTTGATATTTACAGTCCACCACCCCATGAATGACTTGATATTTACAGTCCAAGCTCTGTAATAACACACACACACCCACCTCCCCATGAATGACTGTTGATATTTACAGTCCAAGCACTGTAATAACACACACCCACCCACCACCCAATAAATGACTGTTAATATTTACAATCCAAGCACTGTAATGACACCCACTACCCTATGAATTACTGCTGATATTTACAGTCTAGTCACTGTAATGACACCCACACACCTACCACCCCATGAATGACTGTTGATATTTGCAGTCCTAGCATTGTAATGACACCAACACTCCCACCACCCCATGAATGACTGTTGATACTTACAGTCCAAGCACTGTAATGACACCCACACACCAACCACTCTATCACTGACTGTTAATATTTACAGTCCAAGCACTGTAATATCACCGTCAAACCCACCACCCCATGAATGACTGTTAATATTTACTGTCCAAACACTGTAATAACACCAACACACCAACCACCCCATGAATGACTGTTGATAGTTACAGTCCAAGCAATGTAATGACACCCACACACCCACCACCCCATGAATGACTGTTGATATATACAGTCCAAGCACTGCAATGACACTCACCACCCCATGAATGACTGTTGATATTTACAGTCAAAACACTGTAATGACAGCCACCACCCCATGAATGACTGGTAATATTTAGAGCCCAAGCAATGTAATGACACCTACATACACACCACCCCATTAATGACTGTTGATATATATTAACAGTCCAAGCACTGTCATGACACAAAAACACCCACCACCCCATTAATGACTGTTGATATTTACAGCCCAAGCACTGTAATGACACACACTCCCACCAACCTATGAATGACTGTTGATATTTACAATCCAAGCACTGTAATGACACCCACACACCCACCAACCCATTAATGACTGTTGATATTTACATTCCATGCACTGTAATGAGACCCACACACCAACCACCCCATGAATGACTGTTTATATTTACAGTCCAAGCACTGTAATGACACTCACTCACTATCCGCTCCATGAATGACTGTTGATATTTACAGTCCTAGCATTGTAATGACACCCACACATCCACCACCCCATCAATGACCATTGATATTTATAGTCCAAGCAATGTCATGACACCCACACACCCACCACCCCATGAATGGCTGTTCATATTAACAGTCCAAGCACTGTGTCAGGGTTGAAACACCTAATCAATTATTACTCACTCTCTGTGTATAGTAGGGTTGAATCACTAAGGCATAATTCTAGTTTCGTCCTAGGGAACTATTATTCTTTCAATTAAAATGTCACTATATATTAGGTTATTATTAAGGTAATTATTACCGTATTAACTGTACCACTCAAACACACACACTCTCTGCTTCGAATATGTGGCTGATGTTCGACCTCGCCAGTTCCAGTTCCAGTTCCAGTTCAGTGATCCGGACATCGCCCGACTTCTTCTCTCCCCCCTTCCCCCAACCCCTTGTGGACGTGGAGTGATGGTGGCGTGAGGATCACGTGACCAAGACCGGAGTTTACTTCATAGCTACACTCCTCCAGTTGAGCTAGAGTCGGGTTCCTCCTCACTGGAAACGGACCCTAGAGCGTCTCTCCCACTCTCTCTTGGTGTAGCAAGTAGCCTTGTGGGCATTGGCTATTCCTTCCTCCTCACTGGAAACGGACCCTAGAGCGTCTCTCCCACTCTCTCTTGGTATAGCAAGTAGCCTTGTGGGCATTGGCTATTCCTACCTCCTCTCTTATTATTGCCACGGGGACTGATGGTGTGTCTAGAGAACTGTTGTGAACTGTTGTGAAGTATTTCAGTGCTGTGGTTGGTGCAGAATTGTATAAGTGTCTTCATTGTGGTGTATTGGCTTAATAAGTGTTTGTGTTAATATATTCCTATATATATTGTTTTGTTTCTCTGGCCCTTGGATCAGTAGAGAGGTATTAGCATCTTGGAACTTAAGGATAGAGACGACATGCTCTACATTCCTTACTAAAGAACCTGAGGGATTCGAGCACCCTCACATATGTGGCGACCTCGCCAGGATGCTTGCCCTACTCTGATCTAAGGGTTTTGAGTTCTCGTCTTTTGTTGACATTTGGAAGTCGTCTTGAGCACGCACTCACGGTCGTAGCCCCGAAGTGAGTTATAATTGTCTGGTGGTTGTCATTCCACCGGCGGTGTTGTCTACGGTTGTCAAGTGGTTGTCATTCCACTGATGGTTGTTCTGTCTCGTGTGTTATTACTATTGATGGGTAAGTGTTATCCCACGTTGTTATATTGTAACTGTGTCGAGTGAGTGTTGTTCCATTGTAGTTACTTTGGTTGTTCTTTTGACATAAGGATTCTGAGGTGTTAGTCCTGCTTTCCTTATCTCGAACGTTTTAGTTTGTGTGTCACGGTAGTGTCGTTTTAATCATTTATCTTCGGCCTGCTAACATGTCGAGTTTTGAGCAGCTGAAAAGCCAAGCTGAGGCACTAGGCCTCAAAGGAGAAGAAATTGGTCGCTATGTTATACAACAACAGGCCTTTGATCGGGAAGAACGGGCAATGAAGAGGAGAGAAGAGCTAGAATTAATGAAGAGGAGAGAAGAGCAAGAAGAGAAGGAACAACAACGGAAGCTAGAGTTGGCTAAGTTGGAAGCAGACAAAGAAATTGAGCTTGCTCGGATTGCTGCGTCAGCCAAGTCCCCATCTTCTGCTTCTGGTGGTGAGTGTGCTGATCGACCCCGTTTACCTGCCTACAATGATGGTGAGGATTTTTCTTCGTATCTTACTAGGTTCGAGAGAATTGCTGAGCTTTTAAAAGTAGATAAAGAAGCCTATGCCATACGACTGGGTTCTTTACTTTCGGGCAAGGTTGCAAAGATCTATTCCTCTCTCCCTTCCGAGATTATTACAGATTATGACCTCTTGAAAAGGTCTCTGTTGCGAAACTTGGGTAAAACCCCTGACGGGTTTAGACTGGACTTCAGATCATGCAAGATCCAACCTGGTGAGACATATAGGCAATTTCATATTAACCTGAACCGTTTGTTTGAGCAATGGTTAGATGTTTGTAATATTGAAAATACTTATCAGTCTTTAAAGGAATTTATGGTCCTAGATCAATTTTATGCCTCGCTTACCCTCGATCTCCGTACCTTTATCAAGGAATGAGGAGTCTATTCACTGGAGAAGGCTGCACAGTTAGCAGATGATTGGGCCTCTGCACGCAACGCGTATCCTAGGACTTCCTCCTCTAACGACAAGAAGATTGTACGGAAAGAGCGTGTTGCTCCAGAGGTCGTGAATCGTACTTCTAAAGTTCAAAGTTCAACTGTTAGGTGTCATAACTGTGGAGAGGAAGGACACATTCGGCCCAGGTGTCCTAAAAATCCACGGGCCTTCAAAGATAGGGATTCAACTACTATTAATGTAGGATTCTGCTTAGAAGATAAAACCATGTCAAACTACTGTGTTTCAGGAACCATCAATGGTACTTGGACATCAACTATCCTCCGTGATACTGGTTGTTCTGGCCTAATCGTGTCTGAAGAGGCCCTGCCCGATGCTGACACCTCAAATTGTCAATGGGTAACTCTTTACGACTATTTGGGCCGTGCTGATAAATTTCCTATTGTCAAGTGTTACATTAGGTGCCCTTACTATGATGGCTGGGTCGACGCTGTACGGGCTCCAATCAAGTTTGCGACAGCTTTGATTGGTGACATCCCGGGAGCACGCCAGCCCGACAATCCTTATCAAACTACCTATGCTGAGACCCCTTCCAGATTGGACACTCCTCCCATCGACTTTGCTCAGCCTGAGGAAGAAAGAGTGTGTGCCGTCCAGACCCGTGCCGGTGCTGTACGTATGAAGCGTCTCCACCCACTTGTATTCCCCAACATGAAACCTCTAGAAATAACTCCAGCTGACTTCTCTCGTTTACAGGAATCCTGCCCATCCCTTATTCCTCTGCGTAACAAAGCTACAGCCGGGCAACCCGAACTGGCCAGGAATGGAGCTTCGTACAAGTTCTGCTGGGTGGATGGATTGCTGTACAGAGAGTGTGTTGCTTCTACACGAACTGGTAAGGTTGGAACTCGAACTTTGGTCGTTCCCTCTGATTGCAGGGGGCTCGTGCTCCAGGTGGCCCACGAGGTCCCTATTGCCGGCCATTTCTCTCACAGGAAAACTGAACAGAAAATCAATGAACACTTCTTCTGGCCTGGGATGGGGGCTGATATCAGGGATTATTGCCGGTCTTGTGATATCTGCCAGCGTAAGTCTCACAAGGGCAGAGTGAAGCCAGTCCCTCTTAAACCTTTACCTGTTGTAACCGAACCTTTTTCCAGGGTGGCTGTTGACATTGTGGGACCCCTCTCACCCCCTTCATCTGAAGGCCATAAGTATATCTTGACCCTTATTGACTTTGCAACAAGTTTTCCAGAAGCCATCCCTCTTAAAGACATTGACACCATATCTGTGGCAGAAGCCTTACTATCTATTTTCTCTCGTGTAGGAATACCCCGTGAGATACTTAGCGACAGAGGTACCCAGTTCACATCTCATCTTATGGCTGAACTTCACAAGCTGCTTGGTGTGAAGCCACAATTTACTACACCCTTTCATCCCAGTGGTAATGGGCGTGTGGAAAGACTTCATGGTCCGCTCAAAGCTATTTTAAGGAAACTTTGTTGTGAGAAACCAAAGGAGTGGCACCGTTACATAATTCCTACTCTCTTTGCTCTCCGGGAGATGCCCAGTGACCGCACCGGTTTCTCAGCCTTCGACCTCCTTTATGGCCGGTCTGTACGAGGGCCACTCACTGTTTTGAAAGACCTCTGGGAGGATCACAATCTTCAGGAAGAAGATCGGACTAGCCTACAGTACATCATCGAGCTTAGAGAAAAGTTGTCTGAATGTGCCCTCCTCGCTGCTCAAGAAGCCGACGTGAGTATTGCCAGGTACAAGACCTACTTCGACCTTAAGTCACAGGACAGACAATTCAAACCTGGGGATGAGGTTCTGGTCCTCCTCCCGGACTCCAACAAGAAATTACTCATGTCTTGGAGTGGCCCCTTTACAGTTTTGGAAAGGCGCAATAAAGTAGACTACCTTATTGATGACCCTAGAGGACCGAAGTTGTATCATGCCAATCTCCTTAAAAGGTATTATCGGCGTGCACAGGTGAATCTTGCTTATGTGATGGACCAGGTATCGGAGCCTGAAAACATTTCTACTCCAGATAAACTGTCAGAGTTAAATGATCCACATGACTTGGTACCATGTCTGTCTCCCGCTTCCATACCTAATTCAGAAACCAGTAGTTTGCCCCGGGTCAACCAATCACTCACTTGGGATGAGCGAGCTACCTTGGAGGACCTGTTATTCAATTTCCCTGATGTCTTTTCAGAAATACCAGGTTGCACCAACACCCTTCAGCATGACATTCAACTGACCTCCACTAACCGCATCAAAGCCAAGAATTATCCCGTACCCATCCATCTTCGTCCGTACTTTCAGGAGGAAGTGGACACCCTACTTCACCTAGGGATCATCCAACCATCCTCTTCACCTCATTGTTCTCCCGTCGTAATGGTTCGTAAGTCGGATCGAAGCTACCGGATGGCGATTGATTATAGACTACTCAACGCAGTCACAGTGTTTGATGCTGAGCCCACTTGCTCTGTTGAAAGTGATCTATACAAATTCACAGGAGCCAAATACTTCTCTGAATTAGACCTAACTAAAGCTTATTACCAGATTACCCTAACAGATCGTGCTAGACCCCTCACTGCCTTTTCTACTCATCGCGGGCTAATGGAGTTTTGCCGTCTACCCTTTGGCCTTGTCACAGCCTGTTCCACCTATATTCGCCTTATGAGGATTGTATTGTCTGAACTTCCTAATGTTTGTTTCTACTTCGACAATATTTTCATCTATTCAACAGATTGGCCCACCCATCTCTCTGCCTTAACATCCGTGCTTGATAGACTCCGTCAACATAAGCTCACAGCTAAACCTGCCAAGTGTCGCTTTGGTTTCGAATCCCTGAAGTACTTGGGCTTCGAGATCGACGGAATACACCTTCGGCCCTTATTGGACAAGACTGAGGCTCTATTACAAGTTAACCCCCCTACCACGAAGAAAGGGCTTCGCAGTTTCTTAGGAATGGTATCCTTCTATAGATGTTTCCTTCCCATGGTTTCAGAGTGCAGCGGGCCCCTCTCAGATCTCTTGAAGAAGTCCCAGCATGAACCTCTACAGTGGAGTGAGGATCTCTTGTCCCGATTCGACCATCTGAAGAGGGCCCTATCATCTCATCCCATCCTGAGACTCCCCGATGCATCACAACCCTTCGTTCTTAGGACTGATGCCTCCCAGCATGGACTCGGAGCAGTACTCCTCCAATACTTCGACGGTCAACCTCACCCAGTGGCCTATGCTAGCCGAAAGTTGCTGGACCGGGAACGGAAATATTCAACAATAGAACGAGAGGCTTTGGCTATTGTGTTTGGAGTCGCGAAGTTCGATTACTACCTCAGAGGAAAAGAATTCATCCTGGAAACCGACCACAAGCCACTTGTTTATCTTAAAACCTCTAAATGTTCCAATGACAGATTGATGCGATGGGCCCTTCGTCTACAAGATTATCCATTCCGGGTGGTTCACATTGCTGGCCGTGATAATGTGGGTGCGGATCTACTGAGTCGCTCCCCATGAGAGGCGACCCTCGACCATCCCCTACATGATTCTGTTTGTTTGTTTTGTATGAATGTTGGGAGGCCATCTGCCTTTAGGGTACCCTTTGAGTTTATGTAAATATTTTAAGTGTGTGTTTCAAGTCTAATCTACTTGCAGTAGATTTTTAAAAGGGGGGTTGTGTCAGGGTTGAAACACCTAATCAATTATTACTCACTCTCTGTGTATAGTAGGGTTGAATCACTAAGGCATAATTCTAGTTTCGTCCTAGGGAACTATTATTCTTTCAATTAAAATGTCACTATATATTAGGTTATTATTAAGGTAATTATTACCGTATTAACTGTACCACTCAAACACACACACTCTCTGCTTCGAATATGTGGCTGATGTTCGACCTCGCCAGTTCCAGTTCCAGTTCCAGTTCAGTGATCCGGACATCGCCCGACTTCTTCTCTCCCCCCTTCCCCCAACCCCTTGTGGACGTGGAGTGATGGTGGCGTGAGGATCACGTGACCAAGACCGGAGTTTACTTCATAGCTACACTCCTCCAGTTGAGCTAGAGTCGGGTTCCTCCTCACTGGAAACGGACCCTAGAGCGTCTCTCCCACTCTCTCTTGGTGTAGCAAGTAGCCTTGTGGGCATTGGCTATTCCTTCCTCCTCACTGGAAACGGACCCTAGAGCGTCTCTCCCACTCTCTCTTGGTATAGCAAGTAGCCTTGTGGGCATTGGCTATTCCTACCTCCTCTCTTATTATTGCCACGGGGACTGATGGTGTGTCTAGAGAACTGTTGTGAACTGTTGTGAAGTATTTCAGTGCTGTGGTTGGTGCAGAATTGTATAAGTGTCTTCATTGTGGTGTATTGGCTTAATAAGTGTTTGTGTTAATATATTCCTATATATATTGTTTTGTTTCTCTGGCCCTTGGATCAGTAGAGAGGTATTAGCATCTTGGAACTTAAGGATAGAGACGACATGCTCTACATTCCTTACTAAAGAACCTGAGGGATTCGAGCACCCTCACACACTGTAATGACACCAACACACTTACCATACCATGAATGACTGTTGATATTTACAGTCCAAGCACTGTAATGACACCCACACACCCACCACTCTTTGAATGACTGTTGATATGTACAGTCCAAGCACTGTAATAACACCCACTCACCCACCGACCCATGAATGACTGTTGCTATTTATAATCCAAGCACTGTAATGACACCCACACACATTCCACTCCATGAATGACTGTTGATATTTGCAATCCAAGCAATATATTGACACCAACATACCCAACACCCCATGAATGTCTGTTGATATTAACAGTCCAAGCGCTGTAATGACACCCACACACTTACCATCCCATGAATGACTGTTGATATATACAGTCTAAGCAATGTAATGATATCCTCACACCCACAACCCCACAAATGACAATTGATATTTGTAGTCCAAGCACTGTAATGACACCCTCACACCCACCACCCCATGAATAACTGTTGATATATACAGTCCAAGCCATGTAATGACACCCACACACCCACCACCCCATAAATGTCTATTAATATTTACAGTCCAAGCAATTTAATGACATCCACACATCCACCACCCCATGAATGACTGTTGATATTTACAGTCCTAGCATTGAAATGACACCAAGACTCCCACCACCCCATGAATGACTGTTGATATTTACAGTCGAAGCTCTGTAATGACACCCACCACTCCATTAATGATGGTTGATATTTACAGTCCTCCACCCCATTAATGACTCTTGATATTTACTGTCCAAGCTCTGTAATAACACACACACACCCACCACCCAATAAATGACTGTTAATATTTACAATCCAAGCACTGTAATGACACCCAATACCCCATGAATGACTGCTGATATTTACAGTCTAGTCACTGTAATGACACCCACACACCCACCACCCCATGAATGACTGTTGATATTTACAGTCCTAGCATTGAAATGACACCAAGACTCCCACCACCCCATGAATGACTGTTGATACTTACAGTCCAAGCACTATAATGACACCCACACACCAACCACTCTATGACTGACTGTTGATATTTACAGTCCAAGCACTGTAATATCACCGTCACACCCACCACCCAATGAATGACTGTTAATATTTACTGTCCAAACACTGTAATAACACCAACACACCCACCACCCCATGAATGACTGTTGATAGTTACAGTCCAAGCAATGTAATGACACCCACACACCCACCACCCGATGAATGACTGTTGATATATACAGTCCAAGCACTGAAATGACACTCACCACCCCATGAATGACTGTTGATATTTACAGTCAAAACACTGTAATGACACCCACCACCCCATGAATGACTGTTAATATTTACAGTCCAAGCACTGTAATGACACCTACATACACACCACCCCATTAATGACTGTTGATATATATTAACAGTCCAAGCACTGTCATGACACAAAAACACCCACCACCCCATTAATGACTGTTGATATTTACAGCCCAAGCACTGTAATGACACACACTCCCACCAACCTATGAATGACTGTTGATATTTACAATCCAAGCACTGTAATGATAGCCCACACACCCACCAAACCATTAATGACTGTTGATATTTACATTCCATGCACTGTAATGAGACCCACACACCAACCACCCCATGAATGACTGTTTATATTTACAGTCCAAGCACTGTAATGACACTCACACACTATCTGCCCCATGAATGACTGTTGATATTTACAGTCCTAGCATTGTAATGACACCCACACATCCACCACCCCATCAATGACCATTGATATTTATAGTCCAAGCAATGTCATGACACCCACACACCCACCACCCCATGAATAGCTGTTCATATTAACAGTCCAAGCACTGTAATGACACCAACACACTTACCATACCATGAATGACTGTTGATATTTACAGTCCAAGCACTGTAATGACACCCACACACCCACCACCCTTTGAATGACTGTTGATATGTACGGTCCAAGCACTGTAATAACACCCACTCACCCACCAACCCATGAATGACTGTTGATATTTATAATACAAGCACTGTAATGACACCCACACACATTCCACTCCATGAATGACTGTTGATATTTACAATCCAAGCAATGTATTGACACCAACACACCCACCACCCCATGAATGTCTGTTGATATTAACAGTCCAAGCGCTGTAATGACACCCACACACCTACCATCCCATGAATGACTGTTGATATATACAGTCCAAGCTCTGTAATGAAACCCACACACCCACCATCCTTTGAATGACTGTTGATTTTTACAGTCCAAGCACTGTAATGACATCCACACACCCACCACCCCATAAATGACTTGATATTTACTGTCCAAACACTGCAATGACACTCCCCTCCCCATAAATGACTGTTGATATATACAGTCAAAGCACTTAAATGATATCCATACACACACCACCCCATGAATGACTGTTGATATTTACAGTCCAAGCAATGTCATGACACCCATACACCCACCACCCCATGAATGACTGATAATATTAACAGTCCAAGCACAGTACTGACACACATACATCCACTACCCCATGAATGACTTGATATTTACTGTCCAAGATCTGTAATTACACCTACACACACCTCCCCCATGAATGATTGTTGATATTTACAGTCCAGGCACTGTAATGACACACACTCCCACCAGCCTATGAATGACTGTTGATATTTAGAGTCCAAGCTCTGTAATAGCACCCACACACACCATGAATGACAGTTGATATTTACAGTCCAAGCACTGTATTGACACCCACACACTGACCACCTCATGAATGACTGGTGATATTTACAGTCTAAACACTGTAATGACACTCACACACCATCCACCCCATGAATGACTGTTGATATTTACATTCCAAGCACTGTAATGAGACCTACACACCAACCACCCTTTGAATGACTATTGATATTTATAGTACAAACACTGTAAAGACACTCACACACCATCCACCCCATGAATGACTGTTAATATTTACAGTCCAAGCACTGTAATGACACCCACACACCCAACACCCCATTAATGACCATTGATATTTATAGTCCAAGCATTGTAATGACTCCCACACACCCACCACTTAACCCCTTAGGACCGATTGACTGACATGTCGGTGATAAAAAAATTAATCGTTCCCTCCGAATAACCGACATGTCGACTTACCTACAAAAAACCGTAGCGAGTAGCTAGCGAGCTGGCGTTGGTAACGATGGAAAGCTAACGTTCTTGAGAAAAGGTTTGACTGTGGTAGTTGTGTCTGGCTGCTGCGTATGCCAACAAGGAAATATCTCACCACTACATGATGTTTTCTTATGTTTCTCGTATCTCTCTGCTGTCTACTATACTCCAGGAGAGTCTAAACAGACAAAATTACACTGAAATAAGTTTATTATCATTGAAAACCACTTAGACGCATTATTTAGGTGTTTATATACATGTTTAAAGCGTATGCAGAGCGTATGAGGTTTTCTTTCATGCGTTTCAGGGATACTATTTATTTATTTTCGTAGTTTGACGCTCTGTCATACGCAAACGCTTACACCTAGGAGGCTCCTGTTTTCAGTTCCTGGTGTAAAAATTCAAGCTCTTTCATTCTGTAAGAACAAAATTTGCCTACATAAAATTTGAAAATTGACCCTCAGAAGTCGACTGGGGATGAAAAAAAAAAAAAAAAAAGTCGGTACTAAGGGGTTAATTAATAAATGACTGTTGATATTTACAGTCCAAGCACTGTAATGACACCCACACACTCTCAACTCCATAAATGACAGTTGATATTTACAGTCCAAGCATTGTAATGACACCCACACACCCACCACCCCATAAATGTCTGTTGATATTAACAGTCCAAGCACTGTAATAACACCCACCAACCCATGAATGACTGTTGATATTTACAGTCCAAGCACTGTAATGACACCCACACACCCACCATCCCATAAATGACTGTTGATATTTACAGTCCAAGCACTGTAATGACACCCACACAACCACCACCCCATAATTGATGGTTGATATTCACAGTCCAAGAACTGTAATGACACCCCCACACCCACCACTAAATTAATGACTGTTGATATATACAGACCCAGCACTGTAATGACACCCACACACCCACCACCCCATGAATGACTGTTGATACTTACAGTCCAATCACTGTAATGAAACCCACATACCAATCACCACATGAATGACTGTTAGTATTTACAGTCCAAGCACTGTAATGACACATACCACCCAATGAATGAATGTTGATACTTACAGTCCAAGCACTGTAATGACACCCGCACACCAATCACGCCATGAATGACTTAATATTTACAGTCCTAGCACTGTAATAAAACCCACAAACCCACCACCCCATGAATGACTTGATATTTACATTCCAAGCACTGAAATGACACCCACACACCCAATACTCCATGAATGGCGGTTGATATTTACAGTCCAATCACTGTAATGACACCCGCACGCCCACAACCCCATAAATGACTGTTAATATTTGCTGTCTAAGCACTGTATTGACACCCACAGATTCACCACCCCATGAATAACTGTTGATATTTAAAGGCTAAACAATGTAATGACACACACACACCCACCACCTCATGAATGACTGTTGATAGTTACAGTCCAAGCAATGTAAGGACACCCACACACCCACCACCCTATGAATGACTGTTAATATATATAGTTCAAGCACTGTAAGGACACTTACCACCCCATGAATGACTGTTGATATTTACAGTCAAAGTACTGTAATGACACCTACCACCCCATTAATGATGGTTGATATTTACAGTCCAAGCACTGTAATGACACCTACACATCCAACACCCAATGAATGACTGTTGATATATATTAACAGTTCAAGCACTGTAAAGACACAAAAAAACCCACGACCCCAAGAATGACTATTTATATTTACAATCCTAGCACTGTAATGACACACCCACCCACCAACCCATGAATGACTGTTGATATTTACAGTACAAGCACTGTAATGTCACCGACACACCCCATGAATGACAGTTGATATTTACAGTCCAAGCACTGAAATGATATCCTCACACCCACCACCCTACGAATGAATATTGATATTTGTAGTACAAGCACTGTAATGACACCCTCACACCCACCACGCCAGGAATGACTGTTGATATATACAGTCCAATCTCTGTAATGACACCCACACACCCACCACCTCATAAATGTCTGTTAATATTTACAGTCCAAGCAATTTAATGACACCCACACAACCACCACCCCATGAATGACTATTGATATTTACAGTCCTAGCATTGTAATGACACCCACACATCCACCACCCCATTAATGACCATTGATATTTATAGTCCAAGCACTGTAATGACACCCACACACCGACCACCCCATGAATGTCTGTTGATATTAACAGTCCAAGCACTGTAATGATACCAACACACTTACCATACCATGAATGACTGTTGATATATACAGTCCAAGCACTGTAATGAAACCCACACACCCACCACTCCATGAATGACTGTTGATATTTACAATCCAAGCAATGTATTGACACCAACACACCCACCACCCCATGAATGTCTGTTGATATTAACAGTCCAATCAGTGTAATGACACCCACACACTTACCATCCCATGAATGACTGTTGATATTTACAGTCCAAGCTCTGTAATGACACCCACACACCCACCACCCTTTTAATGACTGTTGATATTTACAGTCCAAGCACTGTAATAACACCCACTATCCCATGAATGACTGTTGATATTTTAAAGTTCAAGCACTATAATGACACACACACCCACCATCACATAAATGACTATTAATATTTACAGTCCGTGAACTATAATGATACCTAAACACCCACTACCCCGTGAAAGACGATTGATATTTACAGTCCAAACACTGTAATGACACCCCCAAACCCACCACCCCTTGAAAGACGATTGATATTTACAGTCCAAACACTGTAATGACACCCCCAAACCCACCACCCCATAAAGGACGGTTGATATTTACAGTCCAAGCACTGTAATGACACCCACACACCCACCACCCAATGAATGACTGTTGATATTTACAGTCCAAGCACTGTAATGACAACCACAAACCCACAACCCCATGAATGACTATTGATATTTATAGTCCAAACACTGTAATGACACTCACACACCATCCACCCCATGAATGACTGTTAATATTTACAGTCCAAGCACTGTAATGACACCCACACACCCAACACCCCATTAATGACCATTGATATTTATAGTCGAAGCATTGTAATGACTCCCACACACCTACAACTTAATGAATGACTGTTGATATTTACAGTCCAAGCACTGTAATGTCACCCACGCCCCCCCAACCCCATGAATGACAGTTGATATTTACAGTCCACGCATTGTAATGACACACACACACCCACCACCCCATAAATGTCTGTTGATATCAACAGTCCAAGCACTGTAATGACACTCACACACCAACAATCCCATGAATGACTGTTGATATTTACACCCCAAGCACTGTAGTGACACCCGCACAACCACCACCCTTTGAATGGCTGTTGATATTGACAGTCCAAACACTGTAATAACACCCACCATCCCATGAATGACTGTTGATATTTACAGTCCAAGCACTGTAATGACACCCACACACACACCATCCCATAAATGACTGTTGATATTTCCAGTCCAAGCACTGTAATGACACCCACACAACCACAACCCCTTGAATGATGGTTGATATTCACAGTCCAAGAACTGTAATGACACCCCCACACCCACCACTAAATGAATTACTGTTTATATATCCAGACCCAGCACTGTAATGACACCCACACACCCACCACCCCATGAATGACTGTTGATACTTACAGTCCAATCACTGTAATGACACCCACATACCCATCACCCTATGAATGACTGTTAGTATATACAGTGCAAGCAATGTAATGACACATACCACCCAATTAATGACTGTTGATACTTACAGTCCAAGCACTGTAATGAAACCCACACACCAATCACGCCATGAATGACTTAATATTTACAGTCTTAGCACTGTAATAAAACCCACAAACCAACCACCCCATGAATGACTTGATATTTACAGTCCAAGCAATGTCATGACACCCGAACATCCACCACCCCATGAATGACTGTTGATATTAACAGTCCAAGCACAGTAATGACACCCATACACCCCCCACCCCATGAAGGACTGTTAATATTTACAGTCCAAGCAATTTAATGACACCCACACAACCACCACCCCATGAATGACTATTGATATTTACAGTCCTAGCATTGTAATGACACCCACACATCCACCACCCCATTAATGACCATTGATATTTACAGTCCAAGCACTGAAATAACACCCACACACCCAATACTCCATTAATGACTGTTGATATTTACAGTCCAATCACTGTAATGACACCCGCACACCCACAACCCCATAAATGACTGTTAATATTTGCTGTCCAAGCACTGTATTGACACCCACACACCAACCACCCTATGAATAACTGTTGATATATACAGTCCAAGCACTGTAAGGACACTCAATACCCCATGAATGACTGTTGATATTTACAGTCAAAGCACTGTAATGACACCCACCACCCCATTCATGATGGTTAATATTTACAGTCCAAGCACTGTAATGACACCCACACATCCACCACCCCATTAATGACCATTGATATTTATAGTCCAAACACTGTAATGACACTCACACACCATCCACCCCATGAATAACTGTTAATATTTACAGTCCAAGCACTGTAATGATACCCACACACCCAACACCCCATTAATGATGATTGATATTTATAGTCGAAGCATTGTAATGACTCCCACAAACCCACCATTAACAAATGACTGTTGATATTTACACTCCAAGTACTGTAATGACACCCACACACACCCAACCCCATTCATGATGGTTAATATTTACAGTCCAAGCACTGTAATGACACCTACACATCCAACACCCCATGAATGACTGTTGATATATATTAACAGTCCAAACACTGTAATGACACACAAATACCCACCACCCCATGAATGACTGTTGATATTTAAAGTCAAAGCACTGTAATGACACACACACCAACCAACACATTAATGACTGTTGATATTTACAGTACAAGCACAGTAATGTCACCGACACACCCCATGAATGACAGTTGATATTTACAGTCCAAGCACTGTAATGATATCCTCACACCCACCACCCTACGAATGACTATTGATATTTGTAGTCCAAGCACTGTAATGACACCCTCACACCCACCACCCCATGAATGACTGTTGATATATACAGTCCAAGCTCTGTAATGACACCCACACACCCACCACCCCATAAATGCCTGTTAATATTTACTGTCCAAGCAATGTAATGACACTCACACATCCACCAAACCATTAATGACTGTTAATATTTACAGTCCAAGTATTGTAACAACACCCACCATCCCATGAATGTCTGTTGATATTTGCAGTCTAAGCACTGTATTGACACCCACACATCCACCACCCCATGAATGACTGTTGATATTTACAGTCAAAGCACTGTAATGACACCCACCACTCCATTAATAAAGGTTGATATTTACAGTCCACCACCCCATGAATGGCTGTTGATATTTACTGTCCAAGCACTGTAATAACACACACCCACCCACCACCCAATAAATGACTATTAATATTTACAATCCAAACACTGTAATGACACCCACTACCCCATTTATAACTGCTGATATTTACAGTCTAGTCACTGTAATGACACCCACACACCCACCACCCCATGAATGACTGTTGATATTTACAGTCCTAGCTCTGTAATGACACCAACACTCCCACCACCCCATGAATAACTATAGATATTTACAGTCCAATAAATGTAATGACACCCCCACACCCACCACCCCATGAATTGCTGTTGATATTTACAGTCCAAGCACTATAATGTCACCCACCACACCATGAATGAAAGTTGATATTTACAGTCCAATCACTGTAATGACACCTACACACACAGCACTCCATGAATAACTGTTGATATATATTAACAGTCCAAGCACTGTAATGACACACAAACACCCACCACCCCATTAATGACTGTTGATATTTACAGTCCAAGCACTGTAATGACACACACACCCACCAACCCATTAATGACTGTTGATATTTACAGTCCAAGCATTGTAATGACACCCAAACACCCACCAACCCATGAATGACTGTTGATATTTACAGTCCAAGCACTGTAATGACACTCACACAACCACAACCCCATGAATGATGGTTAATATTTACAGTCCAAGCACTGTAATGACACCATCACACCCACCACTAAATGAATGACTGTTGATTTTTACAGTCAAAGCACTGTAATGACACCCACACACCCACCACCCAATAAATGACTGTTAATATTTACAATCTAAGAACTGTAATGACACCAACAACCCACCACCCCATGATTGATTAGTGATATTTACAGTCCAAGCATTGTAATGACACCCACACACCCACCAACCCATGAATGACTGTTAATATTTACAGTCCAAGCACTGTAATGACACTCTCACAACCACAACCCCATGAATGATGGTTAATATTTACAGTCCAAGCACTGTAATATCACCCACACACCCACCACCCCATGAATGACTGTTAATATTTACAGTCCAAGCACTGTAATGACACCATCACACCCACCACTAAATGAATGACTGTTGATATTTACAGTCAAAGCACTGTAATGACACCTACCACCCCATGAATGACTTGATATTGACATTCCAAGCACTGTAATTACACCTACACACCCACCACCCCTTGAATGACTGTTGAGATTTACAGTCCAAGCACTGTAATAACACACACTCCCACCAACCTATGAATGACTGTTGATATTTACAATCCAAGCACTGTATTGACACTCACACACTGACCACCCCATGATTGACTATTGATATTTACAGTCTAAGCACAGTAATGACACCCACACACCCACCAACCCATAAATGACTGTTGATATTTACATTCCATGCCTTGTAATGAGACCCACACACCAACCACCCTATTAATGACTGTTTATATATACAGTCCAAGCTTCGTAATGATACTCACACACTATCCCCCCCTTGAATGACTGTTGATATTTACAGTCCTAGCTCTGTAATGACACCCACACACCCACCACTCTATAAATGACTATTGATATTTACTGTCCAAGTACTGTAATGACACCCAAACACCCACCACC
Source organism: Petrolisthes cinctipes (assembly GCA_033782935.1). Classification (NCBI taxonomy): domain Eukaryota; kingdom Metazoa; phylum Arthropoda; class Malacostraca; order Decapoda; family Porcellanidae; genus Petrolisthes; species Petrolisthes cinctipes. The sequence goes on from JAWQEG010000858.1 coordinate 577,617, forward strand.
CCATGAATGTCTGTTGATATTTACAGTCAAAGCAATATAATGACAACCAAACACCCACTACCCCATGAAAGACGGTTGATATTTACAGACCAAGCACTGTAAGGACACCCCCACTCCCACCAACCCATGAATGACTGTTGATATTTACACTCCAAGCACTGTAATGACACCCACACACCCACTACTTCATGAATGACTGTTGATATTTACAGTCCAAGCACGGTAATGACACCCACACACCCACCACTCTATGAATGACTATTGATATTTACTGTCCAAGTACTGTAATGAAGCCCACACACCCACCACCCCATGAATGACTTGATATTTACATTCCAAGCACTGCAATGACACTCCCCTCCCCTTGAATGACCGTTGATATTAATAGTTAAAGCACTGAAATGAAACCCACACACACACCACCCCATGAATGACTTTTGATATTTACAGTCCTAGCACTGTAATGAAACCCACACCGCCACCACCCCATGAATGACTGCTAATATATACAGTCCAAGCAATGTCATGACACCCACACACTCACCACCCCATGAATGACTGTTGATATTAACAGTCCAAGCACAGTACTGACACCAATACATCCACTACCCCATGAATAACTTGATATTTACTGTCCAAGATCTGTAATTACACCTACACACCCACCACCCCATTAATGACTGTTGATATTTACAGTCCAAGCTCTGTAATAGCACCCACACACACCATGAATGACTGTTGATATCTGCAATCCAAGTACTGTAATGACACCCACACACCCACCACCCCATGAATGACTGTTGATATTTAAAATACAAGCACTGTATTAAACACCCACACACTGACAACCCCATGCATAACTGTTGATATTTACAATCCAAGCACTGTATTGACACTCACACACTGACCTCCTCATGAATGACTGGTGATATTTACAGTCTAAGCACTGTAATGACAAACACACCATCCACTCCATGACTGACAGTTGATATTCACATTCCAAGCAATGTAATGAGACCTACACCGAAACACCCCATGAATGGCTGTTGATATTTACAGTCCAAACACGGTAATGACACTCACACACCATCCACCCTATGAATGACTGTTAATATTTACAGTCCAAGCACTGTAATGACACCCAAACACCATTCACCCCATGAATGACTGTTGATATTTACAGTCCTAGCACTGTAATGACACCCACACATCCACCACCCCAATAATGACGATTGATATTTATAGTCCAAGCAATGTAATGACACCCACACACCCACCACCTCATGAATGTCTGTTGATATTAACAGTCCAAGCACTGTAATGACACCAACACACTTACCATACCATAAACCATACCATACACACACGTCAGCACTCGTTGAGTGAGGTCGTGTCTCGGCGCTCTGTAGCAGCCAGGGTCAGTCTGTTGACCTACCACCATCATACTTTCTTCAAGACCTTAAGGCAGTGATTTTATCAACATGTGTGTTCCAGTGCAGAGACAGATTCCTGTGCAGAGATACCGTCTCACTGACTTATACCAGCTAAAGTCGAGTGCCCACTCTCCTCCACCCCATACCATTATTCGGATGAAAGAACTGGGTATCTTCCACTACCGCGGCGGCAGGGGAGGTCGCCGTATTCCCAGGAAAATAACTACCATAATGACAGAGCGCTTACAAGGAAAGAAGAAAACACCAGTACAAGATAGAAAATGTAATAACTTTGAAGTACCCCGACTATGGCACAACTTACCATCCCTACTGATGTCCAACGTCACATCCTTATGTAACAAGGTGGAAGAGGTTAGTGTTACAGTGAAAACAGTGGATGCAGGCATCGTGGCTATCACGGAGGCGTGGCAAATTGTTCCCGAGATTTGTGCCATTGAAAATTACGAACTGTTTCACCATCTTAGAAAAGAAAGGAGAGGCGGTGGTGTGGTGGTGTACTGCCGTAGTGACCTTCTACCCTCACACCTTAATGTTAATGTGCCAGAGGGATTAGAAGTTCTGTGGGTACGGGTCACCCCTACATCTCACCCACGTCAACTCTCTTCCCTCATTGTTTGTGTAGTTTATCACCCTCCACGCTCCCCCACCGCTGATATGCTGGTCACCCACATCATAGACACCGCCGACTCCCTCAGATCCAGATTTCCATGTTCTAAACTAGTGATTTGTGGTGACTTTAACGGACTGGATGTTAGTCACATTATGCAACACCTCAACCTAGCCCAGTTAGTAGACTTCCCTACGAATGGAAATGCCACCCTAGACCTCATCATGACTGACATAGGTACCCACTACCTCCCCCCCCAACCACTACCTCCCATGGGGCGGAGTACACACCTATCTGTACTGTGGGCCCCAGCACCTACCACCTCACGGCCTCCAGCTGTCACTACTACATATAGACCCACTCCTGACTCTGCGATGCGACGTTTTGGACAATGGGTGACTCATCACCCTTGGACTGAGGTGCTGACAGTGGAAGATGTACAGTTAAAGTGGAACAATTATCAGGATACCATCACCACAGCCTACCATCACTTCTTCCCTGTTAAAACAATGAAAATTCACCCTGATGATGTGCCCTGGATCACGCCCAGGATAAAGAGATTGATCGAGCAGCGAAATAAAGCATACTACACTAACGAGCCCAGGTATAAAACATTAAGAAATCAGATTATCAGGGAAATAAAAGCAGCCAAGAAGACCTTCTATCCCAGGAAAGTGCACAGCCTTAAAGAAGTCAACATAGGACAATGGTACAGGACAGTAAAAGATATTTGTGGTCTAACCAGCAATCCCTCTTCTTTTCCCTTTGTTTCTCACTTATCAGGTGATGAAGCAGCTGAGACCATTAACACTCACTTTGCCAATATTTGTCAAACCCTCCCCAGTCTTGACCTCACTACCCTGCCTGCCTATCTGCCTTCTCCCTCACCCCCTCCCAGTGTTCAAACTTTTGAAATTGCCAACAAACTCCTTAAATTTAAATCTAAAAGATCCACCACCCCAGTCGACCTCCCAATAAAAATCTACAAGGAGTTTGCAATTGAACTTGCCACACCCCTCTGCTCTATTGTCAATGCCTCCCTAACTCAGTGTAAATGTCCCACTCAATGGAAAACAGCATACGTCACCCCCGTCCCCAAGATCCCCACCCCACAGTCCCCCAGTGACCTCAGGCCTATTGCCATTACCCCCATACCCAGCTTAATTTGTGAAGATTTTGTTTTTAATATGGCGTATGATAACATCAAAAATCTAATTGACCCAAGGCAGTTTGGCAACATGAGGAAATCTTCCACCTCCCATTGTTTAGTTAGCTTTTTGGATTTCTTGCACAGTGGCTTAGACAAACGCAAGACATCACTGGCTGTTGCCTTTGTTGATTTCAGGAAAGCTTTTGACCTTGTTGATCACTTCACAGTTATCAACAAAGCCATAGCACTTGGATTACCCCTCTACCTGGTATCATGGCTGTGTGATTTCCTGGCTGGACGTCAACAGGTAGTGAGGTACAGGGGGGCTGTCTCAGGGCCACAACCCCTCAGTTGTGGTGTTCCCCAGGGGACTAAGATGGGACCTCTTTGCTTTTTAATCCTGATCAACGACGCCCTAACCGATACCCCTGCCAGGTGGAAGTATGTGGATGACAGCACGGTGGGGATAACAGTGGATAACACCTCACCGGACTACACACCACTGCAAGGTATCCTGGACTTGCTGCAGGCATGGACTACGGTCAACAAGGTCACCATCAACCATGATAAGACCGTAGTTATGCATTTCAACACCGCCACCACCCAAGTACAACCACCATCTTTGACTGTGGGTGACCATCCTCTCCAGTTAGTTCAGTCCACCAAACTCCTGGGTATCACCATCGACCACAAACTCAACTGGAAGGAACATGTAAATAACACGGTCAAGTCAGCCTCGTACCGTCTCTACATGTTAAGACGACTGAGGTCACTTGGGACACCCATGTTGGAGCTCAGTACCATCTATAGCTCCTTCATACTACCCAAGCTTACCTATGCGTCACCAGCCTGGTCATCCTCTATTAACACCACCCAGAAACGTCAACTGGAGAGAGTGCAGAAAAGGGCGTGTAGAATAATACAGGGTGGTGAGTACACAGGGTACAAAAATGCTCTCTCCACCCTCAACATGTTATCCCTCAGTCAGCTCCACCATCAGACACTACTATCATTCGGCCAGGGACTACTACAACATCCACGTCACCGACACTTCCTTCCACCTACAATACCTCGTCCACCTCGTGCACTCCGTCACACCAACAAACTACAGCCTATAAGAGCCCGCACTGATAGATATAAGAACAGCGCCATCCCCTCCATCGTACACCTACTCAACAACACCTAGTATAATCAATATACTGCCTTATATCCTTGTATATATTTTATGTTTATTTCTATTCCTCCTATTTATATATTTACATCCATTCATAACTGTATATTTTCAGCTCCAGGCTGCCACTCTCATCAATAAAACCGTTTATTATTATTATTATTATTATTATTATTAAATGACTGTTGATATTTACAGTCCAAGCACTGTAATAACACCCACAATCCCATGAATGACTGTTGATATTTACACTCCAAGCACTGTAATGAAACACAAACACCCACCACCCCATGAATAACGGTTGATATTCACAGTCAAAGCATTGTAATCACACCCCTACACCCACCACTAAATGAATGACTGTTGATATTTACAGACCAAGCACTGTAATGACACCCACACACCCACCACCCCATGAATGTCTGTTGATATTTACAGTCCAATCACTGTATGACACCCACACACCCACCACCCCATGAATGGCTGTTGATATTTACAGTCTAAGCATTATAATGACACCCAAACACCCACTACCCCATGAAAGACGGTTGATATTTACAGTCCAAGCACTGTAATGACGCCCACACACCCACCACCCCATGAATGACTTGATATTTACAGTCCAAGCACTGCAATGACACTCCCCTCCCAATAAATGACTGTTGATATTAACAGTTAAAGCACTGAAATGAAACCCACACACACACCACCCCATAAATGATTGTTGATATATACAGTTAAAGCAATGTAATGACACCCACATACCAATCACGCCATGAATGACTTTTGATATTTACAGTCCTAGCACTGTAATAAAACCCACACACCCACTACCCTATGAATGAATATTGATATTTACGGTCCAAGCAATGTCATGACACCCACACACCCACCACCCTATGAATGACTGTTGATATTAACAGTCCAAGCACAGTACTGACACCAATACATCCACTACCTCATGAATGACTTGATATTTACAGTCCAAGATCTGCAATTACACCTACACACCCACCACCCCATGAATGATTGTTGATATTTACAGTCCAGGCACTGTAATGACACACTCCCACCAACCAATGAATGACTGTTGATATTTACAGTCCAAGCTCTGTAATAGCACACACACACACCATGAATGACAGTTGATATTTACAGTCCAAGCACTGCAATGACACCAACACACCCACCACCCCATGAATGACTGTTGATATCTAAAATCCAAGTACTATAATGACACCCACACACATACCACCCCATGAATGACTGTTGATATTTACAATCCAAGCACTGTATTAACACCCACACACTGACAACCCCATGCATAACTGTTGATATTTACAATCCAAGCAGTGTATTGACACCCACACCCTGACCCCCTCATGAATGACTGGTGATATTTACAGTCTAAGCACTGTAATGACAATCACACACCATCCACTCCATGACTGACTGTTGATATTTACATTCCAAGCAATGTAATGAGACCTACACACCAACCACCTTATGAATGACTGTTGATATTTACAGTCCAAACATGGTAATGACACTCACACACCATCCACCCTATGAATGACTGTTAATATTTACAGTCCAAGCACTGTAATGACACCCAAACACTCAACACCCGATTAATGACCATTGATATTTATAGTCCAAGCACTATAATGACACCCACACACCCACCACCCAATAAATGACAGTTGATATTTACAGTCCAAGCCCTCAAATGACACCCACACACCCAATACTCCATGAATGACTGTTGATATTTACAGTCCAATCACTCTAATGACACCCATAAACCCACCACAAAATAATTGACTGTTGGTATATACAGTCCAAGTACTGTAAAGACACCCACACACCAACCACTCTATGACTGACTGTTGATATTTACAGTTCAAGCACTGTAATATCTCCCACACACACACCACCCCATATATTACTGTTAATATTTGCAGTCCAAGCACTGTAATGAACCCCACACACCCACTACCCCATATTTGACTGTTAATAGTTACAGTCCAAGCAATGTAATGACACCCACACACCCACCACCCCATGAATGACTGTTGATATATACAGTCCAAGCACTGTAATGACACTCACAACCCCATTAATGACTGTGGATATTTACAGTCAAAGCACTGAAATGACACCTAACACCCTATGAATGACGGTTGATATTTACCGTCCAAGCACTGTAATGACACCTACACACCCACCACCCCTTGAATGACTGTTGATATTTACAGAACAACCACTGTAATGTCACCGAGACACCCCATGAATGACAGTTGAAATTTACAGTCCAAGCACTGTAATGACACACTCACACACCAACCCATGAATGACTGTTGATATTTGCAGTACAAGCACTGTAATGTCACCGACACACCCCATGAATGACAGTTGATATTTACAGTCCAAGCACTGTATTGACACCCACACACCCACCACCCAATGAATGATTGTTGATATTTACAATCCAAGCACTGTAATGACACCAACAACCAACCACCCCATGAATGACTGTAGATATTTACAGTCCAAGCATTGTAATGACACCGACACACCCACCAACCCATGAATGACTGTTGATATTTACAGTCCAAGCACTATAATGACACCCACACAACCACAACCCAATAAATGATGGTTAATATTTACAGTCCAAGCACTGTAATATCACCCACACACCCACCACCCCATAAACGACTGTTAATATTTACAATCCAAGCACTTAAATGACACCCACAACCCCACCTTTCCATGAATGACTGTTGATATTTACAGTCCAAGCACTGTAATGACACCCACCACCCCATTAATGACTGTTGATATTTACAGTCCAAGCACTGTAATGACACCCAAACATCCATCACCCCATGAATGAATGTTGATATTTACAGTCAAAGCACTGTAATGACACCCACCACCCCATTAATGACTTGATATTTACACTCCAAGCACTGTAATTACACCTACACACACACCACCCCTTGAATGACTGTTGGTATTTACAGTCCAAGCACTGTAATGACACACACTCCCACCAATCTATGAATGACTGTTGATATTTACACTCCAAACTCTGTAATAGCACCCACACACACCATGAATGACAATTGATATTTACAGTCCAAGCACTGTAATGACACCCACTCACCCACAACCCCATGAATGACTGTTGATATTTACAATCCAAGCACTGTAATGACACCCACACATCTACCACCCCATGAATGACTGTTAATATTTACAATCCAAGCACTGTATTGACACCCACACACTGACAACCCCATGATTAACTGTTGATATTAACAGTTTAAGCACTGTAATGACACCCACATACCCACCAACCCATAAATTACTGTTGATATTTACATTCTATGCACTGTAATGAGACCCACACACCAACCACCCCATGAATGACTGTTTATATTTACAGTCCAAGCACTGTAATGAAACTTACACACCATCCACCCTATGAATGACTGTTGATATTTACAGTCCAAGCACTGTAATGACACCCACACATCCACCTCCCAATGAATAACTGTTGATATTAACAGTCCAAGCACTGTTATGACACCACACACCCCCACCCGATGAATGACTGTTGATATTTACAGTCCAAGCATTGTAATGATACCCACACACCCACCACCCCATAAATGTCTGTTGATATTAACAGTCCAAGCACTGTAATGACACCAACACACTTACCATACCATGAATGACTGTTGATATTTACAGTCCAAGCACTGTAATGACACTCACACACCCAACACCCTTTAAATGACTGTTGATATTTACAGTCCAAGCACTGTAATAACACCCACCCTCCCATGAATGACTGTTGATATTTAAAGTCCAAGCACTGTAATGACACACACACCCACCATCCTATAAATGACTGTTGATATTTACACTCCAAGCACTGTAATGACACCCACACACCCACCACCCTATGAATGATGGTTGATATTCACAGTTCAAGCACTGCAATGACACCCCTAGACCCACCACTAAATGAATGACTTTTGATATTTACAGACAAAGCACTGTAATGACACCCACACACCCACAACCCCATTAATGTCTGTTGATATTTACAGTCCAATCACTGTAATGACACCCACACACCCACCACCCCATGAATGACTGTTGATATTTACAGTCCAAGAACTATAATGACACCCAAACACCCACTACCCCATGAAAGACGGTTGATATTTACAGTCCAAGCATTGTAATGACACCCCCACACCCACCACTGTCCAAGTACTGTAATGACACTCACACACCAACCACCCAATGAATGACTTGATATTTACAGTCCAAGCATTGCAATCACACTACCCTCCCAATGAATGACTGTTGATATTTACAGTTAAAGCACTGAAATAAAAAAACCCAAACACACCACACCATGAATGACTGTTGACATTTACAGTCCAAGCAAAGTCATGACACCCACACACCCACCACCACATGAATGACTTGATATTTACAGTCCAAGCTCTGCAATGACACTCCCCTCCCCATGAATGACTGTTGATATTTACAGTTAAAGCACTGAAATGAAACCCACACACCCACCACCTGATGAATGACTGTTGATATTTACAGTACAAGCAATGTCATGACACCCACACACCCACCACCCCATGAATGACTTTTAATATCTACAATCCAATTGCTGTAATGACACCAACACACCCACCACCCAATGAATGACTGTTGATATTTACAATCCAAGCACTGTATTAACACCCACACACTGACAACCCCATGCATAACTGTTGATATTTACAATCCAAGCACTGTATTGACACCCACACACTGACCACCTCATGAATGACTGGTGATATTTACAGTCTAAGCACTGTAATGACACTCACACACCATCCACTCCATGACTGACTGTTGATATTTACATTCCAAGCACTGTAATGAGACCTACACACCCCCAACCCCATAAATGATGGATGATTTTTACAGTCCAAGCATTGTAATGACACCCATACACCCACCACCTTATAAATGTCTGTTGATATTAACAGTCCAAGCAATGAAATGACACTCACACACTTACCATCCCGTGAATGGCTGTTGATATTTACAGCCCAAGCACTGTAATGAAACCCAAAAACCCACCACCCTTTGAATGACTGTTGATATTGACAGTCCAAGCACTGTAATGACACATACCATCCCATTAATGACTGTTGATACTTACAGTTCAAGCGCTGTAATGACACCCACACACCAATCACGCCATGAATGACCTAGCAATGTAGTAAAACCCACAAACCCACCACCCCATGAATGACTCGATATTTACAGTCCAAGCAATAACATGACACCCAAACACCGACCACCCCATAAATGACTGTTGATATTAACAGTCCAAGCACAGTACTGACACCCATACATCCACTACCCCGTGAATGACTTGATATTTAAAGTTCAAGATCTGTAATTACAACTACACACCCACCACCCCATGAATAATTGTTGATATTTACAGTCCAGGCACTGTAATGACACACACCCCCACCAACCTATGAATGACTGTTTATATTTACAGTCCAAGCTCTGTAATAGCACCCACACACACCATGAATGACAGTTGATATTTACAGTCCAAGCACTGTAATGACACACACTCCCACCAACCTTTGAATGACTGTTGATATTTACACTCCAAACTCTGTAATAGCACCCACACACACCATGAATGACAGTTGATATTTACAGTCCAAGCACTGTATTGACACCCACACACCCACCACCCCATGAATGACTGTTGATATTTACAATCCAAGCACTGTATTGACACCCACACACTGACCACACCATGATTGAATGTTGATATTTACAGTCTAAGCACTGTAATGACACCCACACACCCACCAACCCATAATTGACTGTTGATATTTACATTCCATGCACTGTAATGAGACCCACACACAAACCACCCCATGAATGACTGTTGATATTGACAGTACAAGCACTGTAATGACACTCACACACAATCAACCCCAGGAATGTGTGTTGATAATTACAGTCCAAGTAATGTAATGACACCCACACACCGACAACCTCATTAATGACAATTGATATTTACAGTCCAAGCACTGTATTGACACCCACACACTGACCACCCCATGAATGACTGTTGATATATATTAACAGTCCAAGCACTGTAATGACACACAAACACCCACCACCCCATGAATGACTGTGGATATTTACAGTCCAAGCACTTTAATGACACACACACCCACCAACCCATAAATGAGTGTTGATATTTACAGTACAATCACTGTAATGGCACAGACACACCCCATGAATAACAGTTGATATTTACAGTCCAAGCACTGTAATGACACACACACACACACCAACCCATGAATGACTGGTGATATTTACAGTATAAGCACTGTAATCTCACCGACACACCCAATGAATGACAGTTCATATTTACTGTCCAAGCACTGTAATGAAACCCACTCACCCACCACCCAATTAATGACTGTTGATATTTACAATCCAAGCACTGTAATGACACCAACAACCCACCACCACATGAATGACTGTTGATATTTACAGTCCAAGCACTGTAATGACACCAACATAACCAATACCGAATGAATGATGGTTAATATTTACAGTCCAAGCACTGTAATATCACCCACACACCCACCACCCCAAGAATGACTGTTAATATTTACAGTCCAAGCACTGTAATGACATCAACACACCCACCTTCCCATGAATGACTGTTGATATTTACAGTCCAAGCACTGTAATGACACCCACCACCCCATTAATGACGGCTGATATTTACAGTCCAAGCACTGTAATAACACCCAAACAACCATCACCCCATGAATGACTATTGATATTTACAGTCAAAGCACTGTTATGACACCCACCACCACATGAAGGACTTGATATTTACACTCCAAGCACTGTAATTACACCTACACACCCACCACCCCTTGAATGACTGTTAATATTTACAGTCCAAGCACTGTAATGACACACACTCCCACCAACCTATGATTGACTGTTGATATTTACACTCCAAACTCTGTAATAGCACCAACACACACCATTAATGACAGTATATATTTACAATCCAAGCACTATAAGGACACCCACTCACCCACCACCCCATAATTGACTGTTGATATTTACATTCCATGCACTGTAATGAGACCCACACACAAACCACCCCATGAATGACTGTTGATATTGACAGTACAAGCACTGTAATGACACTCACACACCATTAACCCCAGGAATGTGTGTTGATATTTACAGTCCAAGTAATGTAATGACACCCACACACCGACCACCTCATTAATGACAATTGATATTTACAGTCCAAGCACTGTATTGACACCCACACACTGACCACCCCATGAATGACTGTTGATATATATTAACAGTCCAAGCACTGTAATGACACACAAACACCCACCACCCCATGAATGACTGTGGATATTTACAGTCCAAGCACTTTAATGACACACACACCCACCAACCCATAAATGAGTGTTAATATTTACAGTACAATCACTGTAATGTCACCGACACACCCCATGAATAACAGTTGATATTTACAGTCCAAGCACTGTAATGACACACACACACACGCCAACCCATAAATAACTGGTGATATTTACAGTACAAGCACTGTAATCTCACCGACACACCCAATGAATGACAGTTGATATTTACAGTCCAAGCACTGTAATGAAACCCACTCACCCACCACCCAATTAATGACTGTTGATATTTACAATCCAAGCACTGTAATGACACCAACAACCCACCACCACATGAATGACTGTTGATATTTACAGTCCAAGCACTGTAATGACACCAACATAACCAATACCGAATGAATGATGGTTAATATTTACAGTCCAAGCACTGTAATATCACCCACACACCCACCACCCCAAGAATGACTGTTAATATTTACAGTCCAAGCACTGTAATGATATCCACACACCCACCTTCCCATGAATGACGGTTGATATTTACAGTCCAAGCACTGTAATGACACCCACCACCCCATTAATGACTGCTGATATTTACAGTCCAAGCACGGTAATGACACCCAAACAACCATCACCCCATGAATGACTATTGATATTTACAGTCAAAGCACTGTAATGACACCCACCACCACATGAAGGACTTGATATTTACACTCCAAGCACTGTAATTACACCTACACACCCACCACCCCTTGAATGACTGTTAATATTTACAGTCCAAGCACTGTAATGACACACACTCCCACCAACCTATGATTGACTGTTGATATTTACACTCCAAACTCTGTAATAGCACCAACACACACCATTAATGACAGTATATATTTACAATCCAAGCATTATAATGACACCCACTCACCCACCACCCCATAAATGACTATTGATATTTACAATCCAAGCACTATAATGACACCTACACATCTACCTTCCCATGAATGACTGTTGATTTTTAAAATCCAAGCACTGTATTGACACCAACACACTGACCACCCCATGATTGACTGTTGATATTTACAGTCTAAGCACTGTAATGACACCCACACACCCACCAACCCATAAATGACTATTGATATTTACATTCCATGCACTGTAATGAGACCCACACACTAACCACCCTATGAATGACGGTTGATATTTACAGTTCAAGCACTGTAATGACAACCCTACACCAACCACTAAATGAATGACTGTTGATATTTAAAGTCCAAGCACTGTAATGACACACACCCACCATCCCATAAATAACTGTTGATATTTACACTCCAAGCACTGTAATGACACCCACACACCCAGCACCCCATGAATGATGGTTGAAATCACAGTCCATGCACTGTAATGAGACCCACACACTAACCACCCCATGGATGACTGTTGATATTTACAGTCCTAGCACTGTAATGACACCCACACACACACCACCCCATGAATGACTTGATATTTACAGTCCAAGCACTGCAATTACATTCCCCTCCCCATGAATGACTGTTGATATTTACAGTTAAAGCACTGAAATGAAACCCACACACACACCACCCCATGAATGACTGTTAATACTTACAGTTAAAGCATTGTAATGACACCCACACACCCACCACTCCATGAATGACTATTGATATTTACTGTCCAAGTACTGTAATGACACTACACACCCACTACCCAATAAATGACAGTTGATATTCACAGTCCAAGCACTGTAATGACAACCCTACACTAACCACTAAATGAATGACTGTTGATATTTAAAGTCCAAGCACTGTAATGACACACACACCCACCATCCCATAAATAACTGTTGATATTTACACTCCAAGCACTGTAATGACACCCACACACCCAGCACCCCATGAATGATGGTTGAAATCACAGTCCAAGCACTGTAATGACACCCCTACACTAACCACTAAATGAATGACTGTTGATATTTACAGACCAAGCACTGTAATGACACCCACACACCAACCACCCCATGAATGTCTGTTGATATTTACAGTCCAATTACTGTAATGACACCCACACACCCACCACCCCATGAATAGCTGTTGATATTTACAGCCCAAGCACTGTAATGACACCCACACACCCACCACTCCATGAATGACTATTGATATTTACTGTCCAAGTACTGTAATGACACCCACACACCCACCACCCCATGAATGACTTGATATTTACAGTCCAAGCACTGCAATGACACTCCCCTCCCCATGAATCACTGTTGATATTTACAGTTAAAGCACTGAAATGAAACCCACACACACACCACCCCATGAATGACTGTTAATACTTACAGTTGAAGCACTGTAATGACACCCACACACCCACCACTCCATGAATGACTATTGATATTTACTGTCCAAGAACTGTAATGACACTACACACCCACCACCCCATGAATGACGGTTGATATTTACAGTTCAAGCACTGTAATAACAACCCTACACCAACCACTAAATGAATGACTGTTGATATTTAAAGTCCATGCACTGTAATGACACACACCCACCATCCCATTAATGACGGTTAATAATCACAATCCAAGCTCTGTAATGACACCCCTACACTAACCAATAAATGAATGACTGTTGATATTTAAAGACCAAGCACTGTAATGACACCCACACACCCACCACCCTATGAATGTATTTTGATATTTGCAGTCCAATTACTGTAATGACACCCACACAACCACCACCCCATGAATGGCTGTTGATATTTACAGTCCAAGCAATATAATGACACCCAAACACCCACTACCCCATGAAAGACTGTTGATATTTACACTTTATGCACTGTAATGACACCCACACACCCACCACCCCATGAAAGACTGTTTATATTTACAGTCCAAGCACTGTAATGACACCCACACACCCACCACTCTATGAATGACTATTGATATGTACTGTCCAAGTACTGTAATGACACCCACACACCCACCACCCCATGAATGACTTGATATTTACAGTCCAAGCTCTGCAATGACACTCCCCTTCCCATGAATGACTGTTGATATTTACAGTTAAAGCACTGAAATGAAACCCACACACACACCACCCCATGGATGACTGTTGATACTTACAGTTAAATCACTGTAATGACACCCACACACCAATCACGCCATGAATGACTTTTGATATTTTCAGTCCTAGCACTGTAATGAAACCCACACACCCACCACCCAACGAATGACTGTTGATATTTACAGTCCAAGCAAAATCATGACACCCATACACCCACCACCCCATGAATGACTGTTGATATTAACAGTCCAAGCACAGTACTGACACCCATATATCCACTACCCCGTGAATGACTTGATATTTACAGTTCAAGATCTGTAATTACACCTACACACCCACCACCCCATGAATGATTGTTGATATTTACAGTCCAGGCACTGTAATGACACACACCCCCACCAACCTATGAATGACTGTTGATATTTACAGTCCAAGCTCTGTAATAGCACCCACACACACCATGAATGACAGTTGATATTTACAGTCCAAGCACTGTAATGACACACACTCCCACCAACCTTTGAATGACTGTTGATATTTACACTCCAAACTCTGTAATAGCACCCACACACACCATGAATGACAATTGATATTTACAGTCCAAGCACTGTATTGACACCCACACACCCACCACCCCATGAATGACTGTTGATATTTACAATCCAAGCACTGTATTGACACCCACACACTGACCACCCCATGATTGACTGTTGATATTTATAGTCTAAGCACTGTAATGACACCCACACACCCTCCAACCCATAATTGACTGTTGATATTTACATTCCATGCACTGTAATGAGACCCACACACCAACCACCCCATGAATAACTGTTGATATTTACAGTCCAAGCACTGTAATGAAACCCACACACCCACTACCCCATGAATGACTGGTAATATTTACAGTCCAAACACTGTAATGACACCCACACACCCACCACCACATGAATGACTGTTGATAGTTACAGTCCAAGCAATGTAATGACACCCACACACCCACAACCCCATGAATGTGTAACACCCCTATTTTATATGTATTGTTATTTAGGATATTTACGGGTATTATATATTTATATGTATTAGAATAGGTTTTGAGTGTAAGATTGTAGGGAGTGGCCAGGCTGAGATTATCACTGACGAATAATCTCGGTGGTGGGCTTCTTCAACACGAAATAAGTGTAAAATTGTATGGAGTAGCCAGGCGGAGATTATCACTAACGAATAATCTCGGTGGTGGGCTTCTTCAACACGAAATGTTAATAGGAGGAAAATAGAATTAATGATTATAGTTAGGTAAATAGGTTAAAGAGAGGAATAATTGAAACTTAGGTAGATTGATAGGGATAGAGAAATACGTGGTGATTTAAGAAATGAATGTAAAATAATTTATTGGAGACAGGGAATAACCTGCATTTATAATTATAATGTATAATTACGAAGCTAACATTCCTATACTGTTACCGGCATTTAATTGTAATTTACTTAGAAAATTTATTAGATTAGTTAGGGACTAAAGTCGGGACAGTACATTTTCTTGTTGGCGGAACAATACATGCCGTGAATATGTGAATTACAGTAATATAAAACTTTAAACAAGGGAGAAAGCAATTCATTTGAGTTCACTAATATGTATAAATCATGTTGTGTAACTATATACACCAGTAAGAGTGGAACTGATGAATTTGTCAGAAATTGAGATGAGAGTGGTCACTACTTTGCTTAAGAGAATGAGAGTGGGGGAGATGACGAGGCAGTACCATGCTTTTTCTCGACCTCATTCTGGTCTCGTCTCTGCTGGGTGACAGGTAGGAGTCAAACTCGCTCTCATCATAAATATTGTATTGTGAATATAGTGTGGTGAATCTATTAGTCCCGTGAGGGAATATAACTAACTAAAGAATATTGTGTTCACATTCAGACATAGTAAGTAAAGTATGTTGTTTTTTCTAAAGCTCATTCTGGTCTCGTCTCTGCTGGGTGACAGCCATTAAATAGCATTCTCCCTTGGTGTTTAGTGAACCACGTGGTACCAAAGAAAATTAAGAACATTTGCTGGCAATTTTATATTATTTCATTATTATAGTATTGAGATTAGGATGTAATATTTTTTTGTTATATGTACTTAGCTCTGTCAACTGGCAAGACACTGAATTATTCCTGTCCTAGGTGACAGAACGGGGAGTAGGAAATATTAGCAAGGGAAGGGGGAACAGAAATTATTATTATTGTGATTATGTTGTACTCGTACCAAATAGGTTGATAAAATAAACGAGTTTTAAATTGTCTGAGTATTTCCATCACCGATATAACAAATAGACTGTGTACCTATATAGAGGTTAGTTCTCCATTCACAACACTGATCGTACCCCCGTTAAAATTGTAGTCTGGGTTGCTTACTCGCGAGCCTTCTTAACGTAACGTTACGCTACCCTTCCGGTGTGTGCTCACTTGGTTCCTCTGATCGACTTTGGTATGGTGGTGGCAGCGTTTACCCAGTACTGGAGAGGAGCTGGACTTGTCCTTTGTATTATTTATTTTTGGTATTCGCAAGGCAAATCCTGTTCCTCATCGGTATCTTGTTTTTTTTTCCAGACCAGGTTGATACAGCTATAGGATAGAGTTGTAGCATACACTGGTTGTTTTTTTTGTTTTGTTAAAGGCAGTGGGTTTTTGTTTCCCTCCAAAAGTAGAGTAAAATAGTAATATCTATGAGTAAAGTAAGGGGACAAAAATACCAGATTTTACAAATGACTGTTAATATATACAGTCCAAGCACTGTAATGACACTCACCACCCCATGAATGACTGTTGATATTTACAGTCAAAGCACTGTAATGACACCCACCACCCCATTAATGACTGTTGATATTTACAGTCCAAGCACTGTAATGACACCTACACACCCACCACCCCATAAAAGACGGTTGATAGTTACAGTCCAAACACTGTAATGTCACCTACACACCCACCACCCCATAAATGACTGTTGATATATATTAACAGTCCAAGCACTGTAATGACACACAAACACCCACCACCGTATGAATGACTGTTGATATTTACAGTCCAAGCACTGTAATGACAAAACCACATACCAACTCATGAATGACTGTTGATATTTACAGTACAAGCACTGTAATGTCACCGACACACCCCCTGAATGACAGTTGATATTTACAGTCCAAGCACTGTAATGACACACAGACACATCAACCCATGAATTACTGTTGATATTTACAGTACAAGCACTGTAATGTCACCGACACATCCTATGAATGACTATTGATATTTACAGTCCAAGCACTAATGACATACACACACGCACCATCCCATAATTTACTGTTGATATTTACAGTCCAGGCACTGTAATGACACCCACACACCCACAACCCTCTGAATAACTGTTGATATTTACAGTCAAAGCACTGTAATGACACCCACACACCTATCACCTCATTAATAACTATTGATATTTACAATCTAAGGACCGTAATGACATCCACCACCCCATTTATGACTGTTGATATTTACAGTCCAAGCACTGTAATGACACCCACACACCCACCACCTCATGAATGACTGTTGATCCATACCGTCCAAGCACTGTAATGACACTCACACACCCATCACACCATTAATGACTGTTGATATTTACAGTCCAGGAACTGTAATGAAACGTATAAACCCACCACCCCATGACTGACTGTTGATATTTACAGTCCAAGAACTGTAATGACACCCACACACCCACCACCCCATGAATTACTGTTGATATTTACAGTCCAAGCACTGTAATGACACCCACACACAAACCACCTCGTGAATGACTGTTGATACTTACAGTCCAAGCACTGTAATGTAACCCACACACCCATCACACCATGAATGACTGTTGATATTTACAGTCCAATTACTGTAATGACACCTACCACCCCATAAATGACTGTTGATATATACAGTTCAAGCACTGTAATGACATCCACACTACCACCACCTCATAAATGACTGTTGATACTTACAGTCCAAGCACTGAAATGACACCCACACATCGATTACACCATGAATGACTGTTGATATTTACAGTCCAAGCTCTGTAATGAAACCCACACACCCACCACCCCATGAATGACTGTTGATATTTAACGTCCAAACACTGTAATGACACCTAAACACTCACTACCCCATTAATGATGGTTAATATTTAAAGTCCAAGTACTGTAATTTGACCCATACACCCACCACCCCATATATAACTGTTGATATTTACAGTCCAAGCACTGTAATGACACCCTCACACCCAACACTCCATGAATGACTGTTGATATTTACAGTCCAAGCACTGTAATGACACCCAAAACCCCATGAATGACTGTTGATAGTTGAAGTCCAAGCACTGTAATGACACCCACACATCAACCAACCAATGAATGACTGTTGATATATACAGTCAAAGCACTGTAATGACACCCACACACCCACCACCCGATGAATGACTGTTGATATTTACGGTCCAAGCACTGTAATGACACACACACCCACCCACCATTCCATGAATAACTGTTGATATTTAAAGTCCAAGCACTGTAATGACACCCTCATACCCACAACCCTATAAATAACTATTGAACTGTAATGACACTCACACACACATCACCCCATAAATGACTATTGATATTTACAGTCCAAGCACTAATGACATACACACACCGAAAACCAAATAATTGACTGTTGATATTTACAGTCAAAGCACTGTAATGACACCCACACACCCACCATCCCCTAAATGACTTAATATTTACAGTCAAAGCACTGTAATGACACCCACACACCTATCACGCCATGAATGACTGTTGATATTAACAGTCCAAACACGGTAATGACACCTACCACCCCATTAATGACTGTTGATATTTTCAGTCAAACCACTGTAATGACACCCAAACATCCATCACCCTATGAATAACTGTTGATATTTACAGTCAAATCACTGTAATGACACCCATCACCCCATTAATGACTTGATATTTACACTCCAAGCACTGTAATTACACCTATACACCCACAACCCCTTGAATGACTGTTGATATTAACAGTCCAAGCACTGTAATGACACACACTCCCACCAACCTATGAATGACTGTTAATATTTACACTCCAAACTCTGTAATAGCACCTACACACACCATCAATGACAGTTGATATTTACAGTCCAAACACTGTAAGGACACCCACTAACCCACCACCCCATGAATGACTGTTGATATTTACAATCCAAGCACTGTAATGACACCCACACATCTACCACCCCATGAATGACTGTTGATATTTACAATGCAAGCACTGTATTGACACCCACACATCCATCACCCCATGAATAACTGCTTATATTCACAGTCAAGGCACTATAATGACACCCACCACCCCATGAATGACATGATATTTACACTCCAAGCACTGTAATTACACCTACACACCCACCACCCATGAATGACTGTTGATATTTACAGTCCAAGCACTGTAATGACACACACTCCCACCAACCTATGAATGACTGTTGATATTTACACTCCAAACTCTGTAATAGCACACACACACACCATAAATGATAGTTGATATTTACAGTCCAAGCACTGTTATGACACCCAGACACCCACCACCAACTAATGAATTAGGGCCGTTGATATTTACAATCCAAGCACTGTAATGACACCTACACACCCACCACCATATGATTGAAGGTTGATATTTACATTCTAAGCACTGTATCGACACCCACACACCCACCAACATATAAATGACTGTCGATATTTACATTCCATGCTTTGTAATGAAACCCACACACCAACCACCCCATGAATGACTGTTGATATTTACAATCCAAGCACTGTAATGACACTCACACACCATCCACCCCATTAATGATTGTTGATATATACAGTCCAAGCACTGTAATGACACCCAAACACACACCACCCCAATAATGACCATTAATATTTATAGTCCAAGCAATGTAATGACACCCACACACCCACAATCCAATAAATAACTGTTAATATTTACAGTCCAAGCATTGTAATGACACCCACACACTACCCACCCCATGAATGACTGTTGATATTTACAGTCCAAGCATTATAATGATACCCACACACCAACCACCCCATGAATGTCTGTTAATATTAAAAGTCCAAGCACTGTAATGACACCCACACACTTACCATCCCATGAATGACTATTGATATTTGCAGTCCAAGCACTGTAATGACACCCACACACCCACAAGCCTTTAAATGACTGTTGATATTTACAGTGCAACCACTGTAATAACACCTACCATCCTATGAATGACTGTTGGTATTTAAAGTATAAGCACTGTAATGACACACACACACCCACCAACCGATGAATGACGGTTGATATTCACAGTCCAAGCACTGTAATGACACCATTACACCCACCACTAAATAAATGACTGTTGATATATACACACCAATCACTGTAATGACACCCACACACCCACCACTCCATGAATGTCTGTTGATATTTACAGTCCAATCACTGTAATGACACCAACACACCCACCACTCAATGAATGGCTGTTGATATTTAAAGTCCAAGCACTATCATGACACCCAAACACCCACTACCCCATGAAAGATGGTTAATATTTACAGTCTAAGCACTGTAATGGCACACCCACACCCACCACCAAATAAATGACTGTTGATATTTACAGTCCAAGCACTGTAATGACACCCACCACTGAATGAATGACTATTGATATTTACTGTCCAAGCACTGTAATGACACCCACACACCCACCACCCCATGAATGACTTGATATTTACAGTCCAAGCACTGCAATGACACTCCACACCCCATGAATGACTGTTGATATTTACAGTCAAAGCACTGAAATGACACCCACAGACACACCACCCCATGAATGACTATTGATATTTACAGTCCAAGCACTAATGACATACACACACCCACCACCCCATAATTGACTGTTGATATTTACAGTCCAGGCACTGTAATGACACCCACACACCCACCACCTTCTGAATGACTGTTGATATTTACAGTCCAAGCACTGTAATGACACTCACACACTGTCCACCCCATGAATGACTGTTGATATTTACAGTCCAAGCACTGTAATGACAACCACACACAAACCACCCCAATAATGACCATTGATATTTATAGTCCAAGCATTGTAATGACACCCACACACCCACAATCCAATGAATAACTGTTAATATTTACAGTCCAAGCATTATAATGATACCCACACACCAACCACCCCATGAATGTCAGTTAATATTAAAAATCCAAGCACTGTAATGACACACACACACCCACCATTCCATGAATGACGGTTGATATTCACAATCCAAGCACTGTAATGACACCATCACACCCACCACTAAATGAATGACTGTTGATATATACTCACCAATCACTGTAATGACACCCACACACCCACCACTCCATGAATGTCTGTTGATATTTACAGTCCAATCACTGTAATTACACCCACACACCCACCACTTAATGAATGGCTGTTGATATTTACAGTCCAAGCAATATCATGACACCCAAACACCCATTACCCCATTAAAGATGGTTGATATTTACAGTCCGAGCACTGTAATGGCACCCCCACACCCACCACCAAATAAATGACTATTGATATTTACAGTCCAAGCACTGTAATGACACCTACTACTGAATGAATGACTATTGATATTTACTGTCCAAGCACTGTAATGACACCCACACACCCACCACCCCATGAATGACTTGATATTTATAGTCCAAGCACTGCAATGATACTCCCCTCCCCATGAATGACTGTTGATATTTACAGTCAAAGCACTGAAATGACACCCACACACACACCACCCCATGAATAACTATTGATATTTTCAGTCCAAGCACTAATGACATACACACACACACCACCCCATAATTGACTGTTGATATTTACAGTCCAGGCACTGTAATGACACCCACATACCCACCACCCTCTGAATGACTGTTGATATTTACAGTCCAAGCCCTGTAATGACACTCACACACCATCCACCCCATGAATAACTGTTGATATTTACAGTCCAAGCACTATAATGACAGCCAAACACACACCACCCCAATAATGACCATTGATATTTATAGTCCAAGCATTGTAAAGACACCCACACACCCACCATCCAATGAAAAACTGTTAATATTTACAGTCCAAGCACTGTAATGACACCCACACACTACTGACCCCATGAATGACTGTTGATATTTACAGTCCAAGCATTATAATGATACCCACACATCCACCACCCCATGAATGTCTGTTAATATTAAAAGTCTAAGCACTGTAATGACACGCACACACTTACCATCCCATGAAAGACTATTGATATTTGCAGTCCAAGCACTGTAATGACACCCACACACCCACCAGCCTTTAAATGACTGTTAATATTTACAGTCCAAACACTGTAATAACACCTACCATCCTATGAATGACCGTTGGTATTTAAAGTCCAAGCACTGTAATGACACACACACACCCACCACCCCATGAATGATGGTTGATATTCACAGTCCAAGCACTGTAATGACACCATCACACCCACCACTAAATGAATGACTGTTGATATATACACACCAATCACTGTAATGACACCCACACACCCACCACCCCATGAATGTCTGTTGATATTTACAGTCCAATCACTGTAATTACACCCAAACACCTACCACTCAATAAATAGCTGTTGATATTTAAAGTCCAAGCACTATCATGACACCCAAACACCCACTACCCCATGAAAGATGGTTGATATTTACAGTCCAAGCATTGTAATGGCACCACCACACCCACCACCAAATGAATGACTGTTGATATTTACAGTCCAAGCACTGTAATAACACCCACCACTGAATGAATGACTATTGATATTTACTGTTCAAGCACTGTAATGACACCCACACACCCACCACCCCATGAATGACTTTATATTTACAGTCCAAGCACTGCAATGACACTCCCCTCCCCATGAATGACTGTTGATATTTACAGTCAGAGCACTGAAATGACACCCACACTCACACCACCCCATGAATGACTATTGATATTTACAGTATAAGCACTAATGACATACACACACCCACCACCCCATAATTGACTGTTGATATTTACAGTCCAGGCAATGTAATGACACCCACACACCCACCACCCTCTGAATGACTGTTGATATTTACAGTCAAAGCACTGTAACGACACCCACTCACCTCATTAATAACTATTGATATTTACAATCCAAGGACTGTAATGACATCCACCACCCCATTTATGAATGTCGATATTTACAGTCCAAGCACTGTAATGACACCCACACACCCACCACCTCATTAATGACTGTTGATCTGTACAGTCCAAGCACTGAAATGACACTCACACACCCATCACACCGTTAATGACTGTTGATATTTACAGTCCAGGAACTGTAATGAGATGTATAAACCCACCACCCCATGACTGACTGTTGATATTTACAGTCCAAGAACTGTAATGACACCCACATACCCACCACCCCATGAATGACTGTTGATATATACAGTTCAAGCACTGTAATGATATCCACACTACCACCACCTCATAAATGACTATTGATACTTATAGTCCAAGCACTGTAATGACACCCACACATCGATCACACCATGAATGACTGTTGATATTTAAAGTCCAAGCTCTGTAATGACACCCACACACCCACCAACCCAAGAATGACTGTTGATATTTAACGTCCAAGCACTGTAATGACACCCAAACACTCACTACCCCATTAATGAGGGTTAATATTTACAGTCCAAGTACTGTAATTTCACCCATACACCCACCACCCCATATATAACTGTTGATATTTACAGTCCAAGCACTATAATGACACCCACACACCCAACACCCCATGAATGATGGTTGATATTTACAGTCCAAGCCCTGTAATGACACCCAAAACCCCATGAATGACTGTTCATAGTTGCAGTCCAAACACTGTAATGACACCCACACATCCACCACCCAATGAATGAGTGTTGATATATACAGTCAAAGCACTGTAATGACACCCACCACACTATGAATGACTGTTGATATTTACAGTCTAAGCACTGTAATGACACCTACACACCCACCACCCGATGAATGACTGTTGATATTTACAGTCTAAGCACTGTAATGACACCCACACACCCACCACTGTAGAATGACTGTTGATATTTACAGTCCTAGCACTGTAATGGCACCCATACACCCCATGAATGACAGTTGATATTTACAGTCTAAGCACTGTAATGACACCCACACACCCACCACCCGAAGAATGACTGTTGATATTTACGGTCCAAGCACTGTAATGACACACACACCCACCCACCACCCCATGACTGGCTGTTGATATTTACAGTCCAATCACTGTAATGACACCCTCATACCCACAACCCTATAAATGACTATTGAACTGTAATGACACCCACACACACATCACCCATAAATGACTATTGATATTTACAGTAAAAGCACTAATGACATACACACACAGAAAACCAAATAATTGACATTTGATATTTACAGTCAAAGCACTGTAATGACACCCACACACCCACCATCCCCTGAATGACTGTTAATATTTACAGTCAAAGCATTGTAATGACACCCACATACCCACCACCCCATGAATGACTTTTGATATATACAGTTCAAGCACTGTAATGACATCCACACTACCACCACCTCATAAATGACTGTTGATACTTATAGTCCAAGCACTGTAATGACACCCACACATCGATCACACCATGAATGACTGTTGATATTTAAAGTCCAAGCTCTGTAATGACACCCACACACCCACCAACCCAAGAATGACTGTTGATATTTAACGTCCAAGCACTGTAATGACACCCAAACACTCACTACCCCATTAATGAGGGTTAATATTTACAGTCCAAGTACTGTAATTTCACCCATACACCCACCACCCAATATATAACTGTTGATATTTACAGTCCAAGCACTATAATGACACCCACACACCCAACACCCCATGAATGATGGTTGATATTTACAGTCCAAGCACTGTAATGACACCCAAAACCCCATGAATGACTGTTCATAGTTGCAGTCCAAACACTGTAATGACACCCACACATCCACCACCCAATGAATGAGTGTTGATATATACAGTCAAAGCACTGTAATGACACCCACCACACTATGAATGACTGTTGATATTTACAGCCTAAGCACTGTAATGACACCTACACACCCACCACCCGATGAATGACTGTTGATATTTACAGTCTAAGCACTGTAATGACACCCACACACCCACCACTGTAGAATGACTGTTGATATTTACAGTCCTAGCACTGTAATGGCACCCATACACCCCATGAATGACAGTTGATATTTACAGTCTAAGCACTGTAATGACACCCACACACCCACCACCCGAAGAATGACTGTTGATATTTACGGTCCAAGCACTGTAATGACACACACACCCACCCACCACCCCATGAATGGCTGTTGATATTTACAGTCCAAGCACTGTAATGACACCCTCATACCCACAACCCTATAAATGACTATTGAACTGTAATGACACCCACACACACATCACCCATAAATGACTATTGATATTTACAGTCCAAGCACTAATGACATACACACACAGAAAACCAAATAATTGACATTTGATATTTACAGTCAAAGCACTGTAATGACACCCACACACCCACCATCCCCTGAATGACTGTTAATATTTACAGTCAAAGCACTGTAATGACACCCAAACATCCATCACTCTAAGAATGACTGTTGATATTTACAGTCAAAGCACTGTAATGACACCCATCACCCCATAAATGACTTGATATTTACACTTCAAGCACTGTAATTACACCTACACACCCACAACCCCTTGAATGACTGTTGATATTTACAGTCCAAGCACTGTAATGACACACACTCCCACCAACCTATGAATGACTGTTGATATTTACACTCCAAACTCTGTAATAGCACCCACACACACCATCAATGACAGTTGATATTTACAGTCCAAGCACTGTAAGGACACCCACTCACGCACCACCCCATGAATGACTGTTGATATTTACAATCCAAGCACTGTAATGACACCCAGAGATCTACCACCCCATGATTGACTGTTGATATTTACAATCCAAGCACTGTATTGACACCCACACACTGACCACCCCATGATTGACTGTTGATATTTAAAGTCTAAGCACTGTACTGACACCCACACATCCACCACCCCATTAATGACCATTGATATTTATAGTCCAAGCACTGTAATGACACCCACTCACCCACCACCCAATGAATAACTGTTAATGTTTACAGTTCAAGCATTGTAATGACACCCACACTCACACCACCCCATGAATGTCTGTTGATATTAACAGACCAAGCACTGTAATGACACCAACACACCTACCATACCATGAATAACTTTTGATATTTACAGTCCAAGCACCGTAATGACACCCACACACCCACCACCCTTTGAATGACTGTTGATATTTACACTCCAAGCACTGTAATGACACCCACACACCCACCAACCCATAAGTGATGGTTGATATTCAACGTCCAAGCACTGTAATGACACCCCTACACCGACCACTAAATGAATGACTATTGGTATTTACAGACCAAGCACTGTAATGACACCCACACACCCACTACCCCATTAATACGGTTCATGTTTACAGTCCAAGCACTGTAATGACACCCCAACACCCCTAACCCCATGAATGACTGTTGATATTTACACTCCAAGCACTGTAATGACACCCATCCACCCAATACCCCATGAATTACTGTTAATATTTACAGTCCAAGCACTGTAATGACACCCACACACCCACCACTCCATGAATGACTATTGATATTTACAGTCCAAGCAATGTCATGACACCCACACACCCACAACCCGATGAATGACTGTTGATATCTACAATCCAAGTACTGTAATGACACCCACACACCCACCACCCCATGAATGACTGTTGATATTTAAAAACCAAGTACTGTATTAACACCCACACACTGACAACCCCATGCATAAATGTTGATATTTACAATCCAAGCATTGTATTGACACCCACACACTGACCTCCTCATGAATGACTGGTGATATTTACAGTCTAAGCACTGTAATGACACTTACACACCATCCACTCCATGACTGACTGTTGATATTTACATTCCAAGCACAGTAATGAGACCTACACATCAACCACCCCATGAATGACTGTTGACATTTACATTCCAAACACTGTAAAGACACTCACGCACCAACCACCTCGTGATTGACTGTTGATACTTACAGTCCAAGAAGTGTAATGTAACCCACACACCCATCACACCATGAATGACTGTTGATATATACAGTTCAAGCACTGTAATGACATCCACACTACCACCACCACATAAATGACTGTTGATACTTACAGTCCAAGCACTGTAATGACACCCACACATCGATCACACCATAAATGACTGTTGATATTTACAGTCCAAGCTCTGTAATGACACCCACACACCCACCACCCCATGAATGACTGTTGATATTTAAATTCCAAGCACTGTAATGACACCCAAACACTCACTACCCCATTTTTGATGGTTAATATTTACAGTCCAAGTACTGTAATGTCACCCATACACCCACTACCCCATATATAACTGTTGATATTTACAGTCCAAGCACTGCAATGACATCCACACACCCAACACCCCATGAATGACGGTTGATATTTACAGTCCAAGCACTGTAATGACACCCAAAACCCCATGAATGACTGTTGATAGTTGCAGTCCAAGCACTGTAATGACACCCACACATCCAAACACCCAATGAATGACTGTTGAAATATACAGTCAAAGCACTGTAATGACACCCACCACACTATAAATGACTGTTGATATTTACAGTCTAAGCACTGTAATGACACCTACACACCCACCACCAGATGAATGACTGTTGATATTTACAGTCTAAGCACTGTAATGACACCCACACACCCACAACCGTAGAATGACTGTTGATATTTACAGTCCAAGTACTGTAATGACACACACACACCCACCACCCCATGAGTGACTGTTGATATTTACAGTTCAAGCACTGTAATTGCACCCATACACCCCATGAAAGACAGTTGATATATACAGTCTATGCACTGTAATGACACCCACACACCCACCACCCGATGAATGACTGTTGATATTTACGTTCCAAGCACTGTAATGACACACACACCCACCCACCACTCCATGAATGACTGTTGATATTTACAGTCCAAGCACAGTAATGACACCCTCATACCCACAACCCTATAAATGACTTTTGAACTGTAATGACACTCACACACACATCACCCCATAAATGACTATTGATATTTACAGTTCAAGCACTAATGACATACACACACTGAAAACCAAATAATTGACTGTTGATATTTACAGTCAAAGCACTGTAATGACACCAACACACCCACCATCCCCTGAATGACTGTTGATATTTACAGTTCAAGCACTGTAATTGCACCCATACACCCCATGAAAGACAGTTGACATTTACAGTCTAAGCACTCTAATGACACCCACACACCCACCATCCCGTGAATGACTGTTAATATTTACAGTAAAGGCACTGTAATAACACCACACATCTATCACCCTTATGAATGACTGTTGATATTAACAGTCCAAACACTGTAATGACACCAACCACCCCATTAATGACTGTTGATATTTACAGTCCAAGCACTGTAATGACACCCAAACATCCATCACCCTATGAATGACTGTTGATATTTACAGTCAAAGCACTGTAATGACACCAATCACCCCGTCAATGACTTAATATTTACACTCCAAGCACTGTAATTACACCTACACACCCACCACCCCTTGAATGACTGTTGATATTTACAGTCCAAGCACTGTAATGACACACACTCCCACCAACCTATGAATGACTGTTAATATTTACACTCCAAACTCTGTAATAGCACCCACACACACCATCAATGACAGTTGATATTTACAGTCCAAGCACTGTAAGGACACCCACTCACCCACCATCCCATGAATGACTCTTGATATTTACAATTTAAGCTCTGTAATGACACTAACACATCTACCACCCCCTGAATGACTGTTGATATTTACAATCCAAGCACTGTATTGACACCCACACACTGACCACCCCATGATTGACTGTTGTTATTTACAGTCTAAGCACTGTAATGACACCCACACATCCACCACCCCATTAATGACCATTGATATTTATAGTCCAAGCACTGTAATGACACTTACACACCCACCACCCAATGAATAACTGTTGATGTTTACAGTCCAAGCACTGTAATGACACCCACTTTCCCCCCACCCCATGAATGACTGTTTATATTTACAGTCCAAGCATTGTAATGACACCCACACTCCCATCAACCCATGAATATCTCTTGATATTAACAGACCAAGCACTGTAATAACACCAACACACTTATCATACCATTAATAACCGTTGATATTTACAGTCCAAGCACTGTAATGACATCCACACACCCACCACCCTTTAAATGACTGTTGATATTTACACTCCAAGCACTGTAATGACACCCACACACCCACCAACCCATGAGTGATGGTTGATATTCAACGTCCAAGCACTGTAATGACACCCCTACACCCACCACTAAATGAATGACTATTTGTATTTACAGACCAAGCACTGTAATGACACACACACACCCACCAACCAATGAATGTCTGTTGATATTTACAGTCCAATCACTGTAATGACACCCACACACCCACCACCCGATGAATGGCTGTTGATATTTACAGTCCAAGCACTATAATGACACCCAAACACCCACTACCCCATTAATACGCTTGATGTTTACAGTCCAAGCACTGTAATGACACCCCCACACCCACCACCCCATATATGACTGTTGATATTTACACTCCAAGCACTGTAATGACACCCACTAACCCACCACCCCATGAATGACTGTTGATATTTACAGTCCAAGCACTGTAATGACACCCACACACCCACCATCCCATGAATGACTTGATATTTACAGTGCAAGCACTGCAATGACACTCCCCTCCCCATGAATGACTGTTGATATTTACAGTTAAAGCACTGATATGAAACACACATACACACCACCCCATGAATGACTGTTGATACTTACAGTTAAAGCCCTGTAATGACACCTACACAACAATCACGCCTTGATGGACTTTTGATATTTACAGTCCTAGCACTGTAATGACCCCCACACACCAACCACCCCATGAATGACTGTTGATATTTACAGTCCAAGCAATGTCATGACACCCACACACCCACCACCCCATGAATGACTGTTGATATTAACAGTCCAAGCACAGTACTGACACCCATACATCCACTACCCCATTAATGACTTAATATTTATAGTCCAAGATCTGTAATTACACCTACACACCCACCACCCCGTGAATGATTGTTGATATTTACAGTCCAGGCACTGTAATGACACACACCCCCACCAACCTATGAATGACTGTTGATATTTACAGTCCAAGCTCTGTAATAGCACCCACACACACCATGAATGACAGTTGATATTTACAGTCCAAAAACTGTAATGACACCCACACACCCACAACCCCATGAATAACTGTTGATATCTACAATCTAAGTACTTTAATGACACCCACACACCCACAGTCCCTTGAATGACTGTTGATATTTAAAATCCAAGTACAGTATTAACACCCACACACTCACAACCCAATGCATAACTGTTAATATTTACAGTCCAAGCATTGTATTGACACCCACAATCTGACCACCTCATGAATGACTGGTGATATTTACAGTCTAAGCACTGTAATGACACTCACACACCATCCGCTCCATGAATGACTGTTGATATTTATATTCCAAGCACAGTAATGAGACCTACACACCAACCACCCCATGAATGACTGTTGATATTTACTGTCCAAACACTGTAATGAACCTCACACACCATCCACCCTATAAATGACTGTTAAAATTTACATTCCAAGCACTGTAATCACACCCACACACCCAACACCCCAGTAATGACCATTGATATTTATAGTCCAAGCACTGTAAAATCACCCACCATCCTATATATGACTGTTGATAATTATAGTCCAAGCACGGTAATGACACCCACACACCCACCATCCCATGAATGACTGTTGATATTTACAGCCCAAGCACTGTAATGACACCCACACACCTACCACCCTTTGAATGACTGTTGATATTGACAGTCCAAGCACTGTAAAATCACCCACTATCCTATATATGACTGTTGATAATTACAGTCCATGCACGGTAATGACACCCACACACCCACCATCCCATTAATGACTGTTAATATTTACAGCCCAAGCACTGTAATGACACCCACACACCCACCAACCCATAAATGACTGTTGATATTTACAGTCCAAGAACTGTAATGACACCCAAACACCCACCACTCCATGAATGATGGTTGATATTCACATTCCAAGCACTGTAATGACACCCCCACACCCACCACTAAATGAATGACTGTTGATATATACAGACCCAGCACTGTAATGACACCCACACAGCCACCACCCCATTAATGACTGTTAATATTTACAGTTCAATCACTGTAATGACACCCACATACCCATCACCCCATGAATGACTGTTAGTATTTACAGTCCAAGCACTGTAATGACACATACCACCCCATGAATGACTGTTGATACTTACAGTACAAGCACTGCAATGACACCCACAAACCAATCACTCCATGAATGACTTAATATTTACAGTCCTAGCACTGTAGTAAAACACACAAACCCACCACCCCATGAATAACTTGATATTTACACTCCAAGCAATGTCATGACACCCAAACACCCACCACCCCATGAATGACTGTTGATATTAAGAGTCCAAGCACAGTAATGACACCCATACACCCCCCACCCCATCAATGACTGTTGATATTCACAGTCCAAGCCCTGAAATGACACCCACACACCCAATACTCCATGAATGACTGTTGATATATACAGTCCAATCACTGTAATGACACCCGCACACCCACCACCCCATAATTGACTGTTGATATATACAGTCCAAGCACTGTAATGACACTCACCACCCCATGAATAACTGTTGATATTTAAAGTCAAAGCACTGTAATGACACCTACCACCCCATGAATGACAGTTGATATTTACAGTCCAAGCACTGTAATGACACCTACACACCCACCACCCCATGAATGACTGTTTATATATATTAACAGTCCAAGTACTGTAATGACACACAAACACCCGCCACCCCATGAATGACTATTGATTTTTACAGTCCAAGAACTGTAATGACACACACACCCACCAACCCATGAATGACTGTTGGTATTTGCAGTACAATCACTGTAATGTTACTGACACACCCCACGAATGTCATATGATTTTTACAGTCCAAGAACTGTAATGACACACACAACCACCACCCCATCAATGACCGTTGATATTTACAGTCCAAGCATTGTAATGACACCCACACACCCACCACCTCATTAATGTCTGGTAATATTTACAGTCCAAGCAATGTAATGACACCCACACATCCACTACCCCATGAATGACTGTTGATATTTACACTCCAAGTACTGTAATGACACCAACCATCCCATGAATGACTGTTGATATTTGCAGTCCAAGCACTGTATTGACACCCACACATCCACCTCCCCATGAATGACTGTTGATATTTACAGTCAAAGCACTGTAATAACACCCACCACCCCATAAATGATGGTTGATATTTACAGTCCACCACCCCATGAATGACTGTTGATATTTATGGTCCAAGTTCTGTAATAACACACACCCACCCACCACCCCATGAATGACTGTTGAAATTTACAGTCCAAGCACTGTAATGACACACACACCAACCAACCCATGAATGACTGTTGATATTCACAGTCCAAGCACAGTAATAGCTCCCACACACCCCATGAATGACAGTTGATATTTACAGTCCAAGCACTGTAATGACACCCACACACCCACCACCCAATGAATGACTGTTAATACTTTGCTGTCCAAGCACCCATTCATTAACCACCCCTTGAATGACTCTTGATATTTACAATCCAAACACTGTAATGACACCCACACACCCACCACCCCATGAATGACTGTTGATATTTACAGTCCAAGCAATGTAATGACACCCACACACCCACCACCCCATAATTAACAGTTGATATATACAGTCCAAGCACTGTAATGACACTCACCACCCCATGAATAACTGTTGATATTTAAAGTCAAAGCACTGTAATGACACCCACCACCCCATAAATGACAGTTGATATTTACAGTCCAAGCACTGTAATGACACCTACACACCCACCACCATATGAATGACTGTTTATATATATTAACAGTCCAAGTACTGTAATGACGCACAAACACCCGCCACCTAATGAATGACTGTTGATTTTTACAGTCCAAGAACTGTAATGACACACACACCCACCAACCCATGAATGACTGTTGGTATTTGCAGTACAATCACTGTAATGTCACTGACACACCCCATGAATGTCATTTGGTTTTTACAGTCCAAGAACTGTAATGACACACACAACCACCACCCCATCAATGACCATTGATATTTACAGTCCAAGCATTGTAATGACACCCACACACCCACCACCTCATGAATGTCTGGTAATATTTACAGTCCAAGCAATGTAATGACACCCACACATCCACTACCCCATGAATTACTGTTGATATTTACAGTCCAAGCACTGTAATGACACACACGCCAACCAACCCATGAATGACTGTTGATATTCACAGTCCAAGCACAGTAATAGCTCCCACACACCCCATGAATGACAGTTGATATTTACAGTCCAAGCACAGTAATGACACCCACACACCCACCACCCAATGAATGAATGTTAATACTTATAATCCAAGCACCGTAATGACACCCACTACCCCATGAATGACTGTTGATATTTACAGTCTAGGCACAGTAATGACACCCACACACCTACCACCCTATAAATGACTGTTGATATTTACAGTCCTAGCACTGTAATGACACCCACACACCAACCACTCTATGACTGACTGTTGATATTTACAGTCCAAGCACTTTAATATTACCCACACACCCACCACCCTATCATTGACTTTTAATATTTACAGTCCAAACAATGTAATGACACCCACACACCCACCACCCCATAAATGACTGTTGATATATACAGTCCAAGCACTGTAATGACACTCACCACACCAAGAATGACTGTTGATATATACAGTCAAAGCACTGTAATGACACACACACCCACACAAAGGTCAAAGGTTCGCCAATGAGTGGCAGTCAATGGGACAGAGTGTATCACACACTATGTGTATGAAACACAACTATAGCACGCATCACAAGGATGATGAGTGGCCCAAAGACCTCTCCACCCACGTGAGACCCGAGTCAGCTTCAGCTATGGCTGCGTAAGCAGGAAGACCTCAGACAGCTGACTCAAACCCCCCACCCCCTGCTCACAGGATCACAAGGATCGAACGCTGGGCCGCAGGATTGCAGCCGCAGACTCTAGCACTGTGCTAGACTGTTAATATTTACAGTACAAGCACTGTAATGATACCTACACAACCCCAACCCCATTAATGTTGGTTAATATTTACAGTCCAAGCACTGTAATATCACCCACACACCTACCACCTCATAAATGACTGTTGATATTTACAGTCCAAGCACTGTAATGACACCAACACACCCACCTTCCCATGAATGACTGTTGATATTTACAGTCCAAGCTCTGTAATGACACTCACACACCCTCCACCTTACGAATAACTGTTGATATTTACAATCCAAGCACTGTAATGACACCCACACACCTACCACCCAATAAATGACTGTTGATATTTTCAGTCCACGCACTGTAATGACATCCACACACTTACTAGCTCATAAATGACTGTTAATATTTACAGTCCTGGCACTCTAATGACACCAACCACCCTCTAAATGACTATTGATATTTACAGTCAAAGCACTGTAATGACACCCACACACCCACCTTCCCATTAATGAATATTGATATTTACAGTCCAAGCTCTGTAATG
This sequence comes from Petrolisthes cinctipes, assembly GCA_033782935.1. Taxonomy (NCBI): domain Eukaryota; kingdom Metazoa; phylum Arthropoda; class Malacostraca; order Decapoda; family Porcellanidae; genus Petrolisthes; species Petrolisthes cinctipes. The sequence continues at coordinate 613,927 of JAWQEG010000858.1, forward strand.
ACACTCACACACCCTCCACCTTACGAATGACTGTTGATATTTACAATCCAAGCACTATAATGACACCCACACACCTACCACCCAATAAATGACTGTTGATATTTTCAGTCCACGCACTGTAATGACATCCACACACTTGCCAGCTCATAAATGACTGTTAATATTTACAGTCCTGGCACTCTAATGACACCCACCACCCTCTAAATGACTATTGATATTTACAGTCAAAGCACTGTAATGACACCCACACACCCACCTTCCCATTAAAGAATATTGATATTTACAGTCCAAGCTCTGTAATGACACTCACACACCCACCACCTTATAAATGACTGTTGATATTTACAGTCCAAGCACTGTAATGAAACCCACACACCCACCACCCAATAAATGACTGTTGATATTTTCAGACCAAGCACCGTAATGACACCCACACCCACCACCCAATGAATGACTGTTAATACTTATTATCTAAGCACTGTAATGACACCCACTACCCCATGACTGACTGTTGATATTTACAGTCTAGGCACAGTAATGACACCCACACACCCACCACCCTATAAATGACTGTTGATATTTACAGTCCTAGCACTGTAATGACACCCACACACCCACCACCCTATAATTGACTTTTAATATTTACAGTCCAAACAATGTAATGACACCCACACACCCACCAACCCATGAATGACTGTTGATAGTTACAGTCAAAGCAATGTAATGACAACCACACACCCACCACCCCATGAATGACTGCTGATATATACAGTCCAAGCACTGTAATGACACTCACCACACCAAGAATGACTGTTGATATATACAGTCAAAGCACTGTAATGACACCCACTACCCTATGAATGACGGTTGATATTTACAGTCCAAGCAATGTAATGACAGTTACACACCCACCACCCTTTGAATGACTGTTGATAAATATTAACAGTCCAAGCACTGTAATGACACACAAACACCCACCACCCAATGAATGACTGTTGATATTTACAGTCCAAGAACTGTAATGACACACACACCTACCAACCTATGAATGACTGTTAATATTTACAGTACAAGCACTGTAATGTCACTGACACACCCCATGAATGACACTTGATATTTACAGTCCAAGCATTGTATGACACCCACACACCCACCAATCATGAATGACTGTTGATATTTACAGTCCAAGCACTGTAATGACACCTACACAACCCCAACCCCATTAATGAATGACTGTTGATATTTACAGTCCAAGCACTGTAATGACACCCACTACCCCATTAATGACTGTTGATATTTACAGTCCAAGCACTGTAATGACACCCACACATCCATCACCCCATAAATGACTATTGATATTTACAGTCAAAGCACTGTAATGACACCCACCACCCCAAGAATGACTTGATATTTACACTCCAAGCACTGTAATGTAATTACACCTACACACATACCACCCCTTGAATGACTGTTGATATTTACAGTCCAAGCACTGTAATGACACACACTCCCACCAACCTACGAATGACTGTTGATATTTACACTCCAAACTCTGTAATAGCACCCACACACACCATGAATGACAGTTGATATTTAAAGTCCAAGCACTGTAATGACACCCACACACCCACCACCCCATGAATGACTGTTGATATTTACATTCCAAGTACTGTAATGACACCCACACACCAACCACCCCATGAATATCTTGTGATATTTACAATCCAAACACTGTATTGACACCCACACACTGACCACCCCATGATTGACTGTTGATATTTATAGTCTAAGCACTGTAATGACACCCACACACCCAACAACCCATAAATGACTGTTGATATTTACATTCCATGCACTGTAATGAGACCCACATACCAACCACCCCATGAATCACTGTTGATATTGACAGTCCAAGCACTGGAATGACAATCACACACCATCAACCCCATGAATGCTTGTTGATATTTACAATCCAAGCAATGTAATGACACCCACACACTGACCACCCCATTAATGACCAGTGATATTTATAGTCCAAGCACTGTAATGACACCCACACATCCACCACCCAATTAATAACTGTTGGTATTTACAGTCCAAGAACTGTAATGACAAATACACAATAACCATCCCATAAATGACTGTTGATAGTTACAGTCCAAGCAATGTAATGACACCCACACACCCACCACTCTATGAATGACTGTTGATAGTTACAGTCCAATCACTGTAATGACACTTACCACCCCATGAATGACTGTTGATATTTACAGTCAAAGCACTGTAATGACACCCACCACCCCATGAATGATGGTTGATATATACAGTTCAAGTACTGTACTGACACGTACACACCCACCACCCCATTAATGACTGTTGATATATAGTCACTGTCCAAGCACTGTAATGACACCCACACACCAATCATTCCATGAATGACTTAATATTTACAGCCCTAGCACTGTAGTAAAACACTCAAACCCACCACATCATGAATAACTTGATATTAACAGTCCAAACAATGTCATGACACCCAAACACCCACCACCCCATGAATGACTGTTAGTATTTACAGTCCAAGCACTGTATTGACACATACCAACCCATGAATGACTGTTGATACTTACATTCCAAGCACTGTAATGACACTCACACACCATCACGCCATGAATGACTTAATATTTACAGGCCTAGCACTGTAGTAAAACCCACAAACCCACCACCCCATGAATAACTTGATATTTACAGTCCAAGCAATGTCATGACACCCAAACACCGACCACCCCATGAATGACTGTTAATATTAACAGTCCAAGCTCATTAATGACACCCATACACCTCCCACCCCATCAATGACTGTTGATATTTACAGTCCAAGCCCTGAAATGACACCCACGCACCCAATACTCCATAAATGACTGTTGATATTTACAGTCCAATCACTGTAATGACACCCACACACCTACCACCCTAAAATTGACTGTTGATATATACAGTCCAAGCACTGTAATGACACTCACCACCCCATGAATAACTGTTGATATTTACAGTCAAAGCACTGTAATGACACTCACACACCCACCACCCCATAAATGACCATTAACAATTGCTGTCCAAGCACCCACACATTCAACACCCCATGAATGACTGTTAATATTTACAATCCAAACACTGTAATGACACCCACACACCCACCACTCCATGAATGACTGTTAATAGTTACAGTCAAGGCAATGTAATGACACCCACACACCCACCACCCCATAATTGACTGTTGATATATACAGTCCAAGCACTGTAATGACACTCACCACCCCATGAATAACTGTTGATATTTAATGTCAAAGCACTGTAATGACACCCACCACCCCATTAATGACGGTTGATATTTACAGTTAAAGCACTGTAATGACACCTACACACCCACCACCCCATGAATGACTGTTGATATATATTAACAGTTCAAGCACTGTAATGACACACAAACAACCATCTGCCCATGAATAAATGTTTATTTTTACAGTACAAGCACTATAATGACACACACACTTACCAACCCATGAATGACTGTTGATATTTACAGTACAAGCACTGTAATGTCACCGACAAACCCCATGAATGACATTTGATATTTACAGTCCAAGCACTGTAATGACATCCTCACACCCACCACCCTATGAATGACTATTGATATTTGTAGTCCAAGCACTGTAATGACACCCTCACACACACTACCCCATGAATGACTGTTGATATATACAGTCCAAGCACTGTAATGACACCCACCACCCCTCAATGACCATTGATATTTACAGTCCAAGCATTGTAATAACACCCACACACCCACCTCCCCATGAATGTCTGTTAATAATTACAGTCCAAGAGATATAATGACACCCACACATCCACCACCCCATCAATGACTGTTGATATTTACAGTCCAAGTACTGTAATGACACCCACCATCCCATGAATGACTGTTGATATTTGCAGTCCAAGCACTGTATTGACACCCACACATCCACCACCCCATGAATGACTGTTGATATTTCCAGACAAAGCACTGTAATGACACCCACCACCCCATTAATGATGGTTGATATTTACAGTCCACCACCCTATGAATGACTGTTGATATTTACAGTCCAAGCACTGTAATGACACACACACCCACCAACCCATGAATGACTGTTGATATTTACAGTACAAGATCTGTAATGACACACACACCCACCAACCCATGAATGACTGTTGATATTTACAGTACAAGCACTGTAATGTCACTGACACACCCCATGAATGACAGTTGATATTTACAGTCCAAGCACTGTAATGACACACACACCAACCCATGAATGACTGTTGATATTTACAGTACATGGACTGTAATGTCACCAACACACCCCATGAATGAAACTTGATATTTACAATCCAAGCACTGTAATGACACCAACAACCCACCACCTCATGAATGACTGTTGATATTTACAGTCCAAGCATTGTAATGACACCCACACACCCACCAACACATTAATGACTGTTGATATTTACAGTCCAAGCACTGTAATGACACCCACACAACCACAACCCCATGAATGACTGTTGATATTTACAGTCTAAGAACTGTAATCTTAACCACACACCCACCACCCCATGAATGACTGTTGATTTTTACATTCCAAGCACTGTAATGACAGCCACAAACCCACCTTCCCATGAATGACTGTTGATATTTTCAGTCCAAGCAATGTAATGACACCCACCACCGCATTAATGACTGTTGATATTTACAGTCCAAATACTATAATGACACCCACACATTCATCACCCCATGAATGACTGTTGATATTTACAGTCAAAGCACTGTAATGACACCCACCACCCCATTAATGACCATTGATATATATAGTCCATGCACTGTAATGACACCCACACACCCACCACACAATTAATAACTGTTGATATTTCAGTCCTAGCACTGTAATGACACCCACACACCAACCACCCCATGAATGACTGTTGATATTTACAGTCCAAGCACTGTAATGACATCCACACACCCACCTTCCCATGAATGACTGTTGATATTTACAGTCCATGAATAACTGTTAATATTTACAGTCCAAACACTGTAATGAAACCCACACACCCACCACCCCATGAATGACTGTTGATATATACAGTCCAAGCACTGTAATGACACTCACCACACCATGAATGACTGTTGATATTTTCAGTCAAAGCACTGTAATGGCACCCACCACCTCATGAATGACAGTTGATATTTACAGTCCAAGCACTGTAATGACGGCTACACACCCACCACCCCATGAATGACTGTTGATATATATTTACAGTCCAAGCACTGTAATGACACACAAACACCCACCACCCAATAAATGACTGTTCATATTTACAGTCCAAGCACTGTAATGACACACACACCCACCAACCCATGAATGACTTGATATTTACAGTACAAGCACTGTAATGTCACTGACACACCCCATGAATGACAGTTGATATTTGCAGTCCAACCACTGTAATGACACCCACACACCCACCACCCCATGAATGACTGTTGATATATACAGTCCAAGCAGTGTAATGACACTCACCACAACATGAATGACTGTTGATATTTACAGTCAAAGCACTATAATTACAGCTACACACCCACCACCCCATGAATGACTGTTGATATTTACAGTACAAGCACTGTAATGTCACTGACACACCCCATGAATGACAGTTGATATTTATAGTCCAAGCACTGTAATGACACACACACCAACCCATGAATGACTGTTGATATTTACAGTACATGCACTGTAATGTCACCAACACACCCCATGAATGACACTTGATATTTACAATCCAAGCACTGTAATGACACCAACAACCCACCACCTCATAAATGACTGTTGATATTTACAGTCCAAGCATTGTAATGACACCCACACACCCACCAACACATTAATGACTGTTGATATTTACAGTCCAAGCACTGTAATGACACACACACAACCACAACCCCATGAATGACTGATGATATTTACAGTCTAAGCACTGTAATCTTACCCACACACCCACCACCCCATGAATGACTGTTGATATTTACAGTCAAAGCACTGTAATGACAGCCACAAACCCACCTTCCCATGAATGACTGTTGATATTTTCAGTCCATGCACTGTAATGACACTCACCACCGCATTAATGACTGTTGATATTTACAGTCCAAGTACTGTAATGACACCCACACATTCATCACCCCATGATTGACTGTTGATATTTACAGTCAAAGCATTATAATGACACCCACAACCCCATGAATGACTTGATATTTACACTCCATGCACTGTAATTACACTTACATACCCACCACCCCTTGAATGACTGTTGATATGTACAGTCCAAGCACTGTAATGACACACACTACCACCAACCTATCAATGACTGTTAATAATTACACTCCAAACTCTGTAATAGCACCCACACACCCCATGAATGACAGTTGATATTTACAGTCCAAGCACTGTAATGACACCTACACACCTAACACACAATGAATGACTGTTGATATTTACAATCCAAGCACTGTATTGACACCCACACACTGACCACCCCATGATTGACTGTTGATATTTACAGTCTAAGCACTGTAATGACATCCACACACCCCATCCCATAAATGACTGTAGATATTTACATTCCATGCACTGCAATGAGACACACACACCAACCACCCCATGAATGACTGTTGATATTGACAGTTCAAGCGCTGTAATGACACTCACACGTCATCAACCCTTTGAATGCTTGTTGATATTTACAGTCTAAGCAATGTAATGACACCCACACACCCACCACCCCATAATGACCATTGATATTTATAGTCTATGCACTGTAATGACACACACACACACACCACCCAATGAATAACTGTTAATATTTCAGTCCAAGCACTGTAATGACACCCACACACCCACCACCTCATAAATGTCTTTTGATATATACACATCAAGCACTGTAATGACACTCACCACACCATGAATGACTGTTGATATTTACTGTCAAAGCACTGTAATGACACCCACCACCCCATGAATGACGGTTGATATTTACAGTCCGAGCACTGTAATGACAGCTACAAACCCACCACCCCATAAATGACTGTTGATATATATTAACAGTCCAAGCACTGTAATGACACACAAACACCCACCATCCAATGAAGGAATGTTGATATTTACAGTCCAAGCACTGTAATGACACACACACCCACCAACCCATGAATGACTGTTAATATTTACAGTACAAGCACTGTAACGTCACTGACACACTCAATAAATGACAGTTGATATTTACATACTAAGCACTGTAATGACACACACACACTAACCCATGAATGACTGTTGATATTTACAATACAAGTACTGTAATAACACCAACAACCCACCACCCCATGAATGACTGTTCATATTTACAGTTCAAGCATTGTAATGACACCCGAACATCAACCAACCCATGAATGATTGTTGATATTTACAGTCCAAGCACTGTAATGACACCCACACAACCACAACTCCATTAATGTTGGTTAATATTTTCAGTCCAAGCACAGTAATATCACCCACACACCAACCACCCCATGAATGACTATTGATATTTACAGTCCAAGCACTGTAATGACAACCACACACCCACCTTCCCATTAATGACTGTTGATATTTACAGTCCAAGCACTGTAATGACACATACGACCCTATAAATGACTGTTGATATTTACAGTCCAAGCACTGTAATTACACTCCAAACTCTGTAATAGCACCCACACACACCATGAATGACAATTGATATTTACAGTCCAAGCACTGTAAATACACCCACACACCCACCACCCCATGAATGGCTGTTGATATTTACAATCCAAGCACTGTATTAACACCCACACACTGACCACCCCATGATTGACTGTTGATATTTACAGTCTAAGCACCGTAATCACTCCCACACATCCACCAACCCATAAATAACTGTTGATATTTACATTCCATGCACTGTAATGTGACCCACACACCAACCACCCCATGAATGACTATTGATATTGACAGTCCAAGCACTGTAATGACACACACACCATTAACCCCATGAATGCTTGTTGATATTTACAGTATAAGCAATGTAATGACACCCGCACACCAACCATCCCATTAATGACCATTGATATTTATAGTCCAAGCACAGTAATGACACACACTCCCACCAACCTATGAATGACTTGATATTTACACTCCAAACTCTGTAATAGCACCCACACACACCATGAATGACAGTTGATACTTACAGTCCAAGTACTGTAATGACACCCAGACACCCATCACCCCATGAATGACTGTTGATATTTACAATCCAAGCACTGTAATGACACCCACACACCCACCACCCCATGAATGATTGTTGATATTTACAATCCAAGCACTGTATTGAGAACCACACACTGACCACCCCATGATTGACTGTTATTATTTACACTCTAAGCACTGTAATGACACCCACACACCAACCAACCAATAAATGACTCTAGATATTTGCATTCCATGCACCGTAATGAGACCCACACACCAACCACCCCATGAATGACTGTTGATATTTACAGTCCAAGCACTGTAATGACATCCACACAACCACATCCCCATTAATGTTGGTAAATATTTACAGTCCAAGCACTGTAATATCACCCACACACCAACCACCCCATGAATGACTGTTGATATTTACAGTTCAAGCACTGTAATAACATCCACACACCCACCTTCCCATGAATGACTGTTGATATTTACAGTCCAAACACTGTAATGACACCCACCACCCCATTAATGACCATTGATATATATAGTCCATGCACTGTAATGACACCCACACACCCACCACTCAATGAATAACTGTTGATATTTCAGTCCTAGCACTGTAATGACACCCACACACTGACCACCCCATGAATGACTGTTAATATTTACAGTCCAAACACTGTAATTACACCCACACACCCACCACCCCATGAATGACTGTTGATATATACTGTCCAAGCACTGTAATGACACTCACCACACCATGAATGACTGTTGATATTTACAGTCAAAGAACTGTAATGGCACCCACCACCTCATGAATGACAGTTGATATTTACAGTCCAAGCACTGTAATGACGGCTACACACCCACCACCCCATGAATGACTTATGATATATATTAACAGTCCAAGCACTGTAATGACACACAAACACCCACCACCCAAAAAATGACTGTTGATATTTACAGTCCAAGCACTGTAATGACACACACACTCAAAAACCCATGAATTACTTGATATTTACAGTACAAGCACTGTAATGTCACTGACACACCCCATGAATGACAGTTGATATTTACAGTCCAGCCACTGTAATGACACCCACACACCCACCTCCCCATGAATGACTGTTGATATATACAGTCCAAGCACTGTAATGACACTCACCACACCATGAATGACTGTTGATAATTACAGTCAAAGCACTGTAATGACAGCTACACACCCACCACCCCATGAATGACTGTTGATATTTACAGTCCAAGCACTGTAATGTCACTGACACACCCCATGAATGACAGTTGATATTTACAGTCCAAGCACTGTAATAACACACACACCAACCCATAAATGACAGTTGATATTTACAGTACATGCACTGTAATGTCATTAACACACCCCATGAATGACACTTGATATTTACAATCCTAGCACTGTAATGACACCAACAACCCACCACCTCATGAATGACTGTTGATATTTACAGTCCAAGCATTGTAATGACAACCACACACCCAACAACACATTAATGACTGTCGATATTTACAGTCCAAGCACTGTAATGACACCCACACAACCACAACCCCATGAATGACTGTTGATATTTACAGTCTAAGCACTGTAATCTTACCCACACCCACCAACCCATGAATGACTGTTGATATTTACAGTACAAGCACTGTAATGTCATTGACACACCCCATGAATGACAGTTGATATTTACAGTCCAAACACTGTAATGACACACACACCAACCCATAAATGACTTTTGATATTTACAGTACAAGCACTGTAATGTCACTAACACACTCCATGAATGACTGCTGATATTTACAGTCCAAGCACTGTAATGACACCCACACAACCACAACCCCATAATTGTTGGTTAATATTTACAGTTCAAGCACTGTAATATCACCTACACACCAACCACCCCATGAATGACTGTTGATATTTACAGTCCAAGCACTGTAATGACATCCACACACCCACCTTCCCATGAATGACTGTTGATATTTACAGTCCAAACACTGTAATGACACCCACCACCCCATTAATGACCATTGATATATATAGTCCATGCACTGTAATGACACCCACACACCCACCACTCAATGAATAACTGTTGATATTTCAGTCCTAGTACTGTAATGACACCCACAAACTGACCACCCCATGAATGACTGTTAATATTTACAGCCCAAACACTGTAATGACACCCACACACCCACCACCCCATGAATGACTGTTGATATTAACAGTCTAAGCACTGTAATCTTACCCACACATCCACCACCCCATGAATGACTGTTGATATTTACAGTCCAAGAACTGTAATGACAGCCACAAACCCACCTTCCCATGAATGACTGTTGAAATTTTCAGTCCAAGCACTGTAATGACACCCACCACCGCATTAATGATTGTTGATATTTCCAGTCCAAGTACTGTAATGACACCCACACATTCATCACCCCATGAATGACTGTTGATATTTACAGTCCAAGCACTGTAATGACACACACTCCCACCAACCTATCAATGAATGTTCATAATTACACTCCAAACTCTGTAATAGCACCCACACACCCCATGAATGACAGTTGATATTTACAGTCCAAGCACTGAAATGACACCCACACACCTACCACCCCATGAATGACTTTTGATATTTACAATCCAAGCACTGTATTGACACCCACACACTGACCACCCCATGATTGACTGTTGATATTTACAGTCTAAGCACTGTAATGACACCCACACACCCACCAACCCATAAATTACTGTTGATATTTACATTCCAGGCACTGCAATGAGACAAACACACCAACCACCCTATGAATGACTATTGATATTGACAGTTCAAGCACTGTAATGACACCCACACACCCACCACCCCATAATGACCATTGATATTTATAGTCTATGCACTGTAATGACACCCACACACCCACCACCCAATTAATAACTGTTAATGTTTACAGTCCAAGCACTGTAATATCACCCACACACCAACCACCCCATGAATGACTGTTGATATTTACAGTCCAAGCACTGTAATGACACACACACCCACCAACCCATGAATGACTGTTGATATTTACAGTACAAGCACTGTAACGTCACTGACACACCCAATAAATGACAGTTTATATTTACAATCCAAGCACTGTAATAACACCAACAACCCACCACCCCATGAATGACTGTTCATATTTAGAGTCCAAGCATTGTAATGACACCCGAACATCCACCAGCCCATGAATTATTGTTGATATTTACAGTCCAAGCACTGTAATGACACCCACACAACCACAACTCCATTAATGTTGGTTAATATTTACAGTCCAAGCACTGTAATATCACCCACACACCAACCACCCCATGAATGACTGTTGATATTTACAGTCCAAGCACTGTAATGACACCCACACAACCACAACTCCATTAATGTTGGTTAATATTTACAGTCCAAGCACTGTAATATCACCCACACACCCACCACCCTATGAATGACTATTGATATTTACAGTCCAAGCACTGTAATGACACCCACACACCCACCTTCCCATGAATGACTGTTGATATTTTCAGTCCAAGCACTGTAATGACACCCACCACCCTATTAATGACTGTTGATATTTACAGTCCATGCACTGTAATGACACCCACACATCCATCACCCCATTAATGACTGTTGATATTTACAGTCAAAGCACTGTAACGACACCCACCACCCCATTAATGACTTGATATTTACACTCCAAACACTGTAATTACACCTACACACCCACCACCCCTTGAATGACAGTTAATATTTACAGTCCAAGCACTGTAATGACACACACTCCCACCAACCTTTGAATGACTGTTGATATTTACAAACCAAACTCTGTAATAGCACCCACACACACCATGAATGACAATTGATATTTACAGTCCAAGCACTGTAAATACACCAACACACCCACCACCCAATGAGTGACTGTTGATATTTAATAATAAAGCACTGTAATGACACCTACACACCCACCGGCCCTTGAATGACTGTTGATATTTAATATCCAAGTACTTTATTAACACCCACACACTAACCACCACATTATTGACTGTTGATATTTACAGTCTAAGCACCGTAATCACACCCACACATCCACCAACCCATAAATAACTGTTGATATTTATATTCCATGCACTGTAATGTGACCCACACACCAACCACCCCATGAATGACTGTTGATATTGACAGTCCAAGCACTGTAATGACACACACACCATTAACCCCATGAATGCTTGTTGATATTTACAGTAAAAGCAATGTAATGACACCCACACACCAACCATCCCATTAATAACCATTGATATTTATAGTCCAAGCACGATAATGAGACCCACACACCAACCACCCAATGAATAACTGTTGATATTTACAGTCCAAGCACTGTAATGACACCCACACACCCACCTACCCATGAATGACTATTGATAGTTACAGTCAAAGCAATGTAATGATACCGACACACCCACCACCCCATGAATGACTGTTGATATGTACAGTCCAAGCACTGTAATGACACTCACAACCCCATGAATGACTGTTGATATTTACAGTCAAAGCACTGTAATGACACCCACACACCCACCACCCCATGAATGATTGTTGATATTTACAATCCAAGCACTGTATTGAGAACCACACACTGACCACCCCATGATTGACTGTTAATATTTACACTCTAAGCACTGTAATGACACCCACACACCCACCAACCAATAAATGACTCTTGATATTTACATTCCATGCACTGTAATGAGACCCACACACCAACCACCCCATGAATGACTGTTGATATTTACAGTCCAAGCACTGTAATGACATCCACACAACCACATCCCCATTAATGTTGGTAAATATTTACAGTCCATGCACTGTAATATCACCCACACACCAACCACCCCATGAATGACTGTTGATATTTACAGTCCAATCACTGTAATGACATCCACACACCCACCTTCCCATGAATGACTGTTGATATTTACAGTCCAAACACTGTAATGACACCCACCACCCCATTAATGACCATTGATATATATAGTCCATGCACTGTACTGACACCCACACACCCACCACTCAATGAATAACTGTTGATATTTCAGTCCTAGCACTGTAATGATACCCACACACTGACCACCCCATGAATGACTGTTAATATTTACAGTCCAAACACTGTAATGACACCCACACACCCACTACCCCATGAATGACTGTTGATATATACAGTCCAAGCACTGTAATGACACTCACCACACCATGAATGACTGTTGATATTTAGAGTCAAAGCACTGTAATGGCACCCACCACCTCATGAATGACAGTTGATATTTACAGTCCAAGTTCTGTAATGACGGCTACACACCCACCACCTAATGAATGACTGTTGATATATATTAACAGTCCAAGCACTGTAATGACACACAAACACCCACCACCCAATAAATGACTGTTGATATTTACAGTCCAAGCACTGTAATGACACACACACCCACCAACCCATGAATGACTTGATATTTACAGTACAAGCACTGTAATGTCACTGACCCACCCCATGAATGACTGTTGATATTTACAGTCCAACCACTGTAATGACACCCACACACCCACCACCCCATGAAAAACTGTTGACATATACAGTCCAAGCACTGTAATGACACTCACCACACCATGAATGACTTTTGATATTTACAGTCCAAGCACTGTAATGACAGCTACACACCCACCACCCCATGAATGACTGTTGATATATATTAACAGTCCAAGCACTGTAATGAAACACAAACACCCACCACCCAATGAATGACTGTTGATATTTACAGTCCAAGCACTGTAATGACACCCAAACCCACCAACCCATGAATGACTGTTGATATTTACCATACAAGCACTGTAATGTCATTGACACACCCCATGAATGACAGTTGATGTTTACAGTCCAAGCACTGTAATGACACACACACACCAACCCATAAATGACTGTTGATATTTACAGTACAAGCACTGTAATGTCACTTACACACCCCATGAACGACAGTTGATATTTACAGTCCAAGCACTGTAATGACACACATCCACCAATCCATGAATGACTGCTGATATTTTCAGTCCAAGCACTGTAATGACACCCACACAACCACAACCCTATGATTGTTGGTTAATATTTACAGTCCAACCACTGTAATATCACCCAAACACCCACCACCCCATGAATGACTGTTGATATTTACAGTCCAAGCACTGTAATGACACCCACACACCTACCTTCCCATGAATGACTATTGATATTCACAGTCCAAGCACTGTAATGACACCCACCACCCTATTAATGACTGTTGATATTTACAGTCCAAGCACTGTAATGACACCCACACATCCATCACCCTATGAATGACTGTTGATATTTACAGTCAAAGCACTGTAACGACACCCACCACCCCATTAATCACTTGATATTTACACTCCAAACACTGTAATTACACCTACACACCCACCACCCAATGAATGACTGTTGATATTTACAGTGCAAGCACTGTAATGACACACACACACCAACCCATAAATGACTGTTGATATTTACAGAACAAGCACTGTAATGTCACTGACACACTCCATGAATGACAGTTGATATTTACAGTCCAAGCACTGTAATGACACACATCCACCAATCCATGAATGACTGCTGATATTTACAGCCCAAGCACTGTAATGACACCCACACAACCACAACCCCATGATTGTTGGTTAATATTTACAGTCCAAGCACTGTAATATCACCCACACACAAACCACCCCATGAATGATTATTGATATTTACAGTCCAAGCACTGTAATGACACCCTCACACCCACCTTCCCATGAATGACTGTTGATATTTACAGTCCAAGCACTGTAATGACACCCACCACCCTATTAATGACTGTTGATATTTACAGTCCAAGCACTGTAATGAAACCCACACATCCATCACCCCATGAATGACTGTTGATATTTACAGTCAAAGTACTTTAATGACACCCACCACCCCATTAATGACTTGATATTTACACTCCAAACACTGTAATTACACCTACACACCCACAACTCCTTGAATGACTTTTGATATTTACAATCCAAGCACTGTAATGACACCCAAACACTCACCACCCCATGAATGACTGTTGATATTTACAATCCAAGCACTGTATTGACACCCACACACTGACCACCCCATAATTGACTGTTGATATTTACAGTCTATGCACGGTAATGACACCCACACATCCACCAACCCATAAATAACTATTGATAATTACATTCCATGCACTGTTATGTGACCCACACAACAACCACCAAATGAATGACTGTTGATATTGACAGTCCAAGCACTGTAATGACACTCACACACCATCAACCCCATGAATGACTGTTGATATTTACAGTCAAAGCAATGTAATGACACCCGCACACCAACCATCGCATTAATGACCATTGATATTTATAGTCCAAGCACTGTAATGACACCCACACACCCACCACCCAATGAATAATTGTTGATATTTACAGTCCAAGCACCGTAATGACACCCACACACCCACCACCCCATAAATGACTGTTAATATTTACACTCCAAACACTGTAATGACACCAACACACCCACCTACCCATGAATGACTATTGATAGTTACAGTCCAAGCAATGTAATGATACCGACACACCCACCACCCCATGAATGACTGTTAATATGTACAGTCCAAGCACTGTAATGACACTCACAACCCCATGAATGACTGTTGATATTTACAGTCAAAGCACTGTAATGACACCCACCACCCTATGAATGACGGTTGATATTTACAGTCCAAGCACTGTAATGACACCTACACACCCACCACCCCATGAATGACTGTTGATATATATTAACAGTCCTAGCACTGTAATGACACACAAACACCCACCACCCTATGAATGACTGTTGATATTTACAGTCAAAGCAATGTATTGACACCCGCACACCAACCATCGCATTAATGACCATTGATATTTATAGTCCAAGCACTGTAATGACACCCACACACCCACCACCCAATGAATAACTGTTGATATTTACAGTCCAAGCACCGTAATGACACCCACACACCCACCACCCCATAAATGACTGTTAATATTTACACTCCAAACACTGTAATGACACCAACACACCCACCTACCCATGAATGACTATTGATAGTTACAGTCCAAGCAATGTAATGATACCGACACACCCACCACCCCATGAATGACTGTTAATATGTACAGTCCAAGCACTGTAATGACACTCACAACCCCATGAATGACTGTTGATATTTACAGTCAAAGCACTGTAATGACACCCACCACCCTATGAATGACGGTTGATATTTACAGTCCAAGCACTGTAATGACACCTACACACCCACCACCCCATGAATGACTGTTGATATATATTAACAGTCCTAGCACTGTAATGACACACAAACACCCACCACCCTATGAATGACTGTTGATATTTACAGTCCAAGCACTGTAATGGCAAACACACCCACCAACCCATAATTGACTGTTGATATTTACAGAACAAGCACTGTAATGTCACCGACACACCCCATGAATGACAGTTGATATTTACAGTCCAAGCACTGTAATGACACACACACACATCAACCCATGAAAGAATGTTTATATATACAGTACAAGCACTGTAATGTCACCTATCATCCCATTTATGATTGTTGGTATTTAAAGTCCCAGCACTGTAATGACACCCACACACCCAAAACCCAATGAATGACTGTTGATAATTACAATCCAAGCACTATAATGACACAAACAACCCACCACCCCATGAATGACTGTTGATATTTACAGTCAAAGCACTGTAATGACACCCACACAACCACAACCCCATGAATGATGGTTAATATTTATAATCCAAGCACTGTAATATCACCCACACACCGACCACCCCATGAATGTCTGTTGATATTTACAGTCCAATCTCTGTAATGATACCCACACACCCACCTTCCAATGAATGACAGTTGATATTTACAGTCCAAGCACTGTAATGACACCCACCACCCCATGAATGACTGTTGATATTTACAGTCAAAGCACTGTAATGACAGCTACACACCCACCACCCCATGAATGACTGTTGATATATATTAACAGTCCAAGCACTGTAATGAAACACAAACACCCACCACCCAATGAATGACTGTTGATATTTACAGTCCAAGCACTGTAATGACACCCACACCCACCAACCCATGAATGACTATTGATATTTACAGTACAAGCACTGTAATGTCATTGACACACCCCATGAATGACAGTTGATATTTACAGTCCAAGCACTGTAATGACACACACACACCAACCCATAAATGACTGTTGATATTTACAGTACAAGCACTGTAATGTCACTGACACACTCCATGAATGACAGTTGATATTTACAGTCCAAGCACTGTAATGACACACATCCACCAATCCATGAATGACTGCTGATATTTACAGTCCAAGCACTGTAATGACACCCACACAACCACAACCCCATGATTGTTGGTTAATATTTACAGTCCAAGGACTGTAATATCACCCACACACCAACCACCCCATGAATGACTATTGATATTTACAATCCAAGCACTGTAATGACACCCTCACACCCACCTTCCCATGAATGACTGTTGATATTTACAGTCCGAACACTGTAATGACACCCACCACCCTATTAATGACTGTTGATATTTACAGTCCAAGCACTGTAATGACACCCACACATCCATCACCCCATGAATGACTGTTGATATTTACAGTCAAAGCACTTTAATGACACCCACCACCCCATTAATGACTTGATATTTACACTCCAAACACTGTAATTACACCTACACACCCACAACCCCTTGAATGACTGTTGATATTTACAATCCAAGCACTGTAATGACACCCACACACCCACCACCCCATAAATGACTGTTGATATTTACAATCCAAGCACTGTATTCACATCCACACACTGACCACCCCATAATTGACTGTTGATATTTACAGTCTAAGCACGGTAATGACACCCACACATCCACCAACCCATAAATAACTATTGATAATTACATTCCATGCACTGTTATGTGACCCACACACCAACCACCAAATGAATGACTGTTGATATTGACAGTCCAAGCACTGTAATGACACTCACACACCATCAACCCCATGAATGACTGTTGATATTTACAGTCAAAGCAATGTAATGACACCCGCACACCAACCATCGCATTAATGACCATTGATATTTATAGTCCAAGCACTGTAATGACACCCACACACCCACCACCCAATGAATAACTGTTGATATTTACACTCCAAGCACCGTAATGACACCCACACACCCACCACCCCATAAATGACTGTTAATATTTACACTCCAAACACTGTAATGACACCAACACACCCACCTACCCATGAATGACTATTGATAGTTACAGTCCAAGCAATGTAATGATACCGACACACCCACCACCCCATGAATGACTGTTAATATGTACAGTCCAAGCACTGTAATGACACTCACAACCCCATGAATGACTGTTGATATTTACAGTCAAAGCACTGTAATGACACCCACCACCCTATGAATGACGGTTGATATTAACAGTCCTAGCACTGTAATGACACACAAACACCCACCACCCTATGAATGACTGTTGATATTTACAGTCCAAGCACTGTAATGGCAAACACACCCACCAACCCATGAATGACTGTTGATATTTACAGTACAAGCACTGTAATGTCACCGACACACCCCATGAATGACAGTTGATATTTACAGTCCAAGCACTGTAATGACACACACACACATCAACCCATGAATGAATGTTCATATTTACAGTACAAGCACTGTAATGTCACCTATCATCCCATGAATGACTGTTGGTATTTAAAGTCCAAGCACTGTAATGACACCCACACACCCAAAACCCAATGAATGACTGTTGATAATTACAATCCAAGCACTGTAATGACACAAACAACCCACCACCCCATGAATGATTGTTGATATTTACAGTCAAAGCACTGTAATGACACCCACACAACCACAACCCCATGAATGATGGTTAATATTTATAATCCAAGCACTGTAATATCACCCACACACCGACCACCCCATGAATGTCTGTTGATATTTACAGTCCAATCACTGTAATGATACCCACACACCCACCTTCCCATGAATGACAGTTTATATTTACAGTCCAAGCACTGTAATGACACCCACCACCCCATTAATGACTGTTGATAATTACAGTCCAAGCACTGTAATGACAGCTACACACCCACCACCCCATGAATGACTGTTGATATTTACAGTCAGGGCACTGTAATGACACCCACCACCCCATAAATGACTTGATATTTACACTCCAAGCACTGTAATGACAGCTACACACCCACCACCCCATGAATGACTGTTGATATATATTAACAGTCCAAGCACTGTAATGAAACACAAACGCCCACCACCCAATGAATGACTGTTGATATTTACAGTCCAAGAACTGTAATGACACCCACACCCACCAACCCATGAATGACAGTTGATATTTACAGTACAAGCACTGTAATGTCATTGATACACCCCATGAATGACAGTTGATATTTACAGTCCAAGCACTGTAATGACACACACACACCAACCCATAAATGACTGTTGATATTTACAGTACAAGCACTGTAATGTCACTGACACACTCTATGAATGACAGTTGATATTTACAGTCCTAGCACTGTAATGACAAACATCCACCAATCCATGAATGACTGCTGATATTTACAGTCCAAGCACTGTAATGACACCTACACACCACCCACCCCATAAATGACTGTTGATATTTACAGTCCAAGCATTGTAATGATACCCACACACCCACCACCCCATGAATGTCTTTTGATATTAACAGTACAAGCACTGTAATGACACCCACACACCCACCACCCCATGAATTACTGTTGATATAAACTATCCACGCACTGTACTGACACCCACACACCCACCACCCATGAATGACTTTTTGAACAACAAATATCGATTTTTAGCATGTTTTCGGCTTATATTTTGAAAATATTTTCGGGTGTTTTAAGCCTGAATTTGGGATTTGAACGGGTACAAAAGATGCATGCACATATCGTATTTTTGCACCTAATAGGTCGAATTTCAGCTTGTTTTTGGCCTATATTTTGAAAGTATTCTAGCACTGAGTAGACATGTAAAGACCGCTTTATGGGACCCAAAAATATCGAATTTTTGGGTGTTTTGAGCATGAATTTTAGATATCAGAAGATGCATGCACATATCGACTTTGGGCACCTAAAATTTCGATTTTTAGCATGTTTTGGGCCTGTATTTTGAAAATTTTCTAGCACTGAGTAGACATGTACAGATCGCTTCTGGTACCCAAAAATATCGATTTTTCTGGTGTTTTGAGTCTAAATTTGTGATATAAACGAGTACAGAAGATGCATGCACATATCGACTTTGGGTACCTAAAATATCGAATTTCGGCATTTGATGGGCCTGTATTTTGAAAATATTCTATTTCTGAATATGCATGTATAAATCGCTTCTGGGAACCAAAAATATCGAATTTTAGGGTATTTTGAGCCAGAATTTGTTATATAAACGGGTACAGAAAACGCATGCACACATCGACTTTGGGCACAAAAAATATCGATTTTTAGTATGCTTTGGGCCTATATTTTGAAATTATTCTAGGAGTGAGTAGACATGTACAGCTCGCTTCTGGGACCCAAAAATATCGAATTTTTGGGTGTTTTGAGCTTGAATTTGGAATATAAATGAGTACAAAATATGCATGCACATATTGACTTTTTGCAACTAAAATATCGAATTTCAGCATGTTTTGTGCCTATATTTTGAAAGTATTCTAGCCTTAAGTATGCATGTACAGATCGCTTATGGGACCCAAAAATATCGAATTATCGGGTGTTTTGAGCCTGAATATAAGATATAAACGGGTACTGAATATGAATGCACATATTGACTTTTTGCACCTAATAGGTCGAATTTCAGCA
Organism: Petrolisthes cinctipes; assembly: GCA_033782935.1. Lineage (NCBI taxonomy): Eukaryota > Metazoa > Arthropoda > Malacostraca > Decapoda > Porcellanidae > Petrolisthes > Petrolisthes cinctipes. The sequence goes on from JAWQEG010000858.1 coordinate 635,441, forward strand.
TGTTTTGGGCCTATATTATGAAAATACTCTAACAGGGAGTAGGCATGTACAGATCGCTTCTGGGACCCAAAAATATCGAATTTTCGTGTGTTTTGAGCCTGAATTTGTGATATAAACGGGTACATAAGATGCATGCACATATTGACTTTGGGCACCTAAAATATCGATTTCAGCATGTTTTGGGCGTGTATTTTGAAAATATTCTATTACGGAGTAGGCATGTACAGATCGCTTCTGTGACCCAAAAATATCGAATCTTCGGGTGTTTTGAGTCTGAATTTGAGATATAAACGGGTACAGAACATGCATGCACATATCGACTTTGGACACCTAAAATATCTATTTTCGGCATGTTTTAAGCCTGTATTTTAAAAGTTTTCTGTCACTGAGTAGGCATGTACAGATCGCTTCTGAGCCCCAATAAAATCGATTATTCGGGTGTTTTGAGCCTGAATTTTGGATATAAAAGGGTAAAGAAGACGCATGCACATATCGACTTTGGGTACCTAAAATATCGATTTTCAGCAGGTTTGGGGCCTGTATTTTGAAAATATTCCATCATTGAATAGGCATGTACAGATCGCTTCTCGGCCCCTCAAAAATTGATTATTCGGGTGTTTTGAGCTTGAAATATTTATATTAACGGGTACACAAGATGGATGCACATATTGACTTTGAGTACCCAAAATATCGATTTTTAGCATGTTTTGGGCCTGTCTTTTTAAAATATTCTATCACTGCGTAGACATGTACAGATCACTTCTCGGAACCAAAAATATCGAATTTTCGGGTGTTTCAGCCTGAATTTGAGATATAAACGGATACAGAAGATGCATACACATATCGACTTTGGGCACCTAAAATATCGATTTTCAGTATATTTTGGGCCTGTATTTTGAAAATATTATATTACTGAATAGCCATGTACAGATCGCTTCTAAGACCCAAAAATATCGAATTTTCGGGTATTTTGAGCCTGAATTTGAGATATAAACGGGTACTGAAGATGCATGCACATATCGACTTTGGGCACCTAAAATATCGATTTTAAATTTGTTTTTGTGCCTGTATTTAGAATATATTCTAACATTGAGTAGGCATGTACAGATCGCTTCTGTGACCCAAAAATATCGAATTTTCGGGTGTTTTGAGCTTGAATTTGAGATATAAACGGGTACTGAAGATGCATGCACATATCGACTTTGGACACCTAAAATATCGATTTTCAGCATGTTTTGGGCCTGTATTTTGAAAATATTCTAACACTGAGTAGGCATGTACAGATCGCTTCTGGGCCCCAAAAATATCGAATTTTCGGGTGTTTTGAGCCTGAATTTGGTATGTAAATGGGTACAGAAGATGCATGCACATATTGACTTTGGGCACCTAAAATATCGATTTTTTAGCATGTTTTGGGCGTGTATTTTGAAAATATTCTATTACTAAGTAGGCATGTACAGATCGTTTCTGTGACCCAAAAATATCGAATCTTCGGGTGTTTTGAGCCTGAATTTGAGATATAAACGGGTACTGAAGATGCATGCACATATCGACTTTGGACACCTAAGTTATCGATTTTCGGCATGTTTTGGGCCTGTATTTTTAAAATATTCTAACATTGAGTAGGCATCTACAGTTCGCTTCTGGGACCCAATAAAATCGAATTTTCGGGTGTTTTGAGCCTGAATTTGGGATGCAAACGGGTACAGAAGATGCATGCATATATTGACTTTGGACACCTAAAATATCGATTTGTGGCATGTTTTCAGCCCATATTTTAAAAACATTCTAGCACCGAGTAGGCATGTACATATCGCTTCTGGGACCCAAAAATATCGAATTTTCGGTTGTTTTGAGCCTGAATTTGAGATATAAACGGGTACTGAAAATGCATGCACATATCGACTTTTAGCTCCTAAAATATCGATTTTGAGCATGTTTTGGGTCTGTATCTTGAAAACATTCTAGCAAGGAGTAGGCATGTACAGATCGCTTCTGGCACCCAAAAATATCGAATTTTCGGGTGTTTTGTGTTCTAATTTGGGATATGAACAGGAATAGAAGATGCATGCACATATTGACTTTGGGCATCTAAAATATCGATTTTTAGCATGTTTTGGGATTGTATTTTGAAAATATTCTAACACTGAGTAGGCATATACAGATCGCTTATGGGACACAAAAATATCGAATTTTCGGATGTTTTGAGCCTGAATTTCTGATGTAAACGGGTACAGAAGGTACATGCACATATCGATTTAGGGCACCTAAAATATCGATTTTCAGCATGTTTTTGGCCTGTATTTTGAAAATATTCTAACACTGAGTAGGCATGTACAAATCGCTTCTGGGACCCAAAAATATCGAATTTTCGGGTGTTTTGAGCCTGAATTTGGTAATTAAACGGGTACAGAAGATGCATGCACATATTGACTTTGTGCACCTAAAATATCGATTTTCAACTTGTTTTTGTGCATGTAATATGAAAAATTTCTAACATTGAGTAGGCATGTGCAGATTGCTTCTGGGACCCAAAAATATCGAATTTTCAGGTGTTTTGAGCCTGAATTTGGGATATAAATGGGTACAGAAGATGCATGCACATATTGACTTTGGGCATCTAAAATATCGATTTTCAGCATGTATTGGGCCTGTATTTTGAAAATACTCTAACACGGAGTAGGAATGTACAGATCGCTTCTGGGACCCAAAAATATCGAATTTTTGGGTGTTTTGAGCCTGTTTTTGGAATATAAACGGGTACAGAAGATGCATACACATATCGTCTTTGGGCACCCAAAATATCGATTTTCAGCATGTTTTGGGCCTCTATTTTGAAAATATTCCAGCACTGAGTAGGCATGTTCAGATCGCTTCTGGGACCCAAAAAAAACGAATTCTCGGGTGTTTTGAGTCTAAATTTGTGATATAAACGGGTACTGAAGATGCATGCACATATCGACTTTTTGTACCTAAAATATCGATTTTGTGCATGTTTTGGGTCTGTATCTTAAAAACATTCAGGCAATGAGTAAGGATGTACAGATCGCTTCTGGGACCCATAAATATCGGATTTTCGGGTGTTTTGAGCCTGAATTTGGGATATAAACGGGTACAGAAGATGCATGCACATATTGACTTTGGGCACCTAAAATATCGATTTTTAGCATGTTTTGAGATAGTATTTTGAAAATATTCTAACACTGAGTAGGCATATACAGATCGCTTCTGGGACCCAAAAATATCGAATTTTCGGATGTTTTGAGCCTGAATTTGGGACGTAAACGGGTACAGAAGATACATGCACATATCGATTTGGGGCACCTAAAATATCGATTTTCAGCATGTTTTGGGCCTGTATTTTGAAAATATTATATTACTGAATAGCCATGTACAGATCGCTTCTATGACCCAAAAATATCGAATTTTCGGGTATTTTGAGCCTGAATTTGAGATATAAACGGGTACTGAAGATGCATGCACATATCGACTTTGGGCACCTAAAATATCGATTTTAAATTTGCTTTTGTGCCTGTATTTAGATAATAATCTAACATTGAGTAGGCATGTACAGATCGCTTCTGGGACCTCAAAAATATCGAATTTTCTTGTGTTTTGAGCCTGAATTTGTGATATAAACGGGTACAGAAGATGCATCACATATTGACTTTGGACACCTAAAATATCGATTTTTGGCATGTTTTCAGCCCATATTTTGAAAACATTCTAGCACTGAGTAGGCATGTACATATCGATTCTGGGACCCAAAAATATCGAATTTTCTGGTGTTTTGAGCCTGAATTTGAGATATAAACGGGTACTGAAAATGCATGCACATATCGACTTTTAGCCCCTAAAATATCGATTTTGAGCATGTTTTGGGTCTGTATCTTGAAAACATTCTAGCAAGTAGTAGGCATGTACAGATCGCTTCTGGCACCCAAAAATATCGAATTTTCGGGTGTTTTGTGTTCTAATTTGGGATATAAACAGGAATAGAAGATGCATGCACATATCGATTTGGGGCACCTAAAATATCGATTTTCAGCATGTTTTGGGCCTGTATTTTGAAAATATTATATTACTGAATAGCCATGTACAGATCGCTTCTAAGACCCAAAGATATCGAATTTTCATGTGTTTTGAGCCTGAATTTGTGATATAAACGGGTACAGAGGAGGCATGCACATATTGACTTTGGGCACCTAAAATATCGATTTTCAGCATGTTTTGGGCGTGTATTTTGAAAAAATTCTATTACTAAGTAGGCATGTACAGATCGTTTCTGTGACCCAAAAATATCGAATCTTCGGGTGTTTTGAGCCTGAATTTGAGATATAAACGGGTACTGAAGATGCATTCACATATCGACTTTGGACACCTAAATTATCGATTTTCGGCATGTTTTAAGCCTGTAATTTAAAAGTATTCTGTCACTGAGTAGGCATGTACAGATCGCTTCTGAGCCCCAATAAAATCGAATATTCGAATGTTTTGAGCCTGAATTTTGGATATTAACGGGTAAAGAAGACGCATGCACATATTGACTTTGGGTACCAAAAATATCGATTTACAGAAGGTTTTTTGCCTGTATTTTGAAAATATTCTGTCATTGAGTAGCCATGTACAAATCGCTTCTCAGAACCAAACATATCAAATTTTCGGGTGTTTTAGCATGAATTTGAGATATAAATGGGTAAAGAAGATGCATACAAATATCAACTTTGGGCACCTAAAATATAGATTTTTAGCATGTTTGGAGCCTGTACTTTGAAAATATTCTATTACTGAGTAGGCATGTACAGATCGCTTCTGTGACCCAAAAATATCGAATCTTTGGGTGTTTTGAGTCTGAATTTGGGATATAAATGGGTACAGAAGATGCATGAACATATCGATTTTGGGCACTTAAAATATCGATTTTGAGCATGTTTTGCGTCTGTATCTTGAAAACATTCTAGCAAGGAGTAGGCATGTACAGATCGCTTCTGGCACCCAAAAATATCGAATTTACGGGTGTTTTGTGCTCTAATTTGGGATATAAACAGGAATAGAAGATGCATGCACATATTGACTTTGGGCATCTAAAATATCGATTTTCAGCATGTATTGGGCCTGTATTTTGAAAATACTCTAACACGGAGTAGGAATGCACAAATCGCTTCTGGGACCCATAAATATCGAATTTTTGGGTGTTTTGAGCCTGTTTTTAGAATATAAACGGGTACAGAAGATGCATACACATATCGACTTTGAGCACCTAAAATATAGATTTTTAGCATGTTTTGGGCCTATATTTTGAAAATATTCCAGCACTGAGTAGGCATGTTCAGATCGCTTCTGGGACCCAAAAAAACCGAATTTTCGGGTGTTTTGAGCTTGAATTTGTGATATAAACGGGTACTGAAGATGCATGCACATATAGACTTTTTGTACCTAAAATATCAATTTTGTGCATGTTTTGGGTCTGTATCTTAAAAACATTCTAGCAATGAGTAGGGATATACAGATCGCTTCTGGGACCCAAAAATATCGAATTTTCGGGTGTTTTGAGCGTGAATTTGGGATATAAACGGGTACAGAATATACATGCACATATTGACTTTGGACACCGAAAAATATAGATTTTTATCATGTTTTGAGCCTATATTATGAAAAAATTCTAGCACTGAGAAGGCATGTACAGATCGCTTCTGGGACCCAAAAATATCGAATTTTCGGGAGTTTTGAGCCTGAATTTGGGATATAAACGGGTACTGAAGATGCATGCACATATCGACTTTTTGCACCTTAAATATCGATTTTTAGCATGTTTTGGGCCCATACTTTTAAAATATTCTAGCACTGCGTAGGCATGTAAAGATCGCTTCTTGGAACCAAAAATATCGAATATTCGGGTGTTTTAGCCTGAATTTGAGATATAAACGGGTAGAGAATATGCATACACATATCTACTTTGGTAACCTAAAATATCGATTTTCAGCATGTTTTGGGCCTGTATTGTGAAAATATTCTATTACTGAATAGCCATGTACAGATTGCTTCTAAGACATAAAAAATATCGAATTTTCGGGTATTTTGAGCCTGAATTTGAGATATAAACGGGTACTGAAGATCCATGCAAATATCAACTTTTGGCACCTAAAATATCGATTTTCAGCATGTTTTAGGCGTGTATTTTGAAAATATTCTATTACTGAGTAGGCAAGTACAGATCGCTTCTGTGACCCAAAAATATCGAATCTTCGGGTGTTTTGAGCCTGAATTTGAGATATATACGGGTACTGAAGATCGATTTGGGACACCTATAATATCAATTTTTTGCATGTTTTGGGCCTGTATTTTGAAAGTATTTTGTCACTAAGTAGGCATGTACAGATCGCTTTTGGAACCCATAAATATCGAATTTTCGGGTGTTTTGAGCCTTAATTTGGGATATAAACGGGTACAGAAGATGCATGCACATATTGACTTTGGGCACCTAAAATATCGATTTTTACCATGTTTTGGGATAGTATTTTAAAATATTCTGACACTGAGTAGGCATATACAGGTCGCTTCTTGAATCCAAAAATATCAAATTTTCGGGTGTTTTTGAGCCTGAATTTGGGATGTAAACGGGTACAGAAGAAGCATACACATATCGACTTTGGGCACCCAAAATATCGATTTTCAGCATGTTTTGGGCCTATATTTTGAAAATATTCCAGCACTGAGTAGGCATGTTCAGATCGCTTCTGGGACCCAAAAATATCGAATTTTCGGGTGTTTTGAGCCTGAATTTGGGATATAAACGGGTACTGAAGACGCATGCACATATCGACTTTTTGCACCTTAAATATCGATTTTTAACTTCTTTTGGGCCTATATTTTTAAAATATTCTAGCACTGCGTAGGCATGCAAAGATTGCTTCTCGGAACCAAAAATATCGAGTATTCGAGTGTTTTAGCCTGAATTTGAGATATAAACGGGTACAGAAGATGCATACACATATCGACTTTGGGCACGTAAAATATCGATTTTCAGCATGTTTTGGGCCTGTATTGTGAAAATATTCTATTACTGAATAGCCATGTACATATCGCTTCTAATACCCAAAAATATCGTATTTTCGGGTATTTTGAGCCTGAATTTGAAATATAAACGGGTACAGAAGATGCATGAACATATCGATTTTGGGCACCTAAAATATCGATTTTCAACTTGTTTTTGTGCATGTAATTTGAAAATTTTTTAACATTGAGTAGGCATGTGCAGATTGCTTCTGGGACCCAAAAATATCGGATTTTCGGGAGTTTTGAGACTGATTTTGGATTAAAAACGGGTACAGAAGATGCATTCACATATCGACTTTGGGCACCCAAAATATCGATTTTCAGCATGTTTTGGTCCTTTATTTTGAAAATACAATAACACGGAGTATGCGTGTACACGCTTCTGGGACCCAAAAATACTGAATTTTCGGGTGTTTTGAGCCTGTATTTGAGATATAAACGGGTACAGAAGATGCATGCACATATCGACTTTGGGCACCTAAAATATCGATTTTGAGCATGTTTTGGGTCTATATCTTGAAAACATTCTAGCAAGGTGTGGACATGTGCAAATCGCTTCTGGGACCCAAAAATATCGAATTTTTGGGTGTTTTGAGCCTGAATTTGGGATATAAACGGGTACAGAAGATGCATGCACATATTGACTTTGGACACCTAAAATATCGATTTTCAACATGTTTTGGGGGTGTATTTTGAAAATATTCTATGTCTTAGTAGGCATGTACAGATCGCTTCTGTGACCCAAAAATATCGAATCTTCGGGTGTTTTGAGCCTGAATTTGGGATATAAACGGGTACTGAAGATGCATGCACATATCGACTTTTTGCACCTTAAATATCGATTTTACGCATGTTTTGGGTCTGTATCTTTAAAACATTCTAGCAAGGAGTAGACATGTACAAATCGCTTCTGGGACCCAAAAATATTGAATTTTCTGGTGTTTTGAGCTTGAATTTGGGATGTAAACGGGTACAGAAGATAGATGCACATTTCGATTTTGGGCACATAAAATATCGATTTTCAGCATGTTTTGGACCAGTATTTTGAAAATATTCTAACACTGAGCAGTCATGTACAGATCGCTTCTGGGACCCAAAAATATCGAATTTTCTGGTGTTTTGACCCTTAATTTGTTATGTAAACGGGTACAGAAGATGCATGCACATATTGACTTGGGCACCTAAAATATCGATTTTCAACTTGTTTTTGTGCATTTAATTTGAAAATTTTCTAATATTGAATAGGCATGTGCAGATCGCTTCTGGGACCCAAAAATATCGAATTTTCAGGTGTTTTGAGTCTGAATTTGGGATATAAATGGGTACAGAAGATGCATGAACATATCGATTTTGGGCACTTAAAATATCGATTTTCAGCATGTTTTGGGCCTGTATTTTGAAAGTACTCTAACACGGAGTAGGCATGTACAGATCGCTTCTGGGACCCAAAAATATCGAATTTTCGGGGGTTTTGAGCCTGATTTTGGAATATAAACGGGTACAGAAGATGCATACACATATAGACTTTGGGCACCCAAAATATCGATTTTCAGCATGTTTTGGGCCTACATTTTGAAAAAGTTCTAACACAGATCGCTTCTGGGACCCAAAAATATCGAATTTTCGGGTGTTTTGAGCCTGAATTTGGGATATAAACGGGTAGTGAAGATGCATGCACATATCGACTTTTTGCACCTTAAATATCGATTTTACGCATGTTTTGGATCTGTATCTTTAAAACATTCTAGCAAGGAGTAGACATGTACAGATCGCTTTTGGGACCCAAAAATATTGAATTTTCAGGTGTTCTGAGCCTGAATTTGAGATATAAACGGGTACAGAAGATGCATGCACATATTGACTTTGGGCACCTAAAATATCGATTTTCAACATGTTTTGGGATAGTATTTTGAAAATATTCTAACATTGAGTAAGCATGTACAGATCGCTTTATGGACCCAAAAATATTGAATTTTCGGGTGTTTTGAGCCTGAATTTGGGATGTAAACGAGTACAGAAGATTCATGTACATATTGACTTTGGGCACCTAAAATATCAATTTTTAGCATGTTTTGAGCCTACATTTTGAAAAAATTCTAGCACTTAGTAGGAATGTTCAGATCGCTTCTGGGACCCAAAAATACCGAATTTTCGGGTGTTTTGAGCTTTAATTTGTGATATAAACGGGTACAGAAGATGCATGCACATATCGACTTTTTGGACCTAAAATATCGATTTTGTGCATGTTTTGGGTTTGTATCTTAAAAACGTTCAAGCAATGAGTAGGGATGTACAGATCGCTTTTGGGACCCAAAAATATTGAATTTTCGGGTCTTTTGAGCCTGAATTTGAGATATAAACGTGTACTGAAGATGCGTTCACATATCGACTTTTAGCACCTAAAATATCGATTTTGAGCATGTTTTGGGTCGGTATCTTGAAAACATTCTAGCCAGGAGTAGGCATGTACAGAATGCTTCTGGGACCCAAAAATGTCGAACTTTGGTTTGTTTTGAGCCTGAATTTGGGATATAAACAGGTACAGAAGATGCATGCACATATTGACTTTGGACACCTAAAATATCGATTTTGAGCATGTTTTGCGTCTGTATCTTGAAAATATTCTAGCAAGGAGTAGGCATGTACAGATCGCTTTTGGCACCTAAAAATACCTTATTTTCTTGTGTTTTGAGACTGAATTTGGGATATAAACGGTTACAGAAGATGTATGCACATATAGACTTTGGGCACATAAAATATTGATTTTCAGCATGGGCCTGTATTTTGAAAATATTCTAACACTGAGTAGGCATGTACGGATTGCTTCTGGGACCCAAAAATATCGAATTTTCGGTTTATTTGAGCCTTAATTTGGGATATAAACGAGTACAGAAGATGCATGCACATTTTGACTTGGGCACCTAAAATTTCGATTTATCAGCTTGTTCTGGGCCTGTATTTTGAAAATATTCTAGCACTAACTATGCATGTACAGATCGCATCTGGGACCCCAAATTATCAAATTTTAGGGTGTTTTGAGCCTGAATTTGAGATATAAACGGGTACAGAAGATGCATGCACATATCGACTTTTTAAACCTAAAATATCTATTTTGAGCATGTTTTAGGTTGGTATCTTGAAAACATTCTAGCAAGGAGTAGGCAAGTACAGAATGCTTCTGGGACCCAAAAATATCGAACTTTCGGGTGTTTTGAGCCTGAATTTGGGATATAAACGGGTACAGAAGATACATGCAGATATTGACTTTGGGCACCTAAAATATCGATTTTGTGCATGTTTTGGTTTTGTATTTTGAAAATATTCTAATACTGAGTAGGCATGTACAGGTCGCTTCTGGGATCCAAAAATATCGAGTTTTCGGGTGTTTTGAGCCTGAATTTGGAATACAAACGGGTACAGAAGATGCATGCACATATTGACTTTGGTCACCTAAAATATCGATTTTGAGCATGTTTTGGGTCTGTTTCATGAAAATATTCTGGCAAGGAGTAGGCATGGACAGATCGCATCTGGCACCCGAAATTATCTTATTTTCTTGTGTTTTGAGCCTGAATTTGGGATATAAACGGTTACAGAAGATGTATGCACATATAGACTTTGGGCACATAAAATATCGATTTTCAGCATGGGCCTGTATTTTCAAAATATTCTAAAACTGAGTAGGCATGTACGGATTGCTTCTGGGACCCAAAAATATCAAATTTTCAGGTTATTTGAGCCAGAATTGGGGATGTAAACGGGTACAGAAGATGCATGCACATATTGACTTGGGCACCTAAAATATCGATTTATCAGCTTGTTCTGGGGACTGTATTTTCAAAATATTCTAGCACTAACTATGCATGTACAGAATGCTTCTGGGACCCATAAATATCGAACTTTCGGGTGTTTTGAGCATGAATTTGGGATATAAGCGGGTACAGAAGATACATGCCCATATTGACTTTGGGCACCTAAAATATCGATTTTGAGCATGTTTTGGGCCTGTATTTTTAAAATATTCTAATACTGTGTAGGCATGTACAGATCGCTTCTGGGACCCAAAAATATCGATTTTTCGGGTGTTTTGAGCCTGAATTTGAGATATAAACGTGTACTGAAGATGCGTGCACATATCGACTTTTAGCACCTAAAATATCGATTTTGAGCATGTTTTGGGTCTGTATCTTGAAAACATTCTAGCAAGGTGTAGGCATTTACAGATCGCTTCTGGGAAGAAAACAAAATCAAATTTTCGGGTGTTTTGGGCCTTAATATGGAATATAAACGGGTACAGAAGATGAATGCACATAGTGACTTTGGGCACCTAAAATAATGATTATCAGCATGTTTTGGGATTGTATTTTGAAAATATTCTTACACTGAGTAGGCATGTACAGATCGCTTCTGGGACCCAAAAATATCGAATTTTTGGGTTATTTGAGCCTGAATTTGGAATGTAAACGTGTAAAGAAGATGCATGCACATATTGACTTGGGCACCTAAATTTAATATCGATATTCAGCTTGTTCTGGGCATGTATTTTGAAAATATTCTAGCACTAACTATGCATGTACAGATCGCATCTGGGACCAAAAATTATCAAATTTTCGGGTGTTTTGAGCCTGAATTTGAGATATAAACGGGTACAGAAGATGCATGCACATATCGACTTTTTAAACCTAAAATATCGATTTTGAGCATGTTTTAGGTCGGTATCTTGAAAACATTCTAGCAAGAAGTAGGCATGTGCAGAATGCTTCTGGGACCGAAAAATATCGAACTTTCGGGTGTTTTGAGCCTGAATTTGGGATATAAACGGGTACAAAAGATGCATGCACATATTGACTTTTAGCACCTAAAATATCGATTTTGAGCATGTTTTGGGCCTGTATTTTAAAAATATTCTAATACTGAATAAGCATGTACAGGTCGCTTCTGGGATCCAGAAATATCGAATTTTCGGGTGTTTTGAGCCTGAATTTGAGATATAAACGTGTACTGAAGATGCATGCACATATCAACTTTTAGCACCTAAAATATCGATTTTGAGCATGTTTTGGGTCTGTATCTTGAAAACCTTCTAGCAAAAAGTAGGCATTTACAAATCGCTTCTGGGAAAAATAAATATCGAATTTTCGGGTGTTTTGGGCCTGAATTTGGAATATAAACGGGTACAGAAGATGCACGCACATATTGACTTTGGGTACCTAAAATAATGATTATCAGCATGTTTTGGGATTGTATTTTGAAAATATTCTAACACTGAGTAGGCATATACAGATCGCTTCGGGGACCCAAAAATATCGAATTTTCGGGTGTCTTGAGCCTGAATTGGGGATGTAAACGGGTACAAAAGATGCATGCACATATTGACTTTGGACACCTAAAGTATCGATTCTGAGCATGATTTGGGTCTGTATCATGAAAACATTCTGGCAAGTAGTAGGCATGAACAGATCGCTTCTGGCACCCAAAATTAACTTATTTTCTTGTGCTTTGAGCCTGCATTTGGGATATAAACTGGTACAGATGATGCATGCACATATTGACTTTGGGCACATAAAATATCGATTTTCAAATAGGGCCTGTATTCTGAAAATATTTTAACACTGAGTGCCTAGGCATGTACAGATCGCTTCTGGGACCCCCAAAAATCGAATTTTCGGGTGTTTTGAGACTTAATTTGAGATATAAACGGGTACAGAAAATGCATGTACATATTGACTTTGGGCACCTAAAATATAGATTTTGAGCATGATTTGGCCTGTATTTTGAAAATATTCTAATACTGAGTAGGCATGTACAGGTCGCTTCTGGGATCCAAAAATATCGAATTTTCGGGTGTTTTGAGCCTGAATTTGGAATACAAACGGGTACAGAAGATGCATGCACATATTGACTTTGATCACCTAAAATATCGATTTTGAGCATGTTTTGGGTCTGTTTCATGAAAACATTCTGGCAAGGAGTAGGCATGGACAGATCGCTTCTGGCACCCAAAATAATCTTATTTTCTTGTGCTTTGAGCCTGAATTTGGGATATAAACTGGTACAGAAGATGCATGCACATATTGACTTTGGGCACATAAAATATCGATTTTAAGCATGGGCCTGTATTTTGAAAATATTCTAACACTGAGTAGGCATGCACAGATCGCTTCTGGGATCCAAAAATATCGAATTTTCGGGTTATATGAGCCTGAATTTGGGATGTAAACGGGTGCAGAAGATGTATGCACATATTGACTTGGGCACCTAAAATATCGATTTTCAGCTTGTTCTGGGCCTGTATTTTGAAAATATTCTAGCACTAACTATGCATGTACAGATCGCATCTGGGACCCGAAAATATCAAATTTTCGGGTGTTTTGAGCCTGAATTTGAGATTTAAACGGGTACAGAAGATGCATGCACATATCGACTTTTTAAACCTAAAATATCAATTTTGAGCATGTTTTAGGTCGGTATCTTGAAAACATTCTAGCAAGGAGTAGTCATGTACAGAATGCTTCAGGGACCCAAAAATATCGAACTTTCGTTTGTTTTGAGCCTGAATTTGGGATATAAACGGGTACAGAAGATGCATGCACATATTGACTTTGGGCACCTAAAATATCGATTTTGAGCATGTTTTGGGCCTGTATTTTGAAAATATTCTAATACTGAGTAGGCATGTACAGGTCGCTTCTGGGATCCAAAAATATCGAATTTTCGTGTGTTTTGAACCTAAATTTGGGATGTAAACAGGTACAGAAGATGCATGCACATATTGACTTTGGACACCTAAAATATCGATTTTGAGCATATTTTGAAAATATTCCAGAACTGAGTAGGCATGTTCAGATCGCTTCTGGGACCCAAAAATACCGAATTTTCGGGTGTTTTGAGCTTGAATTTGTGATATAAACGGGTACTGAAGATGTATGCACATATCGACTTTTTGGACCAAAATATCGATTTTGTGCATGTTTTTGGGTCTGTATCTTAAAAACATTCAGCAATGAGTAGGGATGTATAGATCGCTTCTGGGACCAAAAAATATCGAATTTTCGTGTGTTTTGAGCCAGAATTTGGATATAAACGGGTACAGAAGATGCATGCACATATTGACTTTGGACACCGAAAAATATCGATTTTTATCATGTTTTGAGCCTATATTATGAAAAAATTCTAGCACTGAGTAGGCATGTACAGATCGCTTTTGGGACCCAAAAATATCGAATTTTTGGGTGTTTTGAGCCTGAATTTCGATATAAACGGGTACTGAATATGCATGCACATATCGACTTTTTGCACCTTAAATATCGATTTTACGCATGTTTTGTATCTGTATCTTTAAAACATTCTAGCAAGGAGTAGGCATGTACAAATCGCTTCTGGGACCCAAAAATATTGAATTTTCTGGTGTTTTGAGCCTGAATTTTAGATATAAACGGGTACTGAAGATGCATGCACATATTGACTTTGGGCACTTAAAATATCGATTTTCAGCATGTTTTGGGCTTGTATCTTGAAAATACTCTAACACGGAGTAGGCATGTACAGATCGCTTCTGGGACCCAAAAATATCGAATTTTCGGGTGTTTTGAGCCTGATTTTGGAATATAAACGGGTACAGAAGATGCATACACATATCGACTTTGGGCACCCAAAATATCGATTATCAGCATGTTTTGGGCCTATATTTTGAAAATATTCCAGCACTGAGTAGGCATGTTCAGATTGCTTCTGGGACCCAAAAATACCGAATTTTCGGGTGTTTTGAGCTTGAAATTGTGATATAAACGGGTACTGAAGATGCATGCACATATCGACTTTTTGGACCTAAAATATTGATTTTGTGCATGTTTTGGGTCTCTATCTTAAAAACATTCTAGCAATGAGTAGGGATGTACAGATCGCTTCTGGGACCAAAAAATATCGATTTTTCTTGTGATTTGAGCCTGAATTTGGGATATTAACGGGTACTGAAGAAGCATATACATATCGACTTTTTGCACCTTAAATATCGATTTTACGCATGTTTTGGGTCTGTATCTTTAAAACATTCTAGCAAGGAGTAGGCATGTACAGATCGCTTCTGGGATCCAAAAATATCGAATTTTCGGGTGTTTTGAGCCTGATTTTGGAATATAAACGGGTACAGAAGATACATACTTATATTGACTTTGGGCTCCCAAAATATCGATTTTCAGCATGTTTTGGGCCTATATTTTGAAAATATTCCAGCACTAAGTAGGCATGTTCAGATCGCTTCTGGGACCCAAAAATACCGAATTTTCGGGTGTTTTGAGCTTGAATTTAAGATATAAACGGGTACAGAAGATGAATTCACATATCGACTTTTTAAACCTAAAATATCGATTTTGAGCATGTTTTAAGTCGGTATCTTGAAAACATTCTATCAAGGAGTAGGCATGTACAGAATGCTTCTGGGACCCAAAAATATCGAACTTTTGGGTGTTTTGAGCCTGAATTTGGGATATAAACGGATTCAGAAGATACATGCACATATTGACTATAGACACCGAAATATATCGATTTTTATCATGTTTTGAGCCTATATTTTGAAAAAATTCTAGCACTTAGTAGGCATGTACAGATCGCTTCTGGGACCCTAAAATATCGAATTTTCGGGTGTTTTGAGCCTGAATTTGGGATATAAACGGGTAGTGAAGATGCATGCACATATCGACTTTTTGCACCTTAAATATCGATTTTACGCATGTTTTGGGTCTGTATCTTTAAAACATTCTAGCAAGGAGTAGGCATGTACAGATCGCTTCTGTGACCCAAAAATATTGAATTTTAGGGTGTTCTGAGCCTGATTTTGAGATATAAACGGGTACAGAAGATGCATGCACAGATTGACTTTGGGCACCTAAAATATCGATTTTCAGCATGTTTTGGGATAGTATTTTGAAAATATTCTAACATTGAGTAGGCATGTACAGATCGCTTTTTGGACCCAAAAACATTGAATTTTTGGGTGTTTTGAGCCTGAATTAGGGATGTAAACGAGTACAGAAGATTCATGTACATATTGACTTTGGGCACCTAAAATATCAATTTTTAGCATGTTTTGAGCCTACATTTTAAAAAAATTCTAGCACTTAGTAGGAATGTTCAGATCGCTTCTGGGACACAAAAATACCGAATTTTCGGGTGTTTTGAGCTTTAATTTGTAATATAAACGGGTACTGAAGATGCATGCACATATCGACTTTTTGGACCTAAAATATCGATTTTGTGCATGTTTTGGGTTATTATCTTAAAAACGTTCAAGCAATGAGTAGGGATGTACAGATCGCTTCTGGGACCCAAAAATATCGAATTTTCGGGTGTTTTGATCCTGAATTTGAGATATAAACGGGTACAGAAGATGCAAACACATATTGACTTTGGACACCGAAAAATATCGATTTTTATCATGTTTTAAGCCTATATTTTGAAAAAATTCTAGCACTGAGTAGGCATGTACAGAATGCTTCTGGGACCCAAAAATATCGAACTTTCTTTTGTTTTCAGCCTGAATTTGGGATATAAACGGGTACAGAAGATGCATGCACATATTGACTTTGGACACCGAAAAATATCGATTTTTATCATGTTTTGAGCCTATATTATGAAAAAATTCTAGCACTGAGTAGGCATGTACAGATCGCTTTTGGAACCCAAAAATATTGAATTTTCTGGTGTTTTGAGCCTGAATTTTAGATATAAACGGGTACTGAAAATGCATGCACATATTGACTTTGGGCACTTAAAATATCGATTTTCAGCATGTTTTGGGATAGTATTTTGAAAATATTCTAACACTAATTAGGCATATACAGATCGCTTCTTAAACCCAAAAATATCGAATTTTCGGGTGTTTTCAGCTTGAATTTGGGATGTAAACGGGTACAGAAGATAAATGCACATATCGATTTTGGGCACATAAAATATCGATTTTCATCATGTTTTGGGCCTGTATTTTGAAAATATTCTAACACTGAGTAGACTTGTACAGATCACTTCTGGGACCCAAAAATATCGATTTTTCTTGTGTTTTGAGCCTGAATTTGGGATATAAACGGGTACTGAAGATGCATATACATATCGACTTTTTGCACCTTAAATATCGATTTTGCGCATGTTTTGGGTCTGAATCTTTAAAACATTCTAGCAAGGAGTAGGCATGTACAGATCGCTTCTGGGACCCAGAAATATCGAATTTTAGGGTGTTTTGAGCCTGATTTTGGAATATAAACGGGTACAGAAGATACGTACACATATTGACTTTGGGCTCCCAAAATATCGATTTTCAGCATGTTTTGGGCCTATGTTTTTAAAATATTCCAGCACTGAGTAGGCATGTTCAGATCGCTTCTGGGACCCAAAAATATCGATTTTTCGGGTGTTTTGAGCTTGAATTTGTGATATAAACGGGTACTGAAGATGCATGCACATATCGACTTTTTGGACCTAAAATATCGATTTTGTGCATGTTTTGGGTCTGTATCTTAAAAACATTCTAGCAATGAGTAGGCATGTACAAATCACTTCTGGGACCCAAAAATATTGAATTTTCGGGTCTTTTGAGCTTGAATTTGAGATATAAACGTGTACTGAAGATGCGTGCACATATCGACTTTTAGCACCTAAAATAACGATTTTAAGCATGTTTTGGGTCGGTATCTTGAAAACATTCTAGCCAGGAGTAGGCATGTACAGAATGCTTCTGGGACTCAAAAATGTCGAACTTTGGTTTGTTTTGAGCCTGAATTTGGGATATAAACAGGTACAGAAGATGCATGCACATATTGACTTTGGACACCTAAAATATCGATTTTGAGCATGTTTTTGGTCTGTATCTTGAAAATATTCTAGCAAGGAGTAGGCATGTACAGATCGCTTTTGGCACCTAAAAATATCTTATTTTCTTGTGTTTTGAGCCTGAATTTGGGATATAAACGGTTACAGAAGATGTATGCACAAATAGACTTTGGGCACATAAAATATCGATTTTCAGCATGGGCCTGTATTTTGAAAATATTCTAACACTGAGTAGGCATGTATGGATTGCTTCTGGGACCCAAAAATATCGATTTTTCAGGTTATTTGAGCTTGAATTTGGGATGTAAACGGGTACAGAAGAGACATGCACATTTTGACTTGGGCACCTAAAATTTCGATTTATCAGCTTGTTCTGGGCCTGTGTTTTGAAAATATTCTAGCACTAACTATGCATGTACGATCGCATCTGGGACCCAAAAATATCAAATTTTCGGGTGTTTTGAGCCTGAATTTGAGATATAAACGGGTACAGAAGATGCATGCACATATCGACTTTTTAAACCTAAAATATCGACTTTGAGCATGTTTTAGGTCGGTATCTTGAAAACATTCTAGCAAGGAGTCGGCATGTACAGAATGCTTCTGGGACCCAAAAATATCGAACTTTCGGGTGTTTTCAGCCTGAATTTGGGATATAAACGGGTACAGAAGATGCATGCACATATTGACTTTGGGCACCTAAGATATCGATTTTGAGCATGTTTTGGGCCTGTATTTTGAAAATATTCTAACACTGAGTAGGCATGTACAGATCGCTTCTGGGACCCAAAAATATCGTATTTTCGGTTTATTTGAGCCCCTGAATTTGGAATACAAACGGGTACAGAAGATGCATGCACATATTGACTTTGGGCACCTAAAATATCGATTTTGAGCATGTTTTGGGCCTGTATTTTGAAAATATTCTAACACTGAGTAGGCATGTACAGATCGCTACTGGGACATAAAAATATCGTATTTTCGGGTGTTTTGATCCTGAATTTGAGATATAAGCGTGTACTGAAGATACGTGCACATATCGACTTTTATCACCTACAATATCGATTTTGAGCATGTTTTGGGTCTGTATCTTGAAAACATTCTAGCAAGAAGTAGGCATTTACAGATTGCTTCTGGTAAAAAAAATTGAATTTTCGGGTGTTTTGGGCCTGAATTTGGAATATAAACGGGTACAGAAGATGCATGCACATATTGACTTTGGGCATCTAAAATATCGATTTTCAGCATGTTTTGGGTCTGTATTTTGAAGATACTCTAACACGGAGTAGGCATGTACAGATCGCTTCTGGGACCCCAAAATATCGAATTTTCGGGTGTTTTGGGCCTGAATTTGGAATATAAACGGGTACAGAAGATGCATGCACATATTGACTTTGGGCATCTAAAATATCGATTTTCAGCATGTTTTGGGTCTGTATTTTGAAGATACTCTAACACGGAGTAGGCATGTACAGATCGCTTCTGGGACCCAAAAATACCGAATTTTCGGGTGTTTTGAGCTTGAATTTGGAATATAAACGGGTACAGAAGATGAATTCACATATCGACTTTTTAAACCTAAAATATCGATTTTACGCATGTTTTGGGTCTGTATCTTTAAAACATTCTAGCAAGGAGTAGGCATGTACAGATCGCTTCTGTGACCCAAAAATATTGAATTTTAGGGTGTTCTGAGCCTGATTTTGAGATATAAACGGGTACAGAAGATGCATGCACAGATTGACTTTGGGCACCTAAAATATCGATTTTCAGCATGTTTTGGGATAGTATTTTGAAAATATTCTAACATTGAGTAGGCATGTACAGATCGCTTTTTGGACCCAAAAACATTGAATTTTTGGGTGTTTTGAGCCTGAATTTGGGATGTAAACGAGTACAGAAGATTCATGTACATATTGACTTTGGGCACCTAAAATATCAATTTTTAGCATGTTTTGAGCCTACATTTTAAAAAAATTCTAGCACTTAGTAGGAATGTTCAGATCGCTTCTGGGACACAAAAATACCGAATTTTCGGGTGTTTTGAGCTTTAATTTGTAATATAAACGGGTACTGAAGATGCATGCACATATCGACTTTTTGGACCTAAAATATCGATTTTGTGCATGTTTTGGGTTATTATCTTAAAAACGTTCAAGCAATGAGTAGGGATGTACAGATCGCTTCTGGGACCCAAAAATATCGAATTTTCGGGTGTTTTGATCCTGAATTTGGGATATAAACGGGTACAGAAGATGCAAACACGTATTGACTTTGGACACCGAAAAATATCGATTTTTATCATGTTTTAAGCCTATATTTTTAAAAAATTCTACCACTGAGTAGGCATGTACAGAATGCTTCTGGGACCCAAAAATATCGAACTTTCGTTTGTTTTCAGCCTGAATTTGGGATATAAACGGGTACAGAAGATGCATGCACATATTGACTTTGGACACCGAAAAATATCGATTTTTATCATGTTTTGAGCCTATATTATGAAAAAATTCTAGCACTGAGTAGGCATGTACAGATCGCTTTTGGAACCCAAAAATATTGAATTTTCTGGTGTTTTGAGCCTGAATTTTAGATATAAACGGGTACTGAAAATGCATGCACATATTGACTTTGGGCACTTAAAATATCGATTTTCAGCATGTTTTGGGATAGTATTTTGAAAATATTCTAACACTAATTAGGCATATACAGATCGCTTCTTAAACCCAAAAATATCGAATTTTCGGGTGTTTTCAGCTTGAATTTGGGATGTAAACGGGTACAGAAGATAAATGCACATATCGATTTTGGGCACATAAAATATCGATTTTCATCATGTTTTGGGCCTGTATTTTGAAAATATTCTAACACTGAGTAGACATGTACAGATCACTTCTGGGACCAAAAAATATCGAATTTTCGGGTGTTTTGAGCCTGAATTTGGTATGTAAACGGGTACAGAAGATGCATGCACATATTGACTTAGGCACCTAAAATATCGATTTTCAACTTGTTTTTGTGCATTTAATTTGAAAATTTTCTAACATTGAATAGGCATGTGCAGATCGCTTCTGGGACCCAAAAATATCGAATTTTCTGGTGTTTTAAGCCTGAATTTGGGATATAAATGGATACAGAAGATGCATGAACATATCGATTTTGGGCACTTAAAATATTGATTGTCAGCATGTTTTGGGCCTGTATTTTGAAAATACTCTAACACGGAGTAGGCATGTACAGATCGCTTCTGGGAACCAAAAATATCGAATTTTCGGGTGTTTTGAGCCTGATTTTGGAATATAAACGGGTACAGAAGATGCATACACATATCGACTTTGGGCACCCAAAATATCGATTTTCAGCATGTTTTGGGCCTATATTTTGAAAATATTCCAGCACTGAGTAGGCATGCTCAGATTGCTTCTGGGACCCAAAAATACCGAATTTTCGGGTGTTTTGAGCTTGAAATTGTGATATAAACGGGTACTGAAGATGCATGCACATATCGACTTTTTGGACCTAAAATATTGATTTTGTGCATGTTTTGGGTCTGTATCTTAAAAACATTCTAGCAATGAGTAGGGATGTACAGATCGCTTCTGGGACCCAAAAATATCGTTTTTTCTTGTGTTTTGAGCCTGAATTTGAGATATAAGCGTGTACTGAAGATACGTGCACATATCGACTTTTATCACCTACAATATCGATTTTGAGCATGTTTTGGGTCTGTATTTTGAAGATACTCTAACACGGAGTAGGCATGTACAGATCGCTTCTGGGACCCCAAAATATCGAATTTTCGGGTGTTTTGAGCCTGATTTTGGAATATAAACGGGTACAGAAGATGCATACACATATCGACTTTGGGCACCCAAAATATCGATTTTCAGCATGTTTTGGGCCTATATTTTGAAAATATTCCAGCACTGAGTAGGCATGCTCAGATTGCTTCTGGGACCCAAAAATACCGAATTTTCGGGTGTTTTGAGCTTGAAATTGTGATATAAACGGGTACTGAAGATGCATGCACATATCGACTTTTTGGACCTAAAATATTGATTTTGTGCATGTTTTGGGTCTGTATCTTAAAAACATTCTAGCAATGAGTAGGGATGTACAGATCGCTTCTGGGACCCAAAAATATCGTTTTTTCTTGTGTTTTGAGCCTCAATTTGAGATATAAGCGTGTACTGAAGATACGTGCACATATCGACTTTTATCACCTACAATATCGATTTTGAGCATGTTTTGGGTCTGTATCTTGAAAACATTCTAGCAAGAAGTAGGCATTTACAGATCGCTTCTGGTAAAAAAAATTGAATTTTCGGGTGTTTTGGGCCTGAATTTGGAATATAAACGGGTACAGAAGATGCATGCACATATTGACTTTGGGCATCTAAAATATCGATTTTCAGCATGTTTTGGGTCTGTATTTTGAAGATACTCTAACACGGAGTAGGCATGTACAGATCGCTTCTGGGACCCCAAAATATCGAATTTTCGGGTGTTTTGAGCCTGAATTTGAGATATAAACGGGTACTGAAGATGCATGCACATATCGACTTTTGGGCACCTAAAACATCGATTTTGAGCATGTTTTGGGCCTGTATTTTGAAAATACTCTAACACGGAGTAGGCATGTACAGATCGCTTCTGGGACCCCAAAATATCGAATTTTCGAGTGTTTTGGGCCTTAATTTGAGATATCGCCTTTACGCACCTAAAATATCGATTTTCAGCATGTTTTTAGCCTATATTTTGAAAATATTCTAGCACTGAGTAGGCATGTACAGATCGCTTCTGGGACCCCAAAATATCGAATTTTTGGGTGTTTTGAGCTAGAATTTGAGATATAAACGAGTACAGAAGATGCATGCACATATCGACTTTTGGGCACCTAAAATATCGATTTTGAGCATGTTTTGAGCCTGTATTTTGAAAATACTCTAACACGGAGTAGGCATTTACCGATCGCTTCTGGGACCCCAAAATATCGAATTTTCGGGTGTTTTGAGCCTGAATTTGAGATATAAACGGGTACTGAAGATGCATGCTCATATCGACTTTTGGGCACCTAAAACATCGATTTTTAGTATGTTTTTGGCCTGTATTTTGAAAATACTCTAACACGGAGTAGGCATGTACAGATCCCTTCTGGGACCCCTAAATATCGTATTTTCGGGTGTTTTGTTACTGAATTTGAGATATCGACTTTTTGGCACCTAAAATATCGATTTTTAGCATGTTTTTAGCATATGTTTTGAAAATATTCTAGAACTGAGTAGGCATGTACAGATTGCTTCTGGGACCCCAAAATATTGAATTTTCGGGTGTTTTGAGCCTGAATTTGAGATATAAACAGGTACAGAAGATACATGCACATATTGACTTTGGCATCTAAAATATCGATTTTGAGCATGTTTTGGGCATGTATTTTGAAAATACTCTAACACGGAGTTGGAATGTACAGATCGCTTCTGGGACCCCAAAATATCGAATTTTCGGGTGTTTTGAGCCTGAATTTAAGATATAAACGGGTACTGAAGATGCATGCACATATCGACTTTTTGGCACCTAAAACATCGATTTTGAGCATATTTTGGGCCTGTATTTTGGAAATACTCTAACACGGAGTAGGCATGTACAGATCGCTTCTGGGACCCCTAAATATCGAATTCTCGGGTGTTTTGGGCCTTAATTTGAGATATCGACTTTTTGGCACCTAAAATATCGATTTTTAGCATGTTTTTAGCCTATATTTTGAAAATATTCTAGCACTGACTAGGCATGTACAGATTGCTTCTGGGACCCCAATATATTGAATTTTTGGGTGTTTAGGGCCAGAATTTGAGATATAAACGGGTACAGAAGATGCATGCACATATCGACTTTTGGGCACCTAAAATATCGATTTTGAGCATGTTTTGAGCCTATATTTTGAAAACATTCTAGCACTGAGTAGGCATGTACAGATCGCTTCTGGAACCCAAAAATATCGAATTTTCGGGTGTTTAGGGCCAGAATTTGAGATATAAACGGGTACAGAAGATGCATGCACATATCGACTTTTGGGCACCTAAAAGATCGATTTTCAGTATGTTTTTAGCCTGTATTTTGAAAATACTCTAACACGGAGTAGGCATGTACAGATCGCTTCTGGGACCCCTAAATATCGAATTTTCGGGTGTTTAGGGCCAGAATTTGAGATATAAACGGGTACAGAAGATGCATGCACATATCGACTTTTGGGCACCTAAAACATCGATTATCAGCATGTTTTGAGCCTATATTTTGAAAACATTCTAGCACTGAGTAGGCATGTACAGATCGCATCTGGGACCCAACAATATCGAATTTTTGGGTGTTTAGGGCCAGAAATTGAGATATAAACGGGTACAGAAGATGCATGTACAGTCTGTTACAGTTCCGACTGGGCCACCCAGTATCGAGAGATCGCAGATGTGGCAGCAGTGTGTGTGTGTGCTCGAAAATTATACGGATCGTCAACACTCTCCCTCTGTAGTGAACATGACCCTGCCTCAAAGTTCATTCCATAGATGGCGCTGTGTAGTTGTGGAAGGAATGTGGACTGCAAGGTTGAAGTTTCGGGAAACATCTATGCTCGTGCCAATGAGTCATGAGCTCTCAGGCAGAGTGGTTGAGGAATGCTATTATGGAAATTTAACAACTATATTACA